>CM041783.1:103780299-104419804 GCA_023374045.1 Limonium bicolor | reverse complement strand
CCGTCATCTTTAAAGTGTCAAGCTCCAAGCTCTTCTTCGTCTTAACATGTTCGGGGTAGTATTTTGCTCTGAGGAGGGAGGTGTAGGCTTCCCAATCGAAGGTTGGATCGGCGGTATGCTCAACTTTAACAAGTTTTCACCAATCCATGGCTGCATCCTTGAGGTAGTATGCGGCTATCCTCACTCAAAATCTAGCAGGAGCTTCGAGAGTCTCGAATGCCGTCTCCATTTCAGCAATGTAGGCCTCCAGCTTAGCCGGGTCGCTCTCGCCTCTAAAGCAAGGAGGGCGGAGATCTACGACGGCCTTTACCCAATTTACCTCTCGGGGCTGTGGTGGGTCTAGTTGTTATTGTTGCTGGTTTTGTTGGGTTTGTTGGGTTTGTTGTACAGCTGTTATGACTTGAGGTAGCATCTGTGTGCCCGGCTCATCGGCGGTTCCCCACAGGGTCTGCCTGATCCACGGCTTCTTCCTGACATCTGAACAATTAACATTTGCATTAGGTACTATGACCAATTGGTCTGGAATTTAAGTAGTTGTATCTTCCGAAAGGACATTAAGGGGTATCCGAAAGGTTTACGGTCATTCAAGGTTAGGCTCCTAATCCTCCGTTGTAGAAACGGTTTGTAATCTTAATTCGGTAATCACTACACTCGGTGATACTCGGCTATCAGAGCGACACTTCGCTCTGATACCACTTTTTGTAACACCCCTACAGCTAATCTCCTAATTATCGCCTAATCAACCCGGTCTCTAATCTAATCGCAGTGGAACAATCAACTAAGTAGCGGGTGATACATGTCATTAGTCGCCCATACGACTAACTAGGCCTCAACCAAAGAAAACAGTGCGGTCTGATAGCAAGAAATACCGAGTTAACAAATAATAACCTCCAACTAACTTCCAACAATCCTTAAGCAATTCCCAACATTACATACATCCTTGTTCTCCAAAACAATATCCAAAAAGTGATTACCGAGTCTAATAGTTTAGCTCACAATTTATAACCTTTCAAGTCTACAAAATATTAACGGTTTACAACTAGCCATGGCTCAAATGTTTACAATTCCCAAAATCCAAAAAGGTGTACCACATGGTACACCGGCTACAAATCCTAACCATGTACTACTCGGTACACCAACCAAAATAATTCATCTACAAAAGAGCATCCTAGTCATTCCCGACCTGTCAACAGTCTCGAGTCCCTGCAATTAAAAACAGTGCCCCTAGGGGCTCAGCTAAAGCTGCATATGACTTCCGCATACCCCGCGTACTAGCGGGGGTACGCCAACTATTTGGTCACCAACATGCGCTTCATTTTATAATTACAACATGCTAAATAATTGAAAGCATAATCATGCATAGCACCATACAATCAAGGCATGTCAAACAAGGCACAAACTTACCATCAACAAACCATGACCAATCTCAAGCAAGCTCCAACATAGGTTAGCCCAATTACCATCCGGGTTAATCGAATGTCATTATCTCAATACTCAAGTTCCACAATTCAACAAATCCAAGTCTTTCCACATCAAATTTTCCTTCTCTTATCAATTCTCAAAGCTAAGCCGGTATGGCCTCCGGGCAGGGATAAGGCTATCCCACCATCGGGCTTAAGGGTGGCCCACTTAACCAGGTTACTACCCATTTAAGGGGTTTAGACCATGGAAAAGATTATAGCCAAGAATTGGTTAACAATCTCTCTTGTTACCTCATCCTCACGCGTGGCCGAAACTATATCGGACTCCTCAAATTCTCCCAAGTTATCAATTCCAAATTCTCAAAGTTAGAATGTTAGATGGTTAGGGAGTTAGAGAGAAGCCACAATAATCAGTCAGCTTTCACAATAATCAACCAAGCACTTCACAAGCCAACTTAGCTCCAAGCTCAATCACCAAACAACCAAGGCATAGCAATTACAATACTATATGAAAGTACGGTAACCAATTACATGCTTTTATCTTGCTTAGGTGGTAGCAAATACACACAACAAACAAGTCGGGGTAACCCCGTTAGGATACAGGGCATGAAGAAATCATACCGTGCACCTCCGATCTTGGACTTTCGATTCCCTCCGGTTCGACTATTCGGGTCCTATAACATACCACGAGGTCGTACGGTTAATGATCTATAATTAACCTCGCCCGTTCTTTCATTGGTGTTTCCAAGCTACCTTTACCAATCTTTTACACCTTATATTTACTTTCAAAATTCGTTTACTTCTTATATTTCTCGAGTTTGTTTTTCTTACTTGTGGGTATATTTCTTACCATCATTACTCCAATGCTAATGTCACATGTGTGTACATACATATATATATATATTATTATTATTTATTTTTTTTGTTGGACACGACCGACCCACACTTCTGATCAACCGACCCAAAACCCTCTGGGTAGGTCGAAATCAGTAAGTATCGAGTCTGGATGTTCCATCTCGACCGACCCACAACCGACTCAACCTTCCGGGTCGGTCGAAGTCAGTAAGTACCTCGTTTGAAAATTCATGCCTGACTGACTCACCCGTCTGGGTCGGTCGAAGTTAGAAAGTTCGCGGTTTAATGGTTTTAGCTCGACCAACCCACGACCGACTCAAACGTCTGGGTCGGTCGAAGCCAGAATCTCCCTGTTAAATCTGTTTCAGCCCCATTCTCATACTCATTCCTTCCCTAATCTTTCCTACTTATAACCTATCTATTTTAACATTATTTTGACACTCTAAACCTCCCAAACCATTTACTAAGTCACCTAATTAAGTCTAATTAAATTACACAATTCTCTTAGAACTTCTAGAGCACCTAAGTGCAGTTTTTGTTTCTTGCTTATTTCCTAGCCCAATGGTTCACTCCTACTGTCATTCTACCTCTACCATTTACATTATTTCTCTTCTACCACCTACCCACTTGTACACTCCTTTTTAACTTAATTTCCTAAGTCATAACTAACCTAGTTTCACCTAGAACACAACTAATCTTCATAGACTATTTTTTCCCAATTTAAACAACTAAATTCTTTACTTTGCTACAGAAAATTTGCGATAGTTTCCCTACATTTCTAGACATTCCCACAACATAATTTTTCAGTTCCTAATCATCAGAAGCTAACCAAATCCCTCAAGGGATTCTAACAGCATATAAGTTCAATAGATTCACAAATATTTTCCTGCACAACACCCATTGTTTTTCCTTAGTTTCCAAGTTCTTAAACATTATCCAAACCATTCCAAACAGCCTAAACCTCTTCCTCATTATACCAAAACATAAACCGTTATTCAAACCATTCAAATTCCTTCTTTTTAAACATTAAAATCTGTTACACTAAGCTCCTCAAAATTAATACAAGGCAAGCACATTTACCTTGGATTTCTAGCTTTTCCTTTCCTTCCTTCTCTCTCCTTCTTCCTTCTTCCTTGTTGCTTGATTTCTTATTCTTGTTCTCACCTCTATAAAACCGATAAGCTACAGCCATTCAACCCACACCATACCACTTAGAAAATCATTCCTTAAACTAATCTTACACTTAATACAAATTGGGGTTCACAAGAGGGTATTACCTTAAGCTCTTAGAGAGACTTTTGGACAGCAAAGGAAGGAGGTTTCCAGCTCCAAAATGGGACACCAAAACCGGCTAGAAGAGAGAGAAGAACAAGGCTAAATTCAGATTTTCATTTTGCCATAAAAAGCTGGAAAATTGAACTTTGAAGACCATTTTTACCTTAGAACCAAGAGGAGATGAAGGGGGTTGCAATGGAGATCTTCAAGCTCCAAAATGTGCAACAGCCATGGTGAAAATTTGTGAGCTTTCCAGTTTTTAAAGGGTGGAAAAGAAAGCTCAAGAAGAGAGGAGTGCAGTGGTGTAATTTTTGTTGAATTTGGAGTTGGTTTAGACCCTCAAATATGGAGAAGAAGAGAGGAGCTGGAGAGGGGGTACAAAATCGTCATGGTTGGAACAAAGGAAGAAGAAGAAGCCAGTAAGGAGGGAAAATAAAACGTGAGAGATGAGAGTTTAGGAGAGAGAGAGCTTCTTTTTGCTTTTAGTACTTTCTTCTTTTATTTTTTTTGTCCTTTAGCATACTAGGAAGAATAGAAGAGAGGAGGGGCATGTGAGCTGGACAGTAATACACACACAAGTGTGTTTCTGATTTTTATTTGCAAAGTGGACACACTAGTTTAGCTTATTTATGCTTTCACCCCACAACTTCCATTTTTTTGCACTATTCCCTCCCGGAACCCGTTTTCTGGAATTTTCTTGTTTAATTAATTTTATTGGTTCTAGACCTTCATTATAATGTACTAATGACTATTTGGTTGACCAAAATTATTACGGGTCTATTTAGCCCGCTTAAAGTTGTGTTTTCCCGGTTTCCTCGAAAAAACACGCTTTAAGGTTCGTTTGTGTTTTAATCCGTTTTAAGGATCCTTTTTCTTCAAGATTTGTTCCCTCATGATTATTTAGGTGTAATTAAGCTTCTAAAATCTTAATTAGCTTAATTAATCATTGTTTTAAATTTTGGGGTATTAATCGCCCGCCGTTTGTATTTGTATTTCCGCTGCGAGTAGTAAGGTGGCCGAGACAATTAGGCAGTAATTAGAGGATTAGCGGTAGGGGTGTTACAGCAGGTTTGAACAAAGAAATGCCTAATGTACAAACCTTTTGATTAATGTTAAAAGTTGAACATGCTTTAAAAGTGCATGGAGCTCCACGTGAAGAACTGATCATGGTTTTGTTTTATGGATAATTTAGTTTTTTTTCCAAAGTGTGGGATTAAGAATTTTTTTCCATTTTTTTTTTTTTTTTGTGTGCTGCATTTGCTGTGATGTTATGTTCATCTATGTGTGTGAAGGGCACAACACAACTTATGAATGTTTCGATACAACAAGGCTTGAAATGCTTAAAATATTGAAGAAGTCCAATATTATATGTATCAATTGTGAGCAATAAACACTAGTGGATGTGTAAAGTTCCATTATGAGTTTTTGGTTTCAAAATCATTGTTTATGATTTAAACAACTATAGTAGATTTAGGCTTTACCAAAGCATTCGGATGAATTCGGTTCGGGTGGATTTAGGTTGTACCAAATTGTGGATAGATTCGGTTTTGGTTCGGGTTGGTTCGGTTCATTTGGGTGACATCATTCGGTTTAAAATCGGGTTCACTTTTTCCAGGTTTGCATATGGTCATGTGACCATTCGAAGTGTTAATGTTTATTCATTATGTATAATATCTTCGTTTTATACAATGTTGGCAATAGTTTCGAATGAAGAAGGATAAAAAGATCTTTGAGATGTGGTGCTTAGATGTAAGATATATAAAGAGATACATATTAACATGCTTCTGAAAATGTGGGAACAAACTAAAAAAAAAAAACTAAAAAAATAATTTTTTAAAGAGAGTAGTTGTTTAGGTGGGAACCACTGAAAACCACCATTTTCTTCTAAATAAAAAAATATTTTCAACTATTATTAAGTGCGGAAGCGTTGTAAATATCTGATCAATTCCAACTTAATCTTTCTCTTTTTCGACGATTTTGACTAACCCAGCCGTCAAAATTATCCTCTTTTCGATGGTTTTATTGTTAGTGGTTTTAAACTATCAAAAATAGTTGAAAAAATATCGAAAATTATCTGTTGTATGAGTGTGTGTAGGATGAAATTTAACATTAGTGATACTTGATGTATGATAGTGATAGTCGACAATGATCTAATTCTCACTCATGTGTATCAACTAAAGCAACTACTTAATTGGTCTGTATATTTGTTAATTTTTTATTTATATCGTAACTATCAATTAACTTGCTTCACCTAAAAGAAGTCCAATTGATGTCTTTTTTAAGCAAAACCGTAGTGCAAAAGTATGAAAGGTGAAGGAATTCCAAGTTTTGGCGCCTCATCCTTTTTTTTTTTTTCTGAAACAGTTATGTTTAGATTGTTCATAGTTGAAAGAAAGGCATACAATTGACGCAGAGAAGCCAGATAACAACATAACTAGGGTCCTATATCACATGTAC
This sequence comes from Limonium bicolor, assembly GCA_023374045.1. Taxonomy (NCBI): domain Eukaryota; kingdom Viridiplantae; phylum Streptophyta; class Magnoliopsida; order Caryophyllales; family Plumbaginaceae; genus Limonium; species Limonium bicolor. Next base: position 104,413,796 of record CM041783.1, on the reverse strand, counting down.
ACATGGAGAAAGCGCCAGACTGAACCCAATCACATGGGACACTCATCTTCAGCATGGGCGGGCCGGGGACGAATGAAGAACGGGTTAATTAAAATGGTCGAAATATCTATCTTTTTTTGGGGGGTCGAAGTAACTGTTTCAAATTAAATAATGATAAATAAAAAAGAATCAGTGCTACTTACTTACATACTCGTAACGTTGTGTAATTATGAAGCGGGGAGAATAAAACATAAAAGAAATTAAAAAGGGCCCGTCTCCAATCAATACTAAATGAAGGGTTTGTATTATATTACTATGTAGCTAGTAAGAGAATTAAAGAGGAAAGAAAGGCTCTTCCTCCTCCCGTTAGTAGCCCAGCTAGCTCCTCTCCTCTCCTCTCTTCTCTTTGCTCTGAAATACAGGAGTTATCAGAAGTGTGTTAATGTCTACCAACCAACCTCCTACTCTCAGCTAGGCCTAGGAGAATACCCACATTGCTTTTCTCACTCCGTTTTATTCTTCCCCTACAGATAGATACACAATTAACAACACTCTCTCTCAGATCAGATTTTCTTTCTTTCTGCTCCTTGAATTGGCTCTTGGGAAGAGTCCACGTTACGCTTTCTGTGCTTGTTTCTTTCTCCCTTTTTGTATTTTAATTTTGTATACCAGACGAGGTAAGGTAAGAGAACATCTGTTGCGTTGCTTCTCCTTCCTGCTCTTCTCCATCCCAAAAGTAAAAAAATAGGAAAAGAACGGTGGTGTTCTTCTACTGGTTCTACTAGATCTAGCTGCTGTTGCTACCACTAAACCAACTTTCCCTGTTTTCTTAGTACTGTTCATATTTTCTTCAATTTCGTCACTGACTTCAAACCAGAATGAACAAAGGAGAAGAGTTCTTAAAAATTCAGGTAACCCAAATTAATTTTTTCTCTGCCTATCGTTTAGAGGGTGCATTATTTGCTAGCTGTGAGTTGTACTTGTTCGTTCTTCTTTCTTCTAAGAAATTATCTGCAGCTTCTTTTTTTGAATATTTGATTTTACTCCTGTGTCTGTTTCCCCTAATTAATCTGTTTATTTCCATTTGAAATTACAGACTTGTGTTCTGAAAGTAAACATACACTGCGATGGATGTAAGCAGAAAGTGAAGAAGATCTTGCAGAAAATTGAGGGTAAATTTAAATCTTCTCCCTTTGATTTCTTCATTCCTTTAATTATAAAGCGAGCAAGCAAGCAAACAATCCCTTAATTGCGTGAATGAGCAAGATTTGACTGGTCCACTCTCTCTTTTTATTTCCCCTCAATCTATGATAAGATCTTGCTAAATTTTTCCGTCTTCTTTCTATTAAAATATATTAGGTGTGTATAAAACCACCATAGATTCAGAACAAGGTAAGGTGACAGTCTCTGGAAATGTTGACCCATCCGCTCTTATCAAGAAGCTTAACAAATCCGGCAAGCGTGCAGAGAGGTATGGGGAGCTCAGAAGCCCTCCAACAATAACAATCAGCACCCGAATGAACTCAATGATCAGTTGAAGAACATGCAGTTGGAAAATGGTGGCAAAGGAGGAGGAAACAACAGTAACAAGATCCAGAATCAAAAGGGAGGAGGAGGAGGCGGTGGCAATCAAATTCATCAACAGGGTAAGGGTGGTGGGGGAGGTGGCGGTGGTAATGCGCATCTCAATCCACAGCAGCAGCAGCAGATGCTGCAGCAACAACTTCAGCAGCTACAGCAAATGAAGGGAGGAGGAGGAGGTCAACAACTCCCTCCACACTTGAAGAATATGATGCACCAACAGCAGCTTAACCAACGTCCCCAACAACAACAACAACAGCAGCGGAATTATAAGGGTGGTGGTGGCGGCGGCAAAAACAACCTAGCCCCACAGGATGATGGGTTCAGTGATGAAGATGACGATGAATATGACGACGATGATTTTGATGATGAAGATGATTTTGATGATGACGATGAAGAAGATGCCCACCAACACCCACCTATGAATCACAATGCTAACCAGAAGATGAAAATGATGGGACCTGGACCTGGGCCAGGACAAGGCGGAGGCGGCGGTGGTGTTAATCCCCAAATGATGATGATGATGAACGGTCAGAATCCTGCTCAGATGATGAATGCCATTAATCAAGCTAAACAGCAGCAAGCGGCTGCTGCTGCCGCCGCTGGCAAAAAACAAGGCGGTGGGAATATTCCTGTTCAGATTCATGGTGGTGGTGGAGGTAAAAATGCTGGTGGTGCTGGAGTAGGTATGCCCCAGCAGCAGAATATGGGAGGTAAGAACGGTGGTAAGGGCGGGGGCGGTGGCGCCATGCCGCAACAAATGGTTAAGAACGGCGGTGGTGGAAATCACATGGGTATGATGATGGGCGGTCAGCCACAACAACAGGGTAAGAACGGTGGCGGTGGAAATCCCAGTATGAATCCCAACGGCGGCGGGAAAAAAGGTGGTATTGGTAGTGGAGGCGGCGGTAACGAAGGTCTACCTAAAATGCCTCCTGGCGGCGGCGACGGGATGGGAATGGCTGGAATGAATCATCGAGGGTCAATCCTAATCCTGGAATGGCAGCAGGTTTGGGCCGGCCTGGAGCACCACAAGGCGGAGGACAAATGGGCCATCACCACCAGTCAATCCCAATGGCCCAAATGGCAAACATGCAAATGACCCAAATGGGGAGTGTACCACAAGTCCAAGGCCTCCCAGCAGCCAAAACCCACGGACCTCCCGGCTACTTCCCCGGAGTCGGTGCATCGCCGGATATGATTTGATGATGGGAGGACCTGGTGCTGCTGTACCCGGCGCCGGCGGTGGTGCAAACCCATATCTCCAACAGCAGCAGTACATGGCGCAGATGATGATGATGAATCAGCAACGGGCGGCGGCTGCTAATCAACCAATGATGTATGGCTCGACCTCCACCGCCGGCCGTTAATTACATGCCGCCGGGATACCCACCACCAATATGCCTTACGCCAGTGACCCACAATATGCTCACTACTTCAGCGACGAGAACACCTCAAGCTGTAATGTTATGTGAATGCGCTCTGGATCTACATTATCATCTTACACCGGTCACTCCTTGTGAGCAGATCGCTCCGACGGTGTTGGTGATTGCCGCGGCGCCAGCTCTCCGGAGATGGTTCTAACGGGTTATGGTCAAAATCAAATATAAATTCGGTGGAAAAGACTGACCCGACGCCATAATTATACATGTGCTTATTTCTGGCTTTTCGTTTTTTTCTTTTCTGAAATTATCCTTCTTTTGACTTTCTTTAAGCTTATCGCTCTAGTGCGATGATGAGTTTGAGAAAGTGAATAGGCAAGAGGGTTCAAATATTATGATGGAGAAGAATAGGGTGTACTTTATAGTTAAAAGATTAAATATGAATATATATATAAAAATGTTACTAGCTACGGACATGCTTTGTGCGAAGTCCAGCCAGCAAGCATGCTGAGGACATACTCATAGATAGGAATCGTGAACCTAACTCCTTGTGGGGTTGATCTTCCTTCTTTTTCAAAGAGATAAACGAGTGAAACTGATTTCTCTGTTCTTATTAGGAAAACTTCATAATATATTTTAAGTTTTCTGTTTTTTTATAAAATACTTCTAAATTATACACAACACTTAAAATATCCCGAAATTTATTTTACTCTACAATATGCTTCTATATACACTTCTATTGTGTAATATGTCTGTATTATGTACCAGTTACCTTTTTAGGATATTCTTCTCCTTAGTGTAATGATTTTTCTTTTTATGCTATACCCTGCGTGATAGTTATTTTTCCATATATTTGAACATTGTAATGGATAGTTTTGGCTTTTTAAATGCTAGAAATAGCACATTGACATGTGTCTTACAAACAGTTTCAATTGTGTCAAATTAGCTTTCAATTTGGTGAAGAGAAATATTTTCGGGCATGTTTGACTTAGTAAAGGAAATAAGAAGGTCATCACCTCTTGTTCTCTTGTTCTCAATCTTTAGTGTAAACTGGGTCTTTTAGATTGGTGTCTAAGTTATTCTATATTCTTAAATTGCGCTCTAATCTTATTATGATTTTATTTTAATATAACTTAACGCATATGTAGACATATGACTTACCTCGATGCCTTCAACGTAACCGTGCAAGAGTGGGTTGGGTTAGTGTTGTATTGCTAGTTCTATTTGCAATCATTGGTTACAACTCTGATAGTCTCTTGAGGAAATACTTACACAAATACAAACAAATAATTACACACACACACATATATATATATATATATATTGAACAAGTTGTGTTTGGCAATATGGTCATTTCTTTTTATCTGTAAGCCGGTCACTTAAACCTTCATCTTCTCCGGGAGGCCTTTATATTAGTCCAAAGCATTTTCTATAGATAATTGTCACTCTTATTGTTCTACCGTCATGCTACATAAAAGATCTTTGTTCTATATCTTTTTTCTTTTTTGAGTAAATTACTCTAAACCCCCTTCAGGAATGAGCATAATACAGTGAACCCCCTTGTGTTTATCATAATTATTGGTAACCACCTTGAGGTTGCGATATCTCTGACCATGAGCCCCCGAACTATAACTTTATTATCAAAAAACTAACAACATGCTGACCCATCAGCTTAATCACATTACTAATGCCAACCTAGACAACAAAACTTCTTAATCAACATTGTTTAACTCTCCTTCATCCCAATTCAGATGCCATTTCGAGGTATGGTTGACCTTTTTTGGACAATAAGAATGATGATTAATTAGTGTTTTTTGTCAAACATGTCATTAATAATGTCATTAAGTTGATGGGTCAGCACATGGTTAACGTTTTAATAATGGAATTATAGTTCAGGGGCTCATAGTCAAAGATACTATAACCTCAAGGTGGTTACCAATAATTATGATAAACATAAGGGGGTTAACTGTATTATGCCCAATCCTCAAGGGGTTCTGAGTAATTTACTCTTCTTTTTTTAATGAACATCAACCAAGTTTGTCCAAGCCACAAAAATCTACAATGTGAAATAAATAATGCAGCTGGTGGTGTGTTGGGTGCAATTTCGCTAGTATTTGCGCTAACTTTATTGGATACGCAGAGTAAAATCGACTATTATCATATTGGTCCGGTTGAGGTGAAGTGATACTTTTTACGCTTGAAGATGTATATTGTGAAAAAATATATTCATTATACTGCACAAGGGTATATTGTAAAAATATAGCTAGTACACAGTGCATGGGTATATCGTTAAATAAGTGTTTGTTACACTTATTGAGGTATATTGTAGAGTAAAATAAATATGAGAAATATATTGAATAGTGAAATAAATCTAAGGGGTATATTATACTAATTTATGAAGTATAATAGTATTTTGTAAAAACACGGATGAACCTCAAAGATATGTAGTGAAATTTCTCATAATTTTATTTTGTTCATTAATTTATTTTAGATTAAATTAATCTAAGTGCCCCTCAGATTTAGCGATATTACAAGTTAGCATCTTCAGGTTATCAACATATCTGACAACCCGCTCGAGATATGGGAGATCCTGACAATGGGCCCCCAAAACTATAAATTTGTTTGTTTAGTTATTCATTTCCTTCAGCCTAGCAACCTCTCAATGTCACATTGTCACATCGGACAATTTTTAATACAAAATCACACCCTCAATCTCTTTCTTCTTATCTGACTCTACTTTAAATCATCTCTTTCTCCTTCACATCACCAAAGCAAAGATCCGTAAGTCAGACTAAGCAACAAAAATGTACATATGAGTCACAATCTCATGGTTTTTGTCAACTAATAGGGTTTTAGGAAGAGATAGATTGTGGTTGAGATTATGCTTTAAGTATTGTCTAGTGCGACAATGTGACACAATGAGTGAAAATCTAACATGTTAAGGGATAGGTTGTCAGGTGAGAAAAAATTAGTGTCTAAGAAAACATATTTATGATTTTAGGGGTCCACTGTCAGGAATCTCTATACCTTGAGAAAGTTGCCAGATATATTGATAACCTCAAGATGGTGACTTGTAATATCATCAAAGAGTAATTTATTCTTTATTTTAGTATATATAAATTTATTAATATTTAATATATTTCTTATTGAATATACAAATTATAAATTAATTTTAACTGTAATAGTCGATAATTTTACCTTCTAGTATTTGTGTCAAATAATTGTTGAGTGTGTTGTCATTCATCAACCCAAATTGTCTAGCGTACTTGGATGACAGGTTTATTACTTTTCACATATTAATACTTTTATGTGTAATATACTAGTGTCATGAGTACATATTCAACGTTTTAGGTTCGATTAGTGTTATTTATATTTGATTGTATGTTTATAGCATATTTAGATGGACATGTTTGAATTTTGTCTAAGTCTCATGTGGGTCTTGTATTTTCCTATAATCATAGATTGCCAAATTTTTAAAAAATAACCACAAATTCAGTATGATGTTTTTGTAGATGTTTTGTAGCATATTCTAATAGCTTTTTATACTAGTTGTTTTGTAATATAATATGATGGTTGTTGACATATTTATAGTTGTTTTGTAAATCGTTGTTTGGTAGTGAAACATTTTTGTTGCATAAGTTAGTTAAGCACAGTGCATTTCGTGTTTTCTGTACTACAATTATAAAATAATTTATAGTTATTTGGCCAATTCTTTGAACTCTCTTCAATTCTAAATCATAGTTAAAGAAAAGCTCACCTATCAGAACATGTCAGTTTTAATCTAGAAACAGACAAAAACACATATAGGCGGATTAAGAATGAAGAATTAATGGCAACTGCAGGGAAAACTTATCTATCAGACTAATTTTCCACAGATTTTCAGATTAACTTGAACTTCTTGATTTTCACTGATCAGATCAAATTAAGATTCGTAAAACAACTCTAATAACTCGCAATATTATTAGTGAAGATGAATGATTAACATTAGTCCAAAAACAATCCGGAAAGATCTCATATTCAAACTGCATAAACACTAACTAGTTCGTATCCATTAGGAACAACCCTCCCCCAGAGCAATCCTTACTAGCCAGACATATCAACAAAACAAGTAAATACAATGAGAAGATAGTTCATCAAGAGAAAGAAATAAACTCCCGATTCCACTTGCTATCCAGATTCGAAGATGTGTTGAAGCGAGGTAGAAGATGAACGTGGACTCACTTCTGACGATTCTCCTCGACTGCAATGCTAACTTGTGTGATGAATGGTATGAAAGATGGTGGTGCTGCTGGTGAAGAATTTGTGAGCTTCGATTGTCATTGAAGAGCGTTATTTATCAGAAGAATAGCGTGCCCCCCTTTTGCATACTGATTAGGTTACTTATAACCTTTTCTTCCCCCTATTTTCTTCAAACAGCAGCCTTTTCTGCTGCAAAATTCGCCGCGTCCGAACATTGGTCCGAACTTCAATGTTCGGATACCTTGTTTTGGAGCACGGATCTGACTTCTTTTGCAAAAGTCTCGACTTGTTTCCGAACTTCAATGTTCAGACACAAGTTTGGACATATGGTCATGGAGCGGGGTTTCGACTTCTTCGTTGCAAGTCTCGAACTGTGTCCGAACTTCGATGTTTGGACACAAGTTCGGACACTTTGTCAAGAAGAGCACTTGAACTCTTGACTTGTGTCCGAACATGGATGTTCGGACACAAGCTCGGACATACCTTCAAAACCCTCTAAAATCTTTGTTCTGACTCCGATTTGATCCTTGTTTGTTGCATCATCACCTTCATGAGTTAATCTACTGTTTTCTTGGCTTTTCTCTGCATTTGACATACAAAAGGTATCAATTCTTATCGAACAAGAAACCAAAGGAAAACATAAGATAAGTGTGGAATATGATCAATGCAAGTATGAAAATTAAGCATTTAAGACCACTAAAACCATTCATATTTCACACTTATCAGCAACATACTTGGGATGCCCCCTAGGTGCTAACATGAGAAAAGCCTCGACATGGGAGCCGGTTATTCAAAAGGTAAGAAGCAAACTTGTAACTTGGAAAGCCACGAGCCTATCCAAAGCCGGCCGAGCAGTTCTTATATGGTCCGTTCTTGAATCTATTCCTCTATATTATGCTAGTATGTTTGTGATCCCGGTGAAGGTGAGAAAAAAGCTAGTCTCTATCCAAAGGCAGTTTTTTTAGGGCAAAAGCTCAAGCAAAATTTTGACGGATGTCTCATGGAAAAAAATGACGTGTCCAAAAGTGTTGGGTGGTCTCGGTTTCATTGATCTACAACATAAAAACTTAGCCTTCCTCGCCAAATGGAGATTTAACTTTACCAGAAATACCAGCCCCCTGTGGAAGAGAATTGTGTAGTCTGTGTAACACCCCTACCGCTAAACAAGTCATTACCTCCTAATCCGTCTCATTCACCAATACCAAAACAGCGGAAATTCAATACAAACGGTGGGTGATACAATGCCGTTAGTCACCCACGTGACTAACAAGGCTAAATCCAAATACAATAATCCAATTACAATATCGGTCTGATGAACTAACATATCGAGTACTCTATACCAAACAATACATTTCATTCCTTATTCCAATTCACAATACAAATATAACCTCAACTCAAATCTACACCGAGTCTACTACAATCCTCAAATTGCCGCTAGCACTTCGGACTTACAATACAACCTTACAAAACAAATACAATTTCCTTAATCAACTACCCATGCTTAAGTAGCAACCCCGTCCTACTCTCGAACGGTATTCGGCTCCAAAGTACCTGTAAGTAAAAACGGTGCCCCAAGGGGCTCAGCAAATTGCTGGTATGAAATTCGCATACCCCGCATGCTAACGGGTGTACACCGACTACTTTGTCGAGAACATGAGATTCATTTTAATTCAATAATCATGCTCAATAGCAATACATTAAACATGCACAACAGCACAATCAGTATTCGACTTAGAATACAAACACTAACTAGCACATCAAGGTAGTTAGTTTATTTTATCTTGATCTTACGCCTTGAGGGTTTCTACCTCGCTAATGCCTTAGTTACTTTATTCATTGTCTTACCATTCTCTTGGGATACTCTTACTCAAGCTCTCTTAGGTTTGTAAACCCTACAAGTCTCAATCTCAATTCAAGCTCCACTATTCTCAATCTCAATTCTCAACTCTCAAGTGCTCAATCTTAATTCTCAATTCTCTACTCTTAATTCACAAATCTCCACTCTCAAGTTCAATTCTCAAATTCTCAAGTCTAAATTCTTATTCTCAAAATTCTCAAGTCTCAAATCTCAAATTCTCAACGGGACATCTTTTAAGTCATTACCCATGACCTCCGGGCAGAGTCATACACAAGACTCACCACTGGGCTTTTAAATACAAGTCTTACTTCCCCCGGTTTTGACCCTACTCCGGGTCTAACATAGTGGGAAGGTTTGACTATCAAACGAAACTATACACTTAGCTCTTCAAATTCTAAAACGTCCGTATCTCTACCGGACTACTCAATTTCCCAAATACTCCCTTCTCGGAGTTATATTGTAATCATATATATTAGCCTAGAAGTATCTCTCTCGATATCATCTAATAGCTTATGGAATTTTCTCAATGTCTTGTATTCTCAGATTTAAGGGTTTCCCCAACTTATCGAATACTTTTTATGTTCGGGACATTTTCTCAAATTAGGTTGGATCCTCATATTGTAGATCGACTATCTTTTAAAGGAGTTTGACGGTCCTTTATATCACTTTTAGTTTTATCATAAGTTCATATCGTTGAACTATCATCAATCTCTTAATGGAGGTTTCATCATTTCTTTCCACTATTGATTATTTCATGGATTGTTCATTTCGGTTCTCTAACTGTTATCGGGAGTTTACTAATCCCGTACAACTCTCTCACGTTCTAATGAGTTCTTAGGTTTGCATATTTGTTAATCTAGATTCGATAGTTTTCGTGTGTTTCCACGTTTTCGTTATTTTGAGAAACGACTCTTCCTACAAGTCACTAACCAAACAATACTCATCTACGAGTTGGTCTATATCACTAAGTTAGACCACACAGTTATACAAGGGTGGTTACTACATACAACATGCATCAACGTATACAATCAAAGAAATAGAACATTTTCATGCTTTTATCTTGATTAGGTCGGCACACAAGCAAACATCACACAAATTAGTGTAATCCTAGTAGCATACAGGGCATGAGAAAATCATACCTTTCACCGTGGATTAACTTTACCGTGTCAACTTACGTTCCTCGGGACTTACTCAATTTGCTGATAACAATTCAAATGTTTCTATTTACGTTAAGGCATTACGGTATGTAAATAATTAATACTCCCGTAGTTAACCCCGTTATCGTGTTAATCTCAATTTTACACATACGTCCTTAGGATCTCAACTTTCTTATTCACTTCTAGCACTTTTTTATACTTCTTAGAACATTTACATGTCACCAAACAAGGCCTAACCATCATCTAAAACCATTACCAATCAATCGCCCATCTTTAGAAGCCTTAAAACCACTTTCGTAACAGTTTTGTGGGTGGTCTGGGACTTGGTCCGGACCCAAAGTCCCGGACCAATGCATTTCCTTACTTTCAGCCAAAAAAATAGAGTGGTCCGGGACCTTGTATCTGGATTAAGTCTCGGACCAAGTGTAGTTTGTCCTCTCGGCTTCATTTTAAGTGTGCTTCGGGAGTTTGTCCAAGGACCAAGTCCCGGACCCTGCTAAAAAGCTGTAAAATGGTCAGTTTTCACCCCCTATTCCAACGTTAATCCACACTCAATCTTTTCCTAATCTTTCCACATATTTTCTAACATGTTTAAACATCTTAAACACTCCTTAAACCTCCTATAATCATTGGTCAAACCTCCACCCAATTGTTGTTCAATTCTACCAATTTCAATTTCCATTTTCAATACCGTTGCACACTAGTGCATTACTAAACTTCTTTTAATGGTTTACACTTTTCCCTCAAGCATTTTGACCATACTAAATCCTTCCTAACCATTTGCATTTCATTACACAAGTTCAAACATTCATTTTTAAGGCCATTCACACTAGGTCTTTTCCTAGAATTTCAAAACACTAAAACACCATCTTTGCTATAGATTTTTACATCACTTCAATTCACCCTTCAGCTACCATTTCAAGGTGATTACTCTTCTCAACTCGACCCTACAAACACCTAACTCCTCCCATTCATAAAGTCACGTAAAAACACTCCATTCTACCAAAATTTCGCCATAACTCACCTACAATCCTAACATTGCCCAAGTGCACCATTCCTCACCTAAATCAATTCAAAGCTAACCACATCCCTAGTGGATCCTACTAGCACACAAGCTTCATTCAAAACTCAATAAACACAACATAATGCAATAACTTAAATTGCTTGGCTCTACGGCCCATAAATCACAGTCAAATTCACAATTCTCTCTTCTCACTACAAAACACATTTCCAACTCAATTTGTTTCATTCTTTTAATTCTCCCATCTTAATTCTAAAAGCAATCAAGATGTACATCAAGGTAGATTTCTTACCTTTAAGCTCATAAATTCGTCTTTCTTTTCCAATCTCATCATCTTCTCTTTCTTGATCAAAATCGGTCAAGTTAGGAAAACTACTTGCCAACCTCAAAATCAATACACAAATGTGGAATTAGGCTCTAAAATTTACTCTTATACTTACTAATTAAGCTAGAATACAAGGAAAGGTGCTTAAAGCACAATATTAGGGTTTTACCTTTGGAGCTCTAGAAGAGGCTTCCAACCATTTATCAAAGGAGGGTTTTCAACCACCATTGGGGACTTGAATCAATGCTCCAAAACAATAAGAAATCAAGGAATCAAAAGGGGTGAAAATCGGCTAGCTAAGGAGGAGGAGAAAATGGGTTTTTCTTTGAACTTTCTTACCTTAAACCAAAGAGGAGATCTCCAAGCTCAAGAAGCTCCAGCTTTCTCTTCAAATGGGATATACCCATGGAATTCAACTTCAATGTTTTGAGATTTTAAAAAGAGAGAAAAGAAGCTCTTGATGATGGGAGTCCGAATATGTGATTTATTTTTCATTTGGAGCATGGAGTTGGCTAGAGCAAGGTGAGGAAGTGGGCTGCCATAGAAGGCTTTCAAAATCACCGGAAATGGAGGAAGGGAGGAGGGATAATATGGTGGGAGAAGGAAGAAAGGGGAGGAAAGAGAGAAATAGGAGGAGAGAGAGGGGGAAAAACACTTTTCTACTTTTCTTCTTTTTGCCTTTTGACTTCTTTTGACTAACAATGGGCTAGGCTTCATTAAGTGGGAGGGGGGAGTGCTAACACTCATAAAAAACCGGCCCACTAAGTAATATAAGCTGGGGGAATTTTCGTCTTTTCGCAATAACGCTCGTTAATTTACCCGGTTTGTAACTATTCACTAACCGGGCCCGTTTTCCGGATTTTTCTCGTTTCTTTGATTTTAATGATTCTTAAGCTTCCATTAGTGTTAAATTATAGTTATTTGATTGACTATAATTTTTACGGGTCCATTTGACCACTCAAAGTCCTTGTGTGTGTCTAACAAGACTTAACCCTATGTTGTGATTGTTTAACTAAGTTCAATGATGAACTTCTGACAAGTGCTAAGGGGGGAAGTGAGGAGTCCGGTCTGTTCCGGCCACGCGTGTGAGTATGGGGGTCGTTGTCATAGCAGGTTCGATCCTATCCGTATGTTATGGTTGTTTTCCAATTTGGTTTCCAACCTTCCCTTTAGCTTAACCAAGGCTATTACTGACTCACGTCGGGCCACAGGGGCATACTATGTTATGTTTGTTCGGTGTGCTTGGATCACTATATCCGAGACACCTTGTGTTAAGTTATCCGTTCATTTAACGAGACGGTAACGAGTTATGTAACGAGCTTATCATGAGACTGGCAACATTCTCTAGGCTCACCAGTGTATTAATAATGTTTGGGTCGGTTCCTAAGAGGACCGTTCCCGTTATGTTATGTGATGTTGTTGTAAAGCAATTCCTATTGCGATGTTATCATGTGCACGTCGATACGTGAAAGTGTTGTTATGTTTTGTTTGTGAGGAATGTTATATGTTGTAAGATATGGAGTGTGTGGATCATGGAAATGAATCCCAGTTTGTGATAAGAGGCGTTTAAGGATAACCCGATTACTGGGTAGTTGTCGTCTATTAAGGAAGTAGCTCCATTAGAGGAGGAACACTCTAGGGATAATGAATACCATGAGTGAAATATCAAGTAAGGATGTATTATCCGTTTGTTGAGCCCATTAAGGCGAAATGTTATGTGTTGTGTGTTTACAGTTGCATGCATGATATAAATATAATCAATCGCATGCTAAGACGACAATTAGTTGTGCGTGGCCCGGTAGCATGTGGGCTGCGGGATTACCATACCAGCAAAGGTGCTGAGCCCCTTGGGGGCCACCCTTTCTCTTCTTTTCCTATTCCAGGTACAGAGAGCTGGAAGCCGTTCGAGAGTAGGACGGGGTAGACACTGTACATGGGTAATCATTTAAGTGTATATATATAGTAGGTGTAGTAAGACCGAAATTGTTATCGGCATCAGTTTATAAATACTCGGTATAGTTGAAAGGTGTATGTTGTTGTTGTTGTTAATGGAAAGGGATAGAAATGTGTAGTCGCTCGGGAATTTAGCCTATCAGACCGGTACAATGTATGTGTATTAGCCTTGTTAGCCACGTGGGTGGTTAACGGGTGTAACACCAACGAGTTAAGTTATTTGATGAGGTGTGTATTCCACTGCAGATTGTTGTTATGTGTTTGTTGTTGGATGGGGTGTTACAAAAAGTGGTATCAGAGCGAAGTATCGCTCTGATGACTGAATTACCGAGCTTAGGAAGTACCGAATTTAGGATTTAAGTACTTTGGGTTAAGGGTTGAGTGATAACGTGAGAGATACGCTAGATAGGAACTACCAGTGAATACTGGAAACCTACAGTATCCTTCCGCCCTCCACAATCCCTATTTTATAACTTGGGAAAGAACGCCAGAGAGATGAAAGTCCTCTCTTACTCGGGAAAACCCGATCTGGATGTTAATTAGTACTTCTGTGAGTACGGAGAACCGGTCATACGGTTGATCCCAAAAACTGGGAATCCCGGAGACGGTCTCCATCTAAACAATGTCAACTGCATTTAAACAGTGAAGAATGGACAATCCTACATAAAAGAGAATGAAATTTCCGGCAACCTGGGTCGACATGCCGAGCAGTCGAGAATAACCAGTTTGCAACGCACCAACCGTGCAACAAGCAAGAAGTGGATTAATACAACCCGGGACGAGTGTCTACGGGACCACAGTTGATAAATTATACACCAACGGTATACCAACCGACAAAGGAATTACAACGTAGTGCCCAAACAAGAGACAAGTCTCAGTAACCACGACAAATACGTGGAACGGGCTACGAAGACGAAACAATACAAAAGAAAAAGGGGTCTCCCAGAATGGGAAACACCCTAGTTGATGATCGTCATGTGAAGACAGTGAGAAGTCACCTAGAAGAGTTATTTTCAAGGCAGCAAGATCAGTGAGGGCCAACAAGGCCACTGATGACAGTATGGGTAAAAACAATACCACAACCAGTATGTGTTAAACCGATAGCCAGTTAGCATGGCGCACTTGCCATAGCAAGTGCTGCTATAACAGGGCTGTTCGGGAAATTTATAACCACTACAAAGTACTTAGTGAAGTACTATGAAGTTAAATGTGATCGTCATAACAGTGGAAGGGCCTGTTAGCCTAACCTCTGTAATCGTAAGTACACCAGTCAGCTAGAAGCTAGACTTGGCTAAGGTAAGAAGATGTTGTGAGACCATGAAAATTTTTCTTCCAAACTCAGATTTAATTCAAATTCTTTTCTTTTCAAAACCAAAATTTTCTTTCTAACCAACGCTTTTTTTACCTACTTTTAAGAACCAAACCAGTAAAAACCAAGGGCAGTTGATAAAGATACAACAGTGGATAAACCTTCCCTCGATTAAGTTCGGGAAGCATGGAATGAATATTGTCACGGGACAATATAAGGGAGTGGACAACAGAATACTTCACCTAGGCGTGTGACGGACACTACGAGTGTACCAACTGAATTGTGGGACGACCGCACTCCGATAGGAGCTTGTGGGCCTAACAGACCTACTTATGGGTTAGTTGGGTAAGTAGCAATGTATCAGTATGGTACCCCACATATGTATACGAGTAGAGTCCGAAACACGGGAAGTAGTCGACTCCGTCTACGGTCAGTAGTATAAGTCAAACAAGAACTAAGGATTACCAAGAATGGTTGAAGTAAAGGAACTCAGTTAAGTTAACGAGACTAAAGGAATTAGTGAGTTTATTTCAAGGAAATGTATAGAGTCAAGAAGTGCGAAGAGCACGGACTGTTATGTAAAGACATCACACATGACTTAAGAAGCCTGAGGGATAAACGTGATAGCTGGAACGAATACCCAGCTAAGAATGCAAGAAGGTGTAGTTAACTAAATACACCCATAAGTGTAAGCCAAATGTAATGCCATACCTTAACAACACCCAGGAGCAATCCTTGAGGGGTGTTTGGATTAAACATTGTTGGATGAAGCAAGGTAATAGGAACGTAAGATTTGAAACAATTACTCGGATTAGACACAGAAGGAAGCCCACTTAACAGTAGGACCCTAAGTTGCCAAAGAGACAACTTGGAAGGAATCGTGACAGTAAGGCTTATAAGCTACAACAACTGGTGTTATATAAATTTGATCAGTTGCAGAAGTATATGTTCTACAAGTAAATAGAGCGGAGAACGAACCACTGCATTAAGAGTGGGGATACCTCTCGATATTGTGAGACCGCGGGAGCGGTAGCTATATGGACCAAGTTCAAGATGTGCGATGAGGATGGACCATGTTGTTATTACCCTAGAACGATTTGAATAAGAATAATACGAAAGGAAATGTTTGTACCAGTTGTGTAGACAGGAGGAGTGATAAGTTGGATAGCAACCACCATAGGTGGTGATACTAAATGAGTAGCGAACAACGCTCAAGGAACATAAAGGCTCAAAAAAAATATATTCAAACGCAATGTAATGGCGGAAGCTAATATAATAGCGGACGCAGTATAAGTTGATGTTGTATAATGAGTAAGGATACGGTGCGCAATAAGCGACCGTTGTATGAGTATTGTTAGATGATAAAATGGTGAGTGAGCAGAGTTATGAGTTAACCCCAGTGGAGGTACAACAGTAAGTGATAGCAAACGAACCGAGCAGTAAGCCGGTGGCAAGTGTTATGTGATAAGGATTTCAGCAAAACACATTGTAAATTCCTATTGCAATCGCATAAGAGATTTACTGTCAAGAGTTTACGCCTCTGCACTCTGTATGACTGAGTGTTTTGGTATTTGCACTTGCGCAGTAATGATCGAGTGGGATAGCTAGGATTTAGGGAATGGTAATTGTGGTGGATGTAGAAAGAAACCTATAATACTATAATGATCAATGCATAGGAAATGCAAGGTCTTACCAATGGAAGAGTACTTGTACGAAACCAAATGTGAAGGTATGGTTAAGAATAAGTGATAACAGTGACATTAAATACCAAATGTCGGTATGAAATATACCTCAGGTGTGGGAAATAACCGAGAGAGCACTACACATTAGGTAGTAGCTCAATCTCAACCGACAGTAAGTCGGTAGAACCAAGTCAATCATTGTGAAATACATAGCAGTATACGCAGTAAGTTATTGGAGAACTGGATGGAAAGTTTTGGAACTCACCGAATTTGCTCAGGGTAAGAGACACCATGCGTCGGTTGAGAAACTATTAATACCAAGATTAGCGTAATACATTGGAGATGTACAATACAGCAACAGTAACGAATGGGGTAAACTAGCTCTATAATTATCAGAGTTGCGCAACAGAGGCCAGTGAGCCCATGCGTCAGATACCGGATATACATTGTGAATATGAATAAATGGTTAGTTATCAATGCTTAGAAGCCTCACAGGCCAGGACCGAAACCGGTTATGAGTTAGATAAACTCCAAGGAGAGTTCTTGGTTTAAGGACTAAACCGCCGATATGGTTAAGATCCTCTAACCAGAACGCATTGTATAGCAGACCGCGTGGAAGTTAAAACACTTCACGACGGCAGAACATTTAAAGCCAATGTTCAGTGACTGATTACGTGGGCGTAATCCCTTTTAAGGGGGGTAGAGCGCAAATCCGCTTAGTGTGTTTTACCGTACAAGTGTACGTGAACTATGTTGTGCATTGCACAAAAATAATTTGTTATGATGGTTGGCGCGTGTGTTATACAAACATACGCATTCATTTATGGTTAAATTGTGGTAATTGCGCACAGAAGATGCGAATACCATTGTGGGAAGTGTGTTTATTTGTTAATAGTGGTGTGTGAGAGTACAAGTGGAAGGGAGTAAAGAAACTCCCGGGGAACTAAAACCCTGACGGTGCATAAATGTAAACCATGTATTGTATTTTGATAAAAAAATATGTATATATATACAGTGTTGTGATTTATGAAGGGGTATGAGACCGACATAGAACCTAGTGAGAATTAAATTCCCTAGGTAACTTGAATTAAGTTGGATTTGGGTGATGATTGATAGACGGAGTTCTATCCCTTGGAGATGTAATGATTATGATTAGAATGATTGAAAAGATAGAAAAGGGAAACGTGTGTATTACTTGATGCTTGAAAATGAAGTGGGAGGTGGAACTTGATTATCATGAGATCAAGGGAAGCCGAACACAAATTGGGGTGGAAAGATAGTTCAACACTGATGCTGATCACATCAGGGTTGGATAACTCTAGAAGCTCCCTGTAAGTGGTCACAAATAACCACGTTAAGAAAGATACAAAGAGCATGAGTTGAACTTGGAGTTGTATTGCGTTTTCAAAAAGGATTTTCAAATGGTATTTCCAAAATAGCCGATTCATGTTTTGAATAAAAGATTCTCTTATATACTTAACCTAGTAAAGAATATTTTGTAGTACTTGCTCACGAGCTGAGGACGTATGAGCCTTTGTCTTCGGACCGGTGACATGAGAAGTATATATGTTAAAAAATTAAGTGAATGTTTTGATCTCCCAAAGGAACGGGGACCAGAAGGTGTCCATCGCGACCGGGTTCTGCGGGAACACAGTGTATATGTACTCAACATGGGACTTGAGCCCATGGAGAGATGGAAAAGGTATTTCTGTTTGATATACATGCTAAGACATGTTGTGTGGTATGAGTAAGAAATATTATTTCAGACCTATGAGTCTAACCATTGTTATGTTACCCAGACCTGAGAGTCTAAGAATTATTATGTAAATACAATACGGTTAAGGTACCCGGACCATTGAGTCCGAGGTAATCATGTAAGTAGGTTACGAGGTTGTTATGTATGGATGTGGATATGTTGCCCGGACCGTCAAGTCCGAGGTTGGATGTAAAGAGTGTTTAGTAATGGAAGTTTGTTTTAAAGTAATTCCCATATTCTAATCCAATGATGCGTGGGAATGTGAACTTCGAGGACGAAGTTCTTTTAAGGGGGGTAGATTGAAATACCCCAAACCTCGGTATGTTGTTTAAATGTTTAATTATGATTTTATAAGGCTAATTAAGTCCTTAGGAAACCTTGGTAGACATTGGAAACAAACAAAACATAAATAAATACCTTAAGGTCAATATGGGCTAAAAAGTGCTCTAAGCTTGGGATAAATTTGTATAAGACCTAATGGTCATATCTATATCTTATATATATGTTAATGAACATATTAAATCAATTACCAAAGAAAACCAAGCTTGAAAACAAGTAAAGACACAAAAAGTGCTTTAAGGAGTCTTAAAGCACGTTTTTGAAAAATTGTCTTGTAAATGAGTTTTGAATGGCTAAATGTCCATCATTACTCTTTAATTAACATGTGTACTATATAGTATCACATTTGGAAGTCTATATCAATGGGAAATCAAAAATTTCACTTCTATGTGCCTTGTTTTTGTGAATAGTGATTTTTATAAGCTAGTTTGTAACATATGTTATCATAAGTAATTAAATTGACAAATAAAGACTAAAGTACCCTTCTAACTAAATGGGGGCCGGTTTTTCAAGGTGTGAGTCACCAACTTGTAAAAGAAATCAAATAAGTAAAGTAAAGCTTAAAGTAAAGTACTATTTTTGCTTTATACATAAATATCTTAACAAAAGCAAATTTATCTTCATTCTCTCTTTCCTTCTTGTATTCACACGGTTTCTTCATCTTCTCCTTTCCTCCATTTACGATTGCTATGGCAACATCTCTTCTCCATCTTCATTTCTTTGCCAAATTCAACTCCATGCTCCAAATCAAATTCTAAGACTATATTTGTCTTAGTTAGACCAAGCTCTACACTTCTATCTTTTCAAATCTTCAAGAGCTCAATTTTGGTGCCATGAAGATTCACCATTGAAGGAGCTTGAGCTCACCTTTCTACATATTATTACTCTCCTTTGCTTCTAGGTAAGGAATCTCAAAGAAAAATCAAGTTTCCTTCATGTTTTTGCCTTGACCGAAATTGCACATTAATGGTGCTCTTTGTGTGACTTTGTTCTAGCTTCATTCCAACCTTTCATGGACTAGGTGGAGTCCTCTCTTCATAAATATTCAAACTCTCTTCAAAGACCAAGGTAAAACAACTACATTAGTGTTTTTGAAACAATGTAAACCTAGGGTTTACAATGAGTTTGAGCTTGAAGCTTGTATACTCATTTCATTGCTTGTATATTGTTTAATAGTTGACAAGGAATGAAATGCCTTACCGGTTTTATGAGGAAACAAGGAAGAAATTTGGGTGGAAAAAAAGAGGTAAATATACTAACCTAATGTGGTTTAATGCCTTAGGAGAAATGAGCTTATAATGCTTGTTAAAACTACCTAAAGAGCAAATGGTGAATGACTTAGTAAAGTGTTCTCAAGGAGACTAGTAAAAGAACATATGTCTTGGTGTATGTATTTGCAGGTCAAAGGCGTTATTTATGTGGGAAATTCAGTGTTTAAGGTTTATGCAATTTAAGGGCCTAAGAGCCATGTTATTTAAGGGCCTAAGTGCCAAGCAATTAAGTTTATGCACTATATTGTGATGTAGTGTAAATTTAGTGAAGTTTTTGTGTGAGAAAGTTCTTGGTGGATTTAGGTGTTCTTGAATGAAATAAGGTAAAAACCTAAGTGTTTGGATGTGAGTATATACAAGTGAAGCTATGGCAAAATTTGGAAAATGTATAAGAGGTTCTAAGTGTTTTAAGTAAGTTTTGGTGAACTAGGAAGTGTTAAAGGTGAACAAATGTTTTACTTGGGAAGAAAACATGTATTAAGGTGATTTAGAGTGATGCAAGGATTTAGGTGTTATCTTGGAAGTTCTAGGAATTCAATGTGTGTTTTGAGAATGTATTTAAGTCTTGAAGAAGTTTGTTTAAGGTTTGGGTAATGTTGATATCCAAGGAATAAGTGACGTTTAGGTAAGATGTGAAAAAGGAGGTTTAGTTAGTAAGAAAAGAAGTTTGGGAGATGATGTTAAGGTGTAGAGGAAACACCTTGGTATAGTGGTCATTATTGGTGAAATACCACTTAGGAACCTTAAGGAGGAAACATTCCAAGTGCTAAGAATTTTGTAAGGAATTTGTGAATGATAAGATGGTTTGGTGTGTGATTTAGGGAGTTTGGTACATGGCTAAAGGTGTGTTTGAAGTGCCCAATGAGTTAGGGTGTACTAGGATTAGGGTGAAGTTTGGAGTTGAATGAGAAAGGAAAACAAGGGTCTGGGGCAGACCGAACTTGCGACCGAACTTGCAAGTTCGGTCGAGCCCAGTTTACCCTGCGAGAATTGGCTTCTGGAATGGACCGACCTTGGGGACCGGACTTGCAAGGTCGGTCGGGCTTGTATTTTGTGTACGGATTAAGTTTCTGGAACCGACCGAACATGGGACCGGACTTGGCGAGTTCGGTCGGGCTAAATTTTCAAAGGGAAGAAACTCTCGGGAATAGACCGAACATGCGACCGAACTTACAAGGTCGGTCGGAGTAGAAAAGTTTTGACGGAAATGTGTTCTGGAATGGACCGAATTTGGACAGGTTCGGTCGGTAAGGTCGGTCGGACCAAAAATGTTGTTTAAGGTTATAAAATGATATGTAATGATGGGGATTGATAGGTAATGATGTTATAGAGTTGTTAAGGACATGTTAGGTGAGTTTTAATGACAATTAAGTGGGTGAAAAGTTGTATTAAAATGTGAGAGTAAAACAAGTTAAAAATGTCAAGTTATTTAACTAAGTTAACGGGAAAGTTATAAGCATTAGACTTTAAACAATCATGTTACCCCGATGTTAATAAAAATACATGTAATGTTATCAGTTGTTCGAGAATTGCTCGAGGAACATATGTGGACGTGGTAAAGTGGACTCCGGCGACAGGTATGGATTTCTTGCAACCTGTGTCCTACCGGATTACACCGGCTTGTATGCCAATGTGTTTTCTGTATGTTTGCCACGTTATAAGATAAATCATGAAACGAGTTTACAGTCGTTATTGTTGTTGTATGTTTACGTGCCGATACCGGTAACCTCGAATGCGCTTGAAGGGCTAGTTAACCACTATTAGGTAAACGTAGGAGAACGGTATCCGGTAACAACGTTTCCGACCTAAGGAACGTTCTAACCACGGCTATGCGTGAGTTAGTTATGTGATGTTTGTGTGTGAATGTATGACTCTCCCTTCCCTTGTGTGTGTCTAACAAGACTTAACCCTATGTTGTGATTGTTTAACTAAGTTCAATGATGAACTTCTGACAAGTGCTAACGGGGGAAGTGAGGAGTCCGGTCTGTTCCGGCCACGCGTGTGAGTATGGGGGTCGTTGTCATAGCAGGTTCGATCCTCTCCGTATGTTATGGTTGTTTTCCAATTTGGTTTCCAACCTTCCCTTTAGCTTAACCAAGGCTATTACTGACTCACGTCGGGCCACAGGGGCATACTATGTTATGTTTGTTCGGTGTGCTTGGATCACTATATCCGAGACACCTTGTGTTAAGTTATCCGTTCATTTAACGAGACGGTAACGAGTTATGTAACGAGCTTATCATGAGACTGGCAACATTCTCTAGGCTCACCAGTGTATTAACAATGTTTGGGTCGGTTCCTAAGAGGACCGTTCCCGTTATGTTATGTGATGTTGTTGTAAAGCAATTCCTATTGCGATGTTATCATGTGCACGTCGATACGTGAAAGTGTTGTTATGTTTTGTTTGTGAGGAATGTTATATGTTGTAAGATATGGAGTGTGTGGATCATGGAAATGAATCCCAGTTTGTGATAAGAGGCGTTTAAGGATAACCCGATTACTGGGTAGTTGTCGTCTATTAAGGAAGTAGCTCCATTAGAGGAGGAACACTCTAGGGATAATGAATACCATGAGTGAAATATCAAGTAAGGATGTATTATCCGTTTGTTGAGCCCATTAAGGCGAAATGTTATGTGTTGTGTGTTTACAGTTGCATGCATGATCTAAATATAATCAATCGCATGCTAAGACGACAATTAGTTGTGCGTGGCCCGGTAGCATGTGGGCTGCGGGATTACCATACCAGCAAAGGTGCTGAGCCCCTTGGGGGCCACCCTTTCTCTTCTTTTCCTATTTCAGGTACAGAGAGCTGGAAGCCGTTCGAGAGTAGGACGGGGTAGACACTGTACATGGGTAATCATTTAAGTGTATATATACAGTAGGTGTAGTAAGACCGAAATTGTTATCGGCATCAGTTTATAAATACTCGGTATAGTTGAAAGGTGTATGTTGTTGTTGTTGTTAATGGAAAGGGATAGAAATGTGTAGTCGCTCGGGAATTTAGCCCATCAGACCGGTACAATGTATGTGTATTAGCCTTGTTAGCCACGTGGGTGGTTAACGGCGTGTAACACCAACGAGTTAAGTTATTTGATGAGGTGTGTATTCCGCTGCAGATTGTTGTTATGTGTTTGTTGTTGGATGGGGTGTTACAACTTCCCAGAAGCATGGTTGTAGCAACATTCAATATGTGCTTGCTTTTGTAATCTTTCAATAAGGCATAATTGATTTTCCTGATAAGACTTTGTGTCAAATATCAAAACACATATCATTCTCCCCCTAAAGTTGAGAATGCTTAAGAACTAAAGACGTTTATTATTCTCAACTTTCCATTTTTTTTGTATCCCTTTTGATATTTTTTTAATGGGGGAGGTATAGACACAAACCCAATTGTCTAACCTTTTTTCTTTGCTATACAAAATTAACGACTTAATAAGGTCGTTCTTAGTGGGAGTATAAGTTACTCAATACCACTATTCTTTCAAGTTTCATATTATCCATCTTAATCTAAAAATCACATGGATAATTTCATTATAGCTAGATTTTTCCAAATCAATAGCCAATGAAGACAATACTTCATGTGACCATTATTTGATGTATCAAACATCATATATATCTCCAAGGTCCACATGGTAATTTTTCAGCCCATACTCAATCCATGATATTTCAAGGGAGTATAAAAATTCTCATCCACTTCCTTTGAATGATCTCGCTGTATCTTATGTGAACTATTGTCACCCGAGTAAGAGCCTGGAAGTTCTTGATAGTTTAGAAAACTAGTGATTCGACATCACTTTTCTCATGGATGAATCATTTTTCCTTGTCATATAATGAATATTTTATTGTACACTAACCACAGTGACCCCTTTTTTCCTTCTGGGCGTTATGAATATCTACGTTATATAAACTTATATAACTTGACACATTTTATGCTGGTTTTCCCATCAATATGAGCATACTTTATCATTAAAAGTACATATTCAATGTTTATTCTTGTTCCCTCAAGGAACATAATGAAGAGCTTTTAAAATTCACGGCTCGCAAGAGCAAGCTCTCATTCTTTATAGCCTCTTACAGACTATAGAACTGTATATAAAACATTTTCAGTTGTGCATTATAGCACTATCAATAAATTGTGACTCTTTGTCATTTAATCACTTACAACATGCTCGCAAATTTATTATAGATTTCAAAGACGGTTCAACGGACCATATTTTATTCCTTTTGAGTACCATGAATAACCAATACCCAAAACATGGTTATAAAATATATCAAAATTCATGTACTCGAGTGCGTCTTTCGCACTTTATAAATATGTACTAAGGATGATACCTTATCACTTTTTCATCAATAATAACATCATCTTAGCAATATCCTTCATGGAAATGTAACGGTCTACCATGATGTCAATTGCACACAATTTCCTTTTTACATGGTCCAACCATGTACGAATGTACAATAATCTGTCATAGATTATAACATCTTTTATGATCGACCTTTGCAAGATAAAATGGTAATTTTCATAAGCTAACTCAAGCATTTAGTTCTCATATCATCAATGATCTTACATATAGATCTTGCTAAAATGAACCTCAAGCTCGACTTCTTTCATAATCATGCACGATACACATTATCATTTTAGAGCTTGAGTAAAAAAGTCATTGGGAAATCTCTTTAATTTTCCAATAATAATCCTCAAATGTAACTCCTCAATGAATACTTAGGAGACCATGTAACTTATACCAAAGTTACTTTGTGTGGAGTTATTTTTAACTCTTTAAAATCTATCTAGCTCTCCAAGAGCTTTTAAAATTGGTCCAATCTTATATAAAATGTGGACCATTTTTAACATCCACCTCAAATGCATAGTCATGCATGAGGGAAAATAATAATTTATCATTCTCAACCTTCAATGTAATTTTTTTTTTTGCACAAGGGAGTATAAGGATCTTACAGCTCTCAACCTCAAGAGTATGATTTATCGAGAGAGAAATATTACACTCTAATACCCAATCTCCAATGCTTGTATACAATCGAATAACATGATCCTTTTATTGTTTTTCCTCTAGTGCACTCATCTTGCACGAGAACCTATACGAATCTTATAATCCTGAACCTCAAGTGCATTCATTTTTCATGAGAAAGTATTACAATCTTACCTCAAACGTTAGCATCTTACACCAGGTTGCATAATCAGTAACCTCAAATGCGCCGTCTTGCATGAGGTAATATTTACAATCTCCTTTTCAATTACGTAGGAGAATTATTAACATCTAGTGCAACATCTTGCACGAGGTTATCACCTTTTTTTGTTACTATCTCGAAAGAGATTTCCTCATAAACGGTAATTCAAACCCATCATATGGCAATACTATTTTTCAGTCATAAAATAAAATTGAACGGAATGAATTATACCATATTTGATGGTTCACTTTTCAAAACAAAAATATATAACGTCAAATAATACTTTGAGAGAGTAATTATACAAAAATCATTATACCACAAAAATATGTAGTTCTTCAATGATTAAACTGATAGTTCTTCAAAACTATAACAATATATTGCCATCGAAAATACCACTTTCCTTTAGCGATTTTTTTTACTTAAAGTTTCTATTATTCAATAAATAAAAAGCTCCACCACATGGAATCTCACAAAAATAATTTTGTTTTCTTTACCATTTTTCTTTGTTAAAAACTGTGAACTTTATTAACAAAATAAAAGAAGGATTTCTCCTTTGATTTAAAAATACATATACACGTTTATATAAATTATTTTAAGCTGCGTCTTAAAAATATTATGCCTGTAAAAATTGATTAAACTTACTTACACCTTTTGCATTCGGCAAAAAAAACATCAGATGCGGCTTCAACATAAAGCTCTTAGTCAACACAGATTCGCAAAGTCACCAAAAACTCCTTGAGATGCACGATAAGATCCTTGTTGCATTGTGGGTAATAAGCTTCCTTGATTAGTGTCAATTGAGTAGCGATTTTGCTTTGGTGATGAACTTTGTATAGCGGTAGTGAATAACTAAACTCAAGATCTTTGTTGATGATGTATGACATAGAGAAGAATATTTTTTTTAGTAGAATCTATCGTGCTGGTAACGTGTTGTAACACTGAGAGAATAGAAGAAAGATATAAGACAAGATAGACTTAAATTTTTTGTCTCTCATTTCATCCCATACATACATAACCGTTACTGAACCTTTGAGTGGAAGGAATACGAAATATCAAAGGACTTCTAATGAAGAGTTTGGGAGGTTACGGGGGTTACACAAATGAAGAGTCTAAGATAGATGAAAGGGTAATTAGATGTACATCCAATAATTACATTATTTATAACAACTAGAGTTTTTTTTTATCCAAATATCTAAAGAGAGATGTGGGAACGGAGGCAAACAAAATTGCAATCCATGGTGAAGGACCCAATTCAGATGTGAATAAAATTTGGGTTAAAGGATTTCCTTTTTTTTAATGCAATCCAAGTGAGGTACTCGGATGGCCCGTGAATCACACAAGTCTATGCCATAATGACATAGACATAATAACAAATAATGAATGTTCTCAATGTAAGTTTCATTAGTCGACGGGTAAAGGTACATTCATCCCTCTGAGGTGTGTGTCTCATACCGGATTCACATTTTAGTGTAACAAAGCTCAACCCTTAGATGATAGACAAGGGTCATGGGGATGTATTTGTTATGGATCTCGAGTGTCATCAATATCTTGAGTTCCCACCATGGCAATCGTTTGGATAGCAATCGATTTGGAATGGTCTGATAACTGTGGAGCATTCTTCTCGATTGGTGGGGAGTGGTTTTTGTTCCCACAATCTGTGGTTGCGCTCTATAAAGCATGACAAGCTCGAACGGACAACGAATACGGTGGTCATCTTCTTTGCTTCACGCCATTTGGGCTATTTGGAATCAACGCAATAGAACAGTTTTCAATGGTTCAGTTCCAGACTGGGCAGTAGTTGCTGACATTTTTAAGAGGGTCGGTTTATAGTGGTGTAGACATCACATGATGATGCCTCCGCAAGCAGTTCTGTCACCACGAAGTCTCTTGATAACTAAGTTTACTTCTTGTTTCTTTTCTTTACATTTTACACTCGATGGGAAGGGCTTTTAGCCGTAGTACTGTCTTTTATGTAACTGGGTTTCACCAGCAAATTATCAAAAAAAGAAAAAATCAAACTAAAATATATGCCAAAGACTGCTCATATATAAGTAAGCCTAGAGAAACTCACGTTCAACCTAGGATTTCTTTCTTCAAGTTAACTAAATTAAAGTTAAGTGAAATACCCCAAACCTTAATTACATTAATTAATCATGAATTTATTAAATGGAAGGATTTTATCAAGGGATAGTCAAGCAATAATTAAGAAAAATGAACCTTAATTCATTAAGGAAATTTATCACCTCTAAACACAAATATATAAACAAGTATGTATAGTCCAAAATGGGTACTAAACCCCACATGAAATAATGGACTAAAGAAGAAATATTTATAAGGAGGAAATAACTCCTAAAGATAATGTAACATGTAATACATTAATACATGAATTAAGATCACAAATCATGTGAGAGAATTATGTGGTATACTTTGTATAATTACAATGAATAGTAAAGTATACCAATTATTAAAAAAAGGAATACACCTTAGGACAAGGTGACCACTACTACAAAAATGATCTATCACTACTAACATATGAAAATTATTCTTGGATTTATGTAGTAATAAGTATATCTATTGGGTTAAATAAGATTAAAGACAACTGGCTTAAAACATCAGTAGTAAAACACTTACTTGCACCTAAAAAAAAGGAAAAGCGAGACTACTACTTTTTTCAGCCCCGAGTTCGAATCCAGCCACATTCAGAATATAACGGGAAATTAACTTTCCATTTTCCATTTTCTTCTTTTGCTAATCAGACACATAACATTCGCTCATCCATCGTGGTACCTTCCACCTCGTTGCTAGCTCATGTTGTCCAACTGAATGAAGCCATGGCTATAGCTTTTTTCCTTCTTCCTTCCTTCCTCACTTGTGTTCTCCAAGAGAATGAATCCATGGCGATAGCTATCTCCCTCTTCCTTCCCTGCTCACTCATTTTGTTCAACCGAATGAGGCCCCGACAACCATTCAAGCTTGTTGTGCGTGCTTTTGCATCCCTCTCCCTCTGCTCTCGCCTCCTTTAGTTTGATTTGAACCAGATATGTATGAGCTTATTTTACTTTGGGTTTGCTCAATATTGAACCATCTCATGTTTAAATGTAAACCCTAAGATATACAATCCCTAATCCCTAAATCGAGAACTCCTCCTAAATTATAAAGCCTACGTTGTCATAAGAGGGTCTTTCACTCAATTTGTTTATCGTAACCCTAACTCATGTTCACCGGTGGTTCTAAAGAGCTTGCGCTTTTTGGTGTGAATTTGACTGCTACTAGCTGGCACGAACAAAGGCTTCAATAGCTTGTCTATTTGGCTGCATCTGGTAACTATTTTCATTTTTTTTGCTAGTTGTTGTATAGGATGGTATGAATTCTTAGAAATCTATTGAATGTTGTTAACTAAGTCTCCATATTGTTCTTTCATTGTAGTTGCAATCGAATAGACCTAAGGTCATTGCCTTGCTGGCTGAACTGAAGGACTAGAGCAAAACCGTAAACCATTTGTACCTGGCTCAGTCGCTCCTATAATGTTCAATTTAGGTAATAATTTGAGTAATTAGGGTCTTTATGATTAGCTTCAATAGAAACCCCTAAATCTTGCTCTAGGTATGCTATTATTTGCAATTTCCTCTCACCACTTGTGTTAATTCCCAACACTGTTCTTTGTTATAGTGTGAAAAAAGAGATAGAAATTTAAATCGTTGAGCATACCATTCTCTAGTGTGAGCTAATCCTCTGGATAATTAGGTTCTTCTTTCTTCAACCTTCAAATCCCACAGCTTTACTTGCCGACAAGAGCAGCAATTCCTAGTTCAATAAAAAAAATCCTTCAAGATCTAGGTTTTTTTTAGATAATTAGGATTTTTCTGATTAACTTCAACAAGTTTAGTAGATTTCTCTAAGTATGTAGATGCATCGTCAACAATTATGTTAAGTTGTCTGCTTTTTTTAATCTACTTGTTAACATCTATGCCGTAATTAATTATGTTATATAGTCTTTCAAAATCCCTCTTACTTTAACGTCTTCCAAGTGCTAAAGAAGAATATCTTTTTATGCTACCTGTTAAATTTTTGTTGGTGAAGTATGTGAGCCTCGATTTTAAACCCTGTCCTATGTTGATTAAAGTTGATTGGGATCTGGTCGGGTTTTAGGTCCACTTATAACCTAAGATTAATAACTATGTCATACAACATTAATTATTAAAACCTAAGCTAGCTCACTGGAACCTATTATGACCCGCCACCTATTTTTTACCTAGATCAAATTATGAAAGGAGAGTTCGGGTACAGGGCTTGGTATTCGACTTAATTGGGGTTCAAATTACTTTCATTACCCCTCCTAGGTCATTTTTCCTCTACTTTGTTTACTTACGGCTTACCACAAAGTTGTTTTTAACCAAAGTGCGCGCTTCTGTTTTTTTTAACGTTTTTTTGACAGAAAATTAAAGTGAAAATCTGAAAATACCTAAACTAGGGTTTCGGAGGCAGAATTAGGTCAAATTTTGTTTCCGTCCGTAGCCACGGACCCTAGTTAACCTATGTGAAAATAAAAGTCGAATAAAATTGAAAACAAAATTTTGAAAAGTCCGGGGCCACGGACAGGCTGTCCGTGGGCCCGGACATGTAACGTTAAAACTCTATTTTTTTTTTAAATTTTAAAATACCGCCACCGTCCGGGGGCGTCCGGGCTTACAGACAGGGTGTCCGGGACCCTGGATATAGCGTCCGTGGGTGCGGACCGCCCTCGGACGGCGGCGTTTGGGTGGTTTCTGATGGTGTTTTGAGCTCAAATTTTATGGGTGTGTAGCCTGAAAGATGTACAAGACGTTAGTGATTGAAACTTTTCAATTTGACTACGAATTAAGGACGAAACTTATTGAACAAGTTAGTGGACAGAAACGCAAACAAATCTTAATTCAAAAGCAAAGAAAAGTCAATTCGAAGAGGAATTTCAACCAGAAGTGTATTGAGATCAGTGGAGTTAAATAATTTGAATTTTAACCTGTTTTGGCTTCGAGATTTGGTTGTTCCTTCACGTCGGGAAACTTCGAACGCTTCGTTGATAGCCAATCCGGTTCAACTTCGACCCAAGCTTCTGACCGCTTCTTAATTATATGTTTAAGGATGGTTTGCTTTTGTATTTTTGGTGTTTTGGTGCTTAGAAGTTCAATGGGAGAAGAAAGGATGAGTTTTTGGTGTTTCCGGGGTGATTTCGGTAGTGTTTCGGTATTGATTTGAGGCTTGGAAGTGTAAAAACGTGGGGGGGGGGGGAGGTTTGTTGATTTGTTTTTTTGACTTTGGGAATGTTCTCCACTGCCCTAGGTCGTTTTTGGAAGGTCCTTTTATAGAAAGAGCAAGGCCATGTTGATAGAACAAGATCTTTATCTAAAACCCTGATTTTGTGCTCTAAGAGAATCTGATTTTTTAAAACATGTTACAGGACGATAAAAATTATAAAATTTTAACCAAAGATAAAAGACGATTTTTAGGAATTTGAGAGTTTGAATCAGGTTATTTCGATAAATAACCGATTAGATAAAAATCTCACAATATGGAATCTCCCGTAATTCATAACTTATTATTGGAAAGTCAAAATAACAAAATTCCAACGGAATTAGTCTGTAAAAATCATCCTCTATCTTGTATTATAATTTCATGACATTTTAATTTGATTTCGGTATTTTCCAAAGGAGAGAGAAAATTGCAAAAATGATTGAATTTCTCTTTTAAATTTTGGGCTAAGGTTCCAAATAAGATAATTTCAGGTTTATGACTATATGTAGTCATGCTAACCATGTGACAATTTTATTTTAATTTTGGTAACCTTTTTTCTATTTTGAGGCTATTTCATGTGTTAATTATTAAAGAAATTAGCTTATAATATGAATTAAAAGCTAAATTTCTAGAATAAATATTATCAGAAAATCATGAAGTACCTTTCATAATGACTATGATATTTGGAAGTGTTTGAAGATAATGAACAAGTCATATGAAAATAGAAAATCCCGATAATGTCCTTGGAAAATCCCGCCTTGGTGCTTTTTGACCCCTTTTGCCCTTTGTAACACGTATGCCTTAGAGACTATTCTGAGGGGGTTAAAATTTTGGGTATAACAGATTGCCCCCCGTCAACTAGGCTTTGTAATGAATATGAAAATTCTAGTTGATGCTTGAGTGATACCCCAAAATTTTGGATCCTAAAAGTCCTCGTATGCCGTTTGAAATCTAGTGGGTTGTGTCGAGCTGTTCTAAGGCGCTGACTACCTATGAGTAAAGTGGAAGGATGTCGAGCGATTCAAAGGCGTCGACCACCTAAAGGTAAAAATGAAGTTATGTTGGACTATTCTAAGGTGCAAACTACCTATAATGAGATGATGTCAAACTATTCTAAGGCGTTGACTACCTATGATGGATGAAATGATGTCAAGCTATTCTAAGGCGTTGACTACCTATGATGGATGAAAATGAAATAATGTCAAGCAATTCTAAGGCTTTGACTACCAAAAATGTGAAAAAAACTGGGTGGTATGCAAATGCAAGAATGTAGAAATGCTAGCGATACTAATGATGCTGATGATGCTGATACTGATGATGCTGATGATGCTCGGATGCTTCAGGGGATCGAAACCCGTGCCAATGCTCCAGGCTGGACCCAATATGGACTTATTGCCATCGCCCCCAAGCCAGTGTGTAGGGATAACTCCTGGCAAAAACCCCGGGGACTTATTGCCTTCGCCTACCATTCGTTGATCCCAAAGTAAGCTGACATAACATAGGAGGATTTATTGCCATCACCTCACCAACTTTTCCATCGCCAGGTCTTGTGACGCGCCTGGATAATGCAACTAGGTCTTATGACGAGCCTATATGAATGAGATGAATGCAATGTGTTTGATGAGAGTGGGTAAGCTAAAGGGTCTTATTACGAGCCTAAAGGAATGCAACTAGGTCTTATGATGAGCCTAAAGGATGGTTCTAGGTCTTATGACGAGCCTAAAAGTATGCAACTAGGTCTTATGACGAGCCTAAAGGATGGGATCTAGGTCTTATGACGAGCCTAAAGGGTGGTTCTAGGTCTTATGACGAGCCTAAAGATTGGATCTAGGTCTTATGACGAGCCTAAGGATGGTTCTAGGTCTTTTGATGAGCCTAAAGATGGGATCTAGGTCTTTTGACGAGCCTAAGGATGGTTCTAGGTCTTATGACGAGCCTAAAGATGGGATCTAGGTCTTATGACGAGGCTAATGATGGTTTCTAGGTCTTATGATGAGCCTAAAGGGTAGTTCTAGGTCTTATGACGAGCCTAAAGATTGGATCTAGGTCTTATGACGAGCCTAAGGATGGTTCTAGGTCTTATGATGAGCCTAAAGATGGGATCTAGGTCTTATGACGAGCCTAAGGATGGTTCTAGGTCTTATAACGAGCCTAAAGGGTGGTTCTAGGTCTTATGACGAGCCTAAAGATTGGATCTCGCACTGATTCTGGGTCTCGAACTAAAAATGAGTCAAAAAGATATTGGTCTCGTGCAAATGCATGTGGTAAAAACCAATTGAAAAAGGGCCAAACGTGGCGATGATGAGGTGTATGCAAAAGTTTGTAAAATGCAATCACAGTGCATGTAAGATACTTGTTTACAAAAAGCAACTGTTGAAAAATGTGCCAAACATGGCAATTATGAGAATTGAAGATTGTCTAAAATAAGAAATTGCTGGAGAATGTGCCAAATATGGTAATGATGAGAATTGAAAATTGTTCAAAGCAAGAAATTGCTGGAAAATATGCCAAACGTGGCTTAAAAATTGTTCAAAGCAAGAAATTGCTGGAAAATATGCCAAACGTGGCTTAAAAATCGTTCAAAGCAAGAAATTGCTGGAAATGTGCCAAACATGGCGATGATGCAGATTTGTTCAAAGTAAGAAATTACCAGGAATATGCCAAACATGGTGATCATGTAGATTTGTCCAAAGCAAGAAATTACCAAGAATATGATGAGTTTTATGAAACCGGAGAAATTGCTGAAAAAGATGCCAAACGTGGCAATGTTTAAAGAAAATTCTGTCTATTGAAAAGGAAAGTAAAATTATCATTTCCTGACTAGAGATTTCAGACTTATAATTTGCCTCCTAGGAGATGAACATGCCATCGGTGGGGTGTGGTGTTTGATGTGGAGATCTTTTAAATGGTGATCAGGGCTTATGACGGGCCATGGAATTTATGTGGAAGTGAAGGCTTATGTGAGCCTGTGTGGTATGATGTGGGGGTAAGGGCTTATGTGGGCATGTATGGTATGATGTGGAGGTAAGGGCTTATGTGGGCCTGTGTGGTGGTGATGGTATTAGTGGTGTTTAAGCTTTAGGTTTCAACCGGTGTTGTCATAACAATTATTAAAACCAACAATTTCCCCAGTATTTTTCCTTAGGACAATCTGAGCTAGAGTTCATGGCAATCAATCGTTCCGATCGATTGCCCCCAGTATTTTCTTTGATTAAACGTGCAAATGAATCTCGTCCTCACAGGGCCAAGGCTTATGTTTTGATGTGGTGCTTCCTAACCTATACTCGACGTGTTTGGTGTTTGCCCTCATTTCTCGCTCATGGTCATAACTTCTAGACCATTGAATTCGATATTTGATGGATTTACGCATTTGATCTATTACTTTCACGTGATTGGACGCACAACTATCAAGTCAGAAGTCTTTAAAGCTTATAACATGGCCATGGGGTGTGATGAAAGACAACGGGACCATGGAGGGATATTTTAGGTTTGTGGAGCCAAAGGGGTGACCAAGGCTACATTATGTCTTCTCTCGGAATCATCTTCCTTGTCTTGAAATCGTCTAGCTGCTTCGTCTTGATGTTGTTTTCGAGCTTCTGGACTTAGACTTTTGGAGTCGTCCTTTACACCATTTCTCCTCTTTTTCGTCATTCGGATTTCCTTGAGGCATTTCGGGTTTGCCTTTTTTGTTTTATCCTTTCTTGACTTTGCCTTCGGGGTTCTTATGTTTCCCGGTTTTGGGCTTCGAGAGCTGTTTTGATGTGAGCTCTTTAGATCCTGTGTCACTTTGGGACCATTTGCGGATCACTTCGTCATGCTGATAGCGGCGTTGCTTCTTTGGACTGTTGAGAATGTTATCTGAGAGTCTGACTCCTCGCTTCCTTTGGTCGCCGGGTCGAACATTCATCATTGGCTGGGTTATTTTTTGGAGTTCATAAAATCGAAAAAGGATATATGAAAGGCTCAGCGGGGGTGCCTCGGATTTAATGTCAGGGTTCACAAGCTTTTGGCTATGTGGTGCTGTACCTAGGTGCTTCGTCATTCCTGATAGTTGTGTATCCGTTCTTTGTTACTTTTCACAGGTCTGAGAGTAAATTTACAAATTATCTCCTTTGGTCGAAATTATGCCGTTTACCTCACCTTTGAATGTGGTCTCACCGGAGTCGTGTAAAAATGACACGCTCGTTCACTCATGGTTTTTCCGCTCAAGACACTCTCGCGAATTTCACTTAGAGACTAGTTCACACGCTTAAACGAAAGATTAAAGATGACAATCCTGAACTTAGATTGCCCCCAGTATTGGCGTGGGGTTTATGACAACACTTAAACAGATGTGTATTTTGGAATCCTTTGTGGATATTATGGGATAGTCTATGGGGTGAGGACGAACATGTTCACCCTTTTAGAAACAAAAGACAAGTTGTTCTATTCCATAGTCAGGAAATGATTACTCTATGACCCCTTAAAAAACAATTTTTGTGCTTTTGTTTTGTTGAATGAATGTACAAAAATTTTCAAAAATAGAATTATGCTCTAATTCACGAATGGAAAGATAACATCAAAAGTTGTAATCTTAGGAAAACTACCTAAAATGATAAAGGAAGCTAGCTACCATAAAAGTTAGAAAAATGATTGAGAAAAGAAAACTACTGAATCGAGAAAATTTCTGAAATAGTGATGTTGAACAGTCTGGTGCCAACGTGTTGAAGACTCGAGCTGTTGACCGTCGGGGTGCCATTGACCATGATTGTCTTACTTCCAAACTTCGAGTAGGCCCTGAAAAATGTCTGAACTAGGAATGCCTATGGGTTATGTAGGAAGTAACTAGGCCTGAGTCTTCGCCAAACTGAGAGTGAAGTGCATAGATTAGAGTAATTCCTAGACTAGGATGGACATGTAGGCCTGAATCCCCTTAATCCAGAAATTGAGCAAACAAGCTGAAGTAAGTCACATGGACTGTGAATGAGCCACTGGGCCGAGAGATAAGCCTTGAATTTTAAGATTCGTTTGATGTTCTTGTTGGGCCTTGAAGCCGGAAACTGGAATGAATGAGTAATGCAAACTATCTTGGATTCAAATGTTTTATGGGCCTAAATTCTGGATTGAGAGTGAAGCTCATGGGCCAAAACTATGAATCGGTCTATGGGCTCAAATGGAATGAGTTGTGAGTGTGGTACATATTGATTGCTCTATATATGAACTGGAATTTGGGCCAAGTGATTTTGGTTAGGCCTAAAGGATGACACCTTGATTTAGGGTTTTGGGTTAGGGTCATGATAAGAAGTCTACTTTGACTGGAATGAGCCTTTGGGCCGGAATGTGTTTGGGCCTGAAGTAAAGCACGTGAGCTGGAATGGTCCCTAAATCACAAGTGGGCCTAACTTTCTTTGGGTCAAAGAAGATGGTTTCTAAGCCAAAAAAGGTTTTATTTTCAGGACTTGTGAGTTATTTCAAGTTCAGGTGAATTTATTTTTATGGGCCTAGAACTAAGGGGATAGTTTAAATTGGGCCAGAAGAAAAATCACCTAAGTCTAGGCTTTTGGGCCAAAGCCCGAACGACTCACATGTTAAACCAAACAGGGCCTCTGGGCTGCAAACAAATAGAGCTGCCAATTCGGGTTGGGCTAGGTTGATGTAGGAGAAGTTCCTATCAATCTCTAGGCTGGGTAGTGGGCCGATCATACAAGCAAACAAGGCCCACACAAATTCAATATGTCCTCACTAGACGTTTAAATCAAACCGGGTATGGATCGATCCAGAGAGGTGCTTGGGGCATGGGCCCAGGTCACCACAAAGGAATATGGCTTGCACGATATTCTATTTGGGCTTCCCCACTCTTTTCACATCACCTGAAGGTGTACGTCTATGGTCGGGTCTTTGACTGACCAAACAATGGGCTAGGTAAGGGTACTACCAGGAAAATGCTTGGGGCTAAAGCCCAGGTATTAAGGGGGTGTGTTTAGACGACACCCTCCTCTTTTCCCCCACTTATTTACATCACCTAAATGGTGTGAGTCCCGGACAGGGGACCCTTAAACGGGTCCCGGGGTGAAATCGGTTTGCGTGGACCCTCGCACTCATATGATGCAAAGGTGAAGAAAATTAAAGTGCGCACGAAA
The DNA here is from genome assembly GCA_023374045.1 of Limonium bicolor. NCBI lineage: Eukaryota > Viridiplantae > Streptophyta > Magnoliopsida > Caryophyllales > Plumbaginaceae > Limonium > Limonium bicolor. The sequence goes on along the minus strand of CM041783.1, from coordinate 104,377,370 downwards.
GTGAACAAACAGAGTAATAGAGCCATAAATAAACATTTTCGAGTTAAGCCCTCTTTCTTAAAATTAAACAAGTTAAAATGAAGAATTTTTTCCCTAGCAGAGTCGCCAGTCTGTGAGCCTCGATTTTAAACCCTATCCTATGTTGATTAAAGTTGATTGGGATCCGGTCGGGTTTTAGGTCCACTTATAACCTAAGATTAATAACAATGTCATATAACATTAATTATTAAAACCTAAGCTAGCTCACTGGAACCTATTATGAGTCGCCACCTAATTTTTACCTAGATCAAATTAGGAAAGGAGAGTTCGGGTACGGGGGCTTGGTATTCGACTTAATTGGGGTTCAAATTACTTTCATTACCCCTCCTAGGTCATTTTTCCTCTACATTGTTTACTTACGGCATACTACAAAGTTGTTTTTAACCTAAGTGTGCGCTTCGGTTTTTTTATTTTTTAACGTTTTTTTGACAGAAAATTAAAGTGAAATCTGAAAATACCTAAACTAGGGTTTCGGAGGCAAAATTAGGTCAAATTTTATTTCCGTCCGTAGCCACGGACCTAATGTCCGTAACCACGGACCCTAGTTAACCTATGTGAAAATAAAAGTCGAATAAAACAGAAAACAAAATTTTGAAAAGTCCGGGGCCACGGACAGGCTGTCCGTGGGCCCGGACATGTAACGTTAAAACCCTAATTTTTTTGAAAATTTTAAAATACCGCCACCGTCCGGGGGCGTCCGGGCTTACGAACAGGGTGTCCGGGACCCCGGACATAGCGTCCGTGGGTGCGGACCGCCCTCGGACGGCGGTGTTTGGGCGGTTTCCAACGGTGTTTTGAGCTCAAATTTTATGGGTGTGTAGCCTGAAAGATGTACAAGACGTTAGTGATTGAAACTTTTCAATTTGATTGCGAATTAAGGACGAAACTTATTGAACAAGTTAGTGGACAGAAACACAAACAAATCTTAATTCAGAAGCAAAGAAAAGTCAATTCGAAGAGGAATTTCAAGCAGAAGTGTATTGAGATCAGTGGAGTTAAATAATTTGAATTTTAACCTGTTTTGGCTTCGAAATTTGGTTGTTCCTTCACATTGGGAAACTTCGAACACTTCGTTGATAGCCAATCCGGTTCAACTTCGACCCGAGCTTCTGATCCCTTCTTAATTGTATGTTTAAGGACGGTTTGCTTCTATATTTTTGGTATTTCAGTGCTTAGAAGTTCAATGGGAGAAGAAAGGATGAGTTTTTGGTGATTCTGGGGTGATTTCGGCAGTGTTTCGTATCGATTTGAGGCTTGAAAGTGTAAAAATGTGGGGGGAAGGTTTGTGGATGTGTTTTCTAACTTTGGGAATGTTCTCCACTGCCCTAGGTCATTTTTGGAAGGTCCTTTTATAGAAAGAGCAAGGCAATGTTGATAGAATAAGATCTTTATCTAAAACCCTGATTTTGTGCTCTAAGAGAATCTGATTTTTTAAAACATGTTAAAGGATGATAAATTTTTTGAAATTTTAACCAAAGATAAAAGACGACTTTTAGGAATTTTGAGAGTTGGAATCAGGTTATTTCAATAAATAACCGATTAGATAAAAATCTCACAATCTGGAATCTCCCGTAATTCATTACTTATTATTGGAAAGTCAAAATAACGAAATTCCAATGGAATTAGTCTGTAAAAATCATCCTCTATCTTGTATTAAATTTTCATTACATTTTGATTTGATTTCGGTATTTTCCAAAGGAGAGAGAAAATTGTAAAAATGATTGAATTTCTCTTTTAAATTTTGGGCTAAGGTTCCAAATAAGATAATTTCAGGTTTATGACTGTATGTAGTCATGCTAACCATGTGACAATTTTATTTTAATTTTGGAAACCTTTTTATTTCTATTTTGAGGCTATTTCATGTGTTAATTATTAAAGAAATTAGCTTATAATATGAATTTAAAGCTAAATTTCTAGAATAAATATTATCAAAAAATCATGAAATACCTTTCATAATGATTATGATATTTGGAAGTGTTTGAAGATAATGAACAAGTCATATGAAAATGGAAAATCCCGATAATGTCCTTGGAAAATCCCGCCTTGGTGCTTTTTCACCCCTTTTGCCCTTTGTAACACGTATGCCTTAGAGACTATTCCGAGGGGGTTAAAATTTTGGGTAAAACAGAGTATCTCTTTGCTTTTAATCCCACTTTGCTCATACCTTACTCAATCACAAATAGAGATTAGTAGTGAAATACCCCGGACTTAAATATGGTGATTAAATTATTATAATATGATAATGGGAGGCCTAATGATTCCTAAAGAATATTGGTGAAGAAAGTAAAACCAAAAGAAAAGAGAAAACGCGTAAAAAGCACAAAACATAAAATCGTGCGTTATGCAACCATAGGAGGCATATGACCTCGACTAGGGGTCCTAGATTGATTCCTAAGATATAGTTGTACACTAAGAACATGTGGGTTAAAAATGCTAATTAAGCCTTAAAGCATGTTTTTCGACAAAACCCGAAAATGTGACTTTAAGTGGTTTAATGGACCTGTAAAAATTATAGTTGATCATATAACTATAATTAAACATTAATTAGGGTCTAAGAACCATTAAAATTAAAGAAACAAAAAAACAATCCGGAAAACGGGCCCGATAGATGAATAGTGCCAAACCGGTAAAATTAGGAGCGTTTCTTGCGAAAAGGCGAAAGCACCCAAAGCTTAAATGTACAAGGGGGTCGGATTTTATATGGGTGACTCATCACCCTCTCCCAATTAATAACTAGCTTATTAGTAAAATAAGACAAAAGCAAAAAGTGGAAAATGTACAAAACTACTTTTTCCTCTCTCTCTCTCTCTCTTCCATTTCTCTCCTCTCTCTCCTATTCTTCTTCTCCCACCCAGCAGCTTCCTCCCCTTCTCCTTCCTTGGCGATTTCTACAGCCCTCCCATGGCTTCTTGCCTTCTTTCACTTGCCCAAGCCAACTCAATGCTCCAAATCAAAAACAAAATGCATATTTCTCTTAGTTGGAGCAAGGGCATCATTTTTCACCTTACAAAATCTTCAATGGTTGAACTTGACCACCATGGGTATAGCCCCATTTGAAGAGAAAATCATATTTTATGGAGCTAGTTCATCTCTTCTTTGATTTAAGGTAAGAAAAACCTCAAAAGCTCCTTGTTTCCTCCATTTTTCTACTCATCCAATTTTGGCTTCTTATGGTGGTTTGTTCCTAGTTTTGTGTGAGCAATCATCCAAGCTAAAACAACTTAGTGGAAGCTCTCCCTTGATTCATGACCAAAACCTCATTCTAGTGTTTCAAAGAGTTGGGCAATTTTATGGTCTTGACCGATTTTCAATCAAGAGAAAAGGAGAAGAGAAAGAAGAGAAGTAAAAAGAGGAACTTGGGAGATTAAGTTGTTCGGGAATTATCTGAGGAGTGTAAGACGACGCGCTAGAATTATTCCTTGGTGAAAGGTATGGTTTTCTTGCAACTTGTGTCCTACCGAGTTACACTCGGTTTGTGTGCTACTTGTTATTGTGTGCCGACCTAACAAGATAAAAGCACCAAAATGTTTATCACATTTGATATATGTACTTGATGCCTGTTGTGGGTGTGCTAACCATCCTTGCTTGAGTATGTGATCTAACTGAATATTGTAGATCAACTCACAATAGAATAACGTTTGGTTAACGATTCGTAGAAAGAGTCGATACACAAAGTAACTAAAACGTGGAGAAACACGTAAGAAATCTCAACTAGAGAAAAATGTAGTTCAACGTTACGAACTCATGAGAAAGGTAAAAAGAGATATACAGTGTTATAACCCTAAGTTTTGTTGCAGAATTTATTTCGTCGCGATGTTATAATAAGTTGGGTTATATTGAATCTATGACATGGATGTCCTAAAGAGGAAAGGCAAGGGAGAGGAGGTCATTCTCCAATTGATATTTTGGTAAGGGAATTTATTAGTTATTAATGAGATATTAATAACCTCTTCTAATCATGACTCTAATCACGTTCTCAGTCTTCAACCTCATTCCCGTACTGCTTCCAAAACTGACGATGCTCCTCTCTCTCATCTCTCTATGAGTTTCTTATCCCCATCTTAATATGTGAAGTGCTGTTGTGCCGGTTTGGAATTTGAATCTCTGCTGTGGATCGCTCCTCCTCTGTGAATTCCGAGTCGGGTTAAGTATTTGTCTCCGAATTCTGTCGATTTATCCTACGGTTTGCGTCTCTGTGATCTCCGCATTCTCTGTCGATTTCTCCTACGGTTGGCGTCTCTGTGATCTCGCTATAAGATTCAGCGCTTGGGAATTGCGTTCCGGTTTCTGCTCGTTGGTTGAGTTTCTGCATCAGAATTCTTTCGTCTCTGCTAATTGGAGGTAGGTGGCTAGTGGAATCGATCCGTGTGTTCGCCTATGGGGAGTTTCCAATATAAGCTTATGAATGGCTGAATTACTCTGCGTTTGTGACTGTTTTCTATCCGATTGGTTGTGGTCATACTCACTTAAAACCCCCATAGTAGTTTTCGAACACAACTCTGAATTTACATTGCAAATTGGTGCTTTTTGTGCCTTTATTCGTGTGCAATTCGTTTCTAAAAATTCTATATTTTGCCATGTCCGAACGTCTGTCCGAACATTGATGTTCGGATAGACCCTTAATTTTCCTTCCGATTTCAGTTCGACTTGCGTCTGAACACAAGTTGGACACCTCCGGTTTCTCATCTGATTTTAGTTCGACTTGCATCCGAACACAAGTCGGACACATACGGCTTCTCATCTGATTTTAGTTCGACTTGCGTCCGATCATTGATGTTCAGACACCTTAATTTTCCTTCTGATTTCAGTTTGACTTGCGTCCAAACACAAGTCGGACACCTCCGGTTTCTCATCTGATTTCAGTTTGACTTACGTCCGATCATTGACGTTCGGACACCTTTATTTTCCTTCCGATTTCAGTTCGACTTGCGTCCGAACACAAGTCGGACACCTCTGGTTTCTCATCTGATTTTAGTTTGACTTGCGTCCGGTCATTGACATTCGGACACCTTAATTTTCCTTCCGATTTCAGTTCGAGTTGCATCCAAACACAAGTCAGACACCTCCAGTTTCTCATCTGATTTCAGTTCGACTTGCGTCGAATCATTGACGTTCGGACACCTTAATTTTCCTTCCAATTTCAGTTCGACTTGCGTCCGACCACAAGTCGGATACCTCTGGTTTCTCATCTGGTTTCAGTTTGACTTGCGTCTGAAGACAAGTCAGACACCTCCAGTTTCTCATCTGATTTCAGTTCAACTTGCGTCCGATCATTGGCGTTCGAACACCTTAATTTTCCTTCTGATATCAGTTTGACTTGCGTCCGAACACAAGTAGGACACCTCTGGTTTCTCATCTGATTTCAGTTTGACTTGCGTCTGAAGACAAGTCGGACACCTCTAGTTTCTCATCTGATTTCAGTTCAACTTGCGTCCAATCATTGACGTTCGGACACCTTAATTTTCCTTCTGATTTCAGTTTGACTTGCGTCCGAACACAAGTCGGACACCTCCGGTTTCTCATCTGATTTTAGTTCGACTTGCGTTCGAACACAAGGTCGGACACACCTCTGTTTTTGCCTAAACATGCTCATTTGAACTCCATTTTGACTTTCGTTTGTGGGGTTGTATTCCTCATCTGATAACTAAGATTTCTAAACGATTTGTGGTGCAGTTGGTGTGCATGTGCTTATGTTTATTTAAGCTTCTGTTTTGGGACCTAGTATCTTTGTATCTGAACCCTGGATGACTGGTTTAGCTATCTCGTAGCGTGCTGCATAGGAAGTCCTTCTGTTTGCCACGGGTGCTTCCCGTTCTATTCACAGGTGTCTCACCTGTTCTGTTTACGAGTGATGTTTCCTCGTTCTGTTCACGGATTCTATCCGTTCTGTCTAACTACTTTGATGATTAGTGTCCCGTTCTGTTTGTGAATCTGAATACTCTGAATTCTATTTAGTCATGTTGGATGGACTTCTGTTTCTGGTTTTGCTAGTGAAATTATCTTTCCCTTCTGTTCAAAAATTTGAATTTATACTCTGTTCTGCAAATGTTTTAAGCATGCTGGTTGATGAAGTTGGTCGTCTACTAGGCATGGTTGTGTGCTCACTCCCCTATTCTTACTAACTTTGCAGATTGATCAGCGAGGATCGCTCTTGTTTCCGGAGCTTAGCTAGTTAGCTTATTTGATTATTTAGACTATTACGATCATGATTTGTAGCCTACCGGCCTTAGTCACATGGACTCTTCCGCTTTTGATCTTTGATTTGACAACTACATTGTATTTGTAGTTTAAAGATATTTCTGTAACACTTTGATTATTCTTTCATACAAGTATCGTTTGGGCCTTATTTGCGAACGTTGGTTTAGAGCCTTGCGTTGTTAGGTAGTAATACGCGGTGTGTAACGCCTCTAACTCCTAGGCCAGTGTTGGGGTAGTTACATTTAGTGGTATCAGAGCTCTGGGTTCCAATCTGATGGGAACTTAGCTGACTCAGTCAGTCAGTTGTTAGTATCTATGCTATGGGGACTCATGGTGTAACTGCTTGCTGGTGGACTTTCAGAATGCCGCCACGAAGAGCTCGAGTTACTCCTCAGGGCGACGTAGCTGAAGTAGTCCAGCAGTTCATGACTCAGCTACTGCAAACATTTGCAGCTGGAGGAGCCCCTAGATGAGGAGCAGCAGGTGGGGGAGTAGCTTGTGGTGGTGCAGCCGGAGCTAGGGCTGCCGATGCTGGGGGGAGGAATGTGAAAGCGCTTTAGGAGTTCATGAAGTAGAAGCCTCCAGCATTTGACGTGACTGGAGACCCGCAAGAGGCCAGTCATTGGCTATCTGAGGTGAAGGATTTGCTCCGTGTCATGGGATTTGAGGAGGAGCAGAAGGTGGACTTCACCACCTTCCTATTCAAGGCCGAATCCAAGGAGTGGTGGCGGTCAATGATGGGGAAGTTTCCTCTGCCCTGGACTTGAGACCAGCTCATGGGCGAGTTTAGTAAATAGTTCTATCCGGATGTTTATAAGGACCAGCTCATCTTGGAGTACAACCTACTTCACCAGGGTCGGGATATGAGCGTAGAGGAGTACGTCCGAAAGTTCAACAGCCAGTCAAAGTTTGCACCTGAGCCTGACGAGCATAGGAAGGCTAGGAAGTTTGAGAGTGGCCTCAGGCCCGATATTCATTCTACCGTGATGCCACTTCGTCACAAGACCTTCAGGAACGTAGCTGACGTTACCCTATTAGTGGAGGGTGACCTGAAGGGCCACTAGTCTGGGGTAAGGACCAGAAGAGGAAGCAGAGGTCCGAGTATGGCGACAGGAGAGATCAGCAGGCTTCTCAGAAGAAGCATACTACTAGAGATAGTTCTGGAGATCGCCAGGGTTTGAGAGACAGAGCTGGATCATCGTCCTTGTCGTCTGCTCAGAAGTGTCAGGTCTGTGGCAAGTTTCATCAAGGCCAGGACTACTACAAGAAGTAAGAAGCATGCTTCAAATGTGGCTGAAATACCCCTAACCTTTAAAATATAATTAAATGATCTATTAATGATCTAATATGGTTAATTAACATCTAAATATTATTGGGGAACAATCTAAAAGATCTCAACAAGGCAAAACACGCCTTAAGATCGGTAAAACCAAAAATGTGCTTTAAGACACCATAAAGATTGTATGACCTCAAATAGGATCCAAAGTGGATTCCTAAGTATTATAATGAAGTAAGGAACACAACAAAACCATTCTCAAGGAGAACTAAGCTCAGGAACACCCTGTGACACAAAAATGTGCACTAAAACACCTTAAAGCACGTTTTTGTGAGATTTCCTTCTAAATTGGTTTTTAATGGGCTTAAAGGTTATAATTACCTTTAAATATGATATTTAATCACATTATATCATATTAGGAATTTAATTCCAGAAATTTACAAATTTTTACAAATTTAATATTAAAATATTAATAAAACCCACAAGGGGGCCCGTTTGAGTCAAATTGACCAAGTATGGTCAATGGTCAATTAATGACCCATTTGACCCCCTGGAAATCGGCAGGCAAGGAGGAGAGGAGACAGCTCACAATCATTATTAGACAAATTGCTACCTAATACCAAATTTGCAATAGTAAACTTACCTTTTTCAATTATTTCAAGCCTTTCCAATCATTTCTCTTGCTCTTGTCCGATTCCCTCCATTCCAGCCGAGCTCACCTCCTTCCTAGAAGCTCTCAAGCCTTGATCTTGAGCATGGAAGGCAGATCTAACTCCTAAGCTCTTAAGGTAAGGTTCTAAGGTCATTTTTAGCTCTTTTTCTTCATCTCTTCACTACCTACACCTAGATTTCGTGGCTCATCAATTCCTATGGCTCATTCTCAGTGTTCTAAGGTTAAAACAACACCCAAACTCGGCTGAAGCTAGTGGAGGGACCAAGGTTGCTCAAAATTGCATTTTAAGGTAAAAACCTACCTTAAGCCTCTCTACTCTCCAAGCGATTTCCTTCCTCTGATTTTTATGAGTTTATACACTCATAATCTTCATATTTACATGTTAATTTAGTTGGTTAGCCATTTGGAGCAAGGGTGGCCGAGATCCAAAGGAAATACCCTCTTTTAAGGCATTTTTCCAAGGTAAAACCTAATAACAAGGCAGCTTGTTGTGATCTAGCTATTTCCTATGTCTATATGGGAATCTAACACCTTGTGGTGTGTCTAAAACAGGCCGAACCCATCTTGAACTCTCCTTGCATTTTTAAGGTGATTCTTGCCTTAAATCTTACATTAATTGTTCCTTATGGTTATGCTCAAGCTTGGAGTATAACCATATCTTGTTTTGGTGTATTAAACATGTGTAAATGATGTGGTGAATTTTCCTCAAGTGGCCGAGAGCATAGAGGGATAAATCAAGGTATAAACACCTTAAAACTTATGATTTTATAATTTCTAAGCTTATATATAAAATATTGCCAAGAGTGAACTTATAAATGGGTTATTGACCTAAAAAAATGGAAAAAATGACTAAGAGAAATTAAGCTAGTCATTTAAGAGATTTAATTAACATAATGGTCAAATTATGACATTATGTTGAAAAATAATCAAACCAAAGTGAGGCCGAGATATATGCTATATTTTGAGACATTTATTGTGTAATTTATTTTGCAAGTTCAAGGTTGTAATAAGGCCATGTCATTAGGCCATTTTAATTTAAGTTTATAAGCTTATTTTAGTTTGATTTATGCTTATAATTAAAATTGGGATCAAACGGTAATTACTAACTAAATATTAGGCCGAGAGCTTAATATAGAGGAATTTAGGGTTTTTAAATGAATTTAATAAAAATTATAACATTTTATAAAGTTTTGGGTCAAAATTGTAATAATAGAAAGTATGGGTAAAGCTTGTAATTACCGAAAAGTTTGGGTCCAATTTGGTATTAGAAGTCAAAGTTGACTATATAGGAGACTTTGACCAAGTTAGGAGAATTTTGGAAATTAAAATACAACCTTATATTAAGATAAGTATTAAATTGTAAAAGATTTATAAGAAGAGGGGGCTAAAGTGTGATTTCTGAAAACTTGGGGTACTAAATGGAGTTTAGTACAAACCTTAGGTTATTAGGAATTTTTAGAAGTTGATTGGTTAAATTTGGAGTTTATGAATTATATAAGTATAATATAAGATATTTTATGATATTGTTACAAATGGGTAACATATGTGGTAAAACTGGATTGAGAAAATATAAGGTTAGGATAATGTTTATAACCTTTTGGTATAGTTTGGTGATTTTTGGAATTAATATAAGGTTTTATAAAGACATATGTATAATATAGTTTTGATGATATTAGTAAACCATATGTTAAAGAGGGGGAATTTGGTGAATATAAAGTTAAGTGGTGGAAAAATAATTAGAATAGACCTAGGGGGTCTGTTCGGTTATTGAAAAAAGTAATAAAAACTATAGGTTATAATTATTTTAAGGCTTAAAGGGTATAATATAAGGTATATGATATAAGTGTAACAATGAAATATAATTTGGGATTGATTTGTGACTTATAGAAGTTTAGTGGTTGTTTTGAAAACCGAAAATATAAGGGGTTGTTTGGTATTTTACAACAATTTACAACTATATGTTATAATTGATTTAATGACTTAAATGTCATAATATATGTTATATAACTATAATGTAACATTACATTAATTATGTGGTGATTTTGTAAATATTTAAGAACATAAGTGCTGTTCGAAAATGTTGACATTTTAAAATGGAATTATAATATGGTTTTTATGTTATAAGAGTTATAACATTTATAATATAAGAGGTATTCATTAAAAAGAATGAATATATTTATAAGACTACCATATAAGAAATAGTTCCATAATACATGATTATAAGTAAATATATGTTATGGTGGAAAATATAACATGGTTTAATGACCATGTATTTTCATAATTAAAATGACATATGATAAAAGGAAAAAGAATTACAAGCATTGGATATGAGATTCTAATGTTAAGAGGGTACATGTGATAATAAGGATTCATGTAATTAAAAGTATTGTTTACATATGAATTATACCACATTGAACTTAGGAAAAAAGAGAAACAAACCTTAGAAAAATAAATGCTAAGGTGAGATGATAGTGCATGACAAGAATCATACATGCAATAAAGAAACAAAACAATATGACATACAAGGGTATGTTAAGTCACATGCGATAACAAGTTCAACAATAAGTATATTAATATACAAGACAAGACTACGCATGTAATGTAACACTTTTCCAATCTCGAGTTAAACCTAAAACCCGACAAACAATGACAGTTAATAACGGAGGGTTAACCGGGAGGTGTTAGTGACGGTACGGGGTACCGTAGAGTTATGTTATTATACGGGATGCTAATCAGTAGCATTATATATTGTTTAGACTGTTAGAGACGACACATGAAGCATAGGAACTTGCTGATTCATACTCCACCGTAATACATCAGGGTGAACGGTATGTTGTTATGTGTCTCTGATTGTCTCTAAGGGCTTCCTCAGTTCAGACTTCTGTGTGATCTGTGATAAGATTGTTTGTCTGAATGTGTTAATCAATATGCATGAATTGTATATTATATGAAATATAAGGAACATAAGTAAAACGTTGTAGCACTAGGATAAAATATACATATTATCCAAGACTTTTATACGGAGCATTGGCCTTTCTATACGCCGCTCTCGTATCTAACACTGGATCCCGAGTTTACAGACTCCGGATTGGACTAATGACCTTAGTCTGCTGTGTTAGGAAAAAAATGGTAATGCGATGCGATGGTATAATTAATTAATGGAAGAGTAAAGCCAAGAGGATGTGGCTCTTGGTGCGCGCTGTGATCACAAAAACGATACCAGGATGTCCGCGTACGGGTCCGCAAGTATCAAGAAAATTTCCCGTGAGCTAGAATGGCTCGTTGGTCGGAGACTCTACCGTTGGAGTGGCTACTGCCGTGGGTGACCCGCCATAATATATGGGTAACTAGAGACATGTCGTTTTAACGAGACATTGTCACTAGGTATAACTGAACAATTAAAACATTGAGACTTGTACAGTGGCGAAATATTGGTTTCTATACCATGGACGAGACTTAATACTTGTTTATTATTCTCGTTGTTTCGCTTTGTTGTTCATTGGTTATACTTGTGGTATATATGTGTGATGGTTGTGTTGTGTATGGATATATGTTATTATTTTACAGTTTAAATATTAAAACGGTATTGCATGTAACGAACCTCATGCTCTCGACCAAATAATTGAGGGGTCTTTGGGGGCATGACGGGGCATGTGATGACATACTCAGCAGGGGCTGATTCCATACCACAAACCATTTTATTTCAGGAGAGTAGCTGGTGGGTCGACGCGGGCGCGACGTTGTGAATTAAGACTTGGTGGTTGATACTGATGGTTTTGGACTCGGGTTGTTTAACCGAGGTGTATTTGGTTAGATGCTCACACGGTCTGTAATAATTGGTGTTGGATTGTTTTAAATTGTTTAAGTTCTACTATCTATCTCTTGTGGTCACTGCGGGAATACGTTTCGCAGTTGATTATCAGGTAATTCGTTATCACCCGTATGGGCGAGTGATAACAGTGACACCATTAGGGCGACAGTTTTATTTACCGCTGCGATTATATTGTTTTAGGAGCGATTAGTAGGGGTGTTACAAAAGTGGTATCAGAGCGGAGTACCGCTCTGATTACAAGAGATAGTAGTTTAAGTACCGTGAGCTTAGGTTATTCACACACCAGTACCAAGAGATAGTTGTAAATGATTTGAGTTAAGTTATGGAGGAAAGTACAGTATTTATACCAAGAGCTGACTTTGATTCTGAATTCTTCAGATGTCTTCCGGAAGACGATCAGCTGGCAGAGGCAGAGGAGGTGGTGGAAGAGGCGGCGGGCCTGAGGAGGTCCTCCGGAGGCCCCAGCCGTGGGCGTGGCTGAGACGGTAGCCGCCGTCTTCGCTCAGCTAGCCCAGATGGGAGGTATCCAGATAGGAGCAGCACCACCGTAGTCCCACCCGTACCCGCACCTAGAGAGCCGAATTGGCTGAAGAGCGTGCTGACACGAGTACCTACCTATGATGGGTTGCTGACCCCACTGTCCTGAGAGATACATTGTTGAGCACGAGAAGGCCTTCGATGCCATTCACGTGCCTGCTGAGCACCGGGTCGCATAGCAGCCTTTCATTGAAGGACGCTGCCAGCACGTGGTGGAGGTCCGTGAAGGCACATTACCTTGCTATGAGGGTTTTGGATGGACAGGTTTTGTGGAATTGTTGAGAGAGAAGTACTATCCTGCTCATTTGAAGCAGAGAAAGGGAGGAGTTTGAGGCCCTGAGGCAGGGTAGTATGACAGTAGATCAGTACTACTCCTGTTTATTGGGCTCTTGGACTTTGTCCCAGGAGTTGTTTATTCTGATGTGAAAGTAGAGAAGTTTAGAGGCGGGTTGAGATATGCTATCAAGGCCGCCATGGGTGCTATTGTACCCTACGGTCAGGTAAAATTAATTGACAGTTATACCTTGTAACTCAGTTTGATTATTACAAGTTGGGGAACTCATTGATGCATTACAGGATGACGAGCTGCTTCTGGACTGATGGTGAACAGCCGGGAGGACGGCCAGGGGCAGAAGCGTAAGGCCCCAGAGAAGGAGGAGGGCGGCTGGAAGCGGAGCGCAAGGCTGGAAGTAAGAACCACCTTAAGTTATTTAATCCATTTAAATTACTTACTTACTGCTGCTTTTATACCTGCTATTCCTGACACTTTGACGATCACAGGAAGAAAAAGTTCTCCTGGAGGGAGAAGAAGAAGGAGCAGGCCAGCCAAAAGGGAAGGACAAGGTCCCGATGCTGACCGGGCCTACCTACGATGTGCAGCCTCTTAGATCTGTACCCCCTAAGGGTAAGCGATCTAACCTTGTGAATGTTGTGTACTACACTACCCATTACCATCCTTGTTAATCTGAGTGTGATATGATAATAGGTTCTGCACCCCAGCGCCACTTTCACTGCAAGCGCTGTGGTAAAGACCACCCGGGTGTCGACTGCACCGGGCAAGCGGTGGACTGCCACCATTGTGGAAAGAAGGGCCACAGGTCGTTCGAGTGCTTTGCTAATCCAGAGAGCCGAGCGTACCGCCCGCGAAGGGGACTCAGAGCGCACCTACTGGAGGAGGTGGAGCTCGAGGTGGCCAGAGGGGGCCGGCGCCCCAAGCCCAGAGGGGCAGCAGCAGCAGCAGCCAAGCAGCAGAACCAGAACCAGAGGAACCCGCCGGGCAACCGTATGCTGAATGCAGCGGGAGCTTCAGGCGCTGGCACTAGTACCCAGCGCGGTGAAGGTTAGCATTTGAAACCTTAACCATTGTATGAAGCATGACTAAGTGTTAAACGCTTTACCTTAGCATGAATGTGTGTTTAATTACCGCTTAGATAAACAACTTACCTAGGAAACCTGTTACCTCTTAGGAGACTTCGACATCTGCTATCCCACACTTACAAGACAGAGATCACCTAGACCCGTGGAAGAAAGACGGGAGTACCCTAGTGAGTTGTGTCATGTAGTCAGACCGGGCATGATACTTCTCAGAGAGTTCCTAACCCTAGATGAGCAAATCACCATAGTGAATGAGTGTAGAGCTTTGGGTAAGGGCATAGGATTTTATACCCCTGTATTTAATAGTGGTTCTAGAATGAAACTGCACATGATGTGCTTAGGGAAAGATTGGGATCCACAAGCTAGGGTTTATCGAGAGGTGAGGATGGTAGGTGGCATATCTATACCTAGGATACCTGAGAGTTTCCTACCTTGGTGAGAAACGCAATGGATATTGCTCAAGACTGTGAGACTTATCCATTACCCGACATGACACCTGACGTTTGCATCATCAACTACTATGAGCAGGGAGGAAAGCTTGGATGCACCAGGACCGTGATGAGACGACCGAGTCCATCACCAGAGGAAATAGGTTGTGTCATTCTCCATCGGCGATGATGCTGAGTTATCTATGGAGACCAGAAGAGGATGGATCTAGCAAGCAAGATCATCCTCAAGTCTGGGGATGTGTTGGTATTTGGTGGAGAGTAGGCTATATCATGGTATTAAGAGCATTAAGCTCAATACCGCACCACCAGCTCTAGTGAATGATACCCACATCCGACCTGGCCGTTTAAATTTGACTTTCAGACAGTACTGATGTAATAGCAGTAGCTAAGTGTGTAACCTTGTATAATACAGTTGGATGAATGAAATAAGAGTTTTATGCCTTCAAGTATATGTGTTCAGTTTGTTGATACCGATAATTCATAACTTCAGGCTATGGAAATGGAAAGGAGGGTACCATCTGCATCTTAGATATGGCGCAAGCCAAGGAGTCGGTAATGTCATCACAGGTATGACAATTACAACAACAGTAAATTAGTGATTTATTGGGACTCGATGCTAATACGAGAGGTGATCTCAGGTACCTTTGATGGTGTTAGTGCTTCCGTATTGTTCGACTCAGGGGCTTCGCATTCTTTTATTTCCTCGGCATTTGCTAAGAAGCTGGGGGCCACCCCCGAACAGCTTTCAGACTTTTCAGTCACCCTTCCTTCGAAGGAGAAAGTAGGTTGCACCAGACAGTATACAGGGTTAGAGATCAGCATTATGACTGAGACCTTTCCCATTGATCTGATGAGTTCAAGAACTTGGGTTTTGACATATAGTGGGCATGGATTGGCTACAGAAGCATAGGGGCCGCCTTCATTGTGCAGAGCATCGACTACTACTGAAGGGGCCGAGCGGCAGGACAGTGTCATACCGCAGTGTGAGGAGAGAGCCGACTGTCAAGATCGTGTCAGCATTGTCCCTGATGAAGGATGTTAGGAAGGGCCGACAAGCCTTCCTCTGTTATGTACAGGACACGAGACAGAGCGACGTGACGGACGTAGACATTCCAGTCGTGGTAGATTTTCCCGACTTATTTCCTGATGAGCTGCCAGGCATGCCGCCTGTGCGCGAGGTTGAGTTCGCCGTCGACTTGTTGCCAGGTACGGGCCCATTGCTAAGGCACCCTACCGTATGGCACCGGCTGAGATGAGAGGGAGCTGAAGCTACAGCTGGAGGACCTCCTCGACAAGGGATTCATTCGACCTAGTGTTTCTCCTTGGGGTGCTCCAGTGCTTCGTCAAGAAAAAGGACGGCAGTATGCGACTCTGCATCGACTACCGCGAGCTTAATGCGGTTACAGTCAAGAACAAGTACCCATTACCACGGATAGATGATTTATTTGATCAGCTGAGAGGGGCCAGTGTGTTCTCGAAGATAGATCTCAGATCTGGCTACCATCAGATTAGGATTGCAGAGGGTGACATTGAGAAGACAGCTTTCAGGACACGGTATGGACACTACGAGTTCACCGTTATGCCATTCGGATTGACGAATGCGCCAGCCATATTCATGGATTTGATGAACCGTCTTTTTAGAGAGCATCTTGATAGTTCAGTTGGTCTTCATCGACGATATTCTGATCTATTCAAAGACCAAGGAAGATCATGAGTGATACATTTGAGACAGGTGTTGAATATTATGAGAGAGAACCAGCTGTATGCCAAACTCTCTAAGTGTGAGTTCTGGTTGGACAGCGTGTCATTTCTAGGACACATTATATCAGCTAGCGGCATATCTGTAGATCCTGCTAAGATTGAGGCAGTGAAGAGTTGGCCAAGGCCGAAGACAGTCACAGACGTCCGTAGCTTTCTGGGTTTGGCGGTTATTATCGAAGGTTCGTGAAGGACT
The DNA here is from genome assembly GCA_023374045.1 of Limonium bicolor. Lineage (NCBI taxonomy): Eukaryota > Viridiplantae > Streptophyta > Magnoliopsida > Caryophyllales > Plumbaginaceae > Limonium > Limonium bicolor. The sequence continues at coordinate 104,361,038 of CM041783.1, read as the reverse complement.
TCTCCAAGGAGGCCAAACCAATGACTAATCTAATGAAGAAGGAATCCCAGTTCTTATGGTCTGCAGAGTGTGAGCAGTCCTTTCAGACGCTGAAGGATCTCCTGACATCGGCGCCCGTTCTTACTATCCCTGAGGGCACCGATGGGTTCGAGGTATACTGTGATGCCTCTGGAACCGGTCTAGGCTGTGTGCTTATGCAGCACGGGAAGGTAGTTGCTACGCATCCCGACAGCTGAAGAAGCATGAGGTGAATTACCCCACACACGACCTTGAGTTAGGCGCAGTAGTCTTCGCTTTGAAGATCTGGCGACATTATTTTATGGTGTGACAGTCACTATCTACTCTGATCACAAGAGTCTACAGCATCTCTTCTCTCAGAAGGAGCTGAACATGCGACAGAGAAGATGGGTCGAGTTCTTGAAGGACTACGACATAGACCTGAGGTACAAAGAGGGCAAGCGAATGTAGTGCCGACGCCCTGAGCCGCAGAGCTCATTCATTATTTACACTAGTAGCGAGCAGCAGTATGATTGATGAGATACGAGCTGCACAGGAGAGTGATCAGTATATGGAGAGCATCAACAGAAAATGTAGAGGGTTGTTTTGAAGACAGAAGTATGACTTCGAACTGTGTAATGATGGCATGATTACGACTGAATGGCCTTTGTGTATTCCGGAGTCTCTCCTGATCTGAAGGAGAAGATACTCCAGGAGGCTCATTGCTCGTCCTTATCCGTCCACCCTGGTTCTTCGAAGATGTATAAGGATTTGAAGGTTCATTTCTGGTGGAGCGGGATGAAGAAGGATGTAGCTGACGTACTAGATGCTTGACCTGTCAGAAGGTTAAGTTTGAGCATAGGAGACCCGGAGGTTTAGTGCAGTCTATGCCTATTCCTGTTGAAGTTCGAGGACATCTCGATGGATTTCGTTGTCGGTCTCCCACCGACTAAGGGAGGACTGAACACGATTTGGGTCATTGTGGACCGTCTGACGAAGGTGGCAAAGTTTGTTGCTATGAAGGATACCTGGAACGTCCCGAAGTTAGCGGACTTGTTCCAGAAGGAGGTGATCCGGCACCATGGTGTGCCAAAGACTATTGTTTCTGATAGGGACCCTCGATTTTTGTCCAGATTCTGGGGACAGGTTCAGGAAGCCTTGGGTACAAAGTTGAAGCTTAGTACGGCGTTCCATCCACAGACCGACGGTCAGAGTGAGAGGACCATCCAGACACTGGAGGACATGCTGAGAGCATGTGCCTTAGATTTTCAGGGGAGTTGGTTAGAGCGTCTACACTTGATAGAGTTCGCCTACAACAACAGCTACCACTCCTCGATACAGATGCCACCATTTCAGGCACTTTATGGTAGACCGTGTAGGACTCCTTTATGCTGGGATGAGGCCAGCGAGACTACGCTTCTAGGACCAGAGTACCTAGAGCAGATTAAGGAGGATGTCCTACAGATTCGCAAGAACATGAGGGCAGCTCAGGACCGGCAGAAAGCAATGCAGACACCAAGAGGAGGGACATTGAGTTCACTACCGACGATATGGTATTCCTTAGAGTGTCACCCATGAAGGGGATATTCCGGTTTGGGCAGAAGGGCAAGTTGAGCCCAAAGTATGTTGGACCTTATGCGATTAGGGAGCGAGTGGGCCCGTTAGCCTACAGACTGGATTTACCAGCAGAGCTCGGAGGGTGCACGACGTCTTTCACGTTTCACAGTTGAAGAGGTATGTGCCCCATCGCACGTTTTGCAGCCAGAGACTTTAGAGTTGGACCCCGCTCTACGATATGAGGAAGTACCACTCCGCATTCTCGATACGAAGACGAGGCAGACTAGGAACAAGACCGTTAGCATGGTCAAGGTTCTCTGGTCGAACCATGAGGTGGAGGAGGCTACATGGGAGTTAGAGGACTCCATGAGAGCGAAGTACCCAGCACTCTTCGAGTAGTAGCTGTGATACTTGTACGGGTTCGTGGTCAAACCCTTTTTAAGGGGGGTAGACACCACTTGGCTTGCGCACATGTTGTGCATTAGGTCTTGTTTTGTGTGTGTTTTGTTGGTATGCTGCGTCATACATGTTGTTTGGATGATTGTATGTTGATACATTTATGTATGTGCCTTAGTGCACCTGGTTGAATATATATAGTACCGCTGAGTACTTTTGGTTGATGAGTTGGATGTGCACCTTGTTTAGTGCTGTGATATGAATGAGTTTATACCATGAGTTTGGTTATTTGATATATGCTGTATGTATAGACTAGGTCTGAACCTAGTGGGAGTTACTCCCTAGCAATGGACTGTTTGGTTACTTAGTGGAACTTGATTCCTTAGGTGAACTGTAGAGGATTAAGGACTTCGGGACGAAGCCTTTTTAAGGGGGGTAGACTGAAATACCCCTAACCTTTAAAATATAATTAAATGATCTATTAATGATCTAAGATGATTAATAAACATCTAAATATTATTGGGGAACAATCTAAAAGATCTCAACAAGGCAAAACACGCCTTAAGATCGGTAAAGCCAAAAATGTGCTTTAAGACACCATAAAGATTGTATGACCTCAAATAGGATCCAAAGTGGATTCCTAAGTATTATAATGAAGTAAGGAACACAACAAAACCGTTCTCAAGGAGAACTAAGCTCAGGAACACCCTGTGACACAAAATGTGCACTAAAACACCTTAAAGCACGTTTTTGTGAGATTGCCTTCTAAATTTTTTTAATGGGCTTAAAGGTTATAATTACCTTTAAATATGATATTATCACATTATATCATATTAGGAATTTAATTCCAGAAATTTACAAATTTTTACAAATTTAATATTAAAATATTAATAAAACCCAAAGGGGGCCCGTTGAGTCAAATTGACCAAGTATGGTCAATGGTCAATTAATGACCCATTTGACCCATGGAAATCGGCAGGCAAGGAGGAGAGGAGACAGCTCACAATCATTATTAGACAAATTGCTACCTAATACCAAATTTGCAATAGTAAACTTACCTTTTTCAATTATTTCAAGCCTTTCCAATCATTTCTCTTCTCTTGTCCGATTCCCTCCATTCCAGCCGAGCTCCCTCCTTCCTAGAAGCTCTCAAGCCTTGTTCTTGAGCATGGAAGGCAGATCTAACTCCTAAGCTCTTAAGGTAAGGTTTTAAGGTCATTTTTAGCTCTTTTCTTCATCTCTTCACTACCTACCTAGATTTCGTGGCTCATCAATTCCTATGGCTCATTCTCAGTGTTCTAAGGTTAGAACAACACCAAACTCGGCTGAAGCTAGTAGAGGGACCAAGGTTGCTCAAAATTGTATTTTAAGGTAAAAAACTACCTTAAGCCTCTCTACTCTCCAAGCGATTTCCTTCCTCTGATTTTTATGCATTTATACACTCATAATCTTCATATTTACATGTTCATTCAGTTGGTTAGCCATTGGAGCAAGGGTGGCCGAGATCCAAAGGAAATACCCTCTTTTAAGGCATTTTCCAAGGTAAAACCTAATAACAAGGCAGCTTGTTGTGATCTAGCTATTTCCTATGTCTATATGGTGAACCTAACACCTTGTGGTGTTCTAAAACAGGCCGAACCCATCTTGAACTCTCCTTGCATTTTTAAGGTGATTTTTGCCTTAAATCTTACATTAATTGTTCCTTATGGTTAAGCTCAAGCTTGGAGTATAACCATATCTTGTTTTGGTGTATTAAACATGTCTAAATGATGTGGTGAATTTTCCTTCAAGTGGCCGAGAGCATACAAGGATAATCAAGGTATAAACACCTTAAAACTTATGATTTTATAATTTCTAAGCTTAATATAATTATTGCCGAGAGTGAACTTATAAATATGGGTTATATTGACCTAAAAATGGAAAAAAATGACTAAGAGAAATTAAGCTAGCCATTTAAGAGATTTAATTAACATAATGGTCAAATTATGACATTATATGGAAAAATAATCAAACCAAAGTGAGGCCGAGAATATATGGTATATTTTGAGACATTTATTGTGTAATTTATTTTGCAAGTTCAAGGTTGTAATAAGGCCATGTCATTAGGCCATTTTAATTTAAGTTTATAAGCTTATTTAGTTTGATTTATGCTTATAATTAAAATTGGGATTAAACGGTAATTACTAACTAAATATTAGGCCGAAAGCTTAATATAGAGGAATTTAGGGTTTTTAAATGAATTTAATAAAAATTATAACATTTTATAAAGTTTTGGGTCAAAATTGTAATAATAGAAAAGTATGGGTAAAGCTTTGTAATTACCGAAAAGTTTGGGTCCAATTTGGTATTAGAAGTCAAAGTTGACTATATAGGAGACTTTGACCAAGTTAGGAGAATTTTGGAAATTAAAATACAACCTTATATTATGATAAGTATTAAATTGTAAAAGATTTATAAGAGATGGGGCTAAAGTGTGATTATTGAAAACTTGGGGTACTAAATGGAGTTTAGTACAAACCTTAGGTTATTAGGAATTTTTAGAAGTTGATTTGGTTAAATTTGGAGTTTATATGAATTATATAAGTATAATATAATATTTTATGATATTGTTACAAATGGGTAACATATGTGGTAAACTGAGATTTGGAGAAAATATAAGGTTAGTGTTGGGACATCGGAGTGTTGCAGAGATAGCCTTTCACTGCGACAGAGTCAATCATCACTTGACAGACACAAAGAGTGATCCTCTTCGATAGAGTCCGGCGCAACAAAGAAGACCTCAAAGACTCTCTCGTGCTGTTGCGGAAAATCAGGAGTCAACTTGGAATGTCTTAAGTGCCACAACGGTCATGAGGGTCTTCCTCAACATCCGAAGATCGCGGCCCAAGTAAGAAGACCACTTAAGAGCCATTGGAAGTTGCCCACTAAATTAGTTCCGGTATTTTCGGAACTAACTCCTTCGACCTGCTGTTGCACTTAGAGTATAAATAAGATGTGTAATAGTTAGTTTTCTTTGTGCTTTCATTGAGGATTATTTCAGAGCTTAGAGAGAGAAAGAGAATCACATTGTAAGCCAGAAGGAGAGAGAGATTAAGTACCAAGTTAGTTAGCGCCGTTAGATAGACTCTACCTAGGAAGATCCTAGTTTCACTACACTTATCATTGTTCTGATTAGAAAGTGTGTTGGGTGAGTGAGTGAAAACTGCTAAGTAGATCCTTTCTACTTAGTGGGCATTTGTAAGTTATTTTATTTGACCAGGAAATGAAATAGCTTATTTGTGTATCTTGCTGAGTTCCACAGAGTCCTTCTTTCCTTTCATCATTTCGCTACAATTACCACAAAAGTCTTCCGCAACCTTAGTTTGGTTAATTCGATTGAGTGCCTCTATCTCGCAGAGTACTTCTCAGTTAAGAAGGCTGATTGAGTCAAACCAATCCTTAGACTCACACCTTTGATTGGTTTGAGTTAGCCACCCGATCCTACACGTGGTATCAGAGCTTTGTTCAGGCTAACATACAATCAACGAAGCAATGGCAGACCTCTTCGCCAATCAAAACAACAAAATGCACTTCGAGCATCCCAGACTCACCTCCACCAACTACGACCACTGGAAAAACGAGATTGAGCAACACATCGAGTCTGTCAACTCCGAGCTTTGGGAGATAGTCACTGGAGGAGATCTTGCAGTCAATCCTGACCGATCCACATGGACTGCTGCAAATCAAGAGGTACGAGCTGAATCGTCAAGCATCACGCGCAATATACACTTGCTTGTCCATCCCAGAACAAAGGAGAGTAAATCACTGTAAGTCCGCTGATGAGATCTGGACACTCCTTCAAGCAACTCACGAAGGAGTCACTGAACTAAAGAAATGCAAAGCTCAAGAACTCCGAATGGACTATGAAAATTTTCTACAAAAACCCGGTGAGTCACTGAAGATGTTCTTGATCGTTTCTACTTACTAACTACTACTGCAGGAAGTTAGCATCTTACCAGATAGAGAGAGTGTCTTGCATAAATTGCTGGACAGTCTCAGAGAAGAATGGGCAGAGACAGTAATCTCCACCAAAGCATGCAAGGACTTATCCAAATGGAGTTGTCAAGACCTAGGTTCCTATCTACAATCCGTAGATAAATATAAGAAGAATGTTCGAAAGAAGTGTGGTAATACTTCTTCTCCCTTTCTAGTAAGACTACTAATTTGAATGACCAAGCCTTGCAGGTTAATTCGACTCAGTTAACTCAAGAAGGAGCCTATGTTGCTGATACTCAAATCAGACAAGCTAAGGCTGAACTGGTGGACATTATTGTTGAGGAAAGTGAGGGTGAGATTGGAGGACTTTGTCTTCATAGTCAAGAACTTCCAAAATTCATGCGTAACCAACCTAATCGACAGAGTCGGTCGTTCTCGAACACCTCTAAACAAGTTTTCAATTCTGTCACTTGTTTTAACTGCAATAAACCCGGTCACTTCAAGAAGGACTGTCCTTTACTCAAGAACCAGTATGGAAAATCTCAAGGGAGATCGCTGATGGCAGCTGTTGGATGGGGCGATTCAGACTCCGACGATCCAAACATAGAGTCCAGCGGATTGGTATGTCTAATGGCACATGACACGATGGAGTCCATGATTCCTGATAATGAGGTAACTCGTTCTCACCTTGAAACAGACCTTTACCATATTTCTCCTATGGGATTTATGACCTTAATTGCTAAAATTGTCTCCGAGAACAACTCTCTCAAAGCAAGTCTTACCAGCAAGATAACCGAGCTATCTGAGGAACTCAAAATCTCAAAAAGTATTATGTATGCACTAAGAGATGAAGCTGAGGAACACAAAACCATCTCTTGCTCTCTTAGGTTAGATCTACAAGAATCAAGGCGTCATGTTGATTCCCTTCAAAAGGAACTTCATGATACATTAGAATGCACTCAGTTTAAACAGGGTGACCAGAAAGAGTCTCTCACCCTGATCGACTCCCTCAAACAAGACCTCACCATTTTTACTGACAAGTGCTGTTCTCTTCAAAATGATCTTAATGACTCTGAATCCAAAAACATATCCTTAAACACCACTATCAAAAATCGCACTCAAAGACTGAAAGAAAAGGAGCACGCTCTTTCCCTTAAGCCAGTCAAGTTTATCAAACAAGTCACCTCCTCTGAATTACCTGAGTGGGCCAAATCCAAAATCAAAGAAATTAGCCAAGATCGAGATACTCTTCGTTCTAAGGTAGAACAACTCTCTCACCAGATTGTAAATCTACAATCCGGAGTTCGACCCACTCAATCCACGCCCAAGTGGCACAAAGGTAAGTTCGACATTCCAAAGAATATGTCCAAATCCGACAACAGAGTCAAACGATATCAAGAAAAAGAAAAATTCGACTCCTGGTGGAAAGGACAACAGAAATACGTCAATCTTCCACCAACCAACATTTGTGGCTACTACGGGAGTCTTGGACATCGAGACAGTGCATGTGATAAACTGAATAGAGATCTCTCTTTTAATGTCAAACGTGTTAAATTGATACTTGAAGCACGAGAAAAATTGAAACAGTCTGGCTTGAAAAAGGAACCCAAGTACATCTGGGTTCCCAAATCTAACAAATGATCTGTTCTTTTGTAGGTGAAGGCGAATGGAGACAGCTGGTACTTGGACAGTGGATGCTCTCGTCACATGACTGGAGATCCAAATCAATTCAATTCACTTTCATCCTACCAAGGAGGTAAGGTTACTTTTGGAAACAACAACCAGGGTGAAATCGTGGGAGTTGGATCCATAGGTAACCCCTCAAAATTTAAAATTGACAGAGTCCATCTGGTCACTGGACTCCAACACAGTTTACTAAGTATTTCTCAAATTTGTGATAGATTCAATTTGGTACTGTTCTCCTCTTCGGATTGTAAGGTTTATGATGAGCGTACAAGTTCATTAAAAGCTGTGGGACTTAGAGAAGGGAATCTCTACAAAATGTGCTTAAGCTCCATCAACCCAGACGATCAAGTCTGTCTCAACGTGAATGCCAAAAACTCACTGCTATGGCACTCCAGACTTGGCCACGCAAATCATAGACTGTTGAACAAACTCAAAAGCAAGGACTTGGTGGTCGGTTTACCAGACACCACATTTGACACAGACTCTGTCTGTGAAGCATGCGTACAAGGTAAACACACCCGGTCCTCCTTCAAAAGTAAGCCTACTCTCTATACTAGCTCTCCCCTCGAACTACTACACATGGATCTTGTTGGCCCCATGCGTACACAAAGTAGAAGCGGTAAGAGGTACATCCTGGTCATAGTTGATGACTATTCCAGGTGGACCTGTGTCATCTTCTTATCTACTAAAGATGAAACTTTTACGGAGTTTGTCCAACTCCATAAAATGCTTGTTAATAAATTTTCATTTACTCTAAAAACCCTGAGAACGGACCAGGGTACTGAAGTCTGCAACAAGTCGTTTGATGAGTTTTGCAGGGACAACGGAGTGGATCATCAAATATCATCAGCACATACTCCAGAACAAAACGGAGTAGTTGAACGCAAGAATAGAACCTTGGTAGAAATGGCTCGCACCATGCTCATTGACAGTCAACTCACTCCATCTTACTGGGCAGAAGCTGTTAACACATCATGCTATGTGTTAAACCGTGCGTTGATTCATCCATTCCTTCACAAGACACCCTATGAACTACTCCGTCAACGTAAACCAAGTCTTATACATCTCAGACGTTTCGGATGTAAGTGCTTTATCCACAATAATGGTAAGGACAACTTGGGTAAGTTCTCTCCTAAAAGTGATGAAGGTATCTTTCTTGGCTATTCTTCTAAAAGCAAAGCTTATCGTGTTATCAATCTGAGAACTCAATGTTTAGAAGAAAGCCCACATGTCAAGTTCGATGAGTCCCACAACGTTGGCTCATCTTCTGATCAACTTGACTTTACCCCTGATGATTTTCTCACCGATCCACACTTCATCACTGTACCAATAGGAAGACTCCCTGAGTCCCACTCCATCACTCCTCATGATTCCCCAGCAAACAACAACAATTCATCAGAATCTACTGACTCTGACCATAACCCGGAGACACCCTTACCACATAACTTGACTTTTGACTCCTCTGACAAAGACACACCCTGTGACAGCCCAGAAAAACAGCCCACATGTGTGATATTGTCCGCTTTGGCACGCAGGCCGCACGGATTTGTTCCTGGGGTTTCGCCCCAAAACGCGTCACACAAGGGAAGAGTATCCCCACCCTAATAAGGTATGGTTCGTGCTCTCTCCCGATCGATGTGGGAGGTAACACCACGCCGGGTGTTACACCCTACCCCCCTTAAGGAGCCCAGTGCCCTCACGGGCTCACTGGACCCACACCGACCTGGGTCTGGCTCTGATACCATCTGTGACTGCCCAGACAAACAGCCCACATGTGTGATATTGTCCGCTTTGGCACGCAGGCCGCACGGATTTGTTCCTGGGGTTTCGCCCCAAAACGCGTCACACAGGGAAGAGTATCCCCACCCTAATAAGGTATGGTTCGTGCTCTCTCCCGATCGATGTGGGAGGTAACACCACGCCGGGTGTTACACCCCCCTCCTGCTTCACGACGACAGTTCCAGCAAAAATCAGCTCACCCTCCTGAAAACATCATTACAGACCCAAACTCCGGTGTTCAAACACGCCTACAAGCTATGCAAAATCTCTGTGCCTTTGGTGCTTTTCTGTCTAGCACTGAACCAAGAAACATCAAAGAGGCACTCCTTGATAGTGATTGGGTTACTGCTATGCAGGAGGAACTCAATTCTCTCCAGCGACATGCTGTCTGGGAGTTAGTTCCTCGCCCCACACATCAACAAACCATTGGTACTCGTTGGGTCTTTCGTAATAAACTTGATACTGCAGGACAAGTTTTCAGGAATAAAGCTCGATTAGTTGTTCAGGGCTACAATCAAGAAGAAGGGATTGATTATGACGAAACCTTCGCTCCTGTAGCTCGTCTTGAAGCAATTCGCATGCTCATTGCGTTTGCCGCTTTTAAAGGTTTCCAATTATATCAAATGGATGTTAAGACAGCCTTCCTCCACGGCTAACATTGATAGAGAAGTCTACGTCGAGCAACCACCAGGGTTCGCAGACTCCGTCCATCCCGACTACGTCTACAAACTATGTAAGGCCCTTTACGGGCTGAAACAGGCTCCACGTGCCTGGTATGAAAGACTGTCTACATATCTATTGCAAAATGGTTTTCTCTCGAGGTAACGTAGATAAAGCTCTTCATTCTACATTCATCACATGACTTACTCCTTGTACAAATCTATGTTGATGATATTATTTATGGTTCTACAAGTAACAACCCTCTACGACCATTTTGCTAACCTTATGAAGCAGAGTTTTCCATGAATGAGTTAGGTGAGCTCAAGTTCTTCTTAGGATTACAAATTGAACAGGAAAGGGACGGGATCAAGATTCATCAGCAAAAGTACATCAAGGAACTCCTTGCTAAATACAACCTCAAAAATGCCAAGAGTATGTCCCACCAAGCTGTCATCTGCCAACTGCATCCGATGATGACGGAGTCGGAGTCAATGCCACCGAATATAGAGGAATTATAGGGTCTCTCTTGTACCTGACTGCCATTCGCCCAGATATTCTTCACGCAGTCTGTCTTTGTGCTCGCTTCCAAGCAGCTCCAAAACAGTCTCACCTCAAAGCAGTCAAGCGTATCTTTCGCTATCTTAAAGGTACAAGTACACTCTATCTATGGTATCCACGATCTCCCACTTTACTTTATCTGGATATAGTGACTCTGATTGGGCTGGTTCTCTCCAAGATCGAAAGAGTACTTCAGGTAATGCATAGTTCTTGGGTCTTTGCCATGTTTCATGGTCCTCCAAAAAACAAAACTCCGTAGCACTGTCTACAGCGGAGGCAGAGTATGTCTCTGCTGCAGCCTGTTGCTCCCAACTCCTTTGGATGAAACAACAACTTCAAGACTATCATGTCACCCAAGAACAAATCCCAATCTTTTGTGACAACAAAAGCACAATCAAATATCCGAAAACCAGTTCAACACTCAAGAACCAAACATATCGAAATACGTTTTCACTTCTTGAAAGACTGCGTCGAGAAAAAGCTTATCCAACTTGACTTTGTGCCCACAGACGATCAACTTGCAGATATTTTTACTAAACCCTTGTCTAGCAAGATTCGAAGCACTGCGATCAGTAATCGGATTGACTCCATCTACCTAGACGGTCGCATCTCCTTGCCCCTACCGCAATCTTCAGCAGGTACTCCCTCATGTCTCATAGAGTCTGTCATTGTTTGCACTTGAATCAGTGAAATGTGTTTTGTTACTTAGCACGCCTATTACTCTAGCGCTACTATACACGTCATCTATCCGCACCTAACCCGCCTAAATCGTCGCCCTTAATCTCACCCAACCATGACGTCGCCACATTTATCGCACCTGACACACGAAATCTGCAACTTCCAGCCTTATATATCATATCCCCGTCTAGTCCCATCTCTCTCACTTCCACTCCCTTTACACCCACGCATCCTTCCAATTTCCAAATAGCCGGAGTAAACTTCAACGGAATCAACATCCCAGCCGACATCTTCGCCGATCCCATTCGCCTTCAGGCGTACCTCCAATCGATGGCAACCCCTAATCCATCTCCACCCACCACCACCACTCACTCTCGCACTCACTCACTAAAACCACCTACTTCATCTCCGACACACTCCTCCACTCCACCACTTGAAACCCGACCCATCCACCATCAAACACTGCCATCCGCTGCAAGAACAAAATTCTCGATACCGACATTGAGGATGTCACCCCAATTCAAACCCTACCACCATCTCCAACACCACAAGCTACTATACCTCCTGCCGAAACCAAGCCTACCGATCAACCACAAGCTCATACCAACCAATCACCCAACAAACCTCCTCCATCAACCACACAAGCATCCCCCGCTAAATCAGCAACACCACCACAACAACCTCGACCCAAGAACCGCAAGAGAAAGGCCAAACTTCTACCCGACCTACAAAAAGAATCCTTCGATCTTCCGTCAAGGCACAACCTGTTTCGTCTGGTTCCGGTGTGTCGTCTCCAGTCCAAGAACTGCCCACGGCCAGCCACAATGCCTCTACTGGTGCTACCTCCGCCAAAGATCAAAAACCACCAAAGCCGACCGACAGAGTGTGAAGGTCGACCCATTCACTCAACGTTACATGCTTAGGGACCCTACCTCAGAACGGAATATCGTTAGGGGTTTCCTTGACTTCTCTTGGGCTCTATCTTCCAACCGGGGAGTTAGTTACTATGCTAGAAGTTCAGGGTGGAAACATCTCTTCTGTGAGATTACTGAGTGGTATCCCACAGAGTCTGTCGACTTCTTTCAAAACCTTGTCATCCGAAATGGTGCTGCTCAGTCTGTTGTTAATTCTACCCCAATCTTCTTCGATCTTGCAAAATTGTCCCAAGTTCTTGGCGTTCCTGCTACTGGCCTGTCATTCTATGAGAAAGGAATTCTTCCTGAGATTCCCGGGGTCCCACAAAATAAAATCTATCGTTTTTTCTCCTCCAAGAAAAAGATTGGCTCTCCCATACCCCATGGCGATCTCTCCATCTTACACCAACTCCTCCACATTTTGGTCATCAAAAATATTGTCCCAAGAAAGGAAGGAAACCTTATGGTCAACTGCTTGAACCTAACCATTATGTACTGCATCATCAATCGTCACTCTATCAATCTGGCACACATAATTCTCCATCACCTAGCCCAGGTGGTCGACACCCCGAAACACTCCTTGGGGTACGTGTTCTGGTTGCCTCGCATATTCCAATTCTTTCAGGTACCCTTGGCGACTTCGACGCCAGAGTCCATCGAGAAGGCAGACACCATCAACCTGCGGTATCTGAATCGGCTGACTTCAATCGACAAATCAAAGCTGCTGCCCCCACCATCTACTCCAACGACGGCGGGGACATCCACTTCTCAAGAGGCAGTCCCTCAAGCTTCACTCCAACCCCTCCTGGAGAAAGTGGAGCGCCTCATTGCGCATGCAGCCGAGCTGATTCAGGGCCAGACGCGGATGATGGACCGACTCACCGGGATAGAGACGACGGTGGCGGCCTTGCAAGACCAACTCCTTGACATCCAATCCACCTTAAACCCAAACCCCTAGAATGACGTGTGTTTGTAGTGTTAGATCTTAGGTTGTTTTTAAGTTCTAAACACTTTTGCTGGTTTTTGTGTGAATACTTTGACTGACTTTTTGATACTGTGGGCTTCCCTCTGATGAAAGCAAAAGGGGGAAGCGGTGAATCCCGTCTGGTGTACGGGTTATTCTGCTGTTGTTTTAAACTGCTTCTGGATTTGTGCTGCTGGACCATGTGGTCTAGTGATTTAACTGCCTTCTATACTATCCTGCCTATTACACTGCTTATTTATTGTTTGCTTGCCTGGAGTTCCTCTCCGATCAAGGGGGAACCTTAATGGAGTCTTTGAACTCAGTTGCCACTGCTGCTATTAAGGGGGAACTTTGACAGGGTCGGTTCCCCTAGTCCTTGTGTTTCTATTTTCAGGATTGACTCCATCGGGATTCACGAAGGGTTGCTATCATCAGCAACAAGGGGGAAATTGTTGGGACATCGGAGTGTTGCAGAGATAGCCTTTCACTGCGACAGAGTCAATCATCACTTGACAGACACAAAGAGTGATCCTCTTCGATAGAGTCCGGCAACAAAGAAGACCTCAAAGACTCTCTCGTGCTGTTGTGGAAAATCAGGAGTCAACTCGGAATGTCTTAAGTGCCACAACGGTCATGAGGGTCTTCCTCAACATCCGAAGATCGCGGCCCAAGTAAGAAGACCACTTAAGAGCCGTTGGAAGTTGCCCACTAAGTTAGTTCCGGTATTTTCGGATCTAACTCCTTCGACTTGCTGTTGTACTTAGAGTATAAATAAGATGTGTAATAGTTAGTTTTTCTTTGTGCTTTCATTGAGGATTATTTCAGAGCTTAGAGAGAGAAAGAGAATCGCATTGTAAACCAGAAGGAGAGAGAGATTAAGTACCAAGTTAGTTAGCACCGTAAGATAGACTCTACCTAGGAAGATCCTAGTTCACACATTATCAGTGTTATGATTAGAAAGTGTGTTGGGTGAGTGAGTGAAAACTGCTAAGTAGATCCTTTCTACTTAGTGGGCATTTGTAAGTTATTTTATTTGACCAGGAAATGAAATAGCTTATTTGTGTATCTTGCTGAGTTCCACAGAGTCCTTCTTTCCTTTCATCATTCGCTACAATTACCGCAAAAGTCTTCCGCAACCTTAGTTGGTTAATTGATCGAGTGCCTCTATCTCACAGAGTGCTTCTCAGTTAAGAAAGTTGATTGAGTCAAACCAATCCTTAGACTCACACCTTTGATTGGTTTGAGTTAGCCACCCGATCCTACACTTAGGAATAATGTTTATAACCTTTTGGTATAGTTTGGTGATTTTTGGAATTATATATAAGGTTTTATAAAGACATATGTATAATATATAGTTTGATGATATTAGTAAACCATATGTTATAAAGAGGGGAATTTGGTGAATATAGAAAGTTAAGTGGTGGAAAAATAATTAGAATAGACCTAGGGGGTCTGTTCGGTTATTAAAAAAAATAAATAAAACTATAGGTTATAATTATTTTAAGGCTTAAAGGGTATAATATAAGGTATATGATATAAGTGTAACAATGAAATATATTTGGGATTGATTTGTGACTTATAGAAGTTTAGTGGTTGTTTTGAAAACCGAAAATATAAGGGGTTGTTTGGTATTTTACAACAATTTACAACTATATGTTATAATTGATTTAATGACTTAAATGTCATAATATATGTTATATAACTATAATGTAACATTACATTAATTATTGGTGATTTTGTAAATATTTAAGAACATAAGTGCTGTTCGAAAATGTTGACATTTTAAAATGGAATTTATAATATGGTTTTTATGTTATAAGAGTTATAACATTTATAATATAAGAGGTATTCATTAAAAAGAATGAATATATATTATAAGACTACCATATAAGAAATAGTTCCATAATACATGATTATAAGTAAATATATGTTATGGTGGAAAATATAACATGGTTTAATGACCATGTATTTTCATATTAAAATGACATATGATAAAAGGAAAAAGAATTACAAGCATTGGATATGGGATTCTAATGTTAAGAGGGTACATGTGATAATAAGGATTCATGTAATTAAAAGTATTGTTTACATATGAATTACCACATTGAACTTAGGAAAAAGAGAAACAAACCTTAGAAAAATAAATACTAAGGTGAGATGTATAGTGCATGACAAGAATCATACATGCAATAAAGAAATAAACAATATGACATACAAGGGTATGTCAAGTCACATGCGATAACAAGTTCAACAATAAGTATATTAATATACAAGACAAGACTACGCATGTAATGTAACACTTTTCCAATCTCGAGTTAAACCTAAAACCTGACAAACAATGACAGTTAATAACGGAGGGTTAACTGGGAGGTGTTAGTGACGGTACGGGGTACCGTAGAGTTATGTTATTATACGGGATGCTAATCAGTAGCATTATATATTGTTTAGACTGTTAGAGACGACACAAGGAGCATAGGAACTTGCTGATTCATACTCCACCGTAATACATCAGGGTGAACGGTATGTTGTTATGTGTCTCTGATTGTCTCTGAGGGCTTCCTCAGTTCAGACTTCTGTGTGATCTGTGATAAGATTGTTTGTCTGAATGTGTTAATCAATATGCATGAATTGTATATTTATAGCTGCTTATTATTTACTGTTGTTGAGTTAACAGTATTGGTTCGTATATGAACCTATATATATAAAACGAACTAGCGGCTATGATGCTATCTTATATGAAATATAAGGAACGTAAGTAAAACGTTGTAGCACTAGGATAATAACTTATATATTATCCAAGACTTTTATACGGAGCATTGGCCTTTCTATACGCCGCTCTAGTATCTAACACTGGATCCCGAGTTTACAGACTCCGGATTGGACTAATGACCTTAGTTTGTTGTGTTAGAAAAAAAATGGTAATGCGATGCGATGGTATAATTAATTAATGGAAGTTAGTAAAGCCAAGAGGATGTGGCTCTTGGTGCGCGCTGTGATCACAAAAACGATACCAGGATGTCCGCGTACGGGTCCGCAAGTATCAAGAAAATTTCCCGTGAGCTAGAATGGCTCGTTGGTCGGAGACTCTACCGTTGGAGTGGCTACTGCCGTGGGTGACCCGCCATAATATTGGGTAACTGGAGACAGTCGTTTTAACGAGACATTGTCACTAGGTATAACTGAACAATTAAAACAATTGAGACTTGTACGGTGGCAGACAATATTGGTTTCTATACCATGGACGAGACTTAATACTTGTTTATTATTCTCGTTGTTTCGCTTTGTTGTTCATTGGTTATACTTGTGGTATATTAGTGTGTTGATGGTTGTGTTGTTGTATGGATATTACTGTTATTTATTTTACAGTTTATATATTAAAACGGTATTGCATGTAACGAATCTCATGCTCTCGACCAAATAATTGAGGGGTTTTTGGGGGCATGACGGGGCATGTGATGACATACTCAGCAGGGGCTGATTCCATACCATAAACCTTTTTATTTCAGGTGATTAGCTGGTGGGTCGACACGGGGCGCGACGTTTGTGACATACTATTGGTTAAGATTTGGTATGGTTGATACTGATGACGTTTTGGACTCGGGTTGTATAAACCGAGGTGTATTTGGTTAGATGCTCACGAGTACGGTCTGTAATAATTATTGTTGTTGGATTTGTTTTTAAATTGTTTAAGTTCTACTATCTATCTCTTGTGGTCACTGCGGGAATACGTTTCGTATGTTGATTATCAGGTAATTCGTTATCACCCGTATGGGCGAGTGATAACAGTGACACCATTAGAGTGACAGTTTGTTATTTACCGCTGTGATTATATTGTTTTTAGGAGCAGGATTGGTAGGGGTGTTACAGTGGCTCCCTGGACCACAGGATCGCCGACTGCCCTCAGGCCGAGAGGAGCAGAGGTAGCTCGGGAGGTAGGACTGGAGGGTCCGCCTCAGAGACCAGAGACCGGGACCGGGCTAAGCAGAAGAAGCCCCAAGGCCAGGCCAGAGTCTATGCGATGGCTGGAGAGAGGGACCAATCCATGACAGAGTTGTCACAGGTATTCTCCAACTGTCCTCTCGTTCTGTTTTCTGTTTGTTTGACTCCGGAGCCACCCACTCCTTTACTTCTGCTGAGATGGTGGGTGAGCACGATTTGCCTGTTGCGTCTCTGGGTATGGACTTATGTGTGCATAGTCCTTTAGTTAAGAATTCTTTCATGCTTATGAACTCTGTGTGTAAAGATAGTCCTATGTTAGTAAGAGATAGGACTCTGTATGCTAATCTCATCCCAATGGAGATGACTAGCTTTGATGTGATTTTGGGTATGGATTGGCTTGCTGCCCATCATGCCCATATTGACTACGCTGCTTCGAGAGTCACACTTGAGGAGCCGGGTCATCCCCGCCTGACTGTAGCAGAGAATGGAATCCCGTGCTCGCCGCTAGTCATCTCAGCTATCCAGGCGTTTCGCCATTTGTGGAATGGATGCCAGGGATTTCTGTTCTACATCCATGAGGTCTACAGGGATGCGAAATTGGAGGACATTCCAGTGGTCAGAGACATTCCGGATGTGTTCCAGGATGATGTGCCTGGGCTTCCCCCTGTCAGAGAGGTGGAGTTCTCGATCGAGCTCGCACCTGAGACTCAGCCTATATCTAAGGCCCCATACCATATGGGTCCTGCTGAGCTCAAGGAGTTGAAGATCCATTTGCAGGAACTGTTGGATAAGGGCTTCATTCGCCCTAGCGTTTCGCCTTGAGGAGCGCCAGTCTTATTTGTCAAGAAGAAGGACGGTAGCATGCGCTTGTGCATCGACTACAGGGAGCTCAACAAGGTTACCATTAAGAACCTGTATCCTCTCCCGCGCATAGATGACTCATTCGACCTGTTAGCTGGAGCTAAAGTGTTTTCTAAGATTGATCTGAGGTCCGGTTACCATCAGTTGAGGATTAAGGCAGACAACATGCCTAAGTCCGCTTTCCGAACTCGTTATGGACACTACAAGTTCCTAGTGATACCATTCGGTCTGACGAATGCGCCTTCTGTGTTCATGGACATGATGAACCGGGTGTTCAAGCCGTTTTTGGACCAATTCGTTGTGGTGTTTATTGATGACATCTTTGTGTATTCCAAGAGTGACGAGGAGCACGCGGAGCATCTGAGGACCATACTCAAGACTCTAAGAGAGAGAGAGTTTTACGCGAAGCTGAAGAAGCGTGAATTTTGGCTGGACTAGGTAGCTTTCTTGGGACACGTTGTCTCCAAGGATGGTATCTCCGTGGACCCGGAGAAGATCAGGGCTATTATAGGTGGGCCAGACCCACTAATGTTGGAGAGATTCGTAGCTTCCTTGGATTGGCGGGCTACTATCGTAAGTTTGTGGAGGGCTCCTCCAAGTTGGTGATCCCTTTGACTCGGCTGCTGCAGAAGGAGGTGAAGTTCAAGTGGAGCGAAGCCAGTGAGAAGTGTTTTCAGGAGCTGAAGAAGAGGTTGACTTCTGTGCCGATTCTGACTCTTCCAGAGGGGACGAGGGTCTAGAGGTCTTTTATGATGCGTCCCATAAGGGACTCGGGTGGTTGCATATGGCTCACGTCAGCTTAAGCCATATGAGAAGAACTACCCGACCCACGATCTGGAGCTGGCTGCTGTTATGTTGCTTTGAAGATTTGGAGGCACTACCTTTATGGAGCTTCATGCAAGGTATATACTGACCACAAGAGCCTCAAGTATATGTTCACTTATAAGGAGTTGAACTTGAGGTAGAGGAGGTGGCTGGAGTTGTTGCACGATTACGACCTGAAGATCCTTTACCATCCGGGCAGAGCGAATGTCGTAGCTGATGTACTCAGTAGGAGAGGACCGTCTGGAGCCGCTTGTGCTTTGTCAGGTGTGCAGAGATCTACACTTAAGTTACAGCATTTGGGTATCTGGGTCGTTCGTCCAGAGAGGTCTGGGATGTTGGTAGCCTTGCAGATTAAGCCTACCTTGATCGACCGGATCAAGGCCAGTCAAGCTCGATGTCGGGTTGTGTAAGATCAGAGAGGGAATTTCTTCTGGTCAGGAGTTTGAGTTCAGAGTGTCTGAGGATGGCTGCCTGAGATTCAGGGATCGTGTCTGTGTGCCTGCAGACGATGCTTTGAGGCTTGAGATTATGCAGAGGCTCACGGAGCCCGTACTCGGTACACCCAAGAGGTGTAAAGATGTACCGAGACCTTTGAGAGACATTATGGTGGAACAACATGAAGAGGGATATATCTAAGTTCCTATCCAGATGTCAGACCTCTCAACAGGTTAAGGCAGAGCATCAGAGACCAGCTGGGTTGCTTCAGCCCCTTCCGGTTCCAGATTGGAAATGGGATAGCGTGGGCATGGATTTCGTTATGGGACTACCTAAGACTCCAAGAGGTTTTGTTGCAGTATGGGTTATCGTGGATGGGCTCACGAAGAGCGCCCACTTCTTGCCAGTCAGGAAGACCTATAGTCTATACCGTCTTGCTGAGTTGTACATGGATGAGATCGTGCGTTTGCATGGGGTTCCTACTTCGATTGTGTCTAACAGAGCTCCGAGATTAGTGTCAAGATTTTGGCAGAGTTTGCATTAGGCGTTGGGGACAAAATTGTCTTTCAGTTCGGCTTATCATCCTCAGTCAGACGGGCAGACAGAGAGGACAAATTAGGTTCTGGAGAACATGCTCAGGGCATGTGGCTGGACTTTGGTGGTAGTTGGGATCAGCATGTGGCATTGATCGCGGTCACCTACAATAATAGCTTCCAGTCTAGCATCGGGATGGCCCCGTTCGAGGCCCTATACGGTAGGAGGTGCAGATCACCCATCTGTTGGGAAGATGAAGGAAAGAGCTATAGTGGGTCCAGACTTGGTTCAGGACGCAGTAGGAAAATTTAGTCCATCAGAGAACATTTGCTTGTGGCTCAGAGTCGTCAGAAGAGCTACGCCGATCAGAGGAGACGATCATTGGAGTTTCAGGTGGGTGACCATGTGTATATGAAGGTTTCCCCGGTCCGAGGGGTAGTACGGTTTGGGAAGAGAGGCAAGCTCAGCCCTCGCTTTGTAGCTCCATTTGAGATCCTTGAGAGGATTGGACCGGTTGCCTACCGTTTAGCGTTGCCACCATCTTTAGCCTGAGTCCACAGTGTGTTCCATGTGTCTATGCTAAGGAAGTATATTCCGGATCCGTCGCATGTCGTTGAGTTTGGTCTTCAGCTGAGGGAGTACTTCACTTATGAAGCAGCTCCTCTAAGGATTTTTTGGCTCGTCATGTTCGTAAGCTTCGGAGTTGACCTTGGCCTTGGTAAAGATTCAGTGGTCGGGTCAGTCTGAGGAAGAGGCGACTTGGGAGCTGGAGAGTGAAGTGCGATCCAAGTTTCCCGCCCTCTTCGAGCAGTAGGTACGTTTAATTTCGAGGACGAAATTCTTTTAAGGGGGAGGTGATGTTATAACCCAAAGTTTTGTTGCAGAATTTATTTCGTCGCGATGTTATAATAAGTTGGGTTATTTTGAATCTAGGAAATGGATGTCCTAAGGAGGAAAGGCAAGGGCGAGAAGGTCATTCTCTAATTGTTATCTTGGTAAGGGAATTTATTAGTTATTAATGAGATATTAATAACCTCTTCTAATCGTGACTCTAATCACGTTCTCAGTCTTCAACCTCATTCCCGTACTACTTCCAAAACTGACGACGCTCCTCTCTTTCATCTCTTTCTGCGTTTCTCATCCCCATCTCGATTTGTGAAGTGCTGTTGTGCCAGTTTGGAATTTGAATCTCTGCCATGGATTGCTTCTCCTTTACAAATTCCGGGCCGGGTTAAGTATTTGTCTGGGCATTCTCTGTCGATTTCTCCTATGGTTGCCGTCTCTGTGATCTCACTGTCAGATTCAGAGCTTGGGAATTGCGTTCTGGTTTCTGCTCGTTGGTTGAGTTTCTACACAAGAATTGTTTTGTCTCTGCTAATTCGAGGTAGGTAGCTAGTGGATTTGATTCGTGTGTTTGCGTATGGGGAGTTTATAATCTAAGTTTATGAATGGCTGAATTACTCGGCGTTTGTGACTGTTTTCTATCCGATTTGTTGTGGTCATACTCACTTAAAACCCCTATAGTAGTTTTTGAACACAACTCTGAATTTACATTGCAAATTCGTGCTTTTTGTGCCTTTATTCGTGTGCAATTCGGTACTGAAAATTCTATTTTGCCATGTCCGAAGGTCTGTCCGAACATTGATGTTCGGACAAACCCTTAATTTTTCTTCCGATTTCAGTTTGACTTGCGTCTGAACACAAGTCGGACACCTCCGGTTTCTCATCTGATATCAGTTCTACTTGCGTCCGAACACAAGTCGGACACCTCCGGTTTCTCATCTGATTTCAGTTCGACTTGCATCCGATCATTAACGTTTGGACACCTTAATTTTCCTTCCGATTTCAGTTCGACTTACGTCCGAACACAAGTCGGACACCTCCGGTTTCTCATCTGATTTACGTTCGACTTGCGTCCGATCATTGATGTTTGGACACCTTAATTCCTTCCGATTTCAGTTCGACTTGCGTCCGAACACAAGTCGGAAACCTCCGGTTTCTCATCTGATTTCAGTTCGACTTGCATCCGATCATTGTCGTTCGGACACCTTAATTTTCCTTCCGATTTCAGTTCGACTTGCGTCCGAACACAAGTCGGACACCTCCGGTTTCTCATCTGATTTCAGTTCGACTTGCGTCCGATCATTGACGTTCGGACACCTTAATTTTCCTTCCGATTTCAGTTCGACTTGCGTCCGAACACAAGTTGGATACCTTCGGTTTCTCATCTGATTTCAGTTCGACTTGCGTCCGATCATTGATGTTCGGACACCTTAATTTTCCGTCTGATTTCAGTTCGACTTGCATCCGAACACAAGTTGAACACCTCCGGTTTCTCATTTGATTTCAGTTTGACTTGCGTCCGAACACAAGGTTGGACACACCTCTGTTTTCACCTAAGTATGCTCGTTTGAGCTCCGTTTGTACTTCCGTTTGCGGGGTTGTAATCCCCATCTGATAACTAAGCTTTCTAAATGCATTGTGGTGTAGTTGGTGCACATGTGCTTAAGTTTATTTAAGCTTCTATTTTGGGACCTAGTATCTTTGTATCTGAACTATGGATGGCTGGTTTAGCAATCTCGTAGCGCGCTACGTAGGACGTCCTCCTGTTTGCCATGGGTGCTTCCCGTTCTGTTCATAGGTGTCTCACCTTTCTGCTCAGAGATGTTCCTCGTTCTGTTCACGGATTCTATCCATTCTGTCTGACTACTTTGATGACTAGTGTCCCGTTGTTTGTGAATCTGAATACTTTGAATTCTGTTTAGTCCTATTGAATGGACTTTTGTTTCTGGTTTTTCTAAGGAAATTATCTTTTCCTTCTGTTTAAACCTCTGAATTTATACTCTGTTCTGCAAATGTTTTTAGCATGGTGGTTGATGAATGTAACACCCCAACTGCTAAACACGTCATTACCTCTTAAACTGTCACATTTTACCATTAAACTCGCAGCGGACTCTAAATTCAACAGAGGGTGATACAACGCCGTTAGCCACCCTAGTGGCTAACCAGGCCTAACTCGATTACAGTAACGGTCGGATAGACTGGAAAACCATGTACATAATTCAAACACAATGCTCAATTCATTTCTTTACTATATCGAGTGTACAATATACGGATGCCGACTACATATTCGGTCTTACACGTTATTCAAATACATGAGTAAATTAAATTCTAACAACCCATACTAACCACCGACCCCGTCCTACTCTCGAACTGTACCGTCTTCAGTGTACCAGCGAATAAAAACGATGCCCCTAGGGGCTCAACTTAAAGCTGCATATGAAATTCGTATATACCGCGTGCTAACCGCGGTACGCCGACTACTTTGGGTCGTTATACATGGATTCGTTATATTCAATCAACATGCAACATACAATACATTACACATGTACACTCACAAGGATTCATATTCACCCATGGAATACAATCCTTAACTACAACAGGTTGTTAATGTGTTCAATCATGCTCTTAGGCATCTTGAGGGTTACTACCACACTATGCCTTAGTTACTTATTCAATAGCACACGCATTCACTCGGGTTACTTATTCTTATTCTCGCCCGTTCCTCGGGTTATGTATTCTTATTCTCACCCATTCTCTCGGGCTACTCATTCTTATACTCACCCACACTCTTGGGTTATTACTCTTTAACTCACACACTCTCTTGGGTTACTAATACTTATCTCACTCACACACTCTTGGGTTACTAATACTCAAGCTCACGTAGTTCTCGAGACACTTCAGGTCTCCTACGCTCTTCTCGCTTGTTTCTCTTAATACATACTTGAGCCAAAACTCATGGCTTCCGAGCTTAGTTTTACTAGCTTCAGGAACTCTTAGTTCCTACTACTTTCGCATAGGTCTAAATACTCTCGGACTTCTCTCATTCCCTTGCACTCCTCTCTCGGAGTTGTAATATAATTATGTATATTAGTCTAGGAGCATCACTCTTGATGTCCCTAACGGTTTGGGGAAACTATACTTAAGTTTGGGTAATCTTAGGTTCAAGGGTTACCCTTACATTCATATACTTCTATTTACGGTTATTTCCTTATACCGGGTAACATCCTCATATAGGAGGTCGACCATGTTTCAAGGGAGTTAAATAATCCCTTAGGTCTCTTTTACCTTTCTTACGAGTTCACATCTTGAACTATCTATTATCCTCTAGATGGATGTTCATTTATCTCACCACTCACTATATTATTTATTTCGTGGATTGTTTCAATATGGTTTCCTAACCATTATCGGGTATTTACTCAACCAGTACATCTCCTCACATTCTAGGGAGTTCATATTTTGCGTTATTGTTATACTTTAATCGATAGCTTGTGTGTTTGCATGTTTCCGTTATTTTATGAAACAACCCGTTCTACGAGTCTCTAGCCATTCATTACTCAACTAAGACATTCACAAACAAACAATGGTTCATTTTCATGCTTTAGTCTTGATTAAGCCGGCACACAAACACACAAATCAGAGTAACTCGGTTAGCATACGGGGCATGAGAAAATTATACCTTTCACCGGGGTTAGATTTACCGTGTGACCTCCCATTCCTCGGTTCACACTTGTTCCACTGATAACATTCAAATGTTTCTATTAACATCAAGGTGTTATGGTATGTAAAACTAATACTCCCATACTTAACCCCGTTATCCCTGTTTAACTTAGTTTTACTCATGTGTTCTTAAGCTCACATCTTTCTCATTCACTCCTAGCCCTTTTTTACACTTCTTCCTTAACTTTACATGTCCCCAAACAAATCCTAAACATCATCTAAAACCATTACCATTCACTTCCCCATCATTAGGACACTTAAAAATACTTTCTGGCATGTTTTTGCACTGGTCCGGGTTTGTGTCCGGGGTTACAAACCTGGACCAGACACAGTTTTAACTTTCCGCCTACATTTTCATGGGGTCCAGGTTTGTGTCCTAGGATATAAACCCGGACCAATCTCTGAATTCACTCTCGGGTGCATTTTTGATGTGGTCCGGGTTGTGTACCGATTTGTAAACCCGGACCACCCCTGGAACTGTCAAAATTTACAGTTTTTGATCAATTTTCAACCCCTAATTCACCTCTAATCATTTCCTAATCATTCCACAAGTTTTCCACATGTTTAATCATCCTAAAACATGCTCTAAACCTCTTCAAAACATAAGTTTATTCCTTACTCAAACTCTTGCTCACATTCTCAATTTTTTCCATTCTCTGTTACACTTATGCACACTTGTGCTATAGATTTTCAACTCTTGGCAATTTCATTTTTGTTCTCACTCCATTTGACCATTCCAATCCTCCAAGACAATGCGCTTCTCATACCAAGGTTCATTCCTTACTCTTAAAGCCTTAATTCTCATTCTTTTCTAAAACACCCAAAGCACTCAAACAACTCCATTGCTACAGATTTTTGCATCAATCTTCCCTTCTTGAACAAACATTCCCAAAGTGGTTTACTAACCCAAATCAATCTCCATTCATACCTAGCTAACCCTAGGTTATACTTCACTCCAAACATCACTAAAATCTCTTAGATTTCTACCAGAATTTCGCCATAGTCCGCTACTTTTCTAACATTGCCCAAAACTCATTTCTTCACATAATTCATCCTAAAACTAGCCAAACCACAAGGGTTCTACCAGCACACACATAAATACATCAATACTCATTAATTCTCCAAATACCACACAATGCATAATTCATGAAATGCATAGCTCTTAAATCAAACACTAATTTCACAAATGCTTTCTCACTTGCATTATTTCTATACAAGCACATTATTACCACACTCATGTGGGGTTCATTCATTTTATTTACCCATCCCAAATTCTAATACATATAGAATATACATTAGGGTTGGTTTCTTACCTTAATCCATAAGTCTCTCCTTAATTCTCCTCTTGCTCCTTCTCTTCACATATTTGGTCAAGTGGGAATGGAGTTGCCAAACTCCATCCCAACATTCAAGAAACACAAAAATGCATTCAATTAATCCTCTAAACCCTTAAGAAACTCTAATTCAATTAAAGGGCTTAAAACATCATAGTTAGGGTTTATGTTTTTGAGCTTTTTAAGAGGGGTTCTCACCCTTGAATCAAAAGGGAAATTCCACCACCATTGGAGGGTTGAATTGAAGCTCAAAATCAAGAGGAAAACAAGGTAAGAGAGAGAGAGAGCAAAATCGGCTAAGAGAGGAAGGTGAAGAAAAATGTATTTTTTTTGGATATTTTTACCTTGGATGAAAGAGGAAGCTTCAAGCTTCAAAATGGTGTGCTTTTCTCTTCAAATGGCCAACACCCATGATAATGAACTTCATCCTTTTCAAATTTTGAAAAGAGAGGATGATAGAGAATGATGAGAGGAAGAAGAATATGTGATTATTTTTGTGATTGGAGCTTGTATGTAGCTAGAGCATGGAGAGAAGAGAGAGTTGCCATGGGAGGAGCTCAAAATTGGCTCCAGCAGAAGAGAGGAGGAAGGTGACGGTGAGGAGGGGAGGAAGAAAGGAAAGAGAAATAAGAGGAGAGAGGGTCTCCCTCACCTTTTTACTTTTCTCTTTTTTCCACTTTTCTTTCCTTTCTTTTTCTTTCTTTATTTACTAACTAGCTAGTATCAGAGAGGGGAGGCTGTTTGGCTAATAAAACCGGCCCCACCTATACTATAAACTGGAGCATTTTTCATCTTTTACAGAAAATGTTCGTTAATTTACCCGGTTTGGCACTATTCACCACCGGGCCCGTTTTTCTGATTTTTCTTGTTTCTTTATTTTTAATGGTTCCTAAGCTTCCATTAGTACTTAATTATATTTATAGTCAACTATAATTTTACGGGTCTTTTTGACCACTTAAAGTCACGTTTTCGGGTTTTCTCGAAAAACGTGCTTTAAAACTCCGTTTGCGTTTTAATCCATTATTTGGATCCGTTTTCTTCAAGAATCATTCCCATAAACTAATTAGGCCTAACTAAGCCTTACGAATCCATCTTGGACCCTAACTAGATCATATATCTCTTATACTCATTTAACGCGTGTTTTAGCGTTTTTCGCTTTTCAAGAGTTTTCTCTTTTCTTTTGGTTTTATTCTCTTTACCAATACACTTTAGGCACCATTAGGCCTTTAATAATAATATTAGTGTAATTTAATCACCATTTTTAGAACAGGGGTATTAAATGAAGTTGGTCATCTACTGGGCATGGTTGTGTGCTCACTCCCCTACTCTTACTAACTTTGCAGATTGATCAGCGAGGATCGCTCTTGTTTTTGGAGGTTATCTAGTAAGATTATTTGATTATTCTGACTATTTCGATCATGATTTGCAGCCTACGGGCGTTAGTCACATGGACACTTCCGCTTTTGATCTCTGATTTGACAACTACATAGTATTTGTAGTTTAAAGATATTTCTATTACACTTTGATTATTCTTTCATACAAGTATCGTTTGGGCCTTATTTATGAACGTTGGTTTAGAGCCTTGTGTTATTAGGTAGTAATACGAGGCGTGTAACACCCCTTACTCCTAGGCCAGTGTTGGGGTCGTTACATACGGGATTAATAAACTCCCTTTTAATGGTTCATCAAGAACAATGATAATTCAGTCTGATGAACTCACTAGAATGTGAGAGAGATGTATGGGACTATTGAACTCCCTCTTAACGTTAGTCGACCCCTATATGTGGATCCGACCCGATATGAGAAAATGACCCAAACGCATAAGTATTCGAAATGTTGGGGCAACCGTTAAATCTGAGAATAAAAGAACATAAGAAAATTCCCTAAGTTATTAGATGACATTGAGAGTGATGATTCTAGACTAATATACATGATTATGTTATAACTCCAATGAGAGGAGTGATTGGGAGTGTGAGGAGTCCGATAGAGATTCAGACGTATGTGAAAGAAAAAGGAACTAAGAGAGTAGTTCCGGTTGCTAGTTGAACCTTCCCACTATGCTAGACCTGGTGTAGGGTCGAAACCGGGGAAGTAAGACTAGAACCCGAAAGCCCGGTGGTGAGAATTGTGAATGTCCCTGCCTGGAGGTCAAGTGTGTTGACTTAAGAATTATTCAAGAGAAGAATAATTGAGGAAATAAGATCGAGACCTGTAGTGTCTATAGAACTAAGAGAACAAGTAAAGTTATCCGAAGAGAATGGATAAGATATTGAATAATGAGAATGAGGCGTTAGTGAGGTAGAAACCCTCAAGGCCTAAAGAGTAAGATAGGGTATAGTAACAAATTAATGTGTTAGTCTTGTGATTGTATTCCGTTGCTGAATACTTGTGTTGTGAGCATGTTTGAGTGTTATAGCTTTTCATGTCATGATTTAAATAAAACCAGTCACATGTTTAGACAACAATTAGTTGGGTGTGGCTCGGTAGTAGCGGGTTGCACGTCTACCATACCAGCAAAGGTGTTGAGCCCCTTTGGGGCCACCCATTATTTTTCAGGTACGATGGAGATGATTACCGTTAGAGAGTAGGATGGGATCTGTGGTTAAGCATGGGTAGCTGATTTAAATACATTTGTAATTGTATGTAATAGTAGGGTAAGTCCGAATATGTTATCGGCATAAAGGAAGTGATAAACTCGGTATAGTTGGATTGTAAGTGTACATGACTCGGTTTAGAAATGGAATGATGATGTATTGTATAAGTACTCGGGATTCTGGTCCATCAGACTGTTACTGTATTGAATTAGGCCTTGTTAGTCACGTGGGTGGCTAATGGAATTGTTTCACCCACCGCTGTGTTAGTATTTTTCCACTACGAGTATGTTGACGAATGAGATGAATATGAGTTAATAAGGAAATTAGCGGTGGGGGTTACAAAAAGTGGTATCAGAGCGGAGTACCGCTCTGATGACTGGAAATACTGAGCTTAGGGAAACTGAGTTAGGAATTAGAGACTTAGGGCTAAGGGTTGAGTGATAGCGTGAGAGATACGCTAGATAGGAACTTTCAGTGTGTACTGGATACCTACAATATCGAACCCGCCCTCCACATCCCCGTTTATAAACTCGGAAAAGAACGCCAGAGAGATCGAAAGACCTCTCTTACTCAAGGAAACCCGATCTGGCGGTTACAAATAGTAATATGAGAAATGAACTTGTCATACGGTAGATTCCAAGAACTGGAAATCCCAGAGACAGTACTTGTTTGAACAACATTACCCGCATTTAATAGTGGAAGATTGAGAATTCTATCCATACGAGACTGAAATTTCCGGCAGTATGGGGCGACATGCTTAGCAGTCGCGAGAACCCTACTTGGCCAGCAAGAAGGAAAGCACCAACCGTGCAACGAAGCAGAAAAAGGAGAAGTAATGAAACCCGAGACACAAGTCTACAGGACCACAATTGTTAGATAACACCACCAACGGTATACTAACCGACTAAGGAACTAGTTAGGAGTGGATAACTCCGAACCTACAAACCCAAATGGTTACAATACCTGATCGACATAGTTCAGGCAACTATAAGAACATCTGCGGAATACACTCCGATAGGACTACAAACGTAGTGCCTAAACAAGAGTCACGCCTCGGTAACCACTGTAAATGTGTGGCAACGAGCTATAAGGAAGGACACATAACTAAGTAAATAAGGGGTCTCCGAGAATGGAGAAGCACCTTGATTAATGACTACTATATCAAGACCGTTGAGAAGCTAGTCATGAGATCTATAATTAAGATCAGAGGATCAAAGGAAGAGCCAACAAGGATACCGAGTACGATACGGATGGAAGTAATACCATAACCGGTATGTGTATTGAACCGAAAGCCAGCCTGCATGGCGCACTTACCATGGCAAGTGCAATAATAACAGGGTTATTCGGAGAAACCTTTAACAGCCAAGAAGTACTTAGTAAAGTACCACGATCGCAATGAAGCAGTTATAGGATCACAAATCCTAAGAACTTGAAGAACGAAACCTTGGAAAGGCCTAACGGCCAAACCATTGTATTAAAGAGTATTCCGGTCAGCGAGAAGCTAGACTCGGTCAAGACCACTAGACGTGGAAATACCATGAAAATTCTTCTTTCAAACTCATTTTTTTCTTTCAAACATAAATTTCTTTTCAACCTCAGATTTTTAAAACCAAACCCAGAAGATTCATAGTAAGTTATCATAGGATGATACAAGAGGAGTCGACAACAGAATGCTTCACATAGGCGTGAGACAAACACTATGAGTGTACAAAAATGAGATGTGCAACGTATCAGTAAGGTACCCTACATATTTATACGAGTAGTGTACGGAACATGAGAAGTAGTAAACTTCACGCCACTGTTAGCGATGCAAACCCAACCTAGAGCAGCTGACTACCTCGGACGATCAAAGAGAGAAAACTCAGATTAGCTAACAAGTCTAACGGAATCAAAGGACTTATTCTAGGAAAATGAATAGGAGTTAGGAAGTGCGAAGACCACTGATTATTAAGTACAGACATTTGATATGTCTCAAGAATCTCGAAGGAAGCATATGATAGCTGGAAGGAATACCCAACCTAAAGCAGTAAGGCAGATGCCTAACATGGACACGTCAATGTGCAACGAACGGGATGGAATTCCCACAATCATCAAGGCTACCGGGATATATTATTCTTCTTTAAGAGGATATTAAACCCAGCCAAGAACGCAAGGAAGCGTCAATAGTCTACCTGAGATGGGAGACTTTACAATTCTAAACAAGAAAGTTTGGAATGCGGTACCGTAAGGCGGTGTAGTAAACTCAACATTCCTATGAGTACAAGCCAGATGTAATGGCGTGACTCAACAACACCTAGGAATAACCCTTGAAAGGTGTCTAAGTCAACAACAGTGAATGAAATATCGTGATAAGAACACAAGAGCTAAAACTAATAGTCGGTGCAAACACCGAAGGGAATCACTTAATAGAAGGTACCCAAAATTGCCAAATGGCACCACTAAAAGGAGATATTATTTTATACAAATGTATAGAGCGGAGAATGAACCACTCATTATAAGAGTGGGGATACCTCTCGTTAGTGTGAGAACGCTGAAAGCAGTAGTAAATATGTGGACCCTCTAGAAAGAGGGATCCACCTAATAAATATTGAAACTTGAGCATGTGGTTATTGCCAAGGGATAATTTGAACAAGAAAGAGAGATTTCCAAGATAAGTATGAAGAATAAGCTTTTATAGCAATTGTCAAAACCGAATGAGTAGTCGGTTTAGAAGC
Organism: Limonium bicolor; assembly: GCA_023374045.1. Lineage (NCBI taxonomy): Eukaryota > Viridiplantae > Streptophyta > Magnoliopsida > Caryophyllales > Plumbaginaceae > Limonium > Limonium bicolor. Next base: position 104,330,078 of record CM041783.1, on the reverse strand, counting down.
AAACACAGTATATGCAATGCGAACTGCAAAGTGACGACACTCAAGGAGCATAGAGACTTAAGGATAGCATGTTGTAATCAGCCAAGTAAATGGCAAACCATGGTAATAATGGTGGAAGTACGTGAGCGGAAGCTAACGTAGTAGCGGATGCCATGTAAAGCAATACTGTAGAATCAGTGAGAACATGGTGCACAGCAAGCGACCATTATATGAATATAATCAGACAATGATATGGAGAACAGGCGGAATTATGAGTTAGACTCAGTGGAGATGAAAAGCAAGAGATGGTAGATAGATTTGGTAGTAAATCCTATAGTCTATACCATGTGACTGAAGAATTCACAAGAAACATATTGTTTATTCCTATTGCAAATCGCATAATGAGCTGAAAGTGTATTTCTCGCGGATCAACTTGATAGTTGGAATAATGAGCCTTGGGACAAAAGTACCGAATTGTTAGATAACCAACCCGTACTAGATACGAAAGGCATACAAACACACCAATGAATACGGTGCAAGCCAGTTAAGAGGAAACCTAGAAACAAAACGGTGCGGCCATGAGCCAAAGAAGCATGAAGAACATTGGATATACCAACAATCACTACAAGTGAATCCCCCCGGAATAAAAACGGAAAGAAACTTATGGAAGCTATAAGGACTGGTGCATAGAAAATGAAAGGTCATACAATAAGAGAATACTTGTACAGAACCAAATAAGTGGGCGTAACTAAGAAGCCAGTAACAACAGAGGAAGCACTACACACTAGGTAGTAACTCGACCTCAACCTACAGTAAGTCGGAAGAACCAAGTGAATGATCACGAAGGTACACGACAGTATGTACAATAAATTCCAGAGAACTAGATAGAAACCTATGACTCATTGAATTCACGTACGGTAAGAAGTACCACGTGTTGATGGAGAGACCTTATTCCCAAGATAAAAAGGGATAAAAGGAAGATGTACAATACATTAAGAATAATGAGAAGAGCAAACTAAGCTCTAAAGATATCAGGGTCGCGCAGCAGAAGCTTGTGGGCCCTAGCACAAAGGTCTAATATACCTAGTGAATACGAGCGAATGACAAACTATCAATGCCTTAAGCCTGATAGGCTAGAACCGAACCCCGTTATGAGTTAAACAAACTCCAATGAGAATTCTTAGTCTAGGGACTAAACCGTCAATATGGTTAAGACCCTTTGACAAAACACATTGTATAATTGACTGCATAGAAGCTAAAACACTTCATGATGGTTGAATGCCTTAGACCAATGTTCAATGATAACATATGGTAGATTACATGGGCATAATCCCTTTTAATGGTGGTAGAGCAAAAAAACCGCTTAGCGTATGTTTCACATATTAAGTATGTAAATTACGATGTGCATAGCACAAAAGAATTTGTTTTGATGATTGATACATATGTTACATAAACATATGTAATCAATCATAGTATAACTATGGTCATTGCGCACAGGAGATGCGAGTACCATTGATATAAACATGACAACCTTGTAACTCCGGTGTGAGAATACAAGGGGAAAGGAGTAGAGAAACTCCTAGGGAATTAAAACCCTGATAGTATATGTCTATTTGAGATTAGACATGGCATTATTATACATGAGTTGGTATGAAACCGATGTTTATGAGATATGATGAAGTATGAATCGGTATGAAACCGATGAAGAACCTAATAGGAATTGCATTCCCTAGGTGACTTGTTTTGAGGTAAATTGAGAAGAATAGATGAATTGAATTCCATAATTTAGAGATGTACAGATTTATGATTATGACTAGAAAGATTAAAAGATAGAAAGTGGAAAAATGATTGAATTATTTGTTGGGTGAAATTGTCATGGGAAGTCGAACTTGATTTGCTAGCCATGAAGGGAAACTGAACACAAATTGGGGTAGAAGGATAGTCCAACACTGATGTTGATCACATCAGGGTTGAATGATTCTTGAAACTCCCTATAAGTGGTCACAAGTAATCAGGCTAAGAATAGATGCAGTTAGCATAAATTGGATTTGAAGTTGTATGGTGTTTTCAAAAAGTATTTTCAACTAGTATTTGCAAAAAGGATTTTCCTTCAAACTTGACAACAAAAACTTGTTTTGAAACCACTACCACTTACCTGCGGCTCGGTCTTGATGACCGGGAGAACGGTGGGAGTGAGGATTAGCTTTGAAACCACTATCACCCGCCGATGGCTGCGGCCTTAAGTCTAGAGGGACCGGTAGAACGGTGGGTGGGTGTTTTGTTTTTTCCAAGGGCAGCGGGACGTAGAGAAGTCCTGTGTCTGGATTGACCTAGAGTGTCTGAGGATATCTATATGTGCGAACGTTTTGATCAAGTAACCAAACGAACTGTGGGCCAGAGAGAGTAAGTGCCCATTAGTCATAAAACAACCGTGAACCAGAAAGTGTAAGTGTTCAGCGTGACCGGTACCTGAGGGATCACACTATATATTACTCGATATGAGATTCGAGGACTGTAGTGCCTTCTTGTCTTCGGACCGACCCCGTGAAGAGATTACAAAAAGTATTTTTGATTGCTATACATGTAGTGATATGTTGTGTGGATGTGTGGTATATATCGAGAAAGACCTGTTGAGTCTATAAGGTTATATAGAGATTCTGACCTTAACATAAAATGCCTATGTGACTAACAATATTAGATTCACCAACTTTGAGGGCAAAGTTCTTTAAGGGGGGTAGATTGAAATACCCTGGACTTAAATATGATGATTAAATTATTCTAATATGATATTTGGAGGCCAAACGATGCCTAAAAAATATTGGTGAAGAAAGTAAAACCAAAAGAAAAGAGAAAACGCGTAAAAAGCACAAATCGTAAAAACATGTGTTACGCAACCATAGGAGGCATATGACCTCAACTAGGGTCCTAGATGGATTCCTAAGACTTAGTTGTACACTAAGAACATGTGGGAACAATCCCCGAAGAAAACGAATCCATATAGTGGGTTAAAAATGCTAATGAAACCTTAAAGCACACTTTTCAAGAAAACCCAAAAATGTGACTTTAAGTGGCTTAATGAACCTGTAAAAATTATAGTTGATAATATAACTATAATTAAACATTAATGAAGGTCTCAGAACCATTAAAATTAAAGAAACGACAAAAAATCCGGAAAATGGGCCCGGTAGATCAATAGTGCCAAACTGAGAAAATTAGGAGCATTTCTTGCGAAAAGACGAAACGCCCCCAGCTTAAATGTACAAGGAGGCCGGTTTTTATATGGGTGACTCATCACCCTCTCCCAATTATTAACTAGCTTATTAGTACAATAAGACAAAAGCAAAAAGTGGAAAAAGTACAAAACTATTTTTCTCTCTCTCTTTCATTTCTCTCATCTCTCTCCTATTCTTCTTCTCCCACCTGGCAGCTTCCTCCCCTTCCTTGGTGATTTCTACAGCCCTCCCATGGCTTCTTGTCTTCTTTCACTTGCCCAAGCCAACTCAATGCTCTAAATCAAAAACAAAATGCATATTTCTCTTAGTTGGAGCAAGGGCATCATTTTCCGCCTTTCAAAATCTTCAATGGTTGAATTTGACCACCATTATAGACCCATTTGAAGAGAAAATCAGATTTTCTGGAGCTAGTTCATCTCCTCTTGATTTAAGGTAAGAAAAATCTCAAAAGCTCCTTATTTCCTCCGTTTTTCTACAAGCCGATTTTGGCTTCTTATGGTGGTCTGTTCTTTGTTTTGTGTGATCAATCATCCAAGCCACAAAAGCTTAGTGGAAGCTCTCCCTTGATTCAGGACCAAAATCCCATTCTTGGGTTTCAAAGAGTTGGGAAATTTCATGGCCTTGACCGATTTTCAATCAAGAGAAAGGAGAAGAGAAAGAAAAGAAGTGAAAAGAGGAACTTGGGAGATTAAGTTGTTCGGGAATTATCGGAGTAGCGTACGATGACGCGCTAGAATTATTCCTTGGTGAAAGGTATGGTTTTCTTGCAACTTGTTTCTTACCGAGTAACACTCGGCTTGTGTGCTACTTGTTATTGTGTGCTGACCTAACAAGATAAAAGGTATCGTATTGATATATGTACTCAATTCCTTAGTGAAAGGTATCGTATTTGATATCTGTACTTAATGCCTGCTGTGTGTGTGCTAACCATCCTTGTTTGAGTATGTGATCTAATTGAATATCGTAGATCAACTCACAATAGAATAACGTTTGGTTAGTGATTCGTAGAAAGAGTCGATACACAAAGTAAATAAAACGTGGAGAAAAACGTAAGAAATCTCAACTAGAGAAAAATGTAGTTCAACATTATGAACTCATGAGAAAGGTAAAAAGATATACGGGATTAGTAAACTCCCTTTTAATGGTTCGTCAAGAACAATGATAATTCAATTTATGAACTCACAAGAATTTGAGAGAGATGTATCGGACTATTGAACTCCCTCTTAATGTTAGTCGACCCCTATATGAGGATCCGACGGGATATGAGAAAATGACCCGAACGCATAAGTATTCGAAATGTTGGGGCAACCCTTAAATATGAGAATACAAAAACTCAAGAAAATTCCCTAAGTTATTAGATGACATCGAGAGTGATGCTTCTAGACTAATATACATGATTATGTTATAACTCCAATGAGAGGAGTGATTGGGAATGTGAGAAGTCTGATAGAGATTCGGACGTATGTGAAAGAAAGAGGAACTAAGAGAGTTTCTGATTGCTAGTTGAACCTTCCCACTATGCTAGACCCGGTGTAGGGTCAAAACCAGGGAAGTAAGACTAGAACCCGAAAGCTCAGTGGTGAGAATTGTGAATGTCTCTGCCCGGAGGTCAAGTGTGTTGACTTAAGAATTATTCAAGAGAAGAATAATTGAGGAAATAAGATCAAGAACTGTAGTGTCTATAAAACTAAGAGAACAAGTAAAGTTATCCGAAGAGAATAAGATATTGAATAATGAGAATGAGGCGTTAGTGAGGTAGAAACCCTCAAGGCCTAAAGAGTAAGATAATGTAAACTAACAAATTAATGTGTTAGTCTTGTGATTGTATTCCGTTGCTGAATACTTGTGTTGCGAGCATGTTGAGTGTTTATATGTTTTCATGACATGATTTAAATAAAATCAATCGCTTGTTTAGACGACAATTAGTTGGGTGTGGCCCGGTAGTAGCTGGTTGCACGTCTACCATACCAGCAAAGGTGCTAAGCCCCTTTGGGGCCACTGTAACGCCCCTATTTATAATAAGTACAACAGAATAAAAACTATAATGGCGATTACAGAACATCGGGTTCCAAACACCCGGTACAAATCCTCACCAATTACTACTTACAAATGTTACAGTCTGAACTCGAGAAAACAATGTAAACATAACTTAAAATAAACAAGGTAACTCTCCATAACTCCTAAATCTCATCCCAATCACTCATACTCTTCGTGGTCACCTGTATGAACACTTTTGTACCTGCAAGATGATACCAAGCAGCCCACCCCGGGAGGGGTGAGTCAGTTCCCTGGAATGGAACTAGTACAACTCTCCAAAACAATAAATTAAAACATAGTTCTCCAAATAAGACAGCAACATGAAAACAAACTCTTAAAAGTAAAACAGAGAAAAAGCACTTCAAACAATTAAGTTATAGAGAAAAGAGAACAAGACAAAGAAAGAGACAAAGAACTTTAAAACCCAGTCAATCACTTAAGAAGTCACACCATATAGTTAGTAAGCATCCATTGTTGATGTTAGAACCAATTCTAGTTAAGAAGGGAAAGACTCAGGTAGTCACTGAGGACTAGGAATGATATGAATATCCATAACCTGTGGTAGACAGCTTATGTCTCCACCATTTCAGAAAGGTGATTCCATAGACAAACATACTCAAGAGTGGAATAACACCAATTGGGAGAGATGGCCCCCACCGCAAGTCAATTGTCACAAGGACGAGGTAAACAGACCTTCACTGTCAGTTGTCCATATGGACGAGGTATAGCAGACCTCCGCTGCCACCGACCCGTTCTCAGTCATCGGTGAAAAGTGTGTGCACCACTTAATAGAAAGAATCCATACTCAATACCAAGATTAACATTTTCCCATATTCCCACTAGATTATTAACTGCACAAGTGCAATACCAAAACACTCAGTCCTATAGAGTGCAGAGGCGTAAACCCTAAGCAATTAATATCTAATAGAAAGAATCCATTCCCAATAAGGCTGATCAAACTCGACTCATGGATGAAACAATACCCATAGTCCAAAGGAAGAATTTACCAATACCAGATATTTTCCTATATTCCCAGTTACCCCACTAGATCATTAACTGCACAAGAGCAATACCAAAACACTCAGTCCTACAGTGTGCAGTGGCGTAAACCCTTGGCAGTTAATATCTAATGAAATAACTAGATAGGAGGAACCAATAACCAAGGAAGTTTCACATTCAGGGCTCAGTTAGTCACATCAAGCCGAGTTAGTCACACAATAGTTTCCTTTTGAAATCCATTCAAGATCAGTTGGCATTTTCCAAAACATTCCACAAAGTCCGTTAGCAAAGTCTCTGAGTACGAGAAATGTAACACCCCGGTTTTCACACCCTATTTTTTTTACTGACTTGTCCAAGTTTTTACAATATTTTACAGCGGAAGACTAATAAACACCTAAGCCAAACCGGAGTGCTACCGCTACACCCACACCAACTAGTGTGGATGCTAAGGCTAATCCACCTACAACCTAACTCCCGGAACATGCTCCAAGGAGTATGCCACTTACAAATAAATGAAATTCCTAGCTATGTCGGCGCGTTCCCTTGTCCCAAGCTCAAGAGCAATATCACACAAAGATTTAACTTCACCTGCAACCATAAATCCAAACAAACACACGAAGGGGTTGCACAAAATCAGCGAAACTGAGTAACAATTACCTCACCCTGTAAAATTCATTTTATCTTTAAAACTCTTTGCATAACAAATAAGCATCCAACATCATCACGCAAGCAGAGGAATGCAATAAGAGTATATCACACAGAAGAGTTTACCTGCCCTTGGATTACCATCACATTCGTACCTCGTGAATCATAAATCTCAACACCCCACTGGAATCACAAGTGAAATCCACAACTCTCAATTCTCTGGCCCTATGTCCTTAAGTGTGCACACCCCCTAAGGCTAACCATAGCTCAAAGAGTAGATCATAGGACGACCCCAATTCATTGGTAGGAGTCTAATAATCAGTCGCCAATACGGCAAGCCATAAAATGACTTAATATTCAGTTGCTCAAATAGCTTTTCTCAATGAGGCTAACCATAGCCTTTCTCAATATCACCATCCAACCAACCAACAAGTCCACCATCACATAGTATCACACACAATACAATTTCCAATCCAACATTCATAATCATGATCAAATAAGTAGTAAAACTCTTTAATAGATTCTTCACAATTCGTGTAATAATAAGCTCCTTCCATGAATATACCATTCACTCAACCAGAAACCAGCTCAATCTCTTATCAGTCATAAATCAACATTCAGCACAAGGATAACTCAAAAATCATTTCCAAAACCATCCAGAAGAATATTACACACAATCATCCTTAGAAAAGGGGTTAAGATATCCACATCATATTTTCTGATAAATAGTCAAACCAATATCATTCCAAACCTTTCAAGGCTAAACCAAGCAACAAAACACCCAAAACCACACTTAAACACAATTTTCCTTCTTTCCAAGTTTTAGCACACATATATAACCTTACAGGGCTCCCTTATATATTTTACACTTCACCATCTCTTAAAAATTGAACCACAAGTCATATTAGGACTATAATGACCATATGGACCATTAAATCCAATAACCAACACACAATTACACTTATACAAGCTTAAAGCACACCTTTAACCCAAATCACTTCCTAATAATTCGAATGACTTCCCAAATTATTTTCGCCCTTAATTTTTGATCATGGATCTAAATTCACAATATAAGACTACCCTTAAAATTTCAGCACAAAATAACCTCTGAAACCTATTTAACTAAGTCTCAAGGCTTAAAGCACCATTTAAGCCCTCCCACCTTAACCTAGCATTTTTATGTCTAACCACGAGTTCCAACCACCTATAATCAATTATTATGAGTTAATATAGGTATAATAACACACCAAAATCCCATCGAAATCACTCATGGAGTCTTAAAACACATTTTCCTTCCTAAAAGTTCCCTAGCAATTATCCTACTTCCCAAAGGCATTTTCGCCTGAATTTTTGATCTTAGTATGGTAATAACTATCTAAGAACACTGTCAAAGTTTAAACTCAAGAGAAGCTAGGGTTCGGAAGTTACCATCAACAAGAGTTAAAGCTCAAAATTAGGGTTTAAAGAAAGAAATGGTGAGCATAAGTGTTACCTGGACTCTCCTTACCATTCTAGCCACGACCTTACAAGTTCCTTAGCTAATTGAATCAATTTCTTCCACCAACCAATTCGCCCAAGGTCACCTGCTTCTCCCTCCTTGAAATCTTGTTTTTCCTTGATTTTTAGATTGAATTCTCTTCTCTAATGGTGGGTGTTGTGTCCTATGAGCTTCTATGGTACTCTAATGGCGTTTCAGTGTGTAGAGAATAGCAAATAAGCCAGGCCCCCATCTCCTCTTATATAGGCGTGAATGGACTTCAAATGGGAGTTAATTTTACTTCATAATTAAGTGTAATGATTAAAGAGATAAACCTTATCCTTTGTAACCCCTTGGATGATGGACACTTGGCTAAGACTAATCCCAGCCCTTGGAGTGTCTCCTCCCTCATTAATGAATGGATAAGGCTTATCCCCAAAATGATCACAAAAGGACGAATTAGTGCATAGTAAGGAGGTTAAGGAAGATGTCTTCATTTACAGCCGTCGGATCGTAGATATTTTGCTTGGATTAATCTCCACCATCCATGTGTGACCTCCCCTCATTAATGAAGGTGACACAAGGCTTCTCTTGATTGGACCATGTGTAACTAATCATCTATTGACACCTCGACGCTTACATCATCATTATGTCATGCCGACATCATCGCTGCATCATCACTACATCATCACTGCATCATCACTGCATCACCACTGCATCCTCATGGTCAAAGTTGACCATTGACCAAGGTTTGACCATTATCCAATGTTTGACCAAGGTTAGACCAAGGTTGACCAAGGTTTGACCACAGTTGACCGAGGCTTATTGAACTCTAAGTAACTCCCTGAAATTTTAGTGTTTTTCGGAACTTTCTGAATTAGGGTTTCTCCAAGGTTTCTTGGTTGATTCCCGACCACTATGGTTTCCTCGTGTTCTCTAATAATTCCTATGGAACTATGGTTTCCATTAGGGTTACAAAAATTCAGGGTATTACAAGAAATCGTACCTAGTTAATGCTGTAGCAGTTCTAGTACACTCGTGCAAACATTCAACAATACTCTGAGGAATATTAAAGATAATCTATTATCAATAACTTATATCCTAAGTTAAACTTAAATAAATACCTCACTTTTATTTCAAAATCTCGATTATCTTGTAAGCCCTTGCTTAAATGTTATGTATAACCTTTGACTTTTTTAGAAGGTTGTATAGCTCAAGGTGGTAAGATCAAGGAATGTATTTTACTAACACTTGTTAATTGTTCCACTCAATCCACTGTACTAATACTTAACTGTAATTCTCACATTTAGGACCTTTATATCATAAGTGCATTATATTTTATTCAATAAATCTTAGAATACTATACTATCATTTCACAAGGTAATGATTATGTACTTTTATCAATATCCACAAGATAACCCATTATGATTAAATCTTTCCCTCAACTTAATTCGGGTCTACATCTTGTATATTGGAATTATAGTATTGTAGATGCATCTTATTATAACTTAATTGAACTACTAAACTCAATTATCTTATCTTTAGTTCAGAATGACTTTTATTACAACCATTAAATAATCTTGTCTTAAGATGTTAAATTACTTTTCATCTTGAAATAACTATATTCTAATTATCTTTGACTCATCGAACTCTTACATTTAGTATTCACAAGGTATATTATTTACTTTATCATTAACTATATAATAAGGTGTTTTAAGATAACCTTTTATGTATCCTTGCTTACATTTAATTTCTGAAATGTTTTATTTTTACACACATTGCCTCCATAGACTATGTATAATCCTTTTATACTAAACTTTAATAAACTTATGTCTTAAATACATTTTAGATTGTTTACAAAACCTAAGGTTTCAAAGGAATAACTCCACAAATCAATTTCCTTTATTATGTTTTAGGATTGACATTACATCTTAACATAAGGTAAAATTTATCTAAGAATTAAATTCCCATTCATAAGTGAAATTGTCAATTATTTAATAAGATCATCTATTCTGAAAAATCCTCATACCTTATATTCAAATGACATATTAATGTTTTAAGTGTCGTAAAGTAGATCAATATAATCTCTTATGTAACTTGGTTTCATCGAATTAAAGGTTCAAAGGTTCTAAGTTTCTAATTTCTATTTACAAACCTTTATAAGTTCTAACTACCAAATACATTACTTAATTATAAACTCACATCCTGAACATTGGTAATAAATGTATTTTATTTGGCTTATCTAATTCTTAGAAACTTAAGGATTATTATTTAGATTAATTCCCTAATCATAGTTTCGTACGATTTTATATCATAATCCATTTAATGATTTTATCTTAAGACATTAAATTATTATTCAATACTATAAATTTTATGAAATGATAAATCCATACTTATTAATCCACTTCACATTTAGATGTAAAAGTATTTCATTGATTTATTATTTATAATAAAATCTATATGTGTAAAATCTAATTACAAATTTTCCTAAGTCTTAACTTATTAATTACTTAACCCAGTTATAGATTTACATTCTGGTCATTGCCAAATAATACTATACATGTATTTTAATATGGTATATATAAATCTTAGAAATTCAAAGATAACTCTTGAAGCTTAATTTCATAATCATAATTTAATACCACCTCATATAATACTCTTTTAATAGTATTATGCAAAGGTTTAGTTTAACTTATTAATTCCTTCATATTCTATTTTCTATAAGTTATTCTATTTCTTTTATTTATTTATTATATATATACTAGTATTTATTCCACACATTCTTTATGTAGTTTTATTGCATTTAATTATTTATATTAACTTTTACTCATACCTACATCCAATATATGGTTTATAAAATAAAGTATTTTCCTTAGTTTCAATTAAGTATATTTACTCCCATATTATATAATTAATATAAATGTAGATTAATTTTATTCCTTGATTTAAACTATTTCTTTCTTTTAAATATATATATATATATATGTTTATATATATCCTTTTTTTCTTTACTTCACTTAAAAGTTTATACCTAAAGATATTTATTAATATTTGTATTAAATGATAGTTTAACCTTCTTATATTATTCCCAGCCTATAAAGTTTATTAATCAACTATACTTTAATTCTTTTTTTTTGAAACCAACAAATTCATTTATATTAAGAGCAGATAGATTTTACATAGGATGGGAAGTCAATAGACTTCCAGCAACTCGCTTGGAGCTGAAATTTTCTAGCAAGAAATGCTAGGTTGTGGGCAACGAAATTATGCAATCGACTAACATGAAAGCACTGAACATCCGAAAGCGGAGCTATAGTTGCCAGCGCCCTGTTGAGCAAGTGTTTCGTGGTATCAGTGAGGCTCGAAACTCCGAAGGTCGAAAGGTAATCAACCACACTCTTACAGTCTGCAAAACTCTAACTTGAGCGTAGGCAAACCGCTTGGCAAGGTCAAGACCTAAGTGTATAGCAGCAGCTTCCATATGCGACGGATCATGAGAAGTTATACCACCCAAAACTGCTGCTCCAATGATGGAGCCATGCCGTGCTGCAACCGCAACAATGCCAAACCGACCATACCTGTCAAGCCCTGCATCAACTGATATCTCAACCCAAGATGGGCATGAGAGCCGGACGTCAGATAGCGATGGCGAAAAAGTAGAGCTTGAGGCTGCAGAGCTTAGGCTAAAAAAACTGTCTGCCTGAAACCAACCAGCTTCAAAAGAGGAGACACGATGATGTGAAAACTGACATCGGGCATACCACAGACGCCAAAGAAGCGAAATAAGCAAAGAAAGGCGTACACGAGTCATGGCAATGCAAGAGTGAGTGAACCAATCAACAAAGGCAGCGTCTGACTTGAGTGGAGGTGGAGATGACATGCCTAGGCGGTTCCAGTAAGGCCTGATCGTAGAACAGTTGAAGAAAGCATGGAAGAGGGTTTCACAGCGGCCACATAGTGCACAGATCTCCAGTTCAGGGCGGTGAAGCCGATAAGCCAACAGACCGCGGCACGGTACCACTCCATGCAATAATTTCCAACCAAACAAACGAACGCGAGGAGGCAGGTCAAGCGCCCAAAGCCTCTTATTGGCCAAACCCCTAGTAGATTCGGTCAGAGAGGAAGAAGACGGTTGACCCTGGCGCGTGTGGGCAACGTCACAGTGATAGGCACTCTTCACCGAAAACTAGCCTGATGTAGTGAGGCCCCAGAACCAAGAGTCTGGTGATAAGGCATTACCCAACAAGGGCAAGCGACAAATATGCTGAACATCCTCAGGGTGAAAATGTTCCGAAGGAGCGGGACATTCCAGGCTGACGGAGTGAGCATGAAATCGAAACCGGAGCATGGTGAAGATACGTGGGATTGACCAAAGGTAAGGCAAGCCGCCATCCTTAGAGGGAAGCCATCTACACATACATAAGTGGGGCCCATTACCAATCCGTTACGGCCCCTGTCTGAATGAGGTCTCGAACATTGAGAAGCCTCGCCAAATGGGACTGGAATTTGCTAAAGCTGTAAGTGCTGTAGAGGAGTGTCGCCCATGTAACGTGGCTGAGTAAACCTTGTAACTAGATGGGGCTGCTGAAGGATACGCCAAGCTGTTTGGCTAAAAGAGCACGATTAAAACTGGTGGAGGTCACGAAACCCAATCCTCCTGAGTGAAGTGGGAGACACAGTTGTTCCCACTTCGTCCAATGTATCGATTTGGTTTGTGGCGAAACCACTCCACCAGAACGGAAATCATACCTTTAATGGACTTAAGAAGCGACTGGGGCAGGGCGATGACAGACATACATATGTAGGGATGGCCTGAAGATGACTTAATAATTCAAACGGCTGCCTGAGATGTGTGATGAGACCACCCCTGTATGCGGCGAGCAACCCTATCCTTATAATGCAAAGACTTGTTTTCCATTCCGTCCCGTGCCCAGGAAAAACCCAGATACCTGCCAAAATCCTGAACCACAACGACCGCTCAAGTCCCTGCAACCGCCTGACGTAATGCGGTTGGCAGATGATTAGAAACATGATGGCAGACTTGTCTGCATTAAACATTGCCCCGATGCTTGCTTAAAATCGTCTAGGATGTAAGACAGTTTTGAGCATTGGCGATGTTGCTTTTACCAAATAAAATACAGTCATCCGCAAAAAGTAAGCTGGTGATAGGCGTGGTGAGGCCCGGAAAAGAGAAAACCCTTGTAATGGTTGACCTGAGCGGAGAGATGGATGGCAGAAGTCAAAACCCTCCATACAACAAATGAAAAGCAGTGGCGATAAGGGTTCCCCCTGACGGAGGCCACGCTGAGGCAAAAGGTGGGGCCACGGATGGCCATTAATAGTACTGACATTGTGGCAGTCGTAAGACACTTACGTACAGCCTTGAGCCACACCGGGTGAAAACCCATCTGGCCAAACTTCTAAAACAAAAGACCACTCCACCTGTCAAAAGCCCTTAGACATATAACTTTATAGTAAAAAAAACCCGAGCTTAGCCTGGAAGTGCGCTGAGATGAAGGATCTCTGAGTGATCAGAACCTGATCAGATACAAGCGTCCTTCACGAAAGCTGCTTGATTATCAGAAATGACATCTGGCAGAACATGTTGCACTCTGTGACCAAGACCTTTGAAATGACACGGTACACAGTATTACACAAAGATATGGGCCGAAACTCGTGATAGAGGTTGCCCCCGGCTTTTTTGGGATAAGAACAAGATGAGTATGATTGAGATCCGGGGGCAGAACATGGTGTTGAGAAATTCCAAAGGTGGCAATAAAATCATCACTATAATAGGCCAATAAGTGCGAAGAAAAACCCCATTGATACCATCAGAACCTGGTGCCTTGGAGGGGTTTAACTGCTTATAAGCGGCAACCACCTCTTCACGGGTAAAAGGCTGACCCATAGGGTCAAAACTGTGATGCGGAACGCGATCCTCCACACATGCCAGAAGATGCTGATCAGACTGAGGATTAGTAGATGCAAATAGATCTTGAAAAAAAGAACGGGCCACAGATTCTATACCATCCCAAGTTGTAGCAGCAGGGAGAGCGGGGGAGGAAAGACTAAAAATTGCATTTTGACGAGAGCGAGCCCTGAACTTATTGAAAAACAGCTTATTGTTTTGATCACCTGCCTGTAACCAACTTATCCTGGATCGCTGTTGAAGACGGACTTCATCACGTTGCAAAAGAGTGTCCACCATAGCTGAGCAGGACTTCCATTTGGCCAAGTTCTGAGAGGTTGGGTCTTGCTGGTCAAGGTGATCAAGTTCAAGTTGGGCCTGACGAAGCGCTTTCTTTTCAACCCATATCTGTTTGTTGCCCCATGTACGTAAACGCTGACCACAGACCTTAACTTTGGAGGTGTAACCGTGCAAATTATGACTTCTAACCCAAACAGATTGAACCATTGCGCGACACTGTTCATTCATAGCCCAACAATTCTCAAAACGAAAAGGCTTCGGGCCCCGACGAGTGGATGGCTGAAGCAATAACTTAATGGGCTTATGATCTGGGCGGCCCCATCGGAGATGATTGTTTTGTGCATGGGGATAAAGATCTAACCATGCATCATTAGCATCAAAACGATCTAAACGACTTTTGACATTATACGGGTGCTCCGCACGTTTTGTATATGTAAAACAAGAGCCCCGATATCCCAAATCTTGCAAAGAGCAATCTGTTAAACAAGACCGGAAGGCCGACATTGCCGCCTGAGATCGAAAACCCCGACCTCGATGCTCCCGTAAAGCCAAAACTTCGTTGAAATCACCACCCAGAACCCATGGTCCCCTCCATTGCGCATGCAAATAACGCAAAAGTCGCCAGGTTTTCCATTTCTCTGTTACATGTGACCAACCGTAGACCCCCGATAACCGCCATTGGTAACCCCCAAAATGACTTACAATTACATCAACATGATGAGCTGAAAAACTAGAAACAGAAACATGCAAATTTTCCTGCCAAAACAAGGCGACACCACCCTTCCGACCTTCACTATCACCCGCTACCCATTTATAACCCTGAATCCGAGATGCAACTGACCGCATCTCAAAAGAAGATAGTTTCGTTTCTAGAACGATGACAAAAAGAGGAGCTTCCCGAGCCAAAACCGACTAACCAACGAACTGCCGCCGCACTCCCCAACCCACAACAGTTCGTGACTAAAACAGACATTATTCAGGGCGACCCGAGCTTTTGTGAAGGACCGCTTAATCCAGGAGCAGTCAAATCCAAACCAAAACCCTAGCTTGCGAACAAAAAGCCCAATTGTAACCTGCACTGCGTGCTGAAATTGAGCACCGCAGATGAAGACCCAGTAGATGGCGGACAATGAAGGACGAGCACTGGCTGTTGACGGACGATGATGATCGAACGACGAGTGCAACTTGCGGCGAGGAGGAGAACTATTGATTATATGCAAATCTCTGTACGCTGCTATTGGCAGTGAGAACAACCGGCAGCGAGAGGCGAGAACAACCGGCGGCGGTGAGAGCACCTGCTTTTGACAGACGATGAAGGACGAGCAACTTGCGGCAGCGAGAGCAACGTGCGGTGAGTGGCGACAATCCCTAACGTGCGATCTTATAATAGAGGAGTAACCTAATAGCAGCTTGCGATGAGCAGTGACAATCCCTAACTTGCGATCCAGTAAAAGATGATTAACCTAATAGCAAATCCTGAACTGGCGACGAGCGCATCCGATTTCTGCCCCTCTGGCAACTGATTTCAGCCCCTCTGGTGCGCGATTTCAATATCGCTCCATTGTCCCAACTCGCGATGACCGTTCGCAACTGGCGATTTCAATTTCACGACTGGAACTATACTTGGTTACATTGAAAACCATATATTATAAGATAACTTAATGGAAAATTCATAAACACAATTTTTAGTCCCATTTACTCTTGTCTAAAAATTCCCAAATTTAATATATAGTAAATATGATATTTTAGGCATATTATAAAATTTTTATTTCATAAAAATATCTTTTTAAATTATCTAAATAATTCCAAAATACTCAAAACTTCAAAAAAATTATAACTTACGTTTAAAAACTCAAAACCCATATTAATTTACATCAAAAATAAACTAAATTTTATAAGGAATCTATGGTTAAAATTTCAAGTCAAAATACATTAGGGAAGACCATTAAATAAATCCAGCAAGATAGGGTATTATTCTGGAATTAATATTACTAAAACCTTCCACGTTTTAATCTTGGTCGTCCGTTCCTATAACCCACGATCGGACGGCCCCTGTTCCTCAAGTTCATCAGCGAATTCCCAATACACCGCGATAGAGATTCCTCGATTTCTCTCACTCCACAGAACCAAATTCTTTGATTCTTGTCTCATTGGATTCGAAATTCAAATACGGTTCTAATGGTACCAATTTCGTGAATTATAATGCAAGGATCTGGGATTTCGAATCTGGGTTCGTCGATTTAGGGTTCTACCGGTTTTCGATTTGAATTTCGTCAACTTCTCTCTATATGATGCATTATAGGTTAAATTTGTTGGGGGGTTAGTTCTAGAATGACAAATTGAACTACATTGTCGGAGGAATTGATCGGAAACTTACCGGAGAAGCGCCGGTGAGGGAATATCATAATCGATTTCTGGAAAAATGTTATTTCATGTGCAGTTCGAGTAGCCTACTTCACGGACCAACTCGCGCTAATTGAGAAGGATTCAATCCACGAAACCTACCACATTTTAAAGTAGACATGTAACTCTAAACATTGGTGGAAGAATCATTGAAAACGAAGAACTAGGGAGAAAGTTATGGATCCCGAAAGATCTGAGTTTACCACTTTGTTTCTGGAAAAATCCGGGTAGGAATTCCCCCGTGATCGAATTGGGAACTTTAGACGCTTCAATCTACCACAAGATATAGAATTAGCCTTGGGTGTAAACAGAAGAGTTGTAGAGTGATTAGAGATCAACAAAACAAGTAAAAGAAAGTGAATTTTGGTTGAGAGATGAAGAAGTTATGGCGAGACGAATTTACCCGATTATCACGGTTTTCTAGAGTTCTGGGTTGACGTTTTCAGGGAGGCTACTTCAGATCAAATTTTATGTCAATGTAGAAAGAGTTAGATTGTGTATGAGTAATGGTTGGAAAAAGGATTTGTAGGAGAAGAGAATGGAGAAAACGACACTAAAAAATTCTCAAAGACGAGTGAGATAACGATGTCACAAGTTAGGGCAATATGCTGATGGAAGTTAAGATATTTAACGAGATTTAAGGGAAATTCGGCCAACTGACGTGGCACGAACCCCGAGGCGGGCGCGCTGAGTCAGCAGCCCTTGCCACATCAGCATTTTTTTCAAAATTTTGGCTCTAAAATTCATTTTATCATAACTTTGGCTAGGATGGTCCGTTTTTGACGTTCTTTTTATCAATCTTCTTGGTTTTCCATAACCTTTTTATTGGTATAGGTTTCATCGGCTGGTTTGACCATTCTCAAAAAGTCAACCCTAGCAAGGCTTAAGAAGCTTTATGGTTTCCATGATTTTATATTGACTTATATGATTCAAATTAATGTTCCAAATATTTATAATATAATTGGAGTGTTTAGAAATTTTTCCAAGATTTATTGACTTATAAATCTTATTGTGAAATTCAAAATACTATATAATGATATATACTAATTTAATATTTAAGGTTAAATGGAAGAAATCCCGTAATTTAATTTTCATGATTCCATATAATAATTTAATATTTAATAGTATTATTTAGGGTTTAATAAAAGAAATTAATTTAGGGGTATTTCAGTATATCCCCTTAAAAGAAACTTCGCCTCGAAGTTTAAAAATCAACTAATAGGCACTCACAGCGCTTCGGGTGTGCTAAGACAATAATAATTCCAACGAAATTCCATGCCAATCCAATCCTTTATTTCCATCCATTCTCATTTCCACATTCCACTCGAGATTACTCAAACTCAAACTGAACCAAGATATTTCATGATGAAAATCAAAAGTCATATACTGTGTCATAATGTAAAAACCAAGTACATACATACACCTCTCACTTTGCTAATCACGCAACAGGGTATAATCTGGATGAGGTAAAGAAGAAAGATTATGCTCTACCCCCTTTAAAAATAGAACTTCATCCCGAAGTTTAAGATTTATCTACCAACTACTCACACCCCTTTCCGGTGTGTGGGTAAACTAAATATCAAGTTGTACTGAAATACCCCAAACCTTAGTGTGTTGTTAAAACATTTAAATATGGTATATTAAGACTAAAAAGAGTCTTAGAAACATTAGTAAACAATTTAAACCATAGAAAACACAAATAAATGCCTTAAAGTCAATTAGGGCTAAAATGTGTTCTAAGCTTGGGATAAGCTTGCGTAAGACCTAATGAGCTTACCAAGACCTTATTTATATACTAAACCAAGCTTGAAAACAAGTTAAAACACAAAATGTGCTTTAAGGAGTCTTCAAGCACATTTTTGAAAAATTGTCTTGTAAATGAGTTTTGAATGGCTAAATGTCCATCATTACTCTTTAATTAACATGTGTGCTACTTAGTATCACATTTGGAAGTCTAAATCAATGGGAAATCAAAAATTTCACATCTATGTGCCTTGTTTTAGTGAATAGTAACTAAAATAAGATAGTTTGTAACATATGTTTGTATAAGTAATTAAATTGGCCAACAAAGACTAAAATACCCTTAGTAACATAAAGGGGGCCGGTTTTTATGGTAATGACTCACCATACTTAAACAAAAAATAAGCTAACTAAAGTAGTAAAGTAGAAAGTACTATTTGCATTTACTACTTAAATATCTAAAACTTACAAACTTATCTCATTCTCTCATTTCCCTCTTCATTTCACACGTCTTCAACCTCTCTTCTATCTTCTCCTTGCTCTTCATTCACGGTTTGCAATAGTACACACACAATACCATCTTTGATCACTTGTATCTCCTAGCTCATTTTGCCAAATCAAATTCTAAGACCACCATTCTCTTCCTCTCATCAAGCTCTTCATTTCTATCCTTTCAAAATCTCAAGAGCCCCATTTTGGTGCCAAGAAGAATCTCCATGGGAGGAGCTTGAGCTCATCTTTTCACATATTATTGTTCTCCTTTGCTTCAAGGTAAGGAAACTCAAAGAAAAATGATGTTTCCCTCATGTTTTTGTGTTGTCCGAAAATCACTCTTAATGGTGCCCTTATGTTGCTTTGTTCTAGCTTCATTTCAACCTTTCATGGACTAGGTGGAGTCCTCTCTTGATATATATTCAAACTCTCTTCAAGTTCTAAGGTAAAACAACTATCTTAATGTTTTTAAGACAATGTATAATCTAGGGTTTACAATGAGTTGAAGCATAAAGCTTGTATACTCATTTTATCATTTGTATAATGTTTAGAAGTTGACAAGCAACTAAAAGCCTTGCCGATTTAGTCAAGGAAACAAGAAAGAAGTTGTGAGGAAAAGAGGTAAATGTGCTAACCTAATGTGGTTTAAAGTCTGAGGAGAAATGAGCTTATATTGCTTATTAAAATGATCTAAGGAGCCAATGGTGAATGACTTAGTAAAATGTTCTCAAAGGCTTAGTAAAAGGCATATGTGTTGTTGAGTGTATTTGCAGGTCAAAGGCAAATATAATGTGGGAAATTCAGTGTTTATGATTTATGCATCTTAAGGGCCTAAGAGCCATGTTATTTAAGGGCCTAAGTGTCAAGCAATTTAAATTATGCACTATATTGTGATGTAGTGCTAAATGAGTGAAGTTTTGTGTATAAGAATGTGCTTGAGGGATTTTAGTGTTCTTGATCGTTTAATGGTGAAAACAATGTGTTTTGGTTTAGTAATGTTCTAGGAGAGTTCATGTCAAAATTTAGGTAATAAACAAGAAGTTCTAAGGGTTTAAAATGAGTTTTGGTAAGTTAGGAAATGTTTAGAATGGTTAAGTGTTCAACTAGTGAAAGGAACATGCATTATGGTGTTTTAAGGTGTAAAAGGGACTTAAGCATTATTCTAGAGGATTTAGAATGCAAAAGAATGTTTTGGGACATTTCAAGATCATGGTGAGAATGTGTTTAGGACTTGTGCAATGTTGGTGAATAAGGGAGAAGTAATGTATTGCATGAAGAAACTATAGACTTGTAGAGATGTTTAAGGAATTGGTTAGGAAGTAAAGATGCTTGGGAGATGATGTAGTAGTGGTGAGGAAACATTATTGGCATAGTGGTTATCATAGGTATGAAATACCACTTAGAAAACCAAGGAGAAAATATTATAAGTGTTAGGAATTTTGGTATGAGATGAGTAAGTGTTTAAGGAGATAGAAAATGAGTTCCATGGATGTTGTATGAGGGTGTAAGTGTACCAAATTACGTTAGGACACAATAGGAGGCTTGAGGATAAGTTTGGAGAAGATTTGACCATTTTAGACATGTT
This sequence comes from Limonium bicolor, assembly GCA_023374045.1. Classification (NCBI taxonomy): domain Eukaryota; kingdom Viridiplantae; phylum Streptophyta; class Magnoliopsida; order Caryophyllales; family Plumbaginaceae; genus Limonium; species Limonium bicolor. The sequence goes on along the minus strand of CM041783.1, from coordinate 104,309,280 downwards.
CTAGTGGCGTCCGACCCAGGGGTCCGATCCAAGTTTGGGTCGGACAGCCTCTGTTAGACGCCAGTAAATGGTTCTGGAACGGACATGGGTCGGACGGGTGTGTTTTAAAGGACGGTAAAGTTTCTGGAGTGGTCCGACCCAGTTGGTTGAGTCGGACATGGGTCGGACAGGTGATGCTTAGAAGACTGAAATGTTCTGGAATGGTCCGACCCAGTTGGTTAAGTCGGACATGGGTCGGACAAGTAGAGCTTTTCAAACCCGAAAGTCACTGGAAGGGTCCGACCCAGTTGGTGGGTCGGACGGTGGGTCGGACAGACCAAAACTTAAAAAAAACAGTAAAGAATGTGGCAAATGTAGTTAACCCTATGGGGTATAATGTAGGTAATCAAGGATAAGTTTGGGCATTAAAACATGTCATATAATCATGTTAAACATTTAGTAAATTTGATGTTAAGTAAGTAATTAACCGACATTCTTAAACATGTATAGGAGTGACCTACGGTGGAAATCATCGAAGCAAGGACCAAGGTATGGTTTTCTTGCAGTCTGTTGGCTACCGGTTTACACCGGCTTGTGTGTTGTTTTTTTTGTGTGTTTATGACGTTATAAGACTTAATCATGTAATAAGGTTACAGTTCTTCATATTAACATGATGTTACGATGTGACTCATTTCCCTTGTGTGTGTCTAACATGACTTACCACTTCTTGTGAATTGTTTGTTAAGTTCCACTGATGAACTTCTAACAAGTGCTAACTGGGAAGTGAGGAATCCGGTTGTCCGGTCATGCATGTAAGTTTAAGAGTAGATATCTGAATCAGATTCGACTCTTATGTTGTTAAGATTGTTCTCCTTAATTTGGCGTTCGATCTCCCGCTAGCTTCCTCCAAAGCTTACCTATTCTGACTTATGATCGGTTTAGTGGGAACATGTGTTTGTGTGGTGTGTTCGGGTCACAATATCCGAACTATCTGTGACTTAAGTTACTCGTTCGAATAACAGAACGGTAATGAGTGTGTGTAACGAGCTTAACATGAGAGTGAACCATTCTCTAGGCTTCTTGTGTTGTTTAACCTTCTTGGTTTGTTATTGTGGAAAGAGTATCCACTGTGTATGTGATGTTGTGCTATGCAATGATATTGCTATGCCATATGTTATGTTATGTTTGAAATGAATGCCATGTCATCATGACAATTAGTTGCGCGTATCCCGGTAGCCGATGGGCTGCGCATTAACCATACCAGCCAAGGGTTGCTGACCCCCTCGGGGGCTCCATATTTTTACTGCAGGATGAGGATCGAGGAAGCAGAGTGGCTGTAGATTCTAGGCTGCAGATGTACTTTTGGTTATTTTGGATGTTGAGCCCGGGATGCGCCTGTGCTCCCGTGGCATTATATTTTGGTTCCGTTGATACTACTGTGGCGGTATATTGGCAGTTTACAGTGAAGGAATGTAATTAAATACTCGGTATTGTATATGATGTATTTATGGTTTTAGTTCTATGCTCGGGAGTCTGATCATCAGACCGGTACACTTGTATTTATTCTGCCTTGTTAACCACGTGGGTGGTTGACGGCGTTGTAGCACCGTAGTGTTTAGTTAGTGTTTAGTTGTTTATTTCCGCTGCGATTTCAATTAGTTATGAAGTACGATGTAGGGGTGTTACAAAAAGTGGTATCAGAGCGAACTATCGCTCTGATGACTAGAATACCGAGCTTAGGAATATACCGAGTTAGGAAACCTAACCACAGTTACCTAAGTGAACATTTATGGAAAGGTTAACCACTAACTAAGTGTGGAGATACCTTGTTGTTGGGGAAACGTTACAACCGTTGGAACCGATAAGTGTGTAAGGACAATGCTAATAATGTTCGTGTGAATTCAGATGTCAGGTAGACCACGAGGTCGAGGCCGCGGGTGCGGCATTGGTGATATTGGGAACCAGGGAGAGAACCCTACGACACAAGCCATGGTCGATGCTGTAGCGGCCGCCGTAGCCCAAATGGTCCCACAAATTGTAGCTGCAATTCAGCAGGGGCAACAGCCCAAAGTTCAACCACCACCGCCACCTCCACGAGAGACCAACTGGGTCAAGGCGTTGGCAGACTTGAGACCCCCGTCGTTTCATGGGGAGACCGACCCACGTAAGCTGGAGGCGTACATCTCCGAGTTGGAGACCGCCTACGAGACCTTGGATGTGCCTGCTGGGGCCAAGGTCCGTCTTGCCGCTTACTACCTGAAGGGATCGGCACAAAGTTGGTGGAAGCTTGTGAGAGAGGACCGGATGGCGGATCCTCAGTTTGGTTGGAGGGAGTACACGGCTCTGCTGCGAGCCAAGTATTACCCTGTGCAAGTTCAAGAGGCTAAGCACCTGGAGCTGGATAGTCTGAGGCAGGGGGATAAGATGTCGGTCGACGAATACTACACTGCATTCACCGGTCTTATCCACCTGTTACCGGACCTGGGATACTCGAACCGGGTGCTGGTAAACCGTTTCTACAATGGTCTCAGCCACCGTCTTCGCTATGGGATGGGGCCAGCTGAGTATACTACCTTGCAGGTAATTAGAATACAGTGTGATGTGAATAAGTGTAATCCATAAGTGAATATTAATGTGAGTTTGTGAGTATGTTTTGCGGGGCATGACTGACATCCTAAACTCAGGAGTGCTATCATGCCGCTGCTAAGGTTGAGATTACCGTCCGTCTGAGGGGCGAGGAGAACGCGCTCAAGCGCACGGCCACGAGCGAGGGCCAGAGTCCGCAGGGGTAAGGGGGAGGAAAGAAGAAGAAGAAGCCTTATCCCCAGCCCCAGAAGAGTCAGCACCAGGATGAACAAGGGCCAAGCCCAAACCACCACAGCTGAGGAGCCATTGAAGCTCACGTATGCATATGCGGTGAAACCCCTACGCTCTTACCCGCCTAAGGGTAATTATTTAATTATGTGTGACAAGTTGAAGTGTATGTTGTTAAGTTGTGAAGTAAGTATTGATTGTGTACTGTGATAGCAGCTAGCACGGGTTCTGGACCGGAGCGCCACTACTACTATAAGTGGTGTAACGGAGACCACCCCGGCAAGGACTGCAAAGGAAATGACGTGCAGTGTCGCTACTGCGAGAAGTGGGGTCACCGTGACTACGAGTGTTACCGGAACCCCAACAGAAGAGTCAACAAGCCCAAGGGGCAGTGGAAGGGTAAGGCCACAGCGACTATCGATGGCCCGAAGACGGCTAACCAGCCACCCACAGATCAGAGGAGCACTGATTCCCAGAAGGGGAAGGGGTCGGGACCTAGCAAGGCCACCCTGCATGTGGTGGCCGGTCTGAGGCGCCAGGCCTCTACTAGACTAGGTACCGCCTAAACTGTTGAGTGAAATAAGTGATTGCATACCGCATTTCATGCATGTGTGTGTTAGTGAGACCAAATGTACTACCATGTGAGTAAGAGCTAAGGTATAATGTGAAAGTCACCTAAATAGGTAATTTGGAAATCTAGGAACCTTCAATATATGTTATCCAATCCCACCCACACCAAACCCTGAAGAAACCACCATCAACATCACCGACTTTCCAATGGAGCAATGTCAGGTCATCCAGCCAGGTATGATACTTTTAAATGGATACCTGACACCGGAAGCACAAATCCACATCATCAGGCGATGCAACGAACTGGGAGCAACACCCGGAGGATTCTACACACCCAAATACCCGAGTGGGTCGAGAATGAAATTGAAGATGATGTGCATGGGTAAGGACTGGAATCCTTACACCAAGACATATCAAGAAGTGCGAGCTGAAGACGGAGCAATTGTACCAAGTATACCTGAGGAGTTCCTTGCGCTCGTTAACCACGCCATGGGAATTGCTCAGCAAGTTGAAACGGATTCAATTCCAAGTGTTAAAGCGGATTTATGCATTGTGAACTTCTACCAAAAAGGTGGACGACTGGGTTTACACCAAGATAAGGACGAGTCACCCGAGTCTCTAAGTAAGGGAGTACCCGTGGTGTCTTGGTCCATTGGTGATACCGCAGTGTTTATTTATGGCGAGCAGAAGCGTGCTGATCTCGCAAAGAAGTTAGTGTTGAAATGAGGAGATGTACTAATCATGGGTGGGCAGTCAAGGATGCTATATCATGGCATTAGGAAGATCAAACTGAATACCGCACCGTCGGCAGTGATCAATGCCACACACATGAAACCCGGAAGTTTGAATTTGACCTTCAGACAGTTTTAAAGCCTTGTACAATTATGTAATGTGTTAAGCCAGTGTATGTTAAGGATGTTAAATATGTGTTAAGTTATGTCAACAGTGTAAACCAACAAATGTTGTAAGAAGAGTGTGTTAATGAATAAAGTGGAGTTGTTGAAGTATATCAACCGTGTTGTTACCCAATACTTATTAGTTTGCCAATGAATTAGGCTGTGCTCTCGGAACGGGAGGCATACTGAGTGTTTGCAATGAGGCAGAAGCCGGCAAGAGTGGCACAATCCTCACTGGTACCTTTCCAGTCAATGGCGTGGACGCTTCGATCTTGTTCGACTCCGGAGCCTCTCACACATTTATTTCTCTATCTTTTGCGAAGAGGCTGGGGTTAGACGGTGATGAGAAGCCAGACTTCCTAGTCACTCTCCCGTCGAAAGAGCGGATCAGATGTACCCGCTACCACCGAGATGTGGTTGTACGAATCAGAGGTGAAGAGTTTCCGATCGACTTGATAGAGTTCGACTGACTTGGTTTTGATGTGATTGTCAGGATGAACTGGTTGGAGCGGTACAAGGGCAGAATCCTGTGTGCCGAGCATCGTCTGCTTCTTCAAAGTCGGTCTGGGGTTACCATTTCATACCGCCAGAGGCCCAGGGAGCCTTCGACTCAGATCATCACCGCCATGGCTATGTATCGTGAACTACGACGAGGGAATGATGTATACCTCTGCTATGTCCAGGACATAGAGAGAGATCCAGAGTTTAGCCCAGATGTGCCGGTAGTGTCAGAGTTTCCTGATGTATTTCCTAAGGAACTGTCGGGCATGCCGCCAGCACGGGAGGTAGAGTTTGAAATTGATTTGGTTCCGGGCACCGGACCAATTATGAAGGCGCCCTATCGTATGGCTCCAGCAGAGATGACTGAGTTCAAGGAGCAGCTGAGAGACCTACTCGACAAGGGGTTTATTCGCCCTAGCGTTTCACCATGGGGAGCGCCGGTCCTTTTCGTGATGAAGAAGGATGGTAGTCTCCGCCTGTGTATAGACTATCGAGAGCTGAATGCAGTTACGGTGAAGAACCGTTACCCTTTACCACGCATCGACGACTTATTTGATCAATTGAGGGGAGCATCAGTATTCTCCAAGATAGATCTACGATCCGGATACCATCAGATTGCCATCCGTGACATTGATATTGAAAAGACAGCATTCAGAACAAGGTATGGACATTATGAGTTTACGGTTATGCCGTTTGGTTTATCCAATGCACCAGCGAAGTTCATGGACTTAATGAACCGCTTGTTCCAAGATCAGTTGGATAAGTCAGTGGTAGTCTTCATCGACGATATACTTGTATACTCGAAATCGAGAGGTGAGCATGAAAGCCACCTAAGAAATGTGTTACAAACATTGAGAAAGAATCAGTTATATGCTAAATTTTCGAAGTGTGAGTTTTGGCTGAACCAAGTATCCTTTCTTGGTCATGTGATTTTTGAGGCCGGGATCGTTGTTGATCCGGCAAAGATAGATGTAGTGCGCATCTGGCCTAGGCCGAAGACAGTTACCGATATCAGGAGCTTCCTCGGTTTGGCAGGTTATTATAGGAGGTTTGTGAAGGACTTCTCCAGTGTCTCGAAGCCGATGACTTCCTTGATGAAGAAGGATGCACCATTCGAGTGGACAGTCGACTGTGAGAGTTCTTTCCAGAGTCTCAAGGATGCTCTGACATCTGCACCAGTCCTGACTATACCAGATGGTCCAGATGGTTTTGAGGTCTATTGCGACGCATCAGGCAGTGGTATGGGTTGTGTGTTGATGCAACACGGGAAGGTCGTGGCATACGCCTCCCGACAGCTGAAGAAGCATGAAGAGAACTACCCTACCCATGATTTAGAACTGGGAGCCATTGTCTTCGCATTGAAGATATGGCGACATTATTTGTATGAGGTAAGTGGGACAATTTATTCTGACCACAAACGTTAAAAATACTTGTTCACTCAGAAGGAGTTGAACGTGAGACAAAGAAGGTGGGTTGAGTTTCTAAACGACTACGACATCAATTTATAGTATAAAGAGGGTAAGGCAAATGTGGTAGCTGACGCATTGAGTCACCGAGCACACTCTCTCCATTCGTTAGTCTCTCATACTTGCTTGGTTGAAGAGGTGCGGAGTGTTCAGATGACGGATCAGTATATGTTGGAGATCAGGCAGAAGCTTATTGATGGCACATTCGAGGGTCAGAAGTACGACTTCCGACTCCACGATGATGACCTGATTAGGCTGAATGGCCGACTGTGTATACCGAGGAGTAGCGCTGAGCTGAAGGAGCGCATACTGAGTGTATCCGATTGTTCTACGACTTCGATTCACCCCGGAGCTTCAAAAATGTACAAGGGTATGAAACGTTATTTTTGGTGGACTGGTATGAAAAAGGATGTTACTGATTATGTATTGAGGTGTCTCACTTGTCAGAAGGTCAAGTTTGAGCACCGACGGCCTGGTGGTATGGTACAGCCAATGCCAGTGCCGGAGTGGAAGTTCCATGACATTTCTATGGACTTCGTAGTAGGGCTTCCGCCTACAAGGGGAGGTCTGAATATGATTTGGGTTGTTGTTGACCGACTGACCAAGGTGGCTCGATTCATACCGATGAAGGACACCTGGAAAGTGGCAAAAATAGCAGAGCTCTTCGATAGAGAGATTGTTCGGCACCATGGGGTACCGAAGACTATCGTGTCTACAGGGATACCAGATTCCTCTCCAGGTATTGGAAATCCACACGGGAAGCGCTTGGTACCGAGCTGAAGCTAAGTACAGCGTTCCACCCGCAGACAGATGGTCAGAGTGAGCGCACCATCCAGACACTTGAGTATATGTTACGTGCATGTGCACTTGATTTTCAGACCAGCTGGATTGATAAGTTACATCTGATCGAGTTTAGTTACAACAACAATTACCATGCTTCGATCAAGATGTCTCCCTTCCAGGCATTATACCGTAGACCATGCCGCACGCCATTATGCTGGGATGAGTCGAGTGAGACGGTCATTATAGGACCAGAGTATCTGGAACAAGTTCAAGCAGAAGTACGCCAAATCCGGGCTAACATGAAGGCAGCTCAGGATAGGCAGAAATCATACGCCGATGTGCGCAGACGTGACCCGGAGTTCGCCGTGGGCGATCAGGTATTTTTGAGAGTATCCCCCATGAAGGGAGTATTTCGTTTTGGCCAGAAAGGCAAGTTGAGCCTGAAATATGTGGGGCCTTATGTTGTGACGGAGCGGATCGGCCCGGTAGCTTACAGACTTGATTTACCCGCCGAGCTGGGCAAGGTACATGATGTATTTCATGTGTCCCGGTTGAAGAAATATATGTCTCATCTGTCTCATGTGCTTCAGCCTCAAAGGCTAACCTTAGAGCCGACCATGCGATCAGTGGAGACTCCGGTACGGATTCTGGATACTAAGACTCGAGACACTCGCCATAAGTCAGTGAGACTGGTGAAGGTTCTTTGGTCTAACCAGGACGTCGAGGAGGCCACTTGGGAGCTGGAAGATAAGATGAAGGCGAAGTACCCGTTATTGTTTACTTCTTAGTGTTTATGTGTATAGGGTACGGGGCGTACCCCTTTTTAAGGGGGGTAGAGCCGTTTCGGTTATGTGTGTACGACGTGTATTTAAATACATCGTCTATGTTATGTTGTATGGACCTTGTGTCCGATGTTATGTTGTATGGACCTTGTGTTCGATGTTATGTAAGTATGACTGTTGTATTTGAATGACGTTGTTGTATGGACCTTGTGTCCAATGTTATGTAAGTGTGTTGTCAATGTTGTTATGGAAATATTGTTTATATGTATTCCCGTGTTCTAATATTTAGGATATGTGGGAGTGTGAACTTTGAGGACAACGTTCTTTTAAAGGGGGTAGATTGAAATACCCCAAACCTTAGTGTGTTGTTAAAACATTTAAATATGGTATATTAATACTAAAAAGAGTCTTAGAAACATTAGTAAACAATTTAAACCGTAGAAAACACAAATAAATGCCTTAAAGTCAATTAGGGCTAAAATGTGTTCTAAGCTTGGGATAAGCTTGGGTAAGACCTAATGATCTTACCAAGACCTTATTTATATACTAATGAACATATTAAACCAATTACCAAAGAAAACCAAGCTTGAAAACAAGTTAAAACACAAAATGTGCTTTAAGGAGTCTTAAAGCACATTTTTGAAAAATTGTCTTGTAAATGAGTTTTGAATGGCTAAATGTCCATCATTACTCTTTAATTAACATGTGTACTACTTAGTATCACATTTGGAAGTCTATATCAATGGGAAATCAAAAATTTCACATCTATGTGCCTTGTTTTAGTGAATAGTAACTAAAATAAGCTAGTTTGTAACATATGTTTGTATAAGTAATTAAATTGGCCAACAAAGACTAAAATACCCTTAGTAACATAAAGGGGGCCGGTTTTTATGGTAATGACTCACCATACTTAAACAAAAAATAAGCTAACTAAAGTAGTAAAGTAGAAAGTACTATTTGCTTTTACTACTTAAATATCTAAAACTTACAAACTTATCTCATTCTCTCATTTCCTCTTCATTTCACACGTCTTCAACCTCTCTTCTATCTTCTCCTTGCTCTCCATTCACGGTTTGCAATAGTACACACACAATACCATCATTGATCAATTGTATCTCCTAGCTAATTTTGCCAAATCAAATTCTAAGACCACCATTCTCTTCCTCTCATCAAGCTCTTCAATTCTATCCTTTCAAAATCTCAAGAGCTCCATTTTGGTGCCAAGAAGAATCTCCATGGGAGGAGCTTGAGCTCATCTTTTCACATATTATTGTTCTCCTTTGCTTCAAGGTAAGGAAACTCAAAGAAAAATGATGTTTCCCTCATGTTTTTGTGCTGTCCAAAAATCACTCTTAATGGTGCCCTTATGTTGCTTTGTTCTAGCTTCATTTCAACCTTTCATGGACTAGGTGGAGTCCTCTCTTGATATATATTCAAACTCTCTTCAAGTTCTAAGGTAAAACAACTATCTTAATGTTTTAAAAACAATGTATAATCTAGGGTTTACAATGAGTTGAAGCATAAAGCTTGTATACTCATTTTATCATTTGTATAATGTTTAGCAGTTGACAAACAACTAAAAGCCTTGCCGATTTAGTCAAGGAAACAAGAAAGAAGTTGTGAGGAAAAGAGGTAAATGTGCTAACCTAATGTGATTTAAAGTCTGAGGAGAAATGAGCTTATATTGCTTATTAAAATGATCTAAGGAGCCAATGGTGAATGACTTAGTAAAATGTTCTCAAAGGCTTAGTAAAAGGCATATGTGTTGTTGAGTGTATTTGCAGGTCAAAGGCAAATATAATGTGGGAAATTCAGTGTTTATGATTTATGCATCTTAAGGGCCTAAGAGCCATGTTATTTAAGGGGCTAAGTGCCAAGCAATTTAAATTATCCACTATATTGTGATGTAGTGCTAAATGAGTGAAGTTTTGTGTATAAGAATGTGCTTGAGGGATTTTAGTGTTCTTGATTGTTTAATGGTGAAAACAATGTGTTTTGGTTTAGTAATGTTCTAGGAGAGTTCATGTCAAAATTTAGGTAATAAACAAGAAGTTCTAAGGGTTTAAAATGAGTTTTGGTAAGTTAGGAAATGTTTAGAATGGTTAAGTGTTCAACTAGTGAAAGGAACATGCATTATGGTGTTTTAAGGTGTAAAAGGGACTTAAGCATTATTCTAGAGGATTTAGAATGCAAAAGAATGTTTTGGGACATTTCAAGATCATGGTGAGATTGTGTTTAGGACTTGTGCAATGTTGGTGAATAAGGGAGAAGTAATGTATTGCATGAAGAAACTATAGACTTGTAGAGATGTTTAAGGAAATGGTTAGGAAGTAAAGATGCTTGGGAGATGATGTAGTAGTGGTGAGGAAACATTATTGGCATAGTGGTTATCATAGGTATGAAATACCACTTAGAAAACCAAGGAGAAAATATTATAAGTGTTAGGAATTTTGGTATGAGATGAGTAAGTGTTTAAGGAGATAGAAAATGAGTTCCATGGATGTTGTATGAGGGTGTAAGTGTACCAAATGATGTTAGAACACAATAGGAGGCTTTAGGAGAAGTTTGGAGAAGATTTGACAATTTTGGACATGTTCTGGTGGCGTCCGGCCCAGGGGTCCGATCCAAGTTTGGGTCGGACAGCCTCTGTTAGACGCCAGTAAATGGTTCTGGAATGGTCCGACCTAGAGGACTTGGGTCGGATATGGGTCGGACGGGTGCGTTTTAAAGGACGGTAAAGTTTCTGGAGTGGTCTGACCCAGTTGGTTGAGTCGGACATGGGTCGGACAGGTGAGGCTTAGAAGACTGAAATGTTCTGGAATGGTCCGACCCAGTTGGTTGAGTCGGACATGGGTCGGACAAGTAGAGTTTTTCAAACCCGAAAGTCACTGGAAGTGTCCGACCCCAGTTGGTGGGTCGGACGTGGTCGACAGACCAAAACTTTAAAAAAAAACAATAAAGAATGTGGCAAATGTAGTTAACCCTATGGGGTATAATGTAGGTAAGCACGGATAAGTTTGGGCATTAAAACATGTCATATAATCATGTTAAACATTTAGTAAATTTGATGTTAAGTAAGTAATTAACCGACATTCTTAAACATGTATAGGAGTGACCTACGGTGGAAATCAGTCGAAGCAAGGACCAAGGTATGGTTTTCTTGCAGTCTGTTGCCTACCGGTTTACACTGGCTTGTGTGTTGTTTGTTTTTTTGTGTGTTTATGATGTTATAAGACTTAATCATGTAATAAGTTTACAGTTCTTCATATTAACATGATGTTACGATGTGACTCATTTCCCTTGTGTGTGTCTAACATGACTTACCACTTCTTGTGAATTGTTTGTTAAGTTCCACTGATGAACTTCTAACAAGTGCTAACTGGGAAGTGAGGAATCCGGTTGTCCGGTCATGCATGTAAGTTTAAGAGTAGATATCTGAATCGGATTCGACTCTTATGTTGTTAAGATTGTTCTCCTTAATTTGGCGTTCGATCTCCCGCTAGCTTCCTGAAATACCCCAAACCTTAGTATATTGTTTAAACACCTAAATATGGTATATTAAGACTAAAAAGAGTCTTAGAAACATTAGTAAACAAATTTAAACAAAAGAAAACACAAAATGTGCTTTAAGGTCAATAAAGGCCAAAACGTGTTCTAAGCTTGGGATAAGCTTAGTTAAGACCTAATGAACTTACCAAGACCTTATTTATATACTAATGAACATATTAAACCAATTACCAAAGAAAACCAAGCTTGAAAACAAGTTAAAACACAAAATGTGCTTTAAGGAGTCTTAAAGCACATTTTCAAAAATTGTCTTGTAAATGAGTTTTGAGTGGCTAGGTGTCCATCATTACTCTTAAATATATATGTGTACTATATAATATCACATTTGGATGTCTATATCAATGGGAAATCAAAAATTTCACTTCTATGTGCCTTGTTTTTATGAATAGTAGTTTTTACAAGCTATTTTGTAACATATGTTTGTATAAGTAATTAAATGTTCAACAAAGACTAAAATACCCTCATACTACTATTGGGGGCCGGTTTTTTAAGGTTGGTGACACACCACCCTTGTTAGCATGTTAAGAAAATAAAGAAGACCACTTAAGTACCTTTTTACTTTATAAAGCATAAATATCTTCTAAAAGCAAATTCTATCTCATTCTCTCATTTCTTCCTTCATTTCCCACGGTTCCAAACACCTTCTTCAACCTCTCTTCTTCATTCTCTCACGGTTTGCAATAGTACACACCACCATCTCCATCTTTGATCTCTTGTAAAATCTAGCTCACTTGTCCAAATCAAAAACAAACACCACCAATCTCTTCCTCTCATCAAGCTCTTCATTTCTATCTTCTTAAAATTCCAAGACCACCATTTCGGTGCCAAGGAGTTCCACCATTGGAGGAGCTTGAGCTTGTATTTTTACATATTGTTACTCTCCTTTGCTTCTAGGTAAGGAATCTCAAATGAAAACTTCATTTCCTTCATGTTTTTGTTGTGACCGAAAATACCTATTGAAGGAGCTCTTTGTGGACTTTGTTCTAGCTTCATTCCAACTCTTCATGGACTAGGTGGAGTCCTCTCTTGTTAGATATTCAAACTCTCTTCAAAGATCAAGGTAAAACAACTACATTAATGTTTTTGAAACAATGTAAAATTAGGGTTTACAATGAGATGAAGCTTATAGCTTGAATACTCATTATAATGTTTGTATATTGTTTAGAACTTGACAAAGAATCAAATACCTTACCGGTTTTTAAAGGAAACAAGAAAGAAGTTGTTTGGGAAAGAGGTAAATCTACTAACCTAATGTTGTTTAATGCCTTAGGAGAAATGAGCTTATAATGCTTGTTAAAACTACCTAAAGAGCAAATGGTGAATGACTTAGTAAAGTGTTCACAAGAGCTTAGTAAAAGGCATATGTGTTTGAGTGTATTTGCAGGTCAAAGGCAAATATATTGTGGAAATTCAGTGTTTATGATTTATGCATCTTAAGGGCCTAAGAGCCATGTCATTTAAGGGCCTAAGTGCCATGAATTTAAATTATGCACTATAATGTGATGTAGTGATATATGAGTGAAGTTTGTGTATAAGAAAGTACTTGATGGATTTTTAGTGTGCTTGGTTGTTTGTTGGTGAAAACAATGTGCTTTGGTGTAATAAAATGCTAGGAGAACCTATGTCGAAATTTGTGGAAATGCATAAGGAGTTCAAGGTGTTTTAAAGGAATTTTGATGAACTAGGAAGTGTTCTAGAGTGTAATAAGGACTTAGGCATGATCTTGAGGTTTTAGTATGTACCAAAGTCATTTTGGACTTAGGTAAGGACTTAGGCAAACTTTGGTAAAATAAGGAGAAAGTGTAAGCTTAAAAAAAGGGATTTCAAGGATGACATAAGAAGTTTTAGCTTGTAAGAAATGATGTTTAAGTAATGATGTTGTGTGGAAGAAATATCTTGGTATAATGATTGGAATAGGCAAGGAATACCACTTAGAAACTTTAGGAGAAGATACTATAAGGGTTGGAGGCTTTAGAGAAATTTGGTTAAGTGTTTAAGGGCTTAGAAATTGAGTAAAATGCCTTGTCCGAACTTCCGTCCAGATGTGGAAGTTCGGACAGGCTCTGTTGGGTAAAAGGATTCTCACTCGCGAACAGTGTCCGAACTTGGGAAGTCCGGACACTAGTTCGGACGTACCCATTCTTCCTTAGGATTATCCTCGAACTGTGTCCGAACTTGGGAAGTCCGGACACATGTTCGGACGCATGGATTTCTGTCTAGGTTTTTCTCGGCTCACGTCCGAACTTCCGAAGTCCGGACAAAAGTTCGGACGTGCGTCTGTTTTCTGTCTAAAGTCACGGCTTGCGTCCGAACTTGGAAGTTCGGACGGGCCACAATATGGACCAAAAATGTTGTTTTAAGATGGGAAATGTTATCTAAAAATGGTAATTAGTTAGTGATGATATGAGGTTAATTAAGACATGTTAGGAGTGTTATAAAGGTAATTAAAATGGTGAAGAGTTATAACAAGTATGAAAAATAAAATAAATAGATATGTGAAGTAACAAGTTAACAATGGATTAGTGCGTTAATTAACCGACGTTACTAATGTGTTTAGGATTCTCTCAAGGTGGAAACAAATCAGGCAAGGACCAAGGTATGGTTTTCTTGCAGTCTGTTGCCTACCGGTTTACACCGGCTTGTGTGTTGTATGTTTTTCTGTGTGTTTATGACGTTATAAGATCTAAACATGTAATGAGTTTACAGTTGTTCATATTATTGTGATGTTATGATGTGACTCATTTCCCTTGTGTGTCTAACATGACTTACCACTTATTGTGTACTGGTTGTTAAGTTCCACCATGAACTTCTAACAAGTGTTAACTGGGAAGTGAGGAATCCGGTTGTCCGGTCATGCATGTAAGTTAAGAGTAGATATCTGAATCAGATTCGACTCTTATGTTGTTAAGATTGTTCTCCTTAATTTGGCGTTCGATCTCCCGCTAGCTTCCTCCAAAGCTTACCTATTCTGACTTATGATCGGTTTAGTGGGAACATGTGTTTGTGTGGTGTGTTCGGGTCACTAAATCCGAACCATCTGTGACTTAAGTTACTCGTTCGAATAACAGAGCGGTAATGAGTGTGTGTAACGAGCTTAACATGAGGGTGAACCATTCTCTAGGCTCTTGTGTTATTGACCCTTGTGGTTTGTTATTGTGGAACGAAGATCCACTGTGTATGTGATGTTATGCTGTGCACTATTGATGCTATGCCACATATTATGTTATGTTATGTTATGTAAAAATGAATGCCATGTTATCATGACAATTAGTTGCGCGTATCCCGGTAGCCGATGGGCTGCGCGTTAACCATACCAGCCAAGGGTTGCTGACCCCCTCGGGGGATCCATATTTCTTATACTGCAGGATGAGGATCGAAGAAGCGGAGTGGCTTTAGATCCTAGGATGCAGGTTTACTTTTGATTACTTTTGGATGTTGGCCCGGGATGCGCCTGTGCTCCCGTGGCGTTATGTATTTGGTTATGAACGGATTACAGTGAAGTTTGACAGAAGGATGTATGTAAACACTCGGTATTTTGTTTAATGTATATATATGGTTATTAGTTCTATGCTCGGGAGTCTGATCATCAGACCGGTACAATTGTATTTATTCAGCCTTGTTAACCACGTGGGTGGTTGACGGCGTTGTAGCACCATTCGTTTAGTTACTGTTTAGTTGTTTAAATTCCGCTGCGATTTCAAGTAGTGTTATGTGCGTAGTGGGGGTGTTACAAAAAGTGGTATCAGAGCGAAGTATCGCTCTGATGACTAGAATACCGAGCTTAGGGATATACCGAGTTAGGAAACCTAACTACAGTTACCTAAGTGATCAGTTATGGAAAGGTTAACCACTAACCAAGTGTGGAGATACCTTGTTGTCGGGAAACGTTTCAACCGTTGGACCGATAAGTGTGCAAGCATATTGCAATGAATATTCATGTGAATACAGATGGCAGGTAGACCACGAGGTAGAGGCCGCGGAAGCGGTACTGGTGATACGGGTGACCAGGGCGAGAACACTACGACTCAGGTTATGGCTGAGGCTGTAGCAGCCGTTGTAGCCCAAATGGTACCCCAGCTTGTAGCTGCGATTCAGCAGGGGCAGATGCCCGGAGTTCAACCACCACCGCCACCGCCACGAGAGACCAACTGGGTCAAGGCATTGGCAGACTTGAGACCCCCTTCATTTCATGGGGAGACCGACCCACGTAAGCTGGAGGCGTACATCTCCGAGTTGGAGACCGCCTACGAGACCTTGGCTGTACCTGTAGAGGCTAAGGTCCGTCTTGCCGCTTACTACCTGAAGGGTTCGGCATAGAATTGGTGGAAGCTTGTGAGAGAGGACCGGATGGCGGATCCTCAGTTTGGATGGAGGGAGTACACGGCTCTACTGCGAGCCAAATACTACCCTGTGCACGTTCAAGAGGCCAAGCGCCTGGAGCTGGATAGTCTGAGGCAGGGGGACAAGGTGTCGGTTGATGAGTATTACACTGCATTCACCGGCCTTATCCACCTGTTACCGGACCTGGGATACTCGAACCGGGTGCTGGTAAACCGTTTTACAACGGTCTCAGCCACCGTCTTCGCTATGGGATGGGGCCAGCTGAGTATACTACCTTGCAGGTAATTTAAATAAAGAGTGATGTGAATATGTGTAGTCTACAAGTGAGTATTAATGTGAGTTTGTGAGTATGTATTGCGGGGCATGACTGACATCCTAAATTCAGGAGTGCTATCATGCCGTTGCTAAGGTAGAGATCACCGTCCGTCTGAGGGACGAGGAGAATGCGCACAAGCGCAAGGCCACGAGCGAGGGCCAGAGTCCGCAGGGGTACGGGGGAGGAAAGAAGAAGAAGAAACCTTATCCCCAGCCCCAGAAGAGTCAGCACCAGGGTGACAAGGGCCAAGCCCAAACCACCACAGCTGAGGAGCCACTGAAGCTCACATATGCTTATGCGGCGAAACCCCTACGCTCTTACCCACCTAAGGGTAATTATTTAATCTTGTGTGATAAGTTGAAGTGTATGTTGATAAGTTGTGAAACAAGTACTGAATGTGTATCGTGATAGCAGCTAGCACGGGCTCTGGACCGGAGCGCCACTATTACTGTAAGTGATGCAATGGAGACCACCCCGGCAAGGACTGCAAGGGAAATGAGGTGCAGTGTCGTTACTGCGAGAAGTGGGGTCACCGTGACTACGAGTGTTATCGGAACCCCAACAACAGAGTCAACAAGCCCAAGGGGCAGTGGAAGGGTAAGGCCACAGCAACTATTGATGGCCTGAAGACGACTAATCAGCCACCCACAGATCAGAGACACACTGATTCCCAGAAGGGGAAGGGGACGGGACCTAGCAAGGCCGCCCTGAATGTGGTGGACCGGTCTGAGGCGCCAGGGCCCTCTTCTAGACCAGGTACCGCCTAAACTGTTAAATGAAATAAGTTATTGCATACCGCATTTCATGCATGTGTGTATTAGTGAGTCCAAGTGTATTATCATGTGAGTAAAGAGTTGAAGTATAGTGTGAAAGTCACCTAATTAGAAAAATTCTAAACTTAAAGGAACCTTCAATATATGTTATCCAATCCCACCCACACCAAACCCTGAAGAAACCACCATCAACATCACACGACTTTCCAATGGAGCAATGTCAGGTTATCCAGCCAGGTATGATACTCTTAAATGGATACCTGACACCGGAAGCACAAATCCATGTCATCAGACGATGCGACGAACTTGGAGCTAAACCAGGAGGTTTCTACACACCCGAATACCCGAACGGATCAAGAATGCAATTGAAGATGATGTGCATGGGTAAGGACTGGAACCCTTACACCAAGTCATATCAAGAAGTGCGAGCTGAAGATGGAGCAACAGTACCAAGTATACCTGAGGAGTTCCATGCGGTCGTTAATCACGTCGTGGGAATTGCTCAACAAGTTGAAACGGATTCAATTCCGGATGTGAAAGCAGATTTGTGTATTGTGAACTTCTACCAGAAAGGTGGACGATTAGGTTTACACCAAGATAAGGACGAGTCACCCGAGTCTCTAAGTAAGGGAGTACCCGTGGTGTCTTGGTCCATTGGTGATACCGCAGTGTTTGTGTATGGCGAGCAGAAGCGTGCTGATCTCGCAAGGAAGTTAATACTAAAGTCAGGAGATGTGTTAATCATGGGTGGGCAGGCAAGGATGCTATATCATGGCATCAGGAAGATCAAACTGAATACCGCACCGTCGGCAGTGATCAATGCCACACACATGAAACCTGGACGTTTGAATTTGACCTTCAGACAGTTTTAAAGCCTTGTATAATTGTGTAATGTGTTAAGCCAGTATATGTTAAGGAAGTTATGTATGTGTTAAGTTATGTCAACCGTGTAAACCAACAATGTTGTAAAGAGAATGTGTTAATGAATAAAGTGGAGTTATTGAAGTATGTCAACCGTGTTGTTACCCAGTACTTATTAGTTTGCCAATGAATTAGGCTGTGCACTCGGAACGGGAGGTACACTGAGTGTCTGCAATGAGGCAGAAGCCGGCAAGAGCGGCACAATCCTCACCGGTACCTTTCCAGTCAATGGCGTGGACGCTTCGATCTTGTTCGACTCCGAAGCCTCACACACATTTATTTCGCTATCTTTCGCGAAGAGGCTGGGTTAGATGGTGATGAGATGCCAGACTTCTTGGTCACTCTCCCATCGAAATAGCGGATCAGGTGTACCGCTACCACCGAGATGTTGTTGTATGAATCAGAGGTGAAGAGTTTCCGATCGACTTGATAGAGTTCGACGGACTTGGTTTCGATGTGATTGTCGGGATGAACTGGTTGGAGCGGTACAAGGGCAGAATCCTATGTGTCGAGCATCGACTGCTTCTTCGGAGTCCATCTGGGGTTACCATATCACACCGCCAGAGGCCCAGGGAGCCTTCGACACAGATCATCACCGCCATGGCCATGTATCGTGAGTTACGACGAGGGAGTGATGTATACCTCTGCTATGTCCAGGACATAGAGAGAGACCCAGAGTTTAGTTCTGATGTGCCGGTAGTGTCGGAGTTTCCTGATGTATTTCCTAAGGAACTGCCGGGCATGCCGCCAGCACGAGAGTTGAGTTTGAGATTGACTTAGTTCCGGGCACTGGACCCATTGCGAAAGCACCTTATCGTATGGCTCCAGCAGAGATGACAGAGCTCAAGGAGCAGCTGAGAGACCTACTTGACAAGGGCTTTATCCACCCTAGTGTTTCACCATGGGGAGCGCCGGTCCTCTTCGTGAAGAAGAAGGACGGTAGCCTCCGCCTGTGTATTGACTATCGGGAGCTGAATGCTGTTACGATGAAGAACCGTTACCCTTTACCACGCATCGACGATCTATTTGATCAGCTGAGGGGAGCATCAGTATTCTCCAAGATAGACCTACGTTCCGGATACCATCAGATTGCCATCCGTGATAGTGATATCGAAAAGACAGCGTTCAGAACTAGGTATGGGCATTATGAGTTCACAGTTATGCCGTTTGGCTTATCAAATGCACCAGCTAAGTTCATGGACTTAATGAACCGTTTGTTCCAAGATCAGTTGGACAAATCAGTGGTAGTCTTCATCGATGACATACTTGTGTATTCGAAATCAAGAGGTGAGCACGAAAGCCACCTGAGA
Source organism: Limonium bicolor (assembly GCA_023374045.1). Classification (NCBI taxonomy): domain Eukaryota; kingdom Viridiplantae; phylum Streptophyta; class Magnoliopsida; order Caryophyllales; family Plumbaginaceae; genus Limonium; species Limonium bicolor. The sequence continues at coordinate 104,290,261 of CM041783.1, read as the reverse complement.
AATGTGTTACAAGCATTGAGGAGGAATCAGTTGTATGCAAAGTTTTCGAAATGTGAATTTTGGTTGAACCAAGTATCCTTTCTTGGTCATGTGATTTCTGAGGCCGGGATCGCTGTTGATCCGGCAAAGATAGATGCAGTGCGCACCTGGCCTAGGCCGAAGACAGTTACCGATATCAGGAGCTTCCTCGGTCTGGCAGGTTACTATAAGAGGTTTGTGAAGAACTTCTCCAGTGTCTCGAAGCCGATGACTTCCTTAATGAAGAAGGATGCACCATTCGAGTGGACAGTCGACTGTGAGAGTTCTTTCACGAGTCTCAAGGATGCTCTGACATCTGCACCAGTCCTGACTATACCAGACGGTCCAGATGGTTTTGAGGTCTACTGCGACGCATCAGGTAGAGGTATGGGTTGTGTATTGATGCAACACGGGAAGGTCGTAGCATACGCCTCCCGACAGCTGAAGAAGCATGAGGAGAACTACCCTACCCACGACTTAGAATTGGGTGCCATTGTCTTCGCATTGAAGATATGGCGACATTATTTGTATGGGGTAAGTGTGACAATCTATTCTGACCACAAGAGCTTAAAGTACTTGTTCACTCAGAAGGAGTTGAACATGAGACAAAGAAGGTGGGTTGAATTTCTGAATGACTACGATATTAATCTACAATATAAAGAGGGTAAGGCAAATGTGGTAGCTGACGCATTGAGTCGCCGAGCACACTCTCTCCATTCGCTAGTCTCTCATACTGGCTTGGTTGAAGAGGTGCGGAGTGCTCAGAGGACGGATCAGTATATGATGGAGATCCGGCAGAAGCTTATTGATGGCACATTCGAGGGTCAGAAGTACGACTTCAGACTCCACGATGATGACCTGATTAGGCTGAATGGCCGATTGTGTATACCTAGGAGTAGCGCTGAGTTGAAGGAGCGCATATTGAGTCAATCCCATTGTTCTATTACTTCGATTCACCCCGGAGCTTCAAAGATGTATAAGGGTATGAAAAGATATTTTTGGTGGACTGGAATGAAAAAAGATGTAAGTGATTATGTGTTGAGGTGTCTCACTTGCCAGAAGGTCAAGTTTGAGCACCGACGGCCTGGTGGTATGGTACAGCCAATGCCAGTGCCTGAGTGGAAGTTCCATGATATTTCCATGGACTTCGTAGTAGGGCTTCCGCCTACAAGGGGAGGTCTGAATATGATATGGGTTGTTGTTGACCGACTGACCAAGGTGGCCCGATTCATTCCGATGAAGGACACCTGGAAAGTGGCAAGATTGGCAGAACTCTTTGATAAAGAAATTGTAAGACATCATGGTGTACCGAAAACGATTGTATCTGACAGAGATACCAGATTCTTATCCAGATATTGGAAGTCTACACGAGAGGCATTGGGTACTGAACTGAAATTGAGTACAGCGTTTCACCCACAGACCGATGGTCAGAGTGAGCGCACCATTCAGACACTTGAGGATATGCTACGTGCTTGTGCACTTGACTTTCAGACCAGCTGGATTGATAAGTTACATCTGATCGAGTTTAGTTACAACAACAGTTACCATGCTTCGATCAAGATGTCTCCCTTCCAGGCCTTGTACGGTAGACCATGCCGCACGCCATTATGCTGGGTTGAGTCGAGTGAGACGGTCATTATAGGACCAGAGTATCTTGAACAAGTTTAGGCAGAAGTTCGCCAGATCCGGGCTAACATGAAGGCAGCTCAGGATAGACAGAAGTCGTACGCAGATGTGCGCAGACGTGACCTGCAGTTCGCCGTGGGCGATCAGGTATTTTTAAGAGTATCCCCCATGAAGGGAGTATTTCGTTTTGGCCAGAAGGGCAAGTTGAGCCCAAAATATGTGGGACCTTATGTTGTGACGGAGCGGATCGGCCCGGTAGCTTATAGACTTGATTTACCCGCCGAGCTGGGCAAGGTACATGATGTATTTCATGTGTCCCAGTTGAAGAAATATATGTCTCATCCGTCTCATGTGCTTCAGCCTGAAAGGCTAACCTTAGAGCCGACCATGCGATCAGTGGAGACTCCGGTACGGATTCTGGATACTAAGACTCGAGACACTCGCCATAAGTCTGTGAGACTGGTGAAAGTTCTTTGGTCTAACCAGGACGTTGAGGAGGCCACTTGGGAGCTGGAAGACAAGATGAAGGCGAAGTACCCGTCATTGTTTACTTCTTAGTGTTTATGTGTATAGGGTACGGGGCGTACCCCTTTTAAGGGGGGTAGAGCCGTTTCGGTTATGTGTGTACGACGTGTATTTAAATACATCGTCTATGTTATGTTGTCATATTACAGACCGTTGTGTCCGAATGATGTGGATGATGTTGTATGGACCTTGTGTCCAATGTTATGTATCCGATGCTATGTTGTATGGACCTTGTGTTTTGTAAGTGTGTTGTTAATGATGTATGGAAATATTGTTTATATGTATTCCCGTGTTCTAATATTTAGGATATGTGGAAGTGTGAACTTTGAGGACAAAGTTCTTTTAAGGGGGGTAGATTGAAATACCCCAAACCTTAGTATATTGTTTAAACACCTAAATATGGTATATTAAGACTAAAAAGAGTCTTAGAAACATTAGTAAACAAATTTAAACAAAAGAAAACACAAAATGTGCTTTAAGGTCAATAAAGGCCAAAACATGCTCTAAGCTTGGGATAAGCTTGGTTAAGACCTAATGAACTTACCAAGACCTTATTTATATACTAATGAACATATTAAACCAATTACCAAAGAAAACCAAGCTTGAAAACAAGTTAAAACACAAAATGTGCTTTAAGGAGTCTTAAAGCACATTTTCAAAAATTGTCTTGTAAATGAGTTTTGAGTGGCTAGGTGTCCATCATTACTCTTAAATATATACGTGTACTATATAATATCACATTTGGATGTCTATATCAATGGGAAATCAAAAATTTCACTTCTATGTGCCTTGTTTTTATGAATAGTAGTTTTTACAAGCTATTTTGTAACATATGTTTGTATAAGTAATTAAATGTTGAACAAAGACTAAAATACCCTCATACTACTATTGGGGGCCGGTTTTTAAGGTTGGTGACACACCACCCTTGTTAGCATGTTAAGAAAATAAAGAAGACCACTTAAGTACCTTTTTACTTTATAAAGCATAAATATCTTCTAAAAGCAAATTCTATCTCATTCTCTCATTTCTTCCTTCATTTCCCACGGTTCCAAACACCTTCTTCAACCTCTCTTCTTCATTCTCTCACGGTTTGCAATAGTACACACCACCATCTCCATCTTTGATCTCTTGTAAATCTAGCTCACTTGTCCAAATCAAAAAAACACCACCAATCTCTTCCTCTCATCAAGCTCTTCATTTCTATCTTCTTAAAATTCCAAGACCACCATTTCGGTGCCAAGGAGTTCCACCATTGGAGGAGCTTGAGCTTGTATTTTTACATATTGTTACTCTCCTTTGCTTCTAGGTAAGGAATCTCAAATGAAAACTTCATTTCCTTCATGTTTTTGTTGTGACCGAAAATACCTATTGAAGGAGCTCTTTGTGTGACTTTGTTCTAGCTTCATTCCAACTCTTCATGGACTAGGTGGAGTCCTCTCTTGTTAGATATTCAAACTCTCTTCAAAGATCAAGGTAAAACAACTACATTAATGTTTTTGAAACAATGTAAAATTAGGGTTTACAATGAGATGAAGCTTATAGCTTGAATACTCATTATAATGTTTGTATATTGTTTAGAACTTGACAAAGAATCAAATACCTTACCGGTTTTTAAAGGAAACAAGAAAGAAGTTGTTTGGGAAAGAGGTAAATCTACTAACCTAATGTTGTTTAATGCCTTAGGAGAAATGAGCTTATAATGCTTGTTAAAACTACCTAAAGAGCAAATGGTGAATGACTTAGTAAAGTGTTCACAAGAGCTTAAAAAGGCATATGTGTTGTTGAGTGTATTTGCAGGTCAAAGGCAAATATATTGTGGAAATTCAGTGTTTATGATTTATGCATCTTAAGGGCCTAAGAGCCATGTCATTTAAGGGCCTAAGTGCCATGCAATTTAAATTATGCACTATAATGTGATGTAGTGATATATGAGTGAAGTTTGTGTATAAGAAAGTACTTGATGGATTTTTAGTGTGCTTGGTTGTTTGTTGGTGAAAACAATGTGCTTTGGTGTAATAAAATGCTAGGAGAACCTATGTCGAAATTTGTGGAAATGCATAAGGAGTTCAAGGTGTTTTAAAGGAATTTTGATGAACTAGGAAGTGTTCTAGAGTGTAATAAGGACTTAGGCATGATCTTGAGGTTTTAGTATGTACCAAAGTCATTTTGGACTTAGGTAAGGACTTAGGCAAACTTTGGTAAAATAAGGAGAAAGTGTAAGCTTAAAAAAAGGGATTTCAAGGATGACATAAGAAGTTTTAGCTTGTAAGAAATGATGTTTAAGTAATGATGTTGTGTGGAAGAAATATCTTGGTATAATGATTGGAATAGGCAAGGAATACGACTTAGAAACTTTAGGAGAAGATACTATAAGGGTTGGAGGCTTTGGAGAAATTTGGTTAAGTGTTTAAGGGCTTAGAAATTGAGTAAAATGCCTTGTCCGAACTTCTGTCCGGATGTGGAAGTTCGGATAGGCTCTGTTGGGTAAAAGGATTCTCACTCGCGAACAGTGTCCGAACTTGGGAAGTCCGGACACTAGTTCGGACGTACCCATTCTTCCTTAGGATTATCCTCGAACTGTGTCCGAACTTGGGAAGTCCGGACACATGTTCGGACGCATGGATTTCTGTCTAGGTTTTTCTCGGCTCACGTCCGAACTTCCGAAGTCCGGACAAAAGTTCGGACGTGCGTCTGTTTTCTGTCTAAAGTCACGGCTTGCGTCCGAACTTGGAAGTTCGGACACAAGTTCGGTCGGGCCACAATATGGACCAAAAATGTTGTTTTAAGATGGGAAATGTTATCTAAAAATGGTAATTAGTTAGTAATGATGATATGAGGTTAATTAAGACATGTTAGGAGTGTTATAAAGGTAATTAAAATGGTGAAGAGTTATAACAAGTATGAAAAATAAAATAAAATAGATATGTGAAGTAACAAGTTAACAATGGATTAGTGCGTTAATTAACCGACGTTACTAATGTGTTTAGGATTCTCTCAAGGTGGAAACAAATCAAGGCAAGGACCAAGGTATGGTTTTCTTGCAGTCTGTTGCCTACCGGTTTACACCGGCTTGTGTGTTGTATGTTTTTCTGTGTGTTTATGACGTTATAAGATCTAAACATGTAATGAGTTTACAGTTGTTCATATTATTGTGATGTTATGATGTGACTCATTTCCCTTGTGTGTGTCTAACATTACTTACCACTTATTGTGTACTGGTTGTTAAGTTCCACCATGAACTTCTAACAAGTGTTAACTGGGAAGTGAGGAATCTGGTTGTCCGGTCATGCATGTAAGTTAAGAGTAGATATCTGAATCAGATTCGACTCTTATGTTGTTAAGATTGTTCTCCTTAATTTGGCGTTCGATCTCCCGCTAGCTTCCTCCAAAGCTTACCTATTCTGACTTATGATCGGTTTAGTGGGAACATGTGTTTGTGTGTGGTTCGGGTCACTAAATCCGAACCATCAGTGACTTAAGTTACTCGTTCGAATAACAGAGCGGTAATGAGTGTGTGTAACGAGCTTAACATGAGGGTGAACCATTCTCTAGGCTCTTGTGTTATTGACCCTTGTGGTTTGTTATTGTGGAACGAAGATCCACTGTGTATGTGATGTTATGCTGTGCACTATTGATGCTATGCCACATATTATGTTATGTTATGTTATGCGTAAAAATGAATGCCATGTTATCATGACAATTAGTTGCGCGTATCCCGATAGCCGATGGGCTGCGCGTTAACCATACCAGCCAAGGGTTGCTGACCCCCTCGGGGGATCCATATTTCTTATACACCAGGATGAGGATCGAAGAAGCGGAGTGGCTTTAGATCCTAGGATGCAGGTTTACTTTTGATTACTTTTGGATGTTGGCCCGGGATGCGCCTGTGCTCCCGTGGCGTTATGTATTTGGTTATGAACGGATTACAGTGAAGTTTGACAGAAGGATGTATGTAAACACTCGGTATTTTGTTTAATGTATATATATGGTTATTAGTTCTATGCTCGGGAGTCTGATCATCAGACCGGTACAATTGTATTTATTCAGCCTTGTTAACCACGTGGGTGGTTGACGGCGTTGTAGCACCATTCGTTTAGTTACTGTTTAGTTGTTTAAATTCCGCTGCGATTTCAAGTAGTGTTATGTGCGTAGTGGGGGTGTTACACTTCCTCCAAAGCTTACCTATTCTGACTTATGATCGGTTTAGTGGGAACATGTGTTTGTGTGGTGTGTTCGGGTCACAATATCCGAACTATCTGTGACTTAAGTTACTCGTTCGAATAACAGAACAGTAATGAGTGTGTGTAACGAGCTTAACATGAGAGTGAACCATTCTCTAGGCTTCTTGTGTTGTTTAACCTTCTTGGTTTGTTATTGTGGAAAGAGTATCCACTGTGTATGTGATGTTGTGCTATGCAATGATATTGCTATGCCATATGTTATGTTATGTTTGAAATGAATGCCATGTCATCATGACAATTAGTTGCACGTATCCCGGTAGCCGATGGGCTGCGCATTAACCATACCAGCCAAGGGTTGCTGACCCCCTCGGGCTCCATATTTTTACTGCAGGATGAGGATCGAGGAAGCAGAGTGGCTGTAGATTCTAGGCTGCAGATGTACTTTTGGTTATTTTGGATGTTGAGCCCGGGATGCGCCTGTGCTCCCGTGGCATTATATTTTGGTTCCGTTGATACTACTGTGGCGGTATATTGGCAGTTTACAGTGAAGGAATGTAATTAAATACTCGGTATTGTATATGATGTATTTATGGTTTTAGTTCTATGCTCTGGAGTCTAATCATCAGACCGGTACACTTGTATTTATTCTGCCTTGTTAACCACGTGGGTGGTAGACGGCGTTGTAGCACCGTAGCGTTTAGTTAGTGTTTAGTTGTTTATTTCCGCTGCGATTTCAATTAGTTGTGAAGTACGATGTAGGGGTGTTACATGTACTACAAACTTTAAAATGTATATCAAACCACTCAAGGGTATTCATCCAATAACAATTCCAAACATTTGTTTCTTTTTTCAAACACCACATTCAAAGAATTCAGCACCTTATTATCAAGCTTTGTTGTAAATTTTATTGCACTGTTGAATTTATCTATGATTGATATATATTTGTACCCCTTGATTGTTATGTATTTGTATTTTCTTGATTATTATAAAATTTTATTTTATGATCCTTACCTGTTCATGATTATGATAGGTACGAATGATATGTTCATTTTATATTGTATGTTTATTTTATGAAGATGTCGTGCCCCCCTTAAAATAAGGTACGACCCATATCCGTCTCGTAATAATGAAGTGGAATTTAAACTCACTTTTTAAGGAGCACAATATTTAACATCTCTTATGGAGATTCCTCCTTCAAGGATGCAGTTCATTGTTGATGCACAATATCACTCGTTGTTATTCGGGCATTATTGTAATTAAATCTTTTAGTATTCCCAACACGTTTTCCTAACTCATTTCGCCTCTTTTACGGTCATTGGCGAAAACAAAGTTTAGAATTCATTATTCATATAGTTGGTTAAGTTTTAGAAATGAAACATAGGTTATACTTAGATATTACTAAAATAACATTCTAGTTCACTATTCCTTCATTTAAGTATTGGGTATAGTAGGTATCAAAATCTTAAATCATGTGATTTGGAAACTATTAATTCATAAAAGAAAAATTCCATTATAATGTAATGTAATTATTTAAATGCTATCCTTACTACAACATTTCTCTAGAAGCATTTTATAACCTAAAGTTACTTAATTGTCATGGCTTAAAAATTCATGAACTTATTTAAAATAGTATCATACCGTATATAATTTTTTTTCAATGCAATTAAATTTTTCATGAAACCTTGTAGCGAATTTATAACCTAAGGTACGTAAATATGCCCTTTATGTTATTTTAACATATCAATTATAATAATCAAGCTATAAATCAGGTGTAACATATATGATTAATTTAAAATAATATTTCAGATCATATAATAATCGTATATAATCTTACAAAATTATATTTAAAGGTTTATTAGCCAATCATACGTTAAAAATTTATATTATATACCTTTTAAGTTAGTTTCATGAGATTCCTTTATATAAAAATATATTTTCTGTGACTTTTCCAGTTTCAAATTGTTTTTATTTTTTTATAATCAACCATAGTATTTTAGACGATCATTAGGTATTTACTTCCTAAAATTTATTTATTATATATTTACATAATTTCACATAGGGCAGAGTTTTAGAAAGTTCATATCAATTAAAATATAGCTCCAAAATCTGATTTCTTTATCTTAGATTGCTTTTTCAAGGTAGGATCTCTATGTAAAATTTTTTTGTCAAATGAATTAGTCTAGTGAAAACTCACTCACTCTTGATAATTTTTTTCTTAAGGTTTGTTCTATGTAAGTATTTCTCTTATCATTAAATCTTGGTACTCTTTTAGATAATGGTGGCTTTTCTTTAATATCACTCTTAGTGTAACTTCTAAAATTTTATATTTGTATAATGTTAAACTTCCAAATAAACATGAGAATTTCCAATCATTAAGTAACTCTCAATTTTTTAACTAGATGCTCAATACTCCACGTTTTAGGATCAATGATCACTACAAAAAAAAAACGGATTTAGAGACGGACAATTCCGTCTCAATACGGGTCATCGCAAATTTAAATGGAGACGGAATCTTCACTTCCGACTTAAACGGAGTCGGAATTCAGACAAATTATTCCGTCTCTATCTATTAAATAGAGACGGAATAGAGACGAAATAATTTTGACTCTAATAGAGTCGGAATTCTACAACCCCACCCAGAGTTTCGAGACGGATAATTTCGTCTCTATTCCGTCTCAATTGGAGAAAGAATAAAATCCGTCTCAAATCCTATAATCCAGAATCAACATTAGAGACGGAATTTCTTTCTCCATTCCGTCTCTAGTATGTTTTTATTTATTTCATAGATATTATAATTATTTCATATTGTAATATATCATTCTTATTCAACTAAATACCTATAATTATTATCATTATCATTATCAATACATATAAATTTTTATATTTATATATACCAAAATGAAATAACGAGTTTAAATGTCTAAATAGGATAATATATGTATATATATATATAACAAATTTGAATTATAGAATTTGTCACAAGCTTCAGAAGTTTAACCCAAACACAAAAGTTATCACATCACCACAATCATTGATAACATAGGATCGTGCTCAAAGATCCATTATATCAATTGGTATCTTAGTACCCAAAAACAACCAACATCAGCTCCTACCCCTTTCCTAGCCAAATGGTGAGCTCCAAAATTATCACCCCTATGTACATAATCAAAACGAGTGACACAACCTCAGCATTCAACCAAAAAACTATCTAGCAAAGAAGTTGTTTCATGATCTAAACACCCCACACCATCATTCAAATAGTCTACTAAAGACGACACAAGACTAGCTACCAGAGCTTGCATCCTGTGTTTGATTGCAGTTACCTGAGCTTGCATCCCGTGAGCCACCACGCAATATCAGTGCCAATTGTTCCTGGACTATTCTCTGCACATTCTCCGTCATCTTCTCTTCGTAGTCCCGGCGGGCCTGATCAAATTCCTGAGTCATCTCTGCCTTTATATCAGACCTCATCTTCTCATACACAGCTTGATCAATGCCAGTTGTACGGTTCCTAGCAGAGCTTTTACAGGAATCAGGATAATACTGTGAAGCGTAGTCACCCAATCCGTACACTCTTTTCTTAGCTGATTTACCCTTTACTGCATCATAAAAAATCTTTGCATGATCAACGTGTGCATTCTCAGATGTGCCTTCTCCTGTATTATTCTCTATAGCCTGAGTAGCAGTTTCGAGCAGTTGTTCGTATGTCTCCTACATCAATCATAACAAATAATTAGTTAGAACTTCTATTTATGAAATTATAGGTGCCAGTTAAAATGAAATACATACGGAATAGTCTCTGGCTTTCTGACAAACAGGCACAATCTGACCACGCTCGTCCTTCGTGGAGTGAGTGTATACAAAAAGCTCATAGGGTGTAGGTTCCACCCCACCATTCTTTTGAGTCTGTATAGTATAAATTAAACAATCAACAAACCAATGTCACGCAAAATGTAATAATTAAACACAAAGACATGTTGGAGTCAAATTAGACTCTTGGAAAAATTTCAGCAGCATCTCCCCTGTTTTTTTAACCCACAACTCCCAAGTTTTTAATCCACAATTCCCTACTTTCAAGTTTCCTAATAAACAATTTCAATCCACAATTTCAATCCACAATTCCATTCAAAGGTGGACAACACATTGTTCCACAACAAATATCCACAGAATGATCAACACTTACAACACTATTGAACTAATATTCATCTTAAATGACAAGTCTACCAAACATTAAGCAACTTACCAAATCAGCTTTGTGATCAAAAATAGATCGTGAGCCACACGCATGGTTAGACATGCCAGCCCCAGGTGCATGCTCTGACCTGCGGTTCTTGGAGTTTGTCTCACTAATCATTTTGTACTTTGGAGTACGCCACATTTCCTCCCAACTTTGATAGATCTCAGGGCTCACAGTTCTTCTTGGTTTCTTGTTTCGCTTCATTTTGTTGAGTGTATCCGAGTACCTTTTTGAAGCAAGTGTACAAAAGTTATTGTACACAATCGTCTCATCTTCTGGATCCCAACGAAATAGCTTCTTGTAACACCCCAACTGCTAATCTCATCATTACCTCTTAAACTGTTACAATTTACCATTAAGCTCACAGCGGAATTCTAATACAACAGAGGGTGATACAACGCCGTTAGCCACCCTCGTGGCTAACCAGGCCTGACTCACATACAGTAACGGTCTGATGGACTGGAACAACCGAGTACTTCATACAGCACAATACTCAATTCCTTACTTTACTATACCGAGTCTACAATATACGGATGCCAATAACATACTCGGACTTACACCACTTTCAAATGCATTAGTAATTACTATCTAACTACCCATGCTTCATAGCAGTCCCCGTCCTACTCTCTCGAACGGTGGTCAGCTTCAAGCACCTGCACACTAAAAACGTTCCCCCTAGGGGGTCAGCTTACGCTGCGCATGAAATTCGCATATACCGCGTGCTAACCGCGGTACGCCGACTACTTTGGGTCGGATATACATGGAGTTCATTTTAATCAAACAACATGCATCATGGCATACAATATATATGTATATCACACAAGGAATCTACATCCAATCACGGAACACGATTCCTAACTAACATAACTATGTTGTTAGTGGTAACTGGTTACTCTTAGGCATCGAGGGTTATTCCTCACTATGCCTTGTTTACTTATTCAATACCTCACCCTCTCTCTCGGGTTACTTATTCTTATACTTACCCGTTCTCTCGGGTTACTCATTCGTATACACACCCATTCTCTTGGGCTACTCATTCTTATACTTACCCGTTCTCTCGGGTTACTCATACATATACTCACCCCTTTCTCTCGGGTTATTTATACTCGTTATCTCACCCACACACTTGGGTTATTCATACTCAAGCTCTTGTAGATTCTCGAGACACTACAGGTCTCCTACGTCACGTTTGTTACTCTTATTACATACTTAAGCCAAAACTCATGGCTCTCTAGCATAGTCTTACTTCCCCGGTTTCGACCCTACTCTGGGTCTAGCATGGTGGGAAGGTTCAACTAGCTCACGGAACTCTCTCTTAGTTCCTATCTCTTTTACTTAGGTCCGACTACTCTCGTTCCCATACACTCCCCTCTCGGAGTTATAATAATATCATGTATATTAGTCTAGAAGCATCATTCTCGATGTTTCTAATGACTTTGGGAACTTTACTTAAATTCGGGTAATCTTAGGTTTAAGGGTTACCCTCACAATCATATGATTATACTTTAGGATATTTTCTTATACCGGGTAAAATTCCTCATATAAGAGGTCGACCGTATCTCAAGGGAGTCACATAGTCCCTTAGGTCTCTTTTACCTTTCTTATATGTTTACATTATTGGACTAACTTCGATCCTCTCGATGGAGGTCATTTATCTCTCCACTCATATTTATTTCGTGGATTGTTTCAATAAGGTTCTCTAACCGTTATCGGGTATATACTCAACCCGTACATCTCCTCACATTTTAGGGAGTTCATATGTTTGCGTTATCGTTATACTTCAATCGATAGCTTGTGTGTTTGCATGTTACCATTGTTCGTGAGACTACCCGCTCTACGGGTTTCTAGTCATTCACTACTCTCTATGAGTCGGTCTATGCACTATGTTAGACCACACCGGCATACAAGTATGTTAGTTCATACAACATACAACAATGCATGCATAATCAAACCAGGGATTATTTTCATGCTTTAATCTTGATTAAGCCGGCACACAAACACACAAATCAGAGTAACTCGGTTAGCATACGGGGCATGAGAAAATCATACCTTTCACCGGGGTTTTTACTTTACCGTGGCATCTCACCATGCTCGGGTCACGCACGACTCTCTGATAATGTTTCAAACATTATTATTAATACTAAGATCATACGGAACATAATTAAATGTTATTCCCGTAGTTACCCCGTTATCCCGTTATCTTGGTTTCACTCTTGTTCATTTGAGTTCTCACTTCTCAAACACTTCTAACACTTTCTTACACTTCTTAAGGCCTTTACATCTCACCAAACAAGGCCTTAACATCTTATAACATCATTAACATTCAAACCCCCATCATTTACAACCTTTAAAACACTCTCTGTAGGTTTCTGGGGGTGGTCCGGGACTTGGTCCTTACCCTAAGTCCCGGACCAATTGCAAACACAACTCTCGGGTGAAAATTACACATGGTCCGGGACCTTGTCCTGGAGTATAGTCCCGGACCAACCAAGCATTTGCACTCTCGGCCTTAATTTAGGTGTGGTCCGGGACTTTGTCCAAGGACCAAGTCCCGGACCCTGCTAAAACCTGCTCCAAACTTGATTTTTCCACTCCAAATCAATCCTTAAACCACCCTTAATCTTTCCATAAACTTTCCACAAGTTTTCCACATGTTTAATCACCTTAAAACATGCTCTAAAACTCTTCAAATCATGGGTTAAACCCTTACTCAAATTCTTGCCCAAAATCACAAATTTGCATTCTCCTTTTGCACTAATGCACACTTGTGCATTTTCTAACCTCTCTTGATACTTGCATTATTGCTCTCTCTTCATTTAACCATTCCAAAACTTCCAAGATAATGCACACCTCATACCAAGTTCCATGACTCACTCTTAAAGCCTAAAATCTTCTTTGTTTTCTAAAAACTCCTAAGGCACTTACACAACCTCTTTTGCTACAGATTTTGCACCAATCTTCTAACTTATCACAAGCATCCCCAAAATGGTTTACTAACTCCAATCAATCTTCATACATACCGAGCCTCTCCTAGGCTATTCACCACCCAAACCAACACTTAATCCACTTAGATTTCTACACAAATTTTGCCATAACTTGGCTACTTCTCTATCATTGCCCAAAACTCTTCTCATCTCATTATTCGACCTAAACTAACCAAACCCATCATGGGTTCTACCAGCACATACAAGTTCACCAATGCTCATCAATTCTACAAATACAACACAATGCTTAATTCATAAAATGCATAGCACATAACGAACACTTATTTCACAAATGTTTTCTCTCTTGTATCATCTCTATACAAGCTCATTTCTACAACACCCTAGTGGGGTTCATACATTTATTGACCCAACCCAAATTCTAATACATATAGAATATACATAAGGGTTGGTTTCTTACCTTAATTTCTCTTAAGTTTCTTTTAGACATTCTTCTCCTCTTCTCTTCATCCAAAATCGGTCATGGCCAATCACTAGCCCAATTCTCTAGACCAATATACCAATGGATATAAGGAGTACTCATTAGTTCTCCTAACTATGAAAATAACTCATGAATTCAAGAGGAGGGCTCAAGGCATTAAATTTGAACATTACCTTTGGAAACCCTAGAATTGATTTGCCAAGAATCAAAGGAGGAGCTCCAACCCACCATTGGAGGCTTGGAGAATAGCTCAAAACAAGGAAAGGCAAGGCATTACAATGTGCCCAAAATCGGCCAACAAGAAGAGGTGAAGAAAAAATGCAATTTTCTTTAGATATTATTACCTTGGATGAAAGAGGAAGCTTCAAGCTACAAAATGGAGTGCTTCTCTCTTCAAATGGGCAACACCCATGAAAATCAAACTCCTTTTTTTGAATTTTGAAAAGAGGGGAAGATAGGCCTTGGTGAGAGGAGCAAGAATCTATGCTCGGTTTTTGAATCGGAGCTTTAACGAAGCTTGTACAAGGTGAGGAAGGTGGGGTAGCCATTGGAGAAGCTCCAAACCGTGGAGGAAGGAGAAGAACCAGAAGAGAGAAAAGAGAGGGGGAGTCTCACGATGGGAAATGGGAAGAATGAGGAGAGAGAGAATAAAGTGGGGTATAAGTCCCCTTTTTACTATTTGCTTTTCTCTTTCTTTTTCCTTTCTTTCTTTATTACTAGCTTAGAGTGTGTGTGAGTGTGTTGACTCACTAATTAAAACCGGCCCCACTATATTAGTAAGCTGGAGCGTTTTTCGTTTTCTTACAGAAAACGCTCGTTATTTTACCCGGTTTGACACTATTCACTAACCGGGCCCGTTTTTCGGATTTTTCTCGTTTCTTTATTTTTAATGGTTATTAAGCTTCCATTAATACTCATTTATAGTTATTTAATCAACTATAATTTTTACGGGTCCATTTGACCACTTAAAGTCACGTTTTCGGGTTTTCTCGAAAAACGTGCTTTAAAACTCCGTTAGCGTTTTAATCCATTGTTTGGATCCGTTTTCTTCAGGAATCATTCCCGTATACTTATTAGGCCTAACTAAGCCTTAGGAATCCATCTCGGACCCTCTC
The DNA here is from genome assembly GCA_023374045.1 of Limonium bicolor. Classification (NCBI taxonomy): domain Eukaryota; kingdom Viridiplantae; phylum Streptophyta; class Magnoliopsida; order Caryophyllales; family Plumbaginaceae; genus Limonium; species Limonium bicolor. The sequence continues at coordinate 104,275,136 of CM041783.1, read as the reverse complement.
GAGATCATGTATCTCTTATACTCATTTAACGCGCATTTTAGCGTTTTTCGCTTTTCAAGCGTTTTCTCTTTTCTTTTGGTTTTATTATTTTTACCAATACTCTCTAGGCACAATTAGGCCCTTAATAATCTTATTAGAGTAATTAAATCACCATTTTTAGATCCGGGGTATTAAAATCTACCCCCCTTAGGAACTTTGTCCTCAAAGTTGGTGAATCTAGATGGTTACTCTCATGGCATTCAACGCCAAGGTTATAGTACATGTATAACCCTACTGACTCCACAAGTCAGTCTCATTTCATACTACACATACCACACACATATCACAGCATGTATAGCAATCAAAAATACTTTTTGTTCTCTCTCCATGGATTCGGTCCGAAGACAAGAAGGCACTACAGTCCTCGAATCCATGTTGAGTGATATACTACTGATCCCTCAGGTACCGGTCACGTTGAACACTTACTCTTTCTGGTTCACGGCCGTTTCATGACAAATGGGCACTTACTCTCTCTGGCCCACGGTCCCTTCGGTTCTGATCAAAACATTACACATATACATATCCTCAGGCACTCTGGTTGACTCACTCAACACAGGAACATCTCAGGGTACTCTCCCCGTCCCGCTGCCTTTGGAAAAATCACACACTGACACCGCCCCAACCGGTCACTTAGGACCGCCGCACGTACGGTGCAATGGTTTCAAAACTAATACACGCCCACCGTTCTACCGGTCATCAAGACTTAAGGCTCAGCCATCGGCGGGTGATAGCGGTTTCAAAACCAGTTTCATTTCCATCTTCATACTTGAAGGAAATTGTTTTTCAGAATCTGTTTGAAAATTCTTTTTAAAACATCACACAACTCCAAATCAGATTTATGGTAGCTGTATCTTTCTTAGCGTGATTACTTGTGACCACTATAGGGAGTTTCAGGAATCATCTAACCCTGATGTGATCAGCATCAGTGTTGAACTATCCTTCCACCCCAATTTGTGTTCGTTTCCCTTGATCGCTAGCAGATCAAGTTCCACCTCCCACGTCAGTTTCAAACAATCAGATAGTCAAACATTTTGTTTTCTATCTTTTACTCTTTCTAGTCATATTCACGAAACAATTCGTTTCAATTAATCTCTAGTTCCTAGTACTTAGGTCATTTGTCATTCTCATTGCTTCACTACTTTACCTAGGTATTCCATACTTATGGCTTCATTTACTCAATTTGTTGCTCAATTTAAAACACATAACATACAACTCCAAAGGATGGAACTCACTCCATCTATCGTTCTCAAATAAATTCACCTAGGGAACTCACTCCCTCTTAGGTTACACATCGGTTTCATGCCGATTCATACTCATCATAACTCATGTCTAATCTCACTAGACATATACTATAGGGATTCTCATTCCCTAGGAGTCTCTCTACTCCTCTTTTCATAAATATTACATACTCGTTACTTGCATCACTCATGCACAACAATCATTATTACACAATGAATGGGTACATATGTTTATGTAACATAGGTTCCAATCATCAAAACGATTTCTTTTGTGCTATGCACATAGTAGTTTACGCACCAATACGTAAAACATACTCTAAGCGGTTTCTCGCCCTACCCCCCTTAAAAGGGGTTACGCCCGCGTAACCAACCATATGTTATCACTGAACATTGGTTCATTAATTCGAGTGTTATGAAGTGTTTTAACTTCAGTACGGTTAATTAACTCATAACCGGGTTCGGTTCTAGCCTCTAAGGCTTCAAGGGGTTTATGACATAGGTATACTTAACCCTGAATCACGGTCCACAAGCTTCTGCTGCGTGACCTGATAACTAGAGCTTAATTCGCTCTTTGGTATTCTCAATGTATATCAATCGTCGCTTGGTATCTCTTACCGTATGCGAATTCGATGAGTTATAGATTTTCTCTCTAACTCTCTGGAAATCTATTTGTATAACTTTGTATACCTTCGTGGTTATTCGCTTACTTTTCCCGACTTGTTGTCGGTTGAGGTCAAGCTACTACTTAGCATGTAGTGCTTCCTCGTTTTATAGTGGCTCATGGATTATGTTTGTTTCTTGGTTGTGTACCAGAGTTCTTCATTCATACTACTCTGCATTTTTCCACATATCGATCCTGGGTCCTGTGGGTTACTGCCCACGTTCTTTGTGCATCTTTGGCCAATGGCCGCACGGTTATCTCTTTAGATTCTCACTCAACAGGCTTCGTTGACATTTCTCAATTCCTGGCTCTCCCACTCGGTCATCACCGCACAAGTGCAATACCAAAACACTCAGTCATACAGAGTGCAGAAGCGTAAACCCTTGGCAGTAAATCTCTCATGGGATAGGAATGATTATGTCTCCTTACCACATTTTCTCATCAACTTCATATCATGAACTGGCTATACTCTTACAATGGTTGCTTGCTGCGTACCATGTTCTACTCGTTACAACATTTGTTTACATGGCATCCGCTACTACTTTAGCTTCTGCTCATGTACTCCCGCCATTTATACTATGGCTTGCCATTCACTTGGCTCAACGAAATACGTTACTCTTTAAATCTCTCTGCGCGCTTGCGCACTGCTTACTCTGCAGTTCATACCGTACACATACAGTGTTCACTACTCATCCGATTACTCTATCGGTTTCCTTTGTACTGCCATCAAGGTTCCTCTTTACACACTACTATAGTTCATATGCTCCTTGGCAATATACACATGCTCAAGTTTTACTACACCGCTCTAGCGGTTTCACATTTCATGCCTACGTGGTAGCCTTTCTCTGGAGGATTCACGCAATTGCCGCTCCCAAGGCCCCACAGTAACAAGTGGTATCCCCACTCTAAGGTAGGGGTTCGTGCTCCACAATAACTCTTATGCCTTTATGCATATGTTTTACAACGTTTGGATCTACGTATTGTAGTTGGTTTTATCGGCTTACAAGCCACCTTGCCTCGAGTCATGCTCCATGCGGCTATTTATATAGGTTTCTTCTTCTAGCCTTCTAAAATGGTTAGGAGGTATTTATGGGCTCTTAGATATGGTTGTCTCGTCACACTTCCAGACATGGAAGGCCCTTTTAAATAACTTGATAGTTGTTTATGCCCTCTGGCAATCTAGGGTATCCCGTGTTACGAGGGATCCCTTCGGGTTCTACCCGAGTGTTTGCTTAAACACTTATGTTCTCAACACGATGTTTCGTTCAACTACTGTTGATTCCAGCACCCTTCTCGGATTGCTCCTGGTGTTACTGAGTAATGCCATTACATCTGGCTTGTACTCATGGTTATGTTCAGTTGTGACTTCGCCTTGCGGCTATGTCCTTGACTATCCCATTTAGGGTTGTAGTGTCTCTCATTATTGGGTAGATCCTTGGTACCTTCTAATACCTTCTAGGTCTGGTCATTATTCTCTTCAGTGAGGTATAAAGTGGGAATTCTATCCCGTTTATCGTACATTAATAAGTTCATTTAGGCATTCGCCGTATTATTTACACTGGTATTCACCCAGTTATTAGGTATTTCCTGAGACATATCCAATGTCTGTACTTAATACTCTGTGCTTCTCGCACTTCTTAACGCCTTATCCTTAGGTCCGTGACCTTACTGGATTCTAGACTCCCTTAACTCGGTAAGCTTCCTTGTGTTCTTCGATCATTCGAGGTGTCTACTGTCTTGGTTTGGATTGGCTCTTTCGTCCGTAGTATGGAGTGGGCTACTTCCCGTGTACCGTACTCTACTTGTATACATACATGGAGTATCTTATTGATACGTTACCACTTACCCGACTAACTCATAACTGGTCTGTCAGGCCCGCAAGCTCCTTTGGAGTGCGGTTGTTCCATGTCTCGTTTGTGTACACTTGTAGTGTCGGTCACGCCTAAGTGAAGTATTCTGTTGCCAACTCCTCTTATATGGTCCTATAATAACTTATCGTGGTTCACTGGTTTGGTTTTAAAACTTTGGGGGTTTTTGGAAAATTTCATGTTTTGAAGAAAAGTTTGAGTCTTGAAAGTAAACTCTTTGCGGCATTTCAATGCCGGTTGCTTCTTACCAGGTCTAGCCTCTTGCTGACCGGTATATTCTTTATACAGTGGTCAGGCCTTTAGGCCTTTCCAAGGTTTCGTTTCAGAATTCATTAGGGTTTGTGGTGCTATATTGGCTTCTCTTGCCGTCTTGGTACTTACTAAGTACTGGTCGCTTGTCAAAGCTCTTCTTATTGGTCCCGCTATTACTGCACTTGCCGTGGCAAGTGCGCGGTACTGGCGGTTTTTAGGTTAACTCATACCGGTCACGGTATTGTTCACATTGTATCTGGTAGCCTAGTCGGCTCTTCCTTGATCCCGTAGTTGGATAACTGCTCCTAGGAGCTGATTCTCATTCCTCTTGACATGACTGTCATTCATTTAGGTGCTCCTCCACTCTCGGAGTTCCTTAATTACCTTAATTCTAGGCTTTACCTCGTTGCTCGTTCCCACGTCTTTACTGTGGTTACCGAGGTTTAACTTATTTAGGTACTACTTCTGTAGTCCTATTCGGGTATATCCCGTAGCTATGCTCGTAGCTGTCTAAGCTGTATCAGTTAAGTATTGCAACCTCTTTGGGTGTGGCAGGGTGGGTGCCTCTACTCTTGACTAGATTCTTAGTCGGTTAGTGTACCGTTGGTGCTTTCTTCTTGCTGCTGCTCGGCCAGCTAGGTTCTCGCGACTGCTAAGCATGTCGCCCCAAGTTGCCACAGATTTTGGTCTCCTTAGATTAGGATTTCTCGATCTCTCGCCATTATGTGCGGTTATTGTCATTCCAGTGGGATCCGTCTCCGGGATTCCCGGTTCTCGGGATCTACCGCATGACATGTTCTAGTTCATGTTGAAATATTAAATAACTGCCAGTTTGGGTTTCCCCGTCTCTCTGGCGTTCTTTCCCAAGCTTTTAATACGGGGGTTGTGGAGGGCGGGTCTGGTATTGTAGGTATCCAGATCATACTGGAAGTTCCTAACTAGCGCATCTCTCACGCTACCACTCAACCCATAGCCCTAAGTCTCTATATCCTAACTCGGTATTTCCTAAGCTCGGTATTTCCAGTCATCAGAGCGATACTTCGCTCTGATACCATTTTTGTAACACCCCAACTGCTAATCTCATCATTACCTCTTAAACTGTTACAATTTACCATTAAGCTCGCAGCGGAATTCTAATACAACAGAGGGTGATACAACGCCGTTAGCCACCCTCGTGGCTAACCAGGCCTGACTCACATACAGTAACGGTCTGATGGACTGGAACAACCGAGTACTTCATACAGCACAATACTCAATTCCTTACTTTACTATACCGAGTCTACAATATACGGATGCCGATAACATACTCGGACTTACACCACTTTCAAATGCATTAGTAATTACTATCTAACTACCCATGCTTCATAGCAGTCCCCGTCCTACTCTCTCGAACGGTGGTCAGCTTCAAGCACCTGCACACTAAAAACGTTCCCCCTAGGGGGTCAGCTTACGCTGCGCATGAAATTCGCATATACCGCGTGCTAACCGCGGTACGCCGACTACTTTGGGTCGGATATACATGGAGTTCATTTTAATCAAACAACATGCATCATGGCAATACAATATATATGTATATCACACAAGGAATCTACATCCAATCACGGAACACGATTCCTAACTAACATAACAATGTTGTTAGTGGTAACTGGTTACTCTTAGGCATCGAGGGTTATTCCTCACTATGCCTTGTTTACTTATTCAATACCTCACCCTCTCTCTCGGGTTACTTATTCTTATACTTACCCGTTCTCTCGGGTTACTCATTCGTATACACACCCATTCTCTTGGGCTACTCATTCTTATACTTACCCGTTCTCTCGGGTTACTCATACATATACTCACCCCTTTCTCTCGGGTTATTTATACTCGTTATCTCACCCACACACTTGGGTTATTCATACTCAAGCTCTTGTAGATTCTCGAGACACTACAGGTCTCCTACGTCACGTTTGTTACTCTTATTACGTACTTAAGCCAAAACTCATGGCTCTCTAGCATAGTCTTACTTCCCCGGTTTCGACCCTACTCTGGGTCTAGCATGGTGGGAAGGTTCAACTAGCTCACGGAACTCTCTCTTTGTTCCTATCTCTTTTACTTAGGTCCGACTACTCTCGTTCCCATACACTCCCCTCTCGGAGTTATAATAATATCATGTATATTAGTCTAGAAGCATCATTCTCGATGTTTCTAATGACTTTGGGAACTTTACTTAAATTCGGGTAATCTTAGGTTTAAGGGTTACCCTCACAATCATATGATTATACTTTAGGATATTTTCTTATACCGGGTAAAATTCCTCATATAAGAGGTCGACCGTATCTCAAGGGAGTCACATAGTCCCTTAGGTCTCTTTTACCTTTCTTATATGTTTACATTATTGGACTAACTTCGATCCTCTCGATGGAGGTCATTTATCTCTCCACTCATATTTATTTCGTGGATTGTTTCAATAAGGTTCTCTAACCGTTATCGGGTATATACTCAACCCGTACATCTCCTCACATTTTAGGGAGTTCATATGTTTGCGTTATCGTTATACTTCAATCGATAGCTTGTGTGTGTTTGCATGTTACCATTGTTCGTGAGACTACCCGCTCTACGGGTTTCTAGTCATTCACTACTCTCTATGAGTCGGTCTATGCACTATGTTAGACCACACCGGCATACAAGTATGTTAGTTCATACAACATACAACAATGCATGCATAATCAAACAAGGGATTATTTTCATGCTTTAATCTTGATTAAGCCGGCACACAAACACACAAATCAGAGTAACTCGGTTAGCATACGGGGCATGAGAAAATCATACCTTTCACCGGGGTTTTTACTTTACCGTGGCATCTCACCATGCTCGGGTCACGCACGACTCTCTGATAATGTTTCAAACATTATTATTAATACTAAGATCATACGGAACATAATTAAATGTTATTCCCGTAGTTACCCCGTTATCCCGTTATCTTGGTTTCACTCTTGTTCATTTGAGTTCTCACTTCTCAAACACTTCTAACACTTTCTTACACTTCTTAAGGCCTTTACATCTCACCAAACAAGGCCTTAACATCTTATAACATCATTAACATTCAAACCCCCATCATTTACAACCTTTAAAACACTCTCTGTAGGTTTCTGGGGGTGGTCCGGGACTTGGTCCTTACCCTAAGTCCCGGACCAATTGCAAACACAACTCTCGGGTGAAAATTACACATGGTCCGGGACCTTGTCCTGGAGTATAGTCCCGGACCAACCAAGCATTTGCACTCTCGGCCTTAATTTAGGTGTGGTCCGGGACTTTGTCCAAGGACCAAGTCCCGGACCCTGCTAAAACCTGCTCCAAACTTGATTTTTCCACTCCAAATCAATCCTTAAACCACCCTTAATCTTTCCATAAACTTTCCACAAGTTTTCCACATGTTTAATCACCTTAAAACATGCTCTAAAACTCTTCAAATCATGGGTTAAACCCTTACTCAAATTCTTGCCCAAAATCACAAATTTGCATTCTCCTTTTGCACTAATGCACACTTGTGCATTTTCTAACCTCTCTTGATACTTGCATTATTGCTCTCTCTTCATTTAACCATTCCAAAACTTCCAAGATAATGCACACCTCATACCAAGTTCCATGACTCACTCTTAAAGCCTAAAATCTTCTTTGTTTTCTAAAAACTCCTAAGGCACTTACACAACCTCTTTTGCTACAGATTTTGCACCAATCTTCTAACTTATCACAAGCATCCCCAAAATGGTTTACTAACTCCAATCAATCTTCATACATACCGAGCCTCTCCTAGGCTATTCACCACCCAAACCAACACTTAATCCACTTAGATTTCTACACAAATTTTGCCATAACTTGGCTACTTCTCTATCATTGCCCAAAACTCTTCTCATCTCATTATTCGACCTAAACTAACCAAACCCATCATGGGTTCTACCAGCACATACAAGTTCACCAATGCTCATCAATTCTACAAATACAACACAATGCTTAATTCATAAAATGCATAGCACATAACGAACACTTATTTCACAAATGTTTTCTCTCTTGTATCATCTCTATACAAGCTCATTTCTACAACACCCTAGTGGGGTTCATACATTTATTGACCCAACCCAAATTCTAATACATATAGAATATACATAAGGGTTGGTTTCTTACCTTAATTTCTCTTAAGTTTCTTTTAGACATTCTTCTCCTCTTCTCTTCATCCAAAATCGGTCATGGCCAATCACTAGCCCAATTCTCTAGACCAATATACCAATGGATATAAGGAGTACTCATTAGTTCTCCTAACTATGAAAATAACTCATGAATTCAAGAGGAGGGCTCAAGGCATTAAATTTGAACATTACCTTTGGAAACCCTAGAATTGATTTGCCAAGAATCAAAGGAGGAGCTCCAACCCACCATTGGAGGCTTGGAGAATAGCTCAAAACAAGGAAAGGCAAGGCATTACAATGTGCCCAAAATCGGCCAACAAGAAGAGGTGAAGAAAAAATGCAATTTTCTTTAGATATTATTACCTTGGATGAAAGAGGAAGCTTCAAGCTACAAAATGGAGTGCTTCTCTCTTCAAATGGGCAACACCCATGAAAATCAAACTCCTTTTTTTGAATTTTGAAAAGAGGGGAAGATAGGCCTTGGTGAGAGGAGCAAGAATCTATGCTCGGTTTTTGAATCGGAGCTTTAACGAAGCTTGTACAAGGTGAGGAAGGTGGGGTAGCCATTGGAGAAGCTCCAAACCGTGGAGGAAGGAGAAGAACCAGAAGAGAGAAAAGAGAGGGGGAGTCTCACGATGGGAAATGGGAAGAATGAGGAGAGAGAGAATAAAGTGGGGTATAAGTCCCCTTTTTACTATTTGCTTTTCTCTTTCTTTTTCCTTTCTTTCTTTATTACTAGCTTAGAGTGTGTGTGAGTGTGTTGACTCACTAATTAAAACCGGCCCCACTATATTAGTAAGCTGGAGCGTTTTTCGTTTTCTTACAGAAAACGCTCGTTATTTTACCCGGTTTGACACTATTCACTAACCGGGCCCGTTTTTCGGATTTTTCTCGTTTCTTTATTTTTAATGGTTATTAAGCTTCCATTAATACTCATTTATAGTTATTTAATCAACTATAATTTTTACGGGTCCATTTGACCACTTAAAGTCACGTTTTCGGGTTTTCTCGAAGAACGTGCTTTAAAACTCCGTTAGCGTTTTAATCCATTGTTTGGATCCGTTTTCTTCGGGAATCATTCCCGTATACTTATTAGGCCTAACTAAGCCTTAGGAATCCATCTCGGACCCTCTCGAGATCATGTATCTCTTATACTCATTTAACGCGCATTTTAGCGTTTTTCGCTTTTCAAGCGTTTTCTCTTTTCTTTTGGTTTTATTATTTTTACCAATACTCTCTAGGCACAATTAGGCCCTTAATAATCTTATTAGAGTAATTAAATCACCATTTTTAGATCCGGGGTATTAAACTTCTGCAACATAATATTAAGACACATTAAAATACCAATTTCTATTTATTATTTACAAAAATAAAGAATAAACACCGACACAAATAAAGTACCTTAAATTCGTCAAAGTAATGTCGTTTTTGAGCTTCAGTCAAAGTTTTCCAGCTATAACCCTCAGTAAACCACTTTGTCTCAAAGCAGTGTAAGAACGATTGACCGACATCATGACAAGGTAGCAAATGTCTTGTATTTTACAAGTGAACATAACAAGAATCATTATAATGCAACAAAATAAGAATTATGCACATACTAAAACATTAAATATAATTAGAAATGCGTACTCTCCACTAACGGTGACATAAGTGCGGCGGTCTCCACATCCGCTACCACTAGCATCGTGTGAAGCATTGAGGGTGGTGTGATTTGTCGTAGCAGAGGCACTTCTTCTAGGAGGAGTCAAAGAAGTGCTAGTGTAATTAGTATCTCCCTCCAATGCTTGGGTCACTGGGACTTGAGTAGACTCTATGGGCGCTCTCATCAATCTCTGAGTTGAACCCCCTTGTGAGGCTTGTGATGGGGACCTTTCGATTTCCTCTTCAAGGGGGTCATGAGAAGAAGAGTTACCCCCCGTAGCCGGCCCCCTGCCTTTATCTACACTTGATCCTGCTCTCCAAAAACTCCTACCTCCAACCATGACTGTAAAATTAAAAAAAGAAAACACAAACAATTATTATACGCATAATGACACATAATCATTGGAATTTATCATAATAAAATAAGGTAACAAACAATCATACATCAACACAGCTACTCCAAATCATGAATTAAAGTATTTTCAACATTTATAGTGTCCACCAAGTCAATGGGCCCATCATCGTCATCCACAGAATTCTGAATCCGATTGACAGTTTCAACATCATCTTGCAGTGGTTGTACATCGTCTTCGTATGTTGTTGACTCGGGCATCTCCAAGCCACTCCTTGGTTTTATCTTAGTGACAACCCACCAATCATTTATGTCTCTTTTTTTTGAGGGATATGAGCAATAGTAGACCTGTTGCACTTGGTTCGCCAACGCAAATGGTTCATACCTGTCAAACTTTCGTGTCTTGTTAACATAAACTAATTTATATTTTGGATGTTTTTGAACTCCTTTTTTTTCTACTGGATCAAACCAATGACAATTGAACAAGACAACTTTCTTCACAGGCAAAGCAGGATACTCCAATTCAATTACTTCATCTAACACCCCATAGTAATCGTACTCCGACTCCGCATAGTTTGAACCAGAAATACAAACCCCGCTATTAGTTGTTGGACGACCTTCAGAGTGCGATTTTGTATAAAATTTGTAACCATTCACAAAGTACCCCTTGTATGATGTGGCCACATTAAGTGGACCCTGTGCCAAGCTACAAATAAATGGATTGAGGGTGGTATGATGAGTTCCATGTGATAAGTTTACATAAGAGTGGAACCAATCGACAAGCTCCTTATCCATACGTTCGTTGATGGTGGTATCACTAATTGTTGGGTCAGCGTGACGAAGTTGCTGTGCATACATTCTAGCACATGTAACAACAAAAGGGCATACATGTGAGAACACAGTTGTTTATGCTAATAAATGTGCACAAAATAATGTTCCAAGTGCAACTTACTCAAAATATGGCTCTAGCTCAGGGCAATTCAGTAAAACATATGATTGGGCAGCAGCTAATTCACGACTTGTCATCTCTCTTCTAGTCCCTTTCCCAATCGGTTTCCCACAGGTTTTGAAAATTGAAAGTCTTTGAGGGTTGTCATCAACATCATAAACAATCACTTCATTGCGGCCAAGCTTGTAAGAGTAAGTCGGTTCCCCATCAGCAAAGTAAAATTTGGAGAATTTGGTGATCTCTTGTAAAAGATATCCATTAGCAATCGAGCCCTCGACCTTGTTCTTGTTTCTAATGTACCTTTTCAATTTCCCCAAGTACCTAAAATTTTGTACACATCCTTTTAGTTTTACAGGTAGTTCATACCATAATAATAGATATAGAAAAACCGATATAGTTAACTATATACCTCTCAAAGGGATACATCCATCTGTATTGAACTGGACCTCCTAAGCTTTCTTCATGAGCTAGATGAATAGGAAGATGTTCCATAGAATCAAATAGACTGGGGGGGAATATTCGCTCCAACTTACATAGAATAAGTGCAATGTCTTCATTCATTTGTTGAAGGTTAGAATCCACAAGCGATGTGGATGTCAAGTCTTTGAAGAAGATACATAGCTCAGTAACTGGTTGCCATACTTTCTCGTCAAGTAAATGTCGGAAAGCTATGGGCATCACCCTTTGCATAAAGACGTGACAATCGTGACTTTTCATTCCGAACATTTTCCTATTTGCCATATCCACACATCTCCCAATATTAGATGCGTAACCATCTGGGAACTTCAATTCTTTCACCCAATCACACAAGATTTTTATCGACTCTCTATCCAAAACATACTTAGCTTTTGGATAGGTGTTCGTCGTTAAATCAAGTGCCACTTCTGGGCGGTCACAATAGTCATTCAGCTCTTCTCGTGACTTAATGGTGTCTTTGGTTTTCCTTTAACATTCATAACTGTGTTGAATATGTTATCAAAGACATTCTTCTCAATATGCATGACATCTAGGTTGTGTCTGATTAGCAAATCTTTCCAATACGATAAATCCCAAAATATACTCCTTTTAGTCCAACCACAACCAAAGTCTTAACAATCTGAGCATGAGCTTCACTACATCTGAACCAACCTCAGTTACTTTCTTCAAACCTAAATGATCCAACTCTGACAATATCTCTTCACCACTTCTACAGGGTGGAGCTCCCTTGATCACCCTATGGCCTTTTTTAAAAGATTTCTTGTCAGCACGGAACTTATGACCCAATGGAAGAAACTTTCTAGCATTGTCAAACCATGACTGCTTCCTACTACAACGTAGAGTGAAAGCATCACTATCGTCCATACAGTGTGGACATGCCAACCTTCCTGCAGTACTCCACCCAGATAGCATTGCATAGGCAGGGAGGTCATTAATTTTCCAAAGCAATGCTGCTCGCATCTGAAAGTTCTTCTTGCGTGACACATCGTAAGTAGTGACACCATTCCACAAACTCCTTCAATTCATCTATCAAGGGTTGCAAAGAAGACATCAATTTTTCCTTTCGGGTTTTTGGTCCAGGGAACTAACACCGTAAGAAAGAAAAATTCATCCTTCATACACATCCCTGGGGGTAGATTGTATGGTGTGACTATGACCGGCCAACAAGAGTATGTTTACCCGAAGCTGTGAAAGGTTGAAAGCCACCAGTACATAATCCAAGTCTGACATTTTGACCTCAGAAGAAAAATCAGGATATACACAATCAAAATGTTTCCACGCCTTAGAGTCAGATGGATGACACATTTTGTCTTCTTCCATCTTGTGTTCTGCGTGCCATCTCATCTCACTGGCGGTTGCAGAAGAAGCATAAAGCCTTTTAAGCCTAGGAATGAGAGGGAAGTAGTGCATCTCTTGTACGGAACATTAGATTTCCTTCGCTTTGTCCCCTCACGTACCGGCTTATATCTTGGGCGGTTACAAAACTTGCATTTATCAAGCTCACTATCTTCACCCCAGTATATCATGCAAAGTTCATCACAACAATGTATTTCCTCAACCAGCAATCCCAACCCACGCACAATTTTCTTAGCCTCATAAAAGCTTTTAGGGATGTTGTTGTTTTCGGGAAAAGGTCGTGATATGTCTGACAAAATCGATCAATCAACCCTGTTGTGCGTTGAAGTCATTTTAATCTTCAACAACTCAATGGTAATTGATAACAAGCTATGGTTTCCGTTGAACAACTTCTTCCTAGCAGATTCCATTAGCTCATAGAATTGCTTAGCTTCAAGGTTGGGGTGTCATCTACTTCCTCATCAGTCTCTATCACAACATCCAGTTCATTTGACATCTCCTCTGGATTCACCCCAATAGCATCAATAATCATTCTCTCATAATTGTCAATGTGATCCAAACTAGAAGTTTCAGCTGTAGGTGTGAAATCATCTCCACTTGCAAATATATCTTCTCCATGAAACTTCTAGTGAAAGTATCCAAACGTGAACCCTTTCTGAGCAAGATGGAGTTTAACAGTCTCTGGATCAAGATATTGTTTGTTCATGCACTTCTCATTATGCAAGGACACTTAATTTTCCATTTTCCATGCACTTTGTTTGGATGTTGAAGGGCAAAATCAATGAACTCTTCCATCTTTCTCAACCACTGTCGGCTTACTTTACCATTCTCCAATCTTCCCTCATACATCCACTTTCTGTCAGACTCCATATCTAGACTAATTAAAATAACCATGTTAATATCAGAAAATAAAAGGCAACCATCATCCTCTCTCATCAACTAATCAAATTCAGCAGCTGTGTCTCATAACATGCCATTTTTCAGTTCAAACTAGAAGCAACCAAGAATAAATAAAGCTAAGCAAAATCTGGTGCAAACATGCCGAAACTCAGGCAAACCAAAGCAAATTTGGAGTGCTAACCGAAGTTTGGAAGCTGCAGAAAAGAGATTTTAACCATGGCAGCAGAAACTGAAACTTTTGGGGCAATTCAGATCAACCTTAGCAACAGATTGCGGAATAACAAGCTACATCGAATATTTGAAAACACTTATGTCTAAGCTGAGTTAGGTGCAACAAGTAAACTTCTTGTAGGAGTAAAGCAGAAGCTAAAATGGAGAAGGAAATAGCTGCTGAATTGAGCAGGGATGAGAAAAAAACAACTTAACATAACAGCATTAATGCTTAAAACGGAGAAGGAAATAGCTGCTGAATTGAGCAGGAACTGAGCAAAAAATCCATATCAGATCCTTGTTCATCAGTAGTAGAAGATATGTATTGTATTTATTTCTTTATGCAAGATATATTCAAATGAATTAATTCTTTAATGGTCTTATATCTGGTTGGAGCCAGGACTTGTCCCTAGAAAGGAATTGAAAAAATTGATGCTATAGAGTTTCTAAAATTACCTTGAAATGCACAGTTTGATGGTTTGAATGTAAAGTTTTTCGTAATCAGCCAGAACAGCAGGAAAAACATCAACAAAGGAGGGGTTTGTATTGCATACTGCACTCATATAAAAAGAGATATAAAAATCAAAACAAAAATTTTGCAGAAATGCACTCATATAAAGCTTTAGTTAGAGACGAGGACAGTAAAAAAGTATCTTATGTAACCCCGTTCAAACAGTATAAAAGGAACATAAAATTGACTGTCGTTTTAGAGTTGAAGAATATTTGAAATTAGTATGTTGGTAGACACAAAAATACAGCGAAACAAATTTTATAATTCACAATATTTCTGTTTTGGCTAGTTAACAAAGAACTCTTACTAGTTCAGACGGGTATAAGCTAGCGCACACTTACTCATTGCCTTAAGAATCTCAACTACGGTAACAGATTCTCACTTTCACAATGGAAATTCATATGTTTATTCGGTAGCATCATGTATTAGTAGCCAAATAAAAAAATGCATTTGGAATTATAGTTTCACCTTCCATACTGTAATACTCGTTTTTGAGTTTTCAAACGGAAGCTTAGTTTTTTTTTAAAAAACAGACCATAATGCGGCAGTAAATAATAATAGCAGTCAGCTACTCTCAATTATTTTAAAGGATATACTCAGCAGGTTTTTACTAATTAAAAGGTGAAGTCAAGGTGAATTATGAGACAATCGTAAATCCAAGCACTAACAAGATACTGTAACAGATTGTAAATTTATGCTGTTTTGACACCTAAACTTCGATGAAAATATTCTTGCGTGTAGCAGATGACTGACTATACTATAAGGCATCAAGACGGCTTCTAATCAAGTACTAAAATATATTTGATTGAATTTGACCTTGAATTGCTTCAGACTTTCAGCTTAGCCGAAATGAAAATATGGAGTAATAAAATATATAGTTCATTTGTTTAAATTAGCTGGTTACTTACTGTAATCAGCAGCAAGGATAGCAGAATTGTCGTAAAGTGAAGATGGCTACCTCTCTCCGGTCAGAATTGTAAAATTACCGTGAGAGTGCAGGTGATGATAGTATGCCTATATGGCCTGTTAGAATTACAAAATAGCATCAATAAAATCAATCTGATATGCAGCATTACAAAAGATTGTATATTTCAGCTATTTCCAGTTAGGGTAGCAGAATTACCGTGAGGAAGATGCGCTTCATCTCTGCCAATCCGGATTGCAAAATTCACATATACTGCAGTCACCCAATTAGCCAGTTAGAATTACAAAAATACATTCAGTAAAATCAGCAATATAGAAGGCTGTATGTTCCTGTTATCGCCTCCAGTTAGGGTAGCATAAATACCGTATATATGTTGCTGATATCGCCAATTAGAGCAGCAGAAGTCTTCTTCTTTGCCAGTCAGGAGTGAAAAATTAACATGACTGTAGTCACCCAATTCGCCATTTCAGTCACCCAATTCCCTCAAGGCCTGGAGTCTGGTGTTGTAAAATGGGTCAGAAAAAGGGTAATGGTTGAATGGAGCCTTAAGTTCTGATTTCAAGCTTTGCAGGGCGCACAAATGATGAAAGCAGATTGAATGAGGTGCATATTTGAGATTGGATTGGAAGAACAATTTGATTACATGATTGCGGATTACAGCATCGTAAAAGCAAATCAATATTTTTTGTAAATTAATATACGGTCACCTCTAATCAGCATCGTGGAAACTATAGGGTTGGTGTAAACCGTTCAGAATTCAGCCGGGTTGAGATAAGTGAAACATCAAAAAAAAAAAAGCTTGTATGTTTCTGTGTTATCGCCAGACAGGGTAGCAAAATTTACCGTGAGTATGTTGCCGGTATCGCCAGTTAGAGTAGATGAATGACCGTGAGTTCTTCTCCGCCAGTCAAGGGTTGTGAAATTGTAGAATTACCGTGAGTACTGTAGTACTTTAGGATTGAAACATTACTGTGAGTTTATTCAATCTTCATTCAGGACAAAGCAAGTATGCTCCTTCAATGGCTGGCACGGAGCAGGACAACAAAATTACCGTGAGAGAAGATACCGCTTTATTCGCCAGTTAGGACAGCAAAATTACCGTGAGTGAAGACATTAATCGTGCAGCGAATGGAGTTCGTTGTTCGCCTGTTCTGAACAGAGAGTGAAGATGGGTGAACGTTCACCACTTGAGCATTGCAAAATTACCGAGTGAAGATGGAATTAGATAGAGTAGCGGTATCGTTTGACAAAGGGTTAGGGTTATAATTTTAGCGTCGGAATTATCCGTCTCCAAATAGAGTCGGATTTAAATTTCCGTCGCTACTTGAGAGGTAATTTAGTTCCGTCTCTATTTGAGACGGAAAAATTCGTCTCTATTTTCTTCTAAATACAGCAAAAATATTGTCGTCTCTATCTGTCTCTATATTCGGCGGCAAATATGAAAAATATACCGCCACCTAATTCCCTCACTAATTCGTCTCTATTCTGACTCTATTCCGTCTCTATTATTTTCATCTCTATTTCGTCTCTATTCCGTCTCTATATAGAGACGGAAATTTTTCCGTCTCAATTTCCGTCTCTAAATCGCTGTTTTTTAGTAGTGGATATTAGTTTAGTATTACTCTTCTCTTCACTCAATCTTTTAGTAACTTCCTTTAATGGTTTTTATATTCACAAGGGGTAGATGTTGTACCTTGGAGTACCCAAATTTAAATCCCCTTCCTCCATATATAGGTATTTTTCACCAAAGATTTAACTCAATAAACCCTTCACATGTATGAATTTTATACTAGATCTTAAGATACAAATTTGAATTGTTCATTGTGGCTAGTAATGAAATATGCCTAGCTCAAGATTTCATGATGGTAACGTCTTACCACCAATCCTCCTCAAGTTCAACACAATCCATCACTTGTGTAGAAGATTATTTATGGTTAGATGACAAGGCTTGTCTAGCCCCTAAACTTCCAGAAGTGGGTGTGCACCCCCACTACTTTCGGCCTAGGCGTTCGTCGCACCAGACACTTCCCGTAGGGTGTTAGGTTTAGGTGTTTTCTTTCTAAAATCAACATGGAGTTTTAGTGTGGTTTATGGGTTCGGATGTATGCTACTAGTATTTGGTAGCTTAATAATTTTCTAGACTTAAGATTTATCCTATCATTACCTTTAGGCAACAATTTGTACCAAGTAGTTCTTGAGATTTATTTTCAAACTTTAAAGGAATTGAAGTACTTAACACATAATATCAATACTGACTTAGTTATTCTAAGCTCTAATTGTATTCTATTTTCAACCAAAAGTATTCTTTAAAATTCCTAGGAGCATGTGTACTTGCTCTCAAGGAATTTGTATTCTTAACAATGTATTCTCCATAGGTATGCTATTGAAAAATAGCTTAATATGATTTATCCCAACCAAAATCTTATCATACTCATTAGACGATGTTCCAACATATATATTTACTGTAGTTTAATGTTCGAACAGTATAACAGCACACCATTCTCAACAGACATTCATAAAAGAAAAGTGTATAAATGGATCATTCACAAATCCAAGAAGGGTTATGAGTCGTGCCATACTGAAATACCCCAAACCTTAATATATTAATGAACTATCTAATTAGGATATACTAAGGCTAGAACGTGCCTTAGAAACGTTAGAAGAGTGTTAAACAACAATTTACACCAAAACATGCTTTAGGAACAATTAGAGCAAAGGTGTTTTAAAGAGCACAAATAAATTAGGGAACTACCAATAAGTTCCCAAGAGATTTCAAATTTGAAATACCTCTAAGATTAGTAATACGCATTAAGCGGAATTAGCGTTTAAACCGAAAACGTACCTTAGGGCACAAAAATGTGCTTTAAAGAAAAAATGTGCTTTAAGCATGTATACATGGAACGAAAAGGCTAATGAGCCTAAATGCCATAAAGAAATAAGGGAACAATAATTAAATGGTCATAGGAGCCATTGCGTATACACACAATTAAGTATACAAAGTCCACAGTAAACAGGTACTAAACTGACAAAAGTCAAGGAGAAACCACTAAACGACTTGGTTTTAATTGGAATGAGCAATATGCTATTTCATGAACAAAGCTTCTAAAGGTTGTAAAATATTAAGGACACATTTAAACTAGCCAAAACAAATTGCATAATCAATGTGACCCGGAAGCACATAAAATGGTGTTTTAAGGCATTTTTGGCTATGTAACATACCTAACACATGGTATAAGTCCTTATGCACGAGATTAATGCATCAAATATTACATAAATACAAGGGAGAAACAAAAAAAAATCAGGTCAAATGGGGACTAAGGCTGCCGACTTCAATGGTGAGTCATTAAGGACAAAAATGCTTTAATTTTACTATTTCACCCACCATGACTTCCTTGATTGCGTTATCAACTTGTCCCCTGAGTAATTCATTAATCAGACACTTACCTGTCATTATGAGAGCTCTCAAATTCGTAGCTCCTCCTCTCTTTGAAGAAAACAACAAAAAAAACTTCATTGTTCTTAGATTAGTACCTTAAAGAACACCTTGTCTTGCACAGATCCTAACTTTCACATATTAAGTCCAAATTCTAAGCTATATAGCTCGTTGGAATCCTCTTTCGAAGATCTTTACAACCATAGCTCATGAGCCCCCAGATTCTCAGGAAAAACCACGAAGAAGTGCCTTTGATTCTTGAGGTAAAACATTGCCTTCTTGGAAACTCTTCCTTCTTTGATTTTCATCAAGGCCGAGTGCCTAGGGTTACTAACCCTCCTTATTCTTCATCTTATTCTATGATTTGGAGCCAATTTCTCTAGCAAATTGCAGTCAAAATTTCTAAGGAAATCAAGCTTAAATGCTAAGCTAATGGTTAATATACAAGGTAAATCCTACAATTACCTATTTCAAGGTTCTAATTGTTGATCTATATATGATCTAATATATTGTTCATAATGTTTATTATTGCCGTAATTATAAGTGTGTTAGATTTAATTTTTGACACATTAAATGTTAATATTTTGTAAATATAAAATTAGATTTATACTCCTTATGATATAAGCTTCAATATAAACTATCATAATATACAAGAAAAATTCATATACTATGTATTTCAATATGGCCGAAAATTAAGGGCTTATTAATGAGTTAGAAAAATTATCTAACTTAGTTAAATTAAAGGAATTAGAGTAATTAAGAGTAATATGTAAAATTTAAGAGGTTTTGGTACCTAATGGTGATTTCCGAAAAATTATGAGGTCAATATGGAATTTTGAGAGTTTAGGTGATGAGAAAATAATTGTAGAGTTAGGTTTACACTTTAGAAAGAGTTTATAAGTATTATAACGAATTTATAAGGTTTTTGGTATGTTTATACTATAACATTAGATAATTAAATCTGGTGATTTAGAGCTGTTTAAAATGATTTTTGATGTTCAAAAATCTATAGGTAAATTAGTTACGAAAATTAGAAATTAATTGGAGTTAAATTGGTTAATAAGTGAAAGAATAAATCATAAGGGTAACATGGTAATTTTACTGGTCAAACGGGGTAAAACATGGTCAAACGTGGTCAAACATGGTCAATGCCAGTTTATAAAATATTTAGATGAGTTAGAATAAAAATTATAGCAAAAGATTAGGTAATAAAATGTCTAAGGAATAAAAAGTTAAGATAAGTTAACTTTAGGGGTAATATTGTAAATTCTGGAAAGTTAGGGGGTTTGACCATAAAAGGCTGGTCAAACTTGGGTATGTTTTGGTAATTGACCAAAAGTATAGAAGAAATTAATTAAGAAAGACTTTGGAAGAAATTAGAAATAAAAATAACAAGTTTAGGACTTATTATGGGTAAAATAGAAATTAAAAGAAAACTATGGGTAAGAAATGTAAACAACACATTTT
Organism: Limonium bicolor; assembly: GCA_023374045.1. Classification (NCBI taxonomy): domain Eukaryota; kingdom Viridiplantae; phylum Streptophyta; class Magnoliopsida; order Caryophyllales; family Plumbaginaceae; genus Limonium; species Limonium bicolor. Next base: position 104,254,691 of record CM041783.1, on the reverse strand, counting down.
TATGTGTTTAGAAGGTTAAGGAAATTAAATAAAGAATTTGGAAACAAGTTGTAAAAGAAACAGAGTTAAGACGGGGTTAAACGAGACCCGTATATAACTTAAGGTATACGAGGGGTATACCCGTAATTTAATATGTATAGGAGAAATCAATACTTAAAGTTTTAAAGAAAATACAAGTTATATTAGAAAGAGAAATAAATACGTATGATACGGAGTATCATACGGATGTATACGAAAAATTTGGGTATACATGAATAGTACTCATATACGTGAACAGTAAAATACGAGACGTATACGTGAACAGTACAATATGAGACGTATGTGAATAGTGAAATACGGTGAATAGTAAAATATGAGGCCGTATAAATGAATAGTGAATAAGAGACCGTATAAATGAATAGTGAAATATGGATGAATAGTGAAAAATGCTAAAACCTTATACAAGGTCCGTATAAGTCTAAAGTTGCTAACTATGCAACTAAGTAACTACTAACGATGTTAGTATGTTAATGAATTAGAATTAAGCTTGAAAACGCTCCTAGATGAACGAACCCGTTTAACGGTAAACCGTTATACCGGGTTAACCTAGAAAGAGGTTTAAGTTGAAAAGAGAACCAAATTAGTTCTAAGACACAGGATACTAATACTAGTTCTGGTTACAGATCTAGATAGTCGGAGGCGTTCGGCGGATTAAGCGAACGTGGTATTAAGAGCTAGCCAATCTCCGGTGTACGGTATGGGATTCTTGTAGCTTGCTTGTTAACGGGGTCTACCTCGGTTTGTGTGCTATGTGTTATTGTGATACGACCAAACAAGATTAAGCATGAAACCGATTTACTGTATTGTTATTGTGTGTCCATTGCACACTAACACGACTTGATTCAGAGCTTGTTCATTAACTATGTTTAGTAACAATTGTATAAGGTTATAAATACTCCCTGTTGTTAGTAGGTTAATACCGAGAGAGGTTTAACTAACCAATTGTCAATGAGACTTCAACTAACTGGAACTTGGGGGAAGAGGAATCCGGGACTGACTCCTGTCATGCATGTTTAGGTTAGGAGGCCGGCATCTGCATCAGATCAATCTGTTCCGCATATGGCTCGTCTACGACTTGTCGCCTAGGGTCGACAAACAGACCCGACCATCTCGAGTGAACAGTTCGAGGTGGGAGGCAAAATTAGGAGGCGCGGGAGGGCCAAGCCTACATCCCTCATAACTTAAGAATTAATGTTGATTAACCCAATGGAGCTAATAACTCATTGGCTAGGGTTACCTTGACCTGACAAGAATAAACAATTCAGTTAGAGAACAACCAGTTCTATTAAGAGAACGGTTGACACTTATAAGGTATGGTCAAACACGAGAACTAAACAATTCTCAGGCCTCAGGAATTAGGAATCTAACTTACTCATTAATGGGCGTCCATTACGACATTCGATTTATTTGAGCTGTGAATGTTTCACATAAATGTGTTGTCTGTTATCGTACTTCTTATTATTATTTATATGAATAAACAATTGCATGTATACGACAAAGTAGTCGTGTGTAGTCCTGCTAGCTTGTGGGCTGCACGTCTTCTGTACCAGCAATGTGCTGAGCCCCTTGGGGCCTGTGATTTAAACTTTGCAGGTAGGTACCAGACGAGGACTCAACCTGAAAGTAGGAGCGGGTAGAGTACTTCGGGTTGCTTTTACATTTGTTACACGAGTTGTGCATGTACACTCGTTTAGTAAATTGATGAGATGTTAGTATGATGTATTAGGATATGAGATACTCGGTATAAGTTGTGGTTTATGTATTGTAATATATGGATGCTAGAGGTATTATCCGGTTAGTCAGACCGTGACTTGTAAGAGAATAGGCCTAGTTAGTCACGTGGGTGACCAACGGCGGTAACACCAATTTAGTAGAACTTTTCCGCTGCGTTGTTAATGAATGAGATGGACTTAGGGCAACGATCATTGTATTTGGAGTTAGGGTGTTACAAAAAGTGGTATCAGAGCGTAGTTACGCTCTGATGACTGGAAATTACCGAGCTTAGGAATTATCGAGTTAAGAATAGTAGACTTTGGATAAGGGTTGAGTATTAGTGCGAGAGGTGCGCTAGTTAGGATTCCCCGATGTGTATCGGATATCTATAATACCTGACCCGCCCTCCGCGACCCTGGTTCTAAGATACCAGAAATGAACGCCAGAGTGATGACAAGCCTTCTCTTACTCGGGAAAACCCGATCTGGCAATTACTTAGCATTATGCAATACGAGAAACACCTCGTTATGCAATAGTCTTTCAAGACTTGAAGGTCCTAATTGGAGCGCAACGTTGAAACAGGCGCTACCAACGAAGTCCTACCAATGAGAGAATAATAATCACCGGCAACTTGGGTCGACATGCTACGCAGTCGATATAACCCCGACATACCAGTAAGAAGAAAAGCACTACGAATGCAATAAGAGAACAAGAGAAGCGACAGGACACCGGACAACAGTCCAAAAGGGCAATAACAACAGGATAATACCGCGCAAGAGCATAGGGACTACCTAAAAGTCACGTATGCAGCGGGTAACTCCGAACTTACACAAAGGGAGGGTTGCAAGGACCTAACTGCAATAGCTCAGATGACTACGAATGCATATGCAAGTCATACTCCAAGATAGGACTACAACGTAGTGCCTAGGGAGAGTCAATACTCGATAACCTCGACGAAGGTATGGAAATGAGAGTGAGAACCATGGCGAAAGCAAAAGAAAAAGGGTTCCCTTAGAAAGAGGAATACCTGATAAGTAATTATACAATCAAAAGCAGTCAAGAAGCTGCCCAGATAATCAATTAACCAAAGCCAAAAAGGGCAAAGAAGGAGTCCCATGGACTACCACCTACATGGAGTTTAGGAGAATGTACCATTACCGACGTACACACTACCGATAGCCTATCTTGCATGGCGCACTTGCCTTGGCAAGTGCCGCCGCAATGAAGCTTTACAGGAAGCCGTGAAGACCAAATGGTAAAAACCACGGATATAATACATATTAACACCGGAATACAAATCCTTAATACTGAAGAGCGAAATATCAGGAGGGCCTGACGGCCTGACCATGACAACTAAATCAATACACCAGTCAGCAGGGAGCTGGACTTGGTCAGGAAACTAAATGACGTGAGCATCAGCAACAGACAACCGACACTACAGGTAAGAACATCAACCCAAAACCAAGCCTCACCTTGAATGGAAGAACCAAAGAGATTACTCAACAATGTGAGAGGACCGGATGTAAGTAGTAACCTACAAGGAAGGTATTACGACATACAATGAAGATGGAGAACATAACAACTTTCAATAAAAACAGGATGAATTCCCAGAATAATACTATTACAAGCACTCTTCATTGAAGATATTGATAAACCCAGAAACAGAATCAAAGAAAACAAATTTAAGCAATGACATACCTAGGATCAAAAATGTGCAATCACGGAAGAGAGAACCTCAAAGGACTACACCATAGAGTTGGTATAGTCGAGCAGGAAAAGACCCACAAACGATGGTTAGTATTGCTTGCCTAACTCATTAACACCCAAGTATGATTAGTCATTAACGGGTGGCGTAGTCAACAAAAGTTGAACAAAGTATTGACATGGCAGCACATGATAGCCAGGGTAAATAACCGACTTAGACACCTGAAGGCAGAGGCCTAATGAAAACTAATCCTTAATTGCTAAAAGACGCAAGTCTATGAGAGCGAAGGAATTGTCACAGACACTGATTAACATCGGATTACCTAAGCGAACTTCCACATTTGGAAGCGAGTTACAACAACTAATTGTTAAACCCAATAGTACATCCAATGATGTGACCTAACATTGACAGAGCTCAGAGAACAAGAGATTTACGTGGATAGCCTACATATGATTAAGAATACAACAGTGTACCGAACACCGGCTCTCACTTGAGACTAATCAAGCATTAAGGGCCTACGAGCCAAGGATGTTAAATACATCAGAGCTCGAGGCGCGTGAAAGCATAAAAAGGCTTATCTAGGCCATGAATGAACTACAACTCGTACATACTAGTGGTTATGAAAACCTGTACTAAATTGAGGAGGAATTGCTAGAAAAGGGCACCAATGAGAATAGAGAGATGATACGATGACGAAGGTGGAGAACGAACCACTTCTTTTAGGGGGGGATACCTCTCCTTGTTGTGAGGCCTTGAGTGGGAATAAACCCCTCGAAATGGGCTTTCACTTATTAGAGATAGAATACAACCAACAAATAAACCTGAAATTTGAAGCAATTATCTTCGAGCTGAATGATAACAATCTTACAGTATGATGCGATAACCGCCTTACATTAAACTTGGGAAACTCCCAGTGTGTTTACACCATGAAGGGGATTGAAAATAAAGACAAGACGTTGAAGTAAAACGACCTAAGAATCACACCATCAATGGGCAATATAAGAAAGCTAAAGCTATTTTGGTAGTGGAGGCCATGAGAATAATACCTGTCAGGTAGATTAAGTTACGGTGCACAGCAAAGCAACCACTATATATAAGCCATCAAATATTGACATGAAAGCAATCAGATTTATCAATTAAAACCTGATGTAAGTAAGGTGATGAAATTGGAGACAGACTGTGCAGTAACGCCAATAGTCTGGACCATGTGATGAAAGATTTCATAAGAAGCACACTGTCCATTCCATAAGGGACTGGAAGTACATTCCTAGTGGATCGACATGAGAAATGAGATAAGAGGCTCTAAGGAAAGAGACCTCAAGTTACTAAAGGATCGAGTCCGTACTAAATACAAAAGGTATAATGTAGTTATGAACCCAGTAGATGGATATTACTTGATTAAGTTCAAGAAGAACGACATGTGTGTTATCATGGATTGATGAAAGAGGAGATCGACAATAGAATACTTCACAAATTGCTGTAACTAAGCGTGTGACGAACACTACGAGTATACTTAAACGAGATGTGGGACGACCACACACCAAAGGAGCTTGTGGGCCTGATGGACTTATTTATATGTTAGTCGGGTAAGTAGCAATGTATTAGTAAGGTACACCATATATGTAAACACGTAGTGTAAGGAACACGAGAAGTAGTCGACTCCGTACGACGGTCAGAGATGCAAACTCACACCAGAACAACAATTTACCGTGAACAATAGAGGAGGAAGAACTCAGTTAAACTAATGAGATTAAAAGAGTCATAGAACTCATTCCAGAGGAGGAAACAATTAAGAATTATGAAGTGCGAGAAGCACTAATTAGTAAGTATGAATAGTTCATATGTTTCAAGATTTTTGAGTGAACTGTGAAAAGCAAAAAGCACTGAATAGTAACTCCAGAGTATACAAAAATCTCAGACTGAGGGTCAGTTAGTGGGAAACAATTCAGACGCTGGAACACGCAATAACAGCATGAACATCAGATCTCCAGAGAACTGGATAGACATGCTATAACTCATAGAGACCGTGTATAGATAAAGATACCACGCGTCCATTAAGAGACCTTTATTCCTAAATTATAAGGATACAAAGGAGCTGTAAAACATATTAAAGAGGATAGGAAGGGCAAACTAAACCCCAAGATTATCAGAGTTGCGCAGCAGAAGCTAGTGGACCTTATCTTAAAGGTTTGATATGCCTAACAAAAGGGAAAAAGGAACGATATATTGCACATCTTCCAATCAAAAAAATATACGACTTATCTATCAAATACTTTGGAGCCTTAGAGACTACACTTGAACCAGTTGTAAGATTGGTATAAAGACCAATAAGAATCCTTGATATAGAGACTAAGCCATTACCGTGGTGAAGACCCTCTGACCCAATCATAATGTGAGATAGACTACGTGGAAGCTAGGATGCTCCATGACAACTAAACATCTTGAACCTATGTTCAAGGATGGTATAATGTTGATACCTGGGCGTAATCCATTTAAGGGGGGTAGAGCACACAATCGCTTAGCGTATGTTTCACGTATTGAGTATGTAAACTACAGTGTGCATAGCACAATACAATTGGTTGTGATGTTTGATACGTATGTTATATAAACACATGTATTAATTCTTATGTGGTTGTGGTTATTACCCACAATTAGATGTGAATACCAGATGTATTAGAGGACTACCTCGTTAACTTTGGTGTGAGAATTCAGGAAAAGAGGAGTAGAAACTCCAGGGGAATTAAAATCCCTACGATATGTATTGATATGAGTCCAAATATGGTAATGTTATGAGGCATGAATCGGTATGAGACCAATGTAGAATCTGGTAGGAATTAAATTCTCTAAGAATTGCTGAGAGGTGAATTAAGAATGACTGATGGACAAAGTTCCATAATTTGGAGATGTATTGAATTATGATTATGACTAGAAGGACTAAAATATATAAATGCTACATGAATAATTATTTGGTTGTTTGAAGTTGACGTGGGAGGTAGAACTTGATCTTGGCCAGATCAAGGAAAACTGAACACAAATTGGGGTGAAAGGATAGTTCAACACTGATCTAGATCACATCAGGGTCGGATGATTCCTGAAACTCCCTACAAGTGGTCACAATTAACCACGAGAGTATATGCAGTAGCATAAAGTGGAATTGGAGTTGACATGTATTTTCCTTACTAAGTCTCACTCATGGAACTGAGGACGTATGTGCCCTTGTCTTCGGACCGGTTACATGAGGGGTATGTAGCAAAGAATATACAAAGAGTATTTCGATTACTAAAACATACAAATTGATATGTTGTATGGTAAGTATGGTATATATATATGGCAGACCTTATGAGTCAGAATGCCTATACAGATATTGAGTGATCTATATGACCTTTTAGTGTGAAGTTACCTGTGTATTCTAAGGAATGTAGATACATAGGAACTTGGGGGACAAAGTTCTTTTAAGGGGGGTAGATTGAAATACCCCAAACCTTAATATATTAATGAACTATCTAATTAGGAATATAAGGCTAGAACGTGCCTTATAAACATTAGAAGAGTGTTAAACAACAATTTACACCAAAACATGCTCTAGGAACAATTAGAGCAAAAGGTGTTTTAAAGGGCACAAATAAATTAGGGAACTACCAATAAGTTCCCATGAGATTTCAAATGTGAAACACCTCTAAGATTAGTAATACGCATTAAGCGGAATTAGCGTTTAAACCGAAAACGTACCTTAGGGCACAAAAATGTGCTTTAAAGAAAAAATGTGCTTTAAGCATGTATACATGGAACGAAAAGGCTAATGAGCCTAAATACCATAAAGAAATAAGGGAACAGTAATTAAATGGTCATAGGAGCCATTGCGTATACACACAAATTAAGTATACAAAGTCCACAGTAAACAGGTACTAAACTGACAAAAGTCAAGGAGAAACCACTAAACGACTTGGTTTTAATTGGAATGAGCAATATGCTATTTCATGAACAAAGCTTATAAAGGTTGTAAAATATTAAGGACACATTTAAACTAGCCAAAACAAATTGCATAATCAATGTGACCCGGAAGCACATAAAATGTTGTTTTAAGGCATTTTTGGCTATGTAACATACCTAACACATGGTATAAGTCCTTATGAACGAGATTAATGCATCAAATATTACATAAATACAAGGGAGAAACAAAAAAAAAAATCAGGTCAAATGGGGACTAAGGCTGCCGACTTCAATGGTGAGTCATTAAGGACAAAAATGCTTTAATTTTACTATTTCACCGACCATGACTTCCTTGATTACCTTATCACCTTGTCCCCTGAGTAATTCATTAATCAGACACTTACATGTCATTATGAGAGCTCCCAAATTCGTAGCTCCTCCACTCTTTGAATAATTAACACAAAAATACTTCATTGTTCTTATATTAGTACCTTAAAGAACACCTTGTCTTGCACAGATCATAACTTTCTCATCTTAAGTCCAAATTCTAAGCTTGATAGATCGTTGTAATCCTATTTCGAAGAGCTTTACAACCATAGTTCATGAGCCCCAGATTCTCAGGAAAAACCACGAAGAAGTGCCTTTGATTCTCGAGGATAAAACATTGCCTTCTTGAAAACTCTTCCTTCTTTGATTTCATCAAGGCCGAGTGCCTAGGGTTACTAACCCTCCTTATTATTCATCTTATTCTATGATTTGGGAGCCATTTTCTCTAGCAAATTGCTGTCGAAATTTCTAAGGAAATCAAGCTTAAATACTAAGCTAATGGTTAATATACAAGGTAAATCCTACAACTACCTATCTCAAGGTTCTAATTGTTGATCTATATGATCTAATATATTGTTCATCTTGTTTATTATTGCCGAAATTATAAGCGTGTTAGATTTATTTTTGACACATTAAATGTTAATATTTTGTAAATCTAAAATTAGATTTATACTCCTTATGATATAAGCTTCAATATAAACTATCATAATATACAAGAAAAATTCATATACTATGAATTTCAATATGGCCGAAAATTAAGGGCTTATTAATGAGTTAGAAAAATTATCTAACTTAGTTAAATTAAAGGAATTAGAGTAGTTAAGAGTAATATGAAATTTAAGAGGTTTTGGTACCTAATGGGATTTCCAAAAAATTATGAGGTCAATATGGAATTTTGAGAGTTAGGTGATGAGAAATAATTGTAGAGGTTAAGTTTACAATTTATAAAAAGTTTATAAGTATTATAAGGAATTTATAAGGTTTTTGGTATGTTAAAAGTTAATAAAGGTTGGTATATATATACTATAACATTAGATAATTAAATCTGGTGATTTAGAGCTGTTTAAAATGATTTTTGATGTTCAAAAATCTGTAGGTAAATTAGTTACAAATATTAGAAATTAATTGGAGTTAAATTGGTTAATAAGTGAAAGAATAAACCACAAGGGTAAAATGGTAATTTTACTGGTCAAACGTGGTCAAACATGGTCAAACGTGGTCAAACATGGTCAATGCCAGTTTATAAAATATTTAGATGAGTTAGAATAAAAATTATGGCAAAAGATTAGGTAATAAAATTTCTAAGGAATAAAAAGTTAAGATAAGTTAACTTTAGGGGTAATATTATAATTCTGGAAAGTTAGGGGTTTGACCATAAAAGGCTGGTCAAACTTGGGTATGTTTTGGTAATTGACCAAAATAATAGAAGAAATTAATTAAGAAAGACTTTGGAAGAAGTAGAAATAAAAATAACAAGTTTAGGACTTATTATGGGTAAAATAGAAATTAAAAGAAACTATGGGAAAGAAATGTAAACAACACATTTTTATGTGTTTAGAAGGTTAAGGAAATTAAATAAAAAATTTGGAAACAAGTTGTAAAAGAAACAGAGTTAAGACGGGGTTAAACGAGACCCGTATATAACTTAAGGTATACGAGGGGTATACCCGTAATTTAATATGTATAGGAGAAATCAATACTTAAAGTATTTTAAAGAAAATACAAGTTATATTGGAAAGAGAAATAAATACGTATGATACGGAGTATCATACGGACGTATACGACAAATTTGGGTATACATGAATAGTACTCGTATACGTGAATAGTGTCCGTATACATGAATTGAATATACGTATACGTGAATAGTAAAATACGAGACGTATACGTGAACAGTAAAATACGAGATGTATACGTGAACAGTAAAATACGAGACGTATACATGAATAGTGAAATACGGTGAATAGTAAAATACGAGGCCGTATAAATGAATAGTAGAATACAAGACCATATAAATGAATAGTGAAATATGGATGAATAGTGAAAAATACTAAAACCTTATACAAGGTCCGTAATAAGTCTAAAGTTGCTAAGTGTGCAACTAAGTAACTGCTAACGACTTAGTATGTTAATGAATTAGAATTGAGCTTGAAAACACTCCTAGATGAACGAACCCGTTTAACGGTAAACCGTTATATACCGGGTTAACCTAGAAAGAGGTTTAAGTTGAAAAGAGAACCAAATTAGTTCTAAGACACAGGATACTAATACTAGTTCTGGTTACAGATCTAGATAGTCGGAGGCGTTCGGCGGATTAAGCGAACGTGGCATTAAGAGCTAGCCAATCTCCGGTGTACGGTATGGGATTCTTGTAGCTTGCTTGTTAACGGGGTCTACCTCGGTTTGTGTGCTATATGTTATTGTGATACGACCAAACAAGATTAAGCATGAAACCGATTTACTGTATTGTTATTGTGTGTCCATTGCACACTCACACGACTTGATTCAGAGCTTGTTCATTAACTATGTTTAGTAACAATTGTATAAGGTTATAAATACTCCCTGTTGTTAGTAGGTTAATACCGAGAGAGGTTTAACTAACCAATTTTCAATGAGACTTCAACTAACTGGAACTTGGGGGAAGAGGAATCCGGGACTAACTCCAGTCATGCATGTTTAGGTTAGGAGGTCGGCATCTGCATCAGATCTGTCTTCCGTATATGGCTCGTCTACGACTTGTCGCCTAGGGTCGCCAAACAGACCCGACCATCTCGAGTGAACAGTTCGAGGTGGGAGGCAAATTTAGGAGGCGCGGAGGGTCAAGCCTACATCCCTCATAACTTAAGAATTAATGTTTATTAACCCAATGGAGCTAATAACTCATTGGCTAGGGTTACCTTGACCCGACAAGAATAAACAATTCAGTTAGAGAACAACCAGTTCTATTAAGAGAACGGTTGACACTTATAAGGTATGGTCAAACACGAGAACTAAACAATTCTCATGCCTCAGGAATTAGGAATCTTACTTACTCATTAATGGGCGTCCATTACGACGTTCGATTTATTTGAGCTGTGAATGTTTCACATAAATGTGTTGTTGTTATCGTACATCTTATTATTATTTGTATGAATAAACATTTCATGTATACGACAAATTAGTCGTGTGTAGCCCTGTTAGCTTGTGGGCTGCACGTCTTCTATACCAGCAATGTGCTGTGCCCCTTGGGGCCTGTGATTTACACTTTGCAGGTAGGTACCAAACGAGGATTCAACGTGGGAGTAGGAGCGGGTAGAGTACTTCGGGTTGCTTTTACATTTGTTACACGAGTTGTGCATCTACACTCGTTTAGTAAATTGATGAGATGTTAGTATGATGTATTAGGATATGAGACTCGGTATATGTTGTGGTTTATGGATTGTAATATATGGATGCTCGAGTAATTATCCAGTTAGTCAGACCGTGACTTGTAAGAGAATAGGCCTAGTTAGTCACGTGGGTGACTAACGGTGGTAACACCAATTTAGTGTAACTTTTCTGCTACATTGTTAATGAATGAGATGGACTTAGGGCGACGATCATTGTATTTGGAGTTGGGTGTTACACTTACTATAATCCTCACTTCCCAATTCTACCCCAATTCCCCAGTTTTAAGTGCACCTATATTCTAAGTATTTCACTCGGCTTGTTTTCTCAGGTTCAGAGCGTAACTACGCTCTGATACCATTTCTGTAACGCCCCTATTTATAATAAGTACACAGCGGAATAAAAACTCTAATGGCGATTACAGATCATCGGGTTCCAAACACCCGGTACAAAACCTCACCAATTACTACTTACAAATGTTATAGTCTGAACTCAAGAAACAATGTAAACATAACTTAAAATAAACAAGGTAACTCTCCATAACTCCTAAATCCCATTCCAATCACTCATACTCTTCATGGCCACCTGTATGAACACTTTTGTACCTGCAAGATGAAACCAAGCAGCCCACCCCGATAGGGGTGAGTTATTTTCCTGGAATGGAACTGGTACAACTCCCCAAAACAATAAATTAAAACATAGTTCTCCAAATAAGACAGTAACATGAAAACAAACTCTTAAAAGTAAAACAGAGAAAAAGCACTTCAAAACAATCAAAGAGAAAAGAGAACAAGGCAAAGATAGAAACAAAGAACTTTAAAACCAAGACAACCACTTAAGAAGTCACACCTTATAGTTAGTAAGCATCCATTGTTGATGTTAGAACCAATTATGGTTAAGAATAAAAAGACTCAGGTAGTCACAGAGGACTAGGAATGATCTGAATATCCATAACCTGTGGTAGACAGCTTATGTCTCCACCATTTCAGAAAGGTGATTGTCATAGACAAACATACTCAAGAGTGGAATAACACCAATTGGGAGAGATGGCCCCCACCGCCAGTCAGTTGTCACAAGGACGAGGTAAACAGACCTCCGCTGTCAGTTGTCCATATGGATGAGGTATAGCAGACATCTGCTGTTATACCCAAAATTTCAACCCCCCGGAGTAGTCTCTAAGGCATACGTGTTACAAAGGGCAAAATGGTCAAAATGCACCAATGCACGATTTTCTAAGGACGTTCTCGGGATTTTCTATTTTCATATGACTTGTTCATCATCTCCTAACACTTCCAAATATCTTAGCCCAAAATTTAAAAGAGAAATTCAATCATTTTTACAATTTTCTCTCTCCTCTGGAAAATACCAAAATCAAAACAAAATGTCATGAAATTTTAACACAAGATAGAGGATGATTTTTAGAGACTAATGCCTTTGGAATTTCATTATTTATACTTTCCAATAATAAGTTATGAATTATGGGATGTTCCAGATTGTGAGATTTTTATCTAATCGATTATTTATCGAAATAACCCGATTCCAACTCTCAAAATTCCTAAAACTCGTCTTTTATCTTTGGTTTAAATTTCAGAATTTTTATCGGCTTGTAACATGTTTTTAAAAATCAGATTCTCTTATAGCACAAAATCAGGGTTTTAGATAAAGATCATATTCTATCAACATGGCCATGCTCTTTGTATAAAAGAACCTTCCAAAAACGACCTAGGGCAGAGGAGAACATTCCCATAGTCAGAAAATACAGCCGTCTACTTGCCTCCCACGTTTTCAACACTCCCAACACCGAAACTCTACCGAAATCATCCCAAAATCACCAAAAACACATTCTTTCTTCTCCCATTGATCTTCCAAGCATCAAAACACCACAAATACAGAACCAAAATATCCTTAACTACACAAGGAAGAAGAAGTTAGAAGCTCGTGTCAAAGTGAACCGGATCGGCCACCAACGAAGCTCTTAGAGATTCCCGATGTGAAGGAACAACAAATTTTCGAAATCAAAATAGGGTAAAAACCAAATTTTCTAACTCTTCTGGTCTAAATACACTTCTGGTTGAAATTTCTAACCGAATTGATTTTCCTTGCTTCTGAATTAAGGTTTGTTTGTGTTTCTGCCTTCTAACTTGTTAGCTAAGTTTCGTATTATTTTTAACTTCAAATTGAATTCTTTTAATTACTAACGTGTTTATAATCTTTCAGGCTACGTACCCATAAAATTTAAGCTAAAAACACCACCGGAACAGCCTCAACACCGCCGTCCGAGGGAGGTCCGCACCCACGGACGCCATGTCTGGGGTCCCGGACGCCCTGTCCGTAAGCACGTTCGCTCTCGGACGGTGGTGGGATTTCAAAATTTTCAATAAAATTAGGTTTTATAAAACATGTCCGGGCCCACGGATGCCCTGTCCGTGGCCTCGGACCTTTCAAAATTGTGTTTTCTGTTTAATCCGACTTTTATTTTCACATAGGTTAATTAGGGTCCGTGGGTTCAGACAGTAGGTCCGTGGCCACGGACAGAAACAAAATTTGACCTAATTCTGCCTCTGAAACCCTACTTTAGGTAATTTTTATTTCCCTTTTAATTTTCTGTCAAAAAATGCTAAAAAATACAAAAAAAAGAAGCTCGCGCACTTAGGTTAAAGCGACTCGTAATAAGCCGTAATTAAACTAAGTAGAGGAAAAACGACTTCTAGGGGTAATGAAAGTAATTGAACCCTAAATAATTCATATACCAAGCCCCCGAATCCGAACTCTCCTTTCCTAATTTGATCTAGGTTAAAATTAGGTGGCGACTCATAATAGGTTCCAGTGAGCTAGCTTAGGTTTTATTAATTATTGTTATATGACAAAGTTATTAATCTTAGTTTATAAGTGGACCTAAAACCCGGTTAGATCCTAATCAGCTTTAATCAACATAGGATAGGGTTTAAAATCGAAGCCCACAGACTGGCTACTCTGCTGGGGACTAGTTCTTAATATTAACTTGTTTAATTTTAAGAAAGAGGGCTTAACTCAAAAATGTTTATTTATGGCTTTACTACTTTGTTTGTTTACTTTCGTGCACACTTTAAATTTCTGCACCTTTGCATCATATGAGAGCGAGGGTCCACGCAAACCGATTTCACCCCGGGACCCATTTGAGGGTCCCCTGTCAGGGACTCACACCTTTTAGGTGATGTGAATAAGTGGAGGAAAAGAGGAGGGTGTCGTCTAACCACACCCCCTTAATACCTGGGCTTTAGCCCCAAGCATTTTCCTGCCAGTGTCCTTACCTAGCCTTGTTTGGTCATCCAAAGACCCGCCCGTAGACGCACACCTTAAGGTGATGTGAAAAAAGTGGGGAAGCCCAAAGAGAATAGCGTGCAAGCCCTATTCCTTTGTGGTGACCTGGGCCCATGCCCCAAGCACCTCTCCGGATCGATCCATACCCAGTTTGATTTAAACGGCTAGTGAGGACATGATGAATTTGTATGGGCCTTGTTTGCTTGTATGATCGGCCAACTGCCCAGCCTAGAGATTGAAAGGAACTTCTACTACATCAACCTAGCCCAACCCGAATTAGCAGCTCTATTTGTTTGTGGCCTAGAGGCCCTGTTTGGTTTAACGTGTGAGTTGTTCGGGCTTCGGCCCAAAAGCCTAGACTTAGGTGATTTCTCCTTCAACCTAATTTGAGTTACCAATTTAGTTCTAGGCCCACGAAAAACAAATCCACTTAAAATAATCAACAAGACATGAAAATCAATCAGGCCTTTCCATTTTGGCCCAAAGCCCATTCTAGTGTAGGTAAACTTTCTATTTGGGTCCTAGCCCAAAATCCTAGATCTGGGTACCAGCTTTCAGGCCCAATCAGAACCATCTGCTTTCGACCCATTTAAATTCACGATAGTTTGCACAATCATTTATTCCAGTTTCTGGCCCATAGGCCCAACAAGAACTTCAAAATGAATCTCAGACTTCAAAGTTCCTCTCTCGGCCCAGTGGCCCATTCATACTTCATACAGTTTTCTTCGGCCTGTGTGCCTCACTTCCTAATTAGGGGCATTCAGGCCCACACATCCATTCTAGTCTAGAAGTCCCTCTGACCCATATGTCTTACTTCAATCCCAAATCATTTCGGCCCAAGTGCCACATTCTCAAACACATTCTGGCCCAAGTGCCACATTCCTAAATTATTCCGGCCGAAGTGCCACATCGTCAAACACTTTTTGGCCCAAGTGCCATAATCTCACAACACATTCCGGCCCAAGTGTCAACCCATTTATGAATCATTCTGGCATGTGTGCCTCACTTTCAATTCATACAGGCCCGAGTGCCTAATCCACATTCATGAAACCGTTTAAACCCATGCACCTCACATTCAGGCCCAAGTGTCTTATGCGTCACCCATAGGCATTCCTAGTTTAGGTATTTCGAAGAGCCTACTAAGTGTTGAAGAAGAAGACGAACACAGTCATCTTATCTTAGCGACGTCCCGACGGTCAAGAGCTCGAGTCTTCAGCATGCCGACTTCAGACGGCTCAGCAGGACTCGGATTCACCAGAAATTTTAGGGTACCCATGCATTCTACTACATAACCTACCATAACACTCATCTTTCAAATGCACCTCTGATAGTTTTTGAAGAATGATCATTTTCAAACCACTAATAAAGAAGCATCGATTTTGTTAAATCATCTTCTTCCTCATGTTCACAAGTGAATGACTTTTTCAAGTCTAAATGGTAAGAGAAAGGGATTCTGTTTTATATAAATTTCTTTTGAGAAAATGGTTCATGAAATAATTATTTCCCGACAATGGAATGCAAAGACTTGTATTTTGTCTCCCAAAATTTGAACATGCCTTGCCAAACATCACAACTCACCCCAAAACATCCAAAACAACCCACGGAGCGGTTCCAAATCCACATCTTTTAAATTGTTGTCGTAAACCCCAAATCAATACTGGGGCAATCTGAGTTTAAGTTCGTCATCTTTCATCTTTCCTTTAATGTATGAACGAGTTTCAGAGTGAAAATCTTACGAGAGTGTCTTGAGCGGAAAAACCATGAGTGAAAGAGCGTGTCACTTTTACACGACTTTGGAGAGACCACATTTAAAGGTGAGGTAAACGGCATGACTCTAACCGAAGGAGATAATTTGTAAATTTACTCTCAGACCTGTGAAAAGTAACAAAGAGTGGATACACGACTATCAGGAATGACGAAGCACCTAGGTATAACACCACATAGCCAAAAGCTTGTGAACCTTGACATTAAACCCTAGGCACCCCCGTTGAGCCTTTCATATATCCCTTTTCGATACTACAAACTCCACAAAATAAGCCAGCCAATGATGAATAATCGACCCAGTGACCAAAGGAAGCAAGGAGCCCGACTTCAGAACAACAACTTCACAAGTCCAAAGAAGCAAAACTGCTACTAGCATGACGAAAGGATCCGCAAATGGTCCCAAAGTGACACAGGATCCAAAGAGCTCACATCAAAAACAGCTTTCCAAGTTCAAAACTGGGAAACACAAGAACCCCGAGGGAAAAGAGATTCAAAGAAAGGCAAATCTGAAAAGCCTCGAAGAAATCCAAATTGAAGGAAAGAGAGAAGGTGCAAGACACAACCCAAACCCAAGTTCTAAGCTCACAAGCGAAGTAATCACGAAGTGCCAAACGACTTCAGGATAAAGAAGGCAAGTCCGAGAGAAGACGTAAGGTGCAGCTTTGGTCACCCCTTTAAGCTCCACATACCTCAAACATCCCTCCATGGTCCAGTTGTCTTTCATCACACCCCATGGCCACGTTATAAGCCTCAAAGACTTCCGACTTGGTAGTTGTGTACCCAATCACATGAAAGTAACAGATCGAATGCGTAAATTCATCAAATATCAAATTCAATGGTCTAGAAGTTGTGATTGTAAGTGAAAAGCGAGTGTAAACACCAAACATGTCGAGTGTAGGTTAGGAAACACCAAATCAAAATATAAGCCTTCACCCTGAGAGGACAAGACTCGTTCGCACCTTTAATCAAAGAAAATACTGCTGGCAATCGATCGTTCCGATCAATCGCCATGAACCCAAAGCTTGAGCACCACGATCTTACCACAGGCACATATAAGCCCTTACCTCCACATCAAACATCACAGGCCCACATATAAGCCCTTACCTCCACATCAAACATCTCAGGCCCACATAAGCCCTCACCTCTACACAAACGCCCTTCAACACCTCAAGATCATCACTCAAAAGATCTCCACATCAAACACCACACTCCCACCAGCGGCATGTTCATCCTCTAAGAAACTAATTGCAGATCTAATATTCTTGGTCAGGAAATGATTATTTCACTCTCCTTTTTGAGCAGAGTTTTATTCAAGCATTGCCACGTTTGACACATTTTCTAGCAATTTCTTGCTTTGAACAATTTTCATCATTGCCACGTTTGGCACATTTTCCAGCAATTTCTTGCTCTGAACAATTTTCATCATTGCCATGTTTGGCACATTTTCCAGCAATTTCTTGCTTGAAATATCATTGCTATGTTTGGCACATTTTTCAACAGTTTCTTGCTTTGATCAAGTATTTTACATGCACTGTGATTGCATTTTACAAACTTTTGCATACACCTCATCATCGCCACGTTTGGCCTTTCACAATTGGTTTTCACCACATGCATTTGCACGAGACCATTATCTTTCCAACTCATTTTTAGTTCGAGACCCAGAATCAGTGCGAGGTCTAACCTTTAGGCTCGTCATAAGACCTAGATCCAACCTTTAGGCTCGTCATAAGACCTAGAACCATCTGTTAGGCTCGTCATAAGACCTAGTTACATTTCTTTAGGCTCGTAATAAGACTCTTTAGCTTACCCACTCTCATCAAACACATTGCATTCATCTCATTCATATAGGCTCGTCATAAGACCTAGTTGCATTATCCAGGCGCGTCACAAGACCTGGCGACAGAAAAGTTGGTGAGGTGATGGCAATAAATCCTCTTGTGTTATGTCATCTTACTTTGGGATCAACGAATGGTGGGCGAAGGCAATAAGTTACCAGGGTTTTTACCAGGAGTTATCCCTGTACACCGGCTTGGGGGGCGATGGCAATAAGTCCACATTGGGTCCAGCCAGGAGCATTGGCACGGGTTTCAGTCCCCAGAAGCATCCGAGCATCATCAGCATCATCGGCATCATCAACAGCAACATCAGCATCATTAACATCGCTAGCATATCAGAATTCCTACATCTACACATTATTTAACTTTCATCATTTTCAGGTAGTCAACGCCTTAGAATCGCTTGACATTTACTTCATCATTTCATTTTTAGGTAGTCAACGCCTTAGAATCGCTTGACATTTATTTCATAATTTCGTTTTTAGGTTGCCAACGCCTTAGAATCGCTTGACCTCTCTTCATTTTCATTCTCACTCATAGGTAGTCAGCGCCTTAGAATAGCTAGACACAATCTATATAGGGTTTTTAAGATCCAAAATTTTAGGGTATCACTCAGGCATCAACTAGTCTTTTCATCTTCATTACAAAGCCTAGTCGACGGGGGGCAATCTGTTATACCCAAAATTTCAACCCCCCCTGGAGTAGTCTCTAAGGCATACGTGTTACAAAAGGCAAAATGGTCAAAATGCACCAATGCAGGATTTTCCAAGGACATTCTCGGGATTTTCTATTTTCATATGACTTGTTCATCATCTCCAAACACTTCCAAATGTCATAGTCATTATGAAAGGTATTTCATGATTTTTGATAATGTTTATTCTGGAAATTAAGCTTTTAATAAGCTAGTTTCTTTAATAATTAACACATGAAATAACCTCAAAATAGAAATAAAAAGGTTTTCAAAATTAAAATAAAACTGTCACATGGTTAGCATGACTACATACAATCATAAACCTGAAATTATTTTATATGGAGCCTTAGCCCAAAATTTAAAAGAGAAATTCAATCATTTTTGCAGTTTTCTCTCTCCTCTAGAAAATACCGAAATCAAAACAAAATGTCATGAAATTTTAACATAAGATAGAGGATGATTTTTAGAGACTAACATCGTTGGAATTTCGTTATGACTTTCCAATAATAAGTTATGAATTATGGGAGGTTCCAGATTGTGAGATTTTATCAAATCTATTATTTATCGAAATAACTTGATTCCAACTCTGAAAATTCCTAAAAAACGTCTTCTATCTTTGGTTAAAATTTCATAATTTTTATCGGCTTGTAATATGTTTTAAAAAATCAGATTCTCTTAGAGCACAAAATCAGGGTTTTAGATAAAGATCTTATTCTATAACAATGGCCTTACTCTTTCTATAAAAGGACCTTCCAAAAACGACCTAGGGTAGAGGAGAACATTCCCATAGTCAGAAAACACAGCCGTGTACTTGCCTCCCACGTTTTCAACACTCCCAACACCGAAACTCTACCAAAATCATCCCAAAATCACCAAAAACACATTCTTTCTTCTCCCATTGAACTTCCAAGCATCAAAACACCACAAATACAAAACCAAAACGTGCTTAACAACACAAGGAAGAAGAGGTCAGAAGCTCGGGTCAAAGTCGAACCGGATCGGCCACCAACGAAGCTCCTAGAGATTCCCGACGTGAAGGAACAACAAATTTTCGAAATCAAAACAGGGTAAAAACAAAATTCTCTAACCCTTCTGGTCTAAATACACTTCTGGTTGAAATTTCTAACCGAATTGATTTTCCCTTGCTTCTGAATTAAGGTTTGTTTGTGTTTCTGCATTCTAACTTGTTAGCTAAGTTTCGTATTATTTTTGACTTCAAATTGAATTCTTTCAATTACTAACGTGTTTATAATCTTTAAGGCTACGTAGCCAAAAAATGCTAAAAAACACAAAAAAAAGAAGCTCGCGCACTTAGGTTAAAGCGACTCGTAATAAGCTGTAATTAAACTAAGTAGAGGAAAAACGACTTCTAGGGGTAATGAAAGTAATTGAACCCTAAATAAGTTGTATACCAAGCCCTTGAACCCGAACTCTCCTTTCCTAATTTGATCTAGGTTAAAATTAGGTGGTGACTCATAATAGGTTCCAGTGAGCTAGCTTAGGTTTTAATAATTATTGTTATATGACATAGTTATTAATCTTAGGTTATAAGTGGACCTAAAACCCGGTTAGATCCTAATCACCTTTAATCAACATAGGATAGAGTTTAAAATCGAAGCCCACATCCGCTGCGACCGACCCGTTCTAAGTCATCGGTGAAAAGTGTGTGCACCACTTAATAGAAAGAATCCACACTCAATACCAAGATTGACATTTTCCTATATTCCCACTAGATTATTAACTGCACAAGTGCAATACCAAAACACTCAGTCACAGAGTGCAGAGGCGTAAACCCTCAGCAATTAATATCTAATAGAAAGAATCCATTCCTAATAAGGCTGATCAAACTTGACTCATGGATGAAACAATACCCATAGTTCAATGGAAGAATTTACCAATACCAGATATTTTCCTATATTCCCATTTACCCCCACTAGATCATTAACTGCACAAGAGCAGTACCAAAACACTCAGTCCTATAAAGTGCAGAGGCGTAAACCCTTGGCAGTTAATATCTAATGAAACAACTAGATAGGAGGAACCAATAACCAAGGAAGTTTCACATTCAGGGCTCGGTTAGTCACATCAAGCTGAGTTAGTCACACAATAGTTTCCTTTTGAAATCCATTCAAGATCAGTTGACATTTTCCAAAACATTCCATAAAGTCCGTTAGCAAAGTTTCTGAGTACGAGAAATCATACCTGGTAAATGTTATAGCAGTTCTAGTAGACTCGTGCAAACATTCAACAATACTCTGAGGAATATTAAAGATAATCTATTATCAATAACTTATATCCTAAGCTAAACTAAATAAATACCTCACTCTTATTTCTAAATCTCGATTATCTTGTAAACCCTTGCTTAAATGTTATGTATAACCTTTGACTTTTTATAAGAAGGTTGTATAGCTCAAGGTGGTAAGATCAAGGAATGTATTTTACTAACACTTGTTAATTGTTCCACTCAATCCACTTTACTAATACTTAACTATAATTCTCACATTTAGGACCTTTATATCATAAGTGCAATATATTTTATTCAATAAATCTTAGAATACTATACTATCATTTCACAAGGTAATGATTATGTACTTTTATCAATATCCACAAGATAACCCATTATGATTAAATCTTTCCCTCAACTTAATTAGGGTCTACATCCTGTATATTGGAATCATAGTATTGTAGATGCATCTTATTATAACTTTATTTAAGTACTAAACTCAATTATCTTATCTTTAGTTCAGAATGACTTTTATTACAACCATTAAATAATCTTGTCTTAAGATGTTAAATTACTTTTCATCTTGAAATAACTATATTCTAATTATCTTAGACTCATCGAACTCATACATTTAGTATTCACAAGTGAAATACCCCGAGTAATTATCACCGTAAAATAGTGAAGTTTAAATTAAATTATGAGCAACGATTATGATTAAACTCCAAAATAATAATAATAATAATAATATAATAATAATAACAATAATAATAATAATAATAATAATAACGTCGCGTGTACATAAGCTCATCCCTAAACTGAAGATGTTATAAATAATAATGCGACGTAAACACGAGCTTATATACATGAATGCACACTTCTAAACCGAAAACGCGAGTATAGTCGCACATGTGTGTATATATATATATGTATATAATATACATAATATACACATATATATAGGCGACCAACGTTACATAT
This sequence comes from Limonium bicolor, assembly GCA_023374045.1. Taxonomy (NCBI): domain Eukaryota; kingdom Viridiplantae; phylum Streptophyta; class Magnoliopsida; order Caryophyllales; family Plumbaginaceae; genus Limonium; species Limonium bicolor. The sequence continues at coordinate 104,232,822 of CM041783.1, read as the reverse complement.
AAGTAACCATGTCGTATATATACGTACAGGTACATACATATACATAACGTTACAAATTACAATGATATAACAACATAGTCGTATGTATATATATAACTAACGACACAACATGATAATATAGTCGCTTATATATATATATATATATATATATATGTATATATATACTTACAAAAATGATATTACAACATTATGTATACGAGTAACCACGCGGCAAAATAAGATAGTCGCATATACGTAACTAACAACGTGACATAATGACGTAGTCGCACATATATATATATATATATATATATATATGTGTGTGTGTAATGTACAATGTACATACTTATAAAAATGGAGCAAGTTGTGCGCTCGCCGGGTTTCAAACCCGGTACCACTAGTGTCTATACTGAATGCCTTAACCGGTTGAGCTGTGCTCATATTCAGTAGTACATTGCACTTCTGGGTACTAAAGTTAACAACACATCATCGGATGAATTAAACTACTAACTCGACTACAGATAAAGTAATGCCCCACCATTACTTCCTGTTTTCCACCATCGGCAAGGAGTACACAACATCAATCAAACTCCTCTTTTCTTGTGTTCATGCGCACACCTTGAAGGAAGAAAAAAAACTGGAAGTTTCTACTTCTTGAAATTGCCACACACGACACACATTCTTTTTGTCTTGATCAGTACACCATCCCCTTCTTTGCCCCCCACCGACACAAGTGCCCGGTACTCCTTCTCTTTCCTTTTGTTCAACTACTCTGTACTGATTTAAAAAAAAAACTCCAACAACAACAGAGGTGAGCTGGTGATGCCCTCTTCTCTCCCTCTGGTTCGTATCGCATGCTCTGGGGAAGTCCACTTCAATTCCCAATTACCACTGAAACAAACACGTTCTTCTACTCTGTACCAGTCGACAGCAATGAACACACACCATAAGATACCAGCTTTCACTTCTTTTTATCATCTTTTCCCCCAACCGAAGCGGTCTTCATCAGTTGCATCAAGTGCAATAGTGGGATGAAGACGTAAAACAGCAACAGAGTTGATCGGGTTCTCTTCCTCTCTTCTCTCACGCGCATATTTCAGAAAGAAATGAACACCGACAAGAGTATCCCACTGTATTTCCATATCAGTAACTTCCCTTCTTTCATATTGGTGCTAACTTCCTTGGCTTCCTCCCAACAACGGCTGGAAACGTCCTGCTCTATCCGGTTCCTCTTTCCTTACATTCCCACTCCATCAACTATAACAGGCACATTCTTTTTCTCTTCTCGGTACCCAAACTCTAGTATCAAGAGCGCAGCAGTCTCCTTCCCTTCTTTTCTCTACGTAGCTCTATTTTATTCCATGCCAGGACGGGTACAAACCCATCACTTCTCCTGTCCCATTCTCGACAGATAACAACAAGAGCAACAACAACCCAATTAGTGGAGAAAAATGTACAGGTGCTGCCACGGTAAACCATGCCGACACTTCACTTTCTGCTTCACGGGAGTTCACAACCCAACTAGCAACAACAATTACATGCTCTGTGTTGTTTCTCCAGTCTTCATCTTCTCCCGTGTTCACTGGCAATATGGCACCACAAGCTCTGTATCTCCTCTCCTCTTCATTCCTGAGCCACGACGGTAATGATGCTACCCAACCTGTTGAAACAAGAAGAACAACAACGTCTCCTCCTTCGTTGTCTCGTTGTATCCCATCTCACCTGACAAGAGCTTCTTGACTCCCTCGAATTGGAACAAGCACTATATTCCTTTCTCCTCTTTGTCTCGTCTTGAAACAGCATGCAACAGAGAACTGCCTCTTCAAGATCTCCTTTTCTCCACTGGCGAGCCGCAACCAGAAGTAATACCGGTGTAGCTCAAAGTGCACGAGAACTGTGCCTAGGAACCAAACTACAACAAGTCCAGTGAACAAAAAAAATGGGAAGAAATCTCCAGTTTGAACTCATTCCCATGGGTATTCAGGCAAAATCTTTCCTTCTTCCTACTCCACACACACAGCACGACGGGAGGAAATAACAATAGAAAGGTTGTCGCTCCTGTGTTCCAAACAACTGCAACAAGATAAAATCACCAGGTCAAGATGCTCTGCTAACTACAGGTGGAGCATAGAAGCAGCAAGGGCCGTAACGAACGTCAACCAGGAACCCGTGTCTGAGACAACTCGTGCTTTAGAAAAAGGTATGGATATGTGTGGTCCGTATGTTGTCGTGTTACACGGCTTGTGTGCTGTGTGCTTTGTTTGACAATGACCATTAGACTAAAGCATGAAATTGGATTGCCTGTGGTGGCTTGCTTATATGCTTGTTATATCATTGTTGCATATTACTTGCGCACACACAGTAGTTTAGTCCCTTTCTCGTTTATGGAACTTTGAGATGGAACATGACGAACTACGTAAACAAAACAAAAGAACTACACAAAGAGAAAACTCCTCTTTAACTATAGAGGACATCTAACGACACCCACTATGGTGTTAAGCTATTAATGATAATGATAAGTAAATATAAGCTGGTGGAACATGAGGATAATCCGGGAATATGATTTCTCGGGCCGCGCGGTAGGGACGCTCGGGAGTTGGTATCTGCATCAGATCCTTCGACCGACTATTGGTGGAGCACATCTTGGGGTCTAGGGGTGACCCCTTTTTCTCGACGCATGACGCCGGAATGGAGGATTAGCTATGGAGAAGACGTTCTCCATCTTGTGGTGATAAGAGAATTCACACACAACCTTAAAGAGATAAGGAACAATTGGCACCTACATGATAAGGTCACAGGATCTAAACTATATCCCCAGACCTGGTGCAAGGAAAGATAAAGGAAATACACACCATGGGAATTAGGGAAAACATGTGTAATGAGACCAAGCAAATAAGAAAATTCTCAAATGTGATTCTTTAAGAAATAAGGGCTGAATAGCACCTACATAATAAAGTCTCGGGATCTAACCTATATCCCCTGACTCGGTGCAAGAGAAGAAAGGTAAACTTATGTAATGAGAACAAGAAAACAATACGTAATCTCATGAATGATTCCATAGTGAGGATCAGCGGTATAATATACCTATGCACACGCCTTATTATTTACGTGATTGCTGTTGCTATACTAGCAGCTTGTTGTGCTTGGTTGTGTGTTTGATGTTGCTATGATGCCAGCATGTTATGCTTGGTTGCTTGTTGCTTATGCTTGCTACCTTTAAGTGTGTATAATATCATAATGTATTGTGGTGTGCTTTACTGCTTTATTGTAAATTGGACATAATAATATTTGATCATGTAGTCGTGTAGCCCGGCAACATACGGGCTACACATATTCATACTCAGCGTAGTTTGCTGAGTCCTTTACAACCCAATTTTTACAGGTATTGTGCCGGACGATAACGGAGCGTAGGCGGGATGGCTACCATGGGGGTAGTCCATTAGGGCATGAGTTTTGAGTTTGGGGAAGTATGTTTAATGTATGGGTTGTTACTAAACCCGAGATGTAATTTTCAGTTTATGATTTGGTAATTAAGTTGTAGACACTTAGTATTTGGGAATTGTATTTTATGTTGTATATGAGTTTTGGTAGAGGGCTGTTTCCAGTCATGCAGACCATAACTTGGTGTTGGAAGAGTGGTCGTGTCAACCACGTGGGTGGTTGGCGTCTGTGACACCCGGATAGAGTTTATTCTGCTGCATAGTTAGCTTGTAATATGGATAGGAGCGTTATTCGTATGGTTGGATGTTTATTCGGGGGTGTTACAGAAAGTGGTATCAGAGCGTAGTTACGCTCTGATGACTGGAACAGGAAATACCGAGTTTAGGAGTTCTAAAAGTGGGTTAAGGGTCGTGGGTAGTACGTGAGGCACGTTAGTTAGCGTTCTTCTCCAGTAATTACTGGATACCTAAAAACACCTACACCCAACCTCCACGTCCCTAATCATCTGTTAAAATTCAGAGAAAGAACGCTAGAGAGGTAGGAAGCCTCCTCTTACTCTCGGGGAACCCCGATCTGGCATCTACTTAATGTTATGCAATTAACCCGTGAAGAAAAGACTATAGCATGAAGTTCAAAGACGTTGCCAAAGGAATAATACCCATTGAGGGACCAATTTTAGCGGCAACTTGGGTCGACATGCTTAGCAGTCGATAGGACCCTACCTCACAAGCAGAGAGGACCGAAATACCCTAAAATTTTTGAAATAAATAAAGCTTAAATAAGCAATTAATTAAGCCAAGGATGGGATTGAGATAAATTCTTCAATTCGCACACTTGAGAGGTTAATTTTAGAAAACCTCTAGTAAAACAATGAAATAAGATAATATAGTTTGAGAGGAAATTACACCATAAAATTGGTACAGTCTATAATGCTTAATGAAGCATGACACAATTTCACACACTATAGTATAATATTATGGAGTTCAATAAATTCCCTGCTCCTTCTCACGTTTCTCTTCATTCTCTGCATTACCTGAGAGATACAACGCCTCAACTGGCGATTGGTATGCATCGCCACCACCTCCTTTCTTCTTCTTTTATTCAAATATTATTCTAAGTCTCTCAACCTCAGACAACTGAAACTGGTGACCACAACTGGTCTTTCTCTTCTGCTTCTACCACCGGCGAACGAGGACATACATACTAATGTCTCCTTCATTCTCTTTTTGTTCGAGTTGTTTTATTCCTTTGCAACCCCACAATCGTCCCACAAAGGACAAATGATGCTTATCATACTTCTAATCTAAGACAACATAATATCACACCAATAAAATGAGCATCAAGCTTTACGATATGAATTTATGAACCAAAGGCTGGAAGTATGTACGATATCTAGCCGCTACGTTAGCATGCGATATATATCCTCCTCTAACCACCATCACCATACATGACCCATATCACCATTTGGTATATGGTTACCCACATACATAACTACCGTGATATCACTATGAAGCTCAAATCCCCCATCCTAATTCTTGCTGTTTCCCCATCGCTTCTGACATAACAAATTTTCTTAGACAGTGATTGCAGTTCCCTGAGAAAACACATTGGTATGGGGATCATAAGAAGAACTCTCGAATCTTGTAAATAGCCATTACCATGAGGCACTGGTTACCCACCCAAACACAAATAAAAAGATAAGAAAATGGTAGTGAATTCGCCACTATGTTCAAACATTCTATCGAATATCTTGATCAAGGAGACCAAATAAAAAGGAGTTGGGTACAATAGAGAATTAAGTTTCAATCATGGAGGAACATGAAATTAAAACTCTAGTTCCAATAATTAATATGAAATACAACATACTCACAAGATGATACAGTGAAAAACTGAGCGTTCAGGTCACGCATAAGGCTCGTGCCATAAGACTGGTTTATAATAGATTAACAATTACCATAACCTCAGTAAGATTATCTCAATGTTCCTGTAAACATAACCACTCTCAACAACAACAAATAAGCAACAACCCTGTAAAAAGGAAGTCAAATCTGGAAAGGTCATGCTTATGTAACCATTACCAAATGTTTCTTAAGGACTTAATTAGCATTATTAAATCATAATTGCATGTTGCTAAGTCTTGGTAGGCTCTTTGGGTCCTAACCAAGTTCATTCCAAGCTTAGAGCATGTTTTTGCTCAAACTGTCTTTAAGGTATTTTACTGTGTTTGTGATGGTTTAATTTACTTAATAGCATTCCTAAGGCACTTTTTAGCCTTTACATACCATATTCTAGCATTTAAACAACACATCAAGGTCTGAGTATTTCAATCTACCCCCTTAAAAGAACTTCGTCCTCGAAGTTCACATTTCCCACACATCATTTGGATTAGAACACGGGGATTACTTGCAAAATAAAACTTCCATCACCAAACATACTTTCATATAACTACCCTAACCACATCCATAACATACCATACTTGCATAACAACCTCGGACATAACGGTCCGGGTAATATATCCACATCCATACATAACATAACATACTTACATGATAACCTCGGACTCAACGGTCCGGGTATCTTAACAACATCCGTACCTACATAACAACCCTCAGACTCTTAGGTCTGGGTAGCATAAAAAATTTCAGAACTCAACCACATTAGGACTCAAGGTCAAAATAACATTTATTACACATACCACACAACATGTCTTAGCATGTATAGCAATCAAAAATACCTTCTGTATATACTGTTATCCCGCAAGTTCCTTTGGGATATCAAAACAATCACTTAATCTTTAACATATATACTTCCCATGACACCGGTCCGAAGACAAAGGCTCATACGTCCTCAGCTCATGAGAGAGTACTACAATACAAACATATTCTTTATAAGGGTAAATAGGATAACTTTCTTTAATTAAGGTATGAATCGAAGGTTTTGAAAATACCAATTGAAAATCCTTTTGAAAACGCATACAACTCCAAGTCCACCTTATGCTCTTTGCTTCTTTTCCTAGTGTGGTTATTTGTGACCACTTAAGGGAGCTTCATGAATCATTCAACCCTGATGTGATCAGCATCAGTGTTGAACTATCCTTCCACCCCAATTTGTGTTTGGCTTCCCTTGATCACATGCAATCAAGTTCCACCTCCCACTTCATTTTCAAGCATCAAATAATACACTCATTACCAATTTTCTATCTTTTAGTCATTCTAGTCATAATCATTACATCTCCAAAGATAGAACTTCATCTATTAGTTATCTCCATTCACTTTAATCTGTTGCCTAGGAAATCTTATTCTCACTAGGTTCTATGTCGATTTCATACCCTTTCATGAATCACTATATTGTATATATATACATATATTTTATCAAAATACAACACACGGTACTTCATATAATATTATATAAACATATACTGTTGGGTTTTAGTTCCCCGGGAGTTTCTTTACTCTCTTACACTAGTACTCTCACACACACACAATTAACAAAGTGAATACCCACTTATCACAATGATATTTACCACAATTTAAACCATGAATTAATGTGTATGTTTGTATAACACACGCACCAATCATCCAAACAAATTATTTTGTGCTATGCACAACATAGTTCACGTACACTTGTACGGTAAAACACACTAAGCGGTTTTGCGCTCTACCCCCCTTAAGGGATTACGCCCACGTAATCAATAACTGAACATTGGTTTAAAATGTTCTACCGTCGTGAAGTGTTTTAACTTCCACGCGGTCTGTTACACAATGTGCTCTGGTTAGAGGATCTTAACCATGTTGGCGGTCTAGTCCCAATCAAGAATTCTCATTGGAGTTTGATTAACTCATAATCGGTTTCGGTTCTAGCCTGTGAGGCTTCTAGGCGTTAATAATTAGCCATTCACCCATGTTCACTATGCACATTCAACACTTGAATCACTGGCTCACTAGTTTCTGCTGCGCACTCTTGATAACTTTAGAGCTGAGTTTGCCCCATTCGTTATTCTTACTGTATTGTATATCTCCGGTTATCACCTTCATCTTGGTAATAACGGTTTCTCAACCGGCGCGTGGTATTTCTTACCGTGCGTGAATTCGGTGAGTTTCAAAACTTTCCATCCACTCTCTCACACTCCTACTACTGCGTATACTGCTATGTATTCCACATTGACTAACTTGATTTCTTCCGACTTACTGTCGGTTGAGGTTGAGCTACTACCTAATGTGTAGTGCTCTTGGTTATTTCCCACACTTGAGGTATGTTCCATACCGATATTTGGTATTTAATGCTACTACAGTCACTTATTGTTAATCATGCCTCCATATTGGTTTTGTACATGTATTCTTTGGTATGACCTTGCATTTCCTATGCATCGGTCATTGTAGCGTTATAAGTGTCTTTCTACTTCCACCACAATTAACATTTCCAAATTCCTAACTATCTCACATGATCATTACTGCACAAGTGCAATACCAAAACACTCAGTCATACAGAGTGTAGAGGCGCAAAATCTTGACAGTAAATCTCTTATGCGATTCGCAATGGTATTCACACTATGTTTCACCGAGGTTCTTATCTCATAATACTGGCTTCTGGCTTACTGCTTGGTTCATTTGCTATCACTTACCGTTGTATCTCCACTGAGTTTAACTCATAACTCTGCTCCTTCGCCATTTTACCATTTAACAATACTTATACAACGGTCGCTTATTATGCACCGTGCTCTTACTCATTATACAACATCAACTTATACTGCATCCGCTATTATATAGCTTCCGCCATTACACTGTGTTTCGCCACTTATTGGCTGATTGCTGAATACGCTATTCTTCGAGTCTTTATGCTCCTTAAGTGTTTTTCCCTCTACATTTAGCATCACACACCTATGGTGGTTGCTATTAAACTTATTACTCTTTTGGTCTCCACAACTGGTACAAACACTTCTTCTCGTATTATTCTTATTCAAATCACTCTTGGGTAACAACAACATGGTCAATCCCTAACATATTTCTTGAACTTGGTTCACATAACTACCGCACCCGCGGTTTCACAATATCGAGAGGTATCCCCACTCATGACTCATTGGTTCGTTCTCCTCTCTATTTACTTGTATAACATAAACTCCTGCGATCCATCAAATTTATATAACACATTCTGTTTGTGGCTTATAAGCCTTATTGCCTCGAGCTCTGCTCATTGTAGGCTGTCCACACACATTTACTTCTCTGTACAACATTACATGGTTTAGAGGTTGTGTTGGGCTCCCTGATAAGGCCGTTGCATCACGCTTCCTTTCATGGGATGCCCCTTCAAGGATGTCAGGCTTCCTCCTGACGACTTATGTTTAACTGAGTGTTAGTTTCAACCTTTGCATTTTTGTCACGTTATTTCGTTCACGATTGTTGATCCAAACACCCCTCAAGGATTGCTCCTGGGTGTTGCTAGGTTATGCCATTACATCCGGCTTGCACTTATTGGTGCGTTTAATTAGCTACGCCATTTTTCTTTCTTAGCTGGGTTTACTATCCTCCTCTGTGAAGATCGATATTCCCAGGTAGTCTAGGTTATTATTCCGGGAGTTTCATCCCGCTCGTTGCACTTTAACATGTCCACATTAGGCATCTGCCTTGTCATGTATAGGCTGGGTTATCGTGCCAGCTATCATGTTTTATCCCTCAGGATTCTTGAGACAATGTGATGTGTTTACTTAACAGTCAGTGCACTTCGCACTTCCTGACTCTTAAACATTTCCTTGAAATAAATTCACTGACTCGTTTAGCCTTGCTAACTTAACCGAGTTCTTTTACTCCAACCATTCGTGGTAATTCGTTGCTCATGTTTAACTTTTACTGCTGACCGTAGTATGGAGTCGACTACTTCCCGTGTTCCGGACTTTACTCGTATACATATGTGGGGTACCATACTGATACATTGCTACTTACCCGACTAACCCATAAGTAGGTCTGTCAGACCCACAAGCTCCTATCGGAGTGCGGTCGTCCCACATTTCAGTTGGTACACTCATAGTGTCCGTCACACGCCTAGGTGAAGTATTCTGTTGTCAATTCCCTTATATTGTCCTGTGACAATATGCATTCCGTGCTTCCCGAACTCAATCAAGGGAAAGTCTATCTACAGTTGTATTTAGTATGAAGTCAATCCGTTTCCTTGGGTTGCTACCATCGGGTTTGTTTTAAAAGAAGGTTTAAAATAAGTATGGGTTTGAAAGAAAATTTGGTTTTGAAAGAAAATAGTTTGAATCAAATATGATTTTGAAAGAAAAAAATTCTCCTGTTGGTTTCACAACGTCTTCTTACCTTAACCAAGTTTAGCTTCTTGCTGACTAGTTTATTCCCATTTACAAAGGTTAGGATGTTAAGCCCTTCCACGGTTCACTAGTACAAAAAGGTCCTATTTCGGCGGTTGTAAAAGGTCTTTTCGGCGGTTCTAGAACCGTCGAAAATAGGGATGAGACCCTATCTCGGCGGTTGTACAACCGCCGAGATAGAACACCTATGGTGGCGGTTCCTAGCTACAACCGCCGCCATATGTGGTAGTTTTTTTTTGAAAAAAACACACCTATGCTGGCGGTTGTTAGCTAGGAACCGCCGCCATATGTGGTTTTCAAAAAAAAAAACACACCTATGGCGGTGGTTCCTAGCTAACAACCGCCGCCATAGGTAGTTTTTTTTTAAAAAAAAATTAGCTGCATCGTCTTCTTTCTTGGGAGCGAGATGCAACAGTTTTGCATCTCTGTAGAGGCGCAAACGCAAGAGAATGAACAGTGGCACAGAGCATGTAAGCTTCTTGTTCGCCTTGCAAAATCACTGTGAGTGTGAAGAGATTGTAGTGGCACAGACACTAGAAGAGAATAAAGAGACACAAACACAAAGAAGAGAATAAATAGGCGCAAAGCATGTATGTTTCTTGTTCTCAAAAAGAAAAATATAAGTTTGAGTATATTACCGGATCCAGAATGAACTACTTCAGCCCCGTCTTCAATCTAGTGAGTGAGATGCAGCGGTTTCAGTGATTTGTCACTACATAGGCGTAGACACAAGAAGAGAATGAAGAGATGCGTAGACAAAACAAAGAGAATGAAAGGCGCAGAGCATGTATGTAGCTTGTTCTCCAATGAGAAAAAGATAAGATCGAGTATATTACCGGTTCTAGAATGAACTACTTCAACCCTGTTTTCAATCTGGTGAGCAAGATGCAGAGAGGAGCGTTTAGCAAGTACATTCGCCAGTTAGAGTTGCAAAATTACCGTGAGAGGAGAGAGATGAAGAGCGGTTGCGATATATATAATGAAATAAAGTCTATTTCGACGGTGTTAGCGAGGAACCGCCGAAATAGACTAAAATTTTCCTGCGGTCCGGTTCGAATTTTTTGAAAAAAACCGGGAAAACAGGCTTCCGAAAATTTTATGTCTAATAAAAGGCACCTATTTCAGCGGTTCCGCCGAAATAGGCTGAAATTTTCCCGCGGTCCGAATTTTTTGAAAAAAAACCCGGGAAAATAGGCTTCCAAAAATTTTAGTTTTTAAAAAGGCACCTATTTCGGCGGTTCCTGGCTAGGAACCGCCGAAATAGGCTGAAATTTTCCCGCCGACCGAATTTTTGAAAAAAAATGGGAAAATAGGCTTCCGAAAATTCTATGTCTAAAAAAAGGCACCTATTTCGGCGGTTCCTAGCTAGGAACCGTTGAAATAGGTGCCCCGAAAATTCTATTTCAAAAAAGGCACCTATTTCGGCGGTTCCTAGCTAGGAACCGCCGAAATAGGTGCCTTTTTTAGACTCAGAATTTCGGGGCACCTATTTCAACGGTTGTTGTTACAACCGCTGAAATAGGGGCGCCGAAATAGGCGTTTTTTGTACTAGTGGTTATGATGATCCCATTTAACTTCGTGGTACTTTACTAAGTACTTTGTATTTGTTAAAAATTTCCCGTACTCTCCTATTATAGCAGCACTTGCCATGGCAAGTGCGCCATGTTAACTGTTATCGGTTCAACACACACACTGGTTGCGGTATTGTTTTCACCCGCACTGTCATTAGTTGCCCTATTGGCCCTTACTTGCTCTTACTGTCTTGACAATTTAATCCTCTGGGCGTCTTATCACTGTACTCACATGATAATCATTAACTAGGGTGTTTCCCATTCTGGGAGATTTGTAGTACGTTCCACGCATTTGTCATGGTTACTGAGACTTGCCTCTTGTTTGGGTACTACGTTGTAGTTCCTTAGTCGGTTGGTATACCATTGTTGACATTATTTAATAATCGTGGTCCCGTAGACATGTGTCTCAGGTTTCATTACTTCACTTCTTGCCTGTTGCACGGTTGGTGCGTTGCAAGCTGGTTGTTCTCGACTGCTCGGCATGTCGACCCAGGTTGCCGGAAATTCCATTCTTCTATACACAAGATTCTTTATTCTTCGCTATTAAATGCGGTTACCATTGTTCAGATGGAAACCGTCTCCGGGATTCCCACTTTTCGGGATCTACCGTATGACAGGTTCTCCGTACTTATAGAGATACTTAATGACAGCCAGATTGGGTTTTCCCGAGAAGAGAGGACTCTCATCTCTCTGGCGTTCTTTTCCAAGTTATAAAACAGGGATTTTGGAGGGCGGGAAGGAGATTGTAGGTTTCCAGTGCACACTGGTAATTCCTAACTAGCGTATCTCTCACGCTATCACTCAACCCTTACCCCAAAGTACTAAAATCCTAACTCGGTACTTCCTAAGCTCGGTAATTCAGTCATCAGAGCGATACTTCGCTCTGATACCACTTTTTGTAACACCCCAACTACAACCATACGCTTAACAACAAACTGCAGCGGAAAAATTAACTCATCACATTACTTAACTCAATGGTGTTACACGCCGTTAACCACCCACGTGGCTAACAAGGCTAATACATATACATTGTATCAGTCTGATGGACTAGATTCCCGAGCAATTACACACTACTATCCCTTTTTAGTAACAACAACGAATATACATATACATTCCAACTATACCGAGTATTTACAAACTAATGCCGGCAACAATTTCGGTCTTACTACACCTATAATACATACTCAATTTGAATGGCTACCCATGTACAAACAACTACCCCGTCCTACTCTCGAACGGCTTCTAGCTCCTTGTACCTGAAATAGAAAAGGAATGAAGGGTTGCCCCCCAGGGGGCTGAGCACCTATGCTGGTATGGTAATCATGCAGCCCGCCTGCTACCGGGCACGCACGACTAATTGTCGTCTAAACATGCGGTTGATTATATTCAGATCATGCAAGAAAACTATAAACACACAACACATTGCATACCCTTAACAACGGGGGTTCAACAAGTCAATCATCACTTCTATACTTGATAAATCGCTCATTGTGTTCTTTTACCTAGAGCGTTTCTCCTCTATTGGAGCTATTCCTTAATAGACGACACTACCACTAGTCGGGTTATACTCAAATTCGTCTAACCTGACATACATGATCCGCATACTCCACTACATCACGTTTCAACGTACATACAACTAACATCGCTATAAGAATTGCAGTACAACTCATAATGGTTAGTATACTAGGTCATAATCATAATATAAATCGCATATATACATATACTTAAGCATTCATAGTAAAACACATACATAACGTATCAATTAGCTAATGGATATAAAGAGTATTACATAACATACAACAATAATAATAAGTATAGGGAATGAAAAACAAAATAAATACAATCACGTGAGCCTATTGAATGTTGCCAAACTCATGATAAGCTCGTTACATAAGCTCGTTACACACACAAACAACATACAACTACTCACGCATAGCCGTGGTTAGAAAGTTCCCATGGTTTGGGTCGTTAGATCCGAATACCGATCTATTATATAACCCTAGAGTCGGTTAGTTAAGTTTAGCACATATCTAAGGCTAAACAGTATCAAAACTACGCACGCCACATAATTAAACAACTGTAAACTCATTACATGTTTTTATCTTAAAAGGTGGCAAACATACAGAAAAACACAATGGCATACAAGCTGGTGAAATCCGGTAGGACACAGGTTACAAGAAAACCATACCTATCACCACGGTCCACTATACTGTGTCCTCCTACGTTCCTCGAACAAATCCCATACAACTGGTAACATCACAATTACTTCCATTAACATGGGGGTAACATGTTTGTTTAACATCTAAAGCGCCCATAGTTAACCCCGTCATCCCGTTATACTTAGTTTTATTCTTGTGATCTTAGGCTCACAACTCTCACATCAAACCTAACACTTGTTTACACATTTTAAGGCCTTTACATGTCACCAAATAAGGCCTAAACATCACCAAAAACCATTACCATTAAATCCCCCATGATTAGAAGCCTTTAAAACACATTTTGCAACATTTTTACCCTGGTCCGGGACTTGGTCCGGACCCAAGGTCCCAGACCAACACTGGAATGTAGTCTCGGCCTTTATTTTCACTTGACCGGGTCTTGGTCCTGGACTAAGGCCCGGACCACTTGTAAGCTTGTCTTTCGGCTAATTTTTTTAAGGGTGGTCCAGGTACCTATACAAGGGCTAGGTCCCGGACCATGTTAACAACTTGTCAAAACATCATTTTTCAACCCCTATACCAACCTTAAACCTTACCTAATCATTCCATAAACTTTCCACATGTTTCCTACATGTTTAAACACCTTAAAACAAGCAGAAACCTTCCCAGATCTTCACTAACTTGTTACTCAATTCCTTACAACAAATTCCTAGCACTTATAACATTTTTCCTTAGATTTCTAAGTGGTATATCATGCCTACTACCTTAACTAACCAAAGTGTTATCTCACAAACATTACCACCACTCCAAAAGCATCATTTCTCACAAACACCTCCTTTACACAACTCCTTCTATTTCCACAAGCTTACACTTAGACCTTCACAAGGCATTTCTTTTCCTTTGTTTACAAATCTTGAACAAGACTTAACACTTCACATAACATTACCTTGGTGCGTTTAAAACACCCATTTGATCTCTAAATCCTCCAAGACAATGCCCAAGGCACCTTAACACTTACGTTTTCAACTTTTGTCAACCAAGAACACTTAATCACTTAGTACACATTCCTTACACACAAACATATTGTTTTCATCCTTTAGCCATCCAAGACATTCATCTTCACAAAAAATGCTCTTTTCACACAACTAAACCTTTAAACTACACTACATCACAATATAGTGCTTAAACTTAAATTGCTGGGCTCTTAGGCCCTTAAATTACATTAAACTTAAACACAGAATTTCCACATTAAATGCCTTCAACCTGTGAATACACACAACAATGCTCCCATGTCCTTTTTTTCCACCTTGTGGATAGTTTTCAATCTCATTTCCATTGGCTCTTTAGGTTATTTATTAAGCAAATATAGCTCAATTTCCTAGTACAATAAACCACATTAAGAGAGGTCATTTACCTCTTTGTTTTCCAAGCTTTCTCACTTGTTTTTCTTGATTGAAAATTGGCAAGGATCTTTTATCACTTGTCAACCTTTGGAATTTGAAAGAGAGCTTGGTTAAGTAGCAAGATAGGACTCCTCCTAGTCCCTTGGAGATTGAATTAAGCTAAGAAGAGAGCAAGACAAGACACCATTGTAAGGTGAATTTTTGGCTATACACAAAAATGATAGGAACTTGGATTTCCATTGATTTTCCTGACCTTGAAGCAAAGGAGAATGACAAGGCAAGAAAATATGAGCTCAAGCTCCTTCAATGGTGAATCTTCATGGCACCAAAATTGAGTTCTTTAAGATTTGAAAAGAGGGAAATGAAGGGCTTGGTCTAACTAAGACAAAGGTAGTCTTGAAATTGATTTTGGAGCATGGAATCATAAGTTACAAGTGAAAGAAGATGAAGAATGAGTGTGGACTGTAGAAAAACGAATTTACTTGGGAGGATGAAGATAGATGACGGTGGGAACCAAGGAGAAAGAAGAGAATGAGGAGAGAGGTAGTGATTTGGAGATATTTATGTTATAAAGGTAATTTCTACTTTTCACTTACTTTTCCTTCTTTCTTTAATTTACTAGCACAAGGTGGTGAGTCACCATATAGGAAACCGTCCCCCCTCCTTTAATTAATAGACATAAGGCCTTGTTTGACCATAAAAACAACTTATGTTGACTTATAACTTAAACTAGCACTATTTGAGCACTATTCACAAATTAAGGCACATATTTGTGAAATTTTTGATTTCCCATTGATTTAGACTTCCTAATGTGATAGTAAGTAGTACACATGCTGATTAAAGAGTAATGATGGACATTTAGCCACTCAAAACTCATTTCCAAGACAATTTTCAAAAATGTGCTTTAAGGCTCCTTAAAGCACATTTTGTGTTTTAACTATTTTCAAGCTTGGTTTTCTTTAGTAATTGATTTAACATGTCATTAGCACGTTAAAAAGGTCTGGGAATGACCTTTAGGTATTATACAAGGTTACACCAAGTCTAGAGCAAGTATTTGCTTAAATTGACTTTAAGGTGTTTTCTTGTATTTTGTTGGTTTAATTGTCCACCAATGTTTCTTAAGGACTTATATAGCCTTATTAAATCATAATTGCATGTTGCTAAGTCTTAGTAGGCTCTTTGGGTCCTAACCAAGTTCATTCCAAGCTTAGAGCATGTTTTTGCTCAAACTGTCTTTAAGGTATTTTACTGTGTTTGCTATGGTTTAATTTACTTAATAGCATTCATAAGGAACTTTTTAGCCTTTACATACCATATTCTAGCATTTAAACAACACATCAAGGTTTGAGGTACTTCAATCTACCCCCCTTAAAAGAACTTCGTCCTCGAAGTTCACATTTCCCACGCATCATTTGGATTAGAACACGGGGATTACTTGCAAAATGCAAAATAAAACTTCACATCACCAACATACTTTCACATAATACCCGAACCACATCCATACATACATACTTGCATAACAACCTCGGACTTAACAGTCCGGGTAACATATCCACATCCATACATAACATAACATACTTACATGATAACCTCGGACTCAACAGTCCGGGTATCTCAGCAACATCCGTACCTACATAACAAGCCTAAGACTCTTAGGTCTGGGTAACATAACAGATTTCAGAACTCAACCACATTAGGACTCAAGGTCAAAATAACATTTATTACCCATACCACGCAAAATGTCTTAGCATGTATAGCAATCAAATTACCTTTTGTATACACAGTTATCCCGCAGATTCCTTTGGGAGATCAAAACAATCACTTAATCTTTAACATATATACTTCCCATGACACCGGTCCGAAGACAAAGGCTCATATGTCCTCAGCTCATGAGCGAGTACTACAAACATATTCTTTATAAGGTTAAATAGGATAACTTTCTTTAATTAAGGTATCAATCGAAGGTTTTGAAAATACCAATTGAAAATCCTTTTGAAAACGCATTCAACTCCAAGTCCAACTTATGCTCTTTGCTTCTTTTCCTAGTGTGGTTTTATTGTGACCACTTAAGGGAGCTTCATGAATAATCCAACCCTGATGTGATCAGCATCAGTGTTGAACTATCCTTCCACCCCAATTTGTGTTTGGCTTCCCTTTATCACATGCAATCAAGTTCCACCTCCCACTTCATTTTCAAGCATCAAATAATACACTCATTACCAATTTTCTATCTTTTAGTCATTCTAGTCATAATCATTACATCTCCAAAGGATAGAACTTCATCTATCAGCTATCTCCATTCACTTTAATCTGTTGCCTAGGAAATCTTATTCTCACTAGGTTCTAAGTCGATTTCATACCCTTTCATGAATCACTATATTGTATATATACATATATTTTATCAAAATAAACACACGGTACTTCATTTAGTATTATACAAACATATACTGTTGGGTTTTAGTTCCCCGGGAGTTTCTTTACTCTCTTACACTAGTACTCTCACACACAACAGTTAACAAAGTGAATACCCACTTATCACAATGATATTTACCATAATTTAAACCATGATTTAATGTGTATGTTTATATAACGCACGCACCAATCATCCAAACAAATTATTTTGTGCTATGCACAACATAGTTCACGTACACTTGTACGGTAAAACACACTAAGCGGTTTTACGCTCTACCCCTCTTAAAAGGGATTACGCCCACGTAATCAATAACTGAACATGGTTTAAAATGTCTATACCGTCGTGAAGTGTTTTAACTTCCACGCGGTCTGTTACACAATGTGCTCTGGTTAGAGGATCTTAACCATATTGGCGGTCTAGTCCCTAGTCCAACAATTCTCATTGGAGTTTGCTTAACTCATAATCGGTTTCGGTTTTGGCCTATGAGGCTTCTAGGCGTTAATAATTAGCCATTCACTCATGTTCACTATGCACATTCAACACTTGAATCACTGGCTCACTAGTTTCTGCTTCACAACTCTTGATAACTTTAGAGCTTAGTTTTCCCCATTCGTTATTCTTACTGTATTGTACATCTCCGGTTATCACCTTCATCTTGGTAATAACGGTTTCTCAACCGACAGGTGGTATTTCTTACCGTGCGTGAATTCAGTGAGTTCAAAACATTCCATCCACTTCTCTAACAACCTATTGCGTATACTGCTATGTATTCCACATGACTAACTTGATTTCTTCCGACTTACTGTCGGTTGAGGTTGAGCTACTACCTAATGTGTAGTGCTCTTGGTTATTTCCCACACTTGAGGTATGTTCCATACCGATATTTGGTATTTAATGCTACTACAGTCACTTATTGTTAATCATGCCTCCACATTGGTTTTGTACATGTATTCTTTGGTATGACCTTGCATTTCCTATGCATTGGTCATTGTAGCGTTATAAGTCTCTTTCTACTTCCACCACAATTAACATTTCCAAATTCCTAACTATGTCACTCGATCATTACTGCGCAAGTGCAATACCAAAACAATCAGTCATACAGAGTGTAGAGGCGTAAACTCTTGACAGTAAATCTCTTATGCGATTCGCAATGGTATTCACACTATGTTTCACCGAGGTTCTTATCATAATACTGGCTTCTGGCTTACTGCTTGGTTCATTTGCTATCACTTACCGTTGTATCCCCACTGAGTTTAACTCATAACTCTGCTCCATCGCCATTTTATCATTTAACAATACTTATACAACGGTCGCTTACTGCGCACCGTGGTCTTACTCATTATACAACATCAACTTATACCGCATCCGCTATTATATTAGCTTCCGCCATTACACTGTGTTTCGCCACTTATTTGGCTGATTGCTGAATACGCTATTCTTCGAGTCTTTATGCTCCTTGAGTGTTGTTCCCTCTACATTTAGATCACACACCTATGGTGGTTGCTATTAAACTTATTACTCTTCTGGTCTCCACAACTGGTACAAACACTTCTTCTCGTATTATTCTTATTCAAATCACTCTTGGGTAACAACAACATGGTCAACCCTAACATATTTCTTGAACTTGGTTCACATAACTACCGCTCCCGCGGTTCACAATATCGAGAGGTATCCCCACTCATAACGCAGTGGTTCGTTCTCCTCTCTATTTACTTGTATAACATAAAACTCCTGCGATCCATCAAATTTATATAAAACTTTCTGTTTTGTGGCTTATAAGCCTATTACCTCGAGAGTGCTATTGTACGCGGTCACACATATTTACTTCTCTGTAAAAACATTACATGGTTTAAGAGGTTGTGTTGGGCTCCCTTAATAAGGTCGTTGCATCACGCTTCCTTTCATGGGATGCCCCTTCATGGATGTCAGGCTTCCTCCTGACGACTTATGTTTAAACTGAGTGTTAGTTTCAAACCTTTGCATTTCTGTCACGTTATTTCGTTCACGATTGTTGATCGAAACACCCCTCAAGGATTGCTCCCGGGTGTTGCTAGGTTATGCCATTACATCCGGCTTGCACTAATTGGTGCGTTTAATTAGCTACGCCGTTTTGCTTTCTTAGCTGGGTTTACTATCCTCCTCTGTGAAGATCGATATTCCCTGGTAGTCTAGGTGATTATTCCGGGAGTTTCATCCCACTCGTTGCACTTTAACATGTCCACGTTAGGCATCTCCCTTGTCATGGGTTATCGTGCCAGCTATCATGTTTTATCCCTCGGGATTCTTGAGACATATGTGATGTCTTTACTTAACAGTCAGTGCACTTCGCACTTCCTGACTCTTAAACATTTCCTTGAAATAAATTCACTGACTCGTTTAGCCTTGCTAACTTAACCGAGGTCTTTTACTCCAACCATTCGTGGTAATTCGTTGCTCTTGTTTAACTTTTACTGCTGACCGTAGTGTGGAGCCGACTACTTCCCGTGTTCCGGACTCTACTCGTATACATATGTGGGGTACCATACTGATACATTACTACTTACCCGACTAACCCATAAGTAGGTTTATCAGGCCCACAAGCTCCTATCGGAGTGCGGTCGTCCCATATTTCAGTTGGTACACTCGTAGTGTCCGTCACACGCCTAGGTGAAGTATTCTGTTGTCAACTCCCTTATATTGTCCTGTGACAATATGCATTCCGTGCTTCCCGAACTCATCAAGGGAAAGTCTATCTACAGTTGTATTTAGTATGAAGTCAATCCGATTCCTCGGGTTGCTACCCTCGGGTTTGTTTTAAAAGAAGGTTTAAAATAAGTATGGGTTTGAAAGAAATTTGGTTTTGAAAGAAAATAGTTTGAATCAAATATGATTTTGAAAGAAAAAAAATTCTCCTGGTTTCACAACGTCTTCTTACCTTAACCAAGTCTAGCTTCTTGCTGACTGGTTTATTCCCATTTACAAAGGTTAGGATGTTAAGCCCTTCCACGGTTGATGATCCCATTTAACTTCGTGGTACTTTACTAAGTACTTTGTATTTGTTAAAAATTTCCCGTACTGTCCTATTATAGCAGCACTTGCCATGGCAAGTGCGCCATGTTAACTGGTTATCGGTTCATCACACACACTGGTTGCGGTATTGTTTTCACCCGCACTGTCATTAGTTGCCCTATTGGCCCTTACTTGCTCTTACAGTCTTGACAATTTAATCCTCTAGGCGTCTTTTCACTGTACTCACATGATAATCATTAACTAGGTGTTTCCCATTCTGGGAGACCCCTTTTTCCAGTTAGTATTGTATCTTCTTCGTAGCCCGTTCCACGCATTTGTCGTGGTTACTGAGACTTGCCTCTTGTTTGGGTACTACGTTGTAGTTCCTTAGTCGGTTGGTATACCATTGTTGACATTATTTAATAATCGTGGTCCCGTAGACATGTGTCTCGGGTTTCATTACTTCACTTCTTGCCTGTTGCACGGTTGGTGCGTTGCGAGCTGGTTGTTCTCGACTGCTCGGCATGTCCACCCAGGTTGCCGGAAATTCCATTCTTCTATACACAAGATTCTTCATTCTTCGCTATTAAATGCGGTTAACATTGTTCAGATGGAAACCGTCTCCGGGATTCCCACTTTTCAGTATCTACCGTATGACAAGTTCTCCTACTTATAGAGATACTTAATAACAGCCAGATCGGGTTTTCCCCGAGTAAGAGAGGACTCTCATCTCTCTAGCGTTCTTTTCCAAGTTAAGTTAAACAGGGATTGTGGAGGGCGGGAAGGAGATTGTAGGTTTCCAGTATGCACTGGTAATTCCTAACTAGCATATCTCTCACGCTATCACTCAACCCTTAACCCCAAAGTACTAAAATCCTAACTCGGTACTTCCTAAGCTCGGTAATTCAGTCTACTTCGCTCTGATACCACTTTTTGTAACACCCCAACTACAACCATACGCTTAACAACAAACTGCAGCGGAAAACTTAACTCATCACATTACTTAACTCAATGGTGTTACACGCCGTTAACCACCCACGTGGCTAACAAGGCTAATACATATACATTGTATCGGTCTGATGGACTAGATTCCCGAGCAACTACACACTACTATCCCTTTCTATTAACAACAACCAATATACATATACATTCCAACTGTACCGAGTATTTACAAACTAATGCCGACAACAATTTCGGTCTTACTACACCTATAATACATACTCAATTTGAATGGCTACCCATGTACAAACAACTACCCCGTCCTACTCTCGAACGGCTTCTAGCTCCTTGTACCTGAAATAGAAAAGGAATGAAAGGGTTGCCCCCCAGGGGGCTGAGCACCTTTGCTGGTATGGTAATCATGCAGCCCACATGCTACCGGGCCACGCACAACTAATTGTCGTCTAAACATGCGGTTGATTATATTTAGATCATGCATGAAAACTATAAACACACAACACATTGCATACCCACAACAACGGGGGTTCAACAAGTCAATCAACACTTCTATACTTGATAAATCGTTTATTGTGTTCTTTAACCCTAGAGGGTTTCTCCTCTAATGGAGTTATTTCCTTAATAGACGACACTACCCACTAGTCGGGTTATACTCAAATTCGTCTTTTAATAACCTGGATTCATATCCATGATCCGCATACCCCACATAACAACACATTTCACGTTTCAACGTACATACAACATAACATCGCAATAAGAGTTGCAGTACAACAATAAAACATAACATAACGGGAACGGTTCTCTTTAGGAACCAACCCAGACATAGTTAGTTCACTTGTAGAGCCTAGAGAATGTTGCCAAACTCATGATAAGCTCGTTACACAACTCGCTACCGTCCTGTTAGATGAATGGATAACTTAATCCCAAGGTGCGTCGAATATAGTAATCCAAGCACACCGAACAAACATAGTATGCCCCTGTGGCCCGACGTGAGTCAGTAAAATAGCCTTGGTTAAGCTAAAGGGAAGGTTGGAAACAAAAAAGGAAAACAACCATAACATACAGAGAGGATCGAACCTGATATGACACAACAACCCCCATACTCACACGCGTGGCCGGAACGACCGACTCACTCCCTCCCCGGTTAGCACTTGTTAGAAGACCCATTATTGGACTTAGTACATTAATTCACAAATAGGTGGTTAGGTCTAGTTAGACACACACAAGGGTAGTGAACATACTTACACACACAAAAAACATACAACTAACTCATGCATAGCCGTGGTTAGAACGTTCCCATGGTTTGGGTCGTTAGATCCGAATACCGATCTATTATATAATCCTAGAGTCGATTAGTTAAGTTTAGCACATATCTAAGGCTAAACGGTATCAAAACTACGCACGCCACATAATTAAAAAACTGTAAACTCATTACATGTTTTTATCTTAAAAGGTGGCAAACATACAGAAAAACACATTGGCATACAAGCCGGTGTAATCCGGTAGGACACAGGTTGCAAGAAAACCATACCTGTCACCACGGTCCACTATACTGTGTCCTCCTACGTTCCTCGAACAAATCCCGTACAACTGGTAACATCACAATTACTTCCATTACATTGGGGGTAATGTTATACCCAAATTTCAACCCCCCCCCCCCCCCCGGAGTAGTCTCTAAGGCATACGTGTTACAAAGGGCAAAGTGGTCAAAATGCACCAATGTAGGATTTTCCAAGGGCATTCTCGGGATTTTCTATTTTCATATGACTTGTTCATTATCTCCAAACACTTCCAAATATCATAGTCATTATGAAAGGTATTTCATGATTTTCTGATAATATTTATTCTGGAAATTTAGCTTTTAATTCATATTATATGCTAATTTCTTTAATAATTAACACAAGAAATAGCCTCAAAATAGAAATTAAAAGGTTTCCAAAATTAAAATAAAATTGTCACATGGTTAGCATGACTACATACAGTCATAAACCTGAAATTATCTCATTTGGAACCTTAGCCCAAAATTTAAAAGAGAAATTCAATCATTTTTGCAATTTTCTCTCTCCTTTGGAAAATACCGAAATCAAAACAAAATGTCATGAGTTTTTAACACAAGATAGAGGATAATTTTTAGAGAATAATGGCGTTGGAATTTCGTTAGTTCGACTTTCCAATAATAAGTTATGAATTATGTGAGATTCGAGATTGTGAGATTTTTATCTATTCGATTATTTATCAAACTAATCCGATTCCAACTCTTAAAATTCCTAAAAATCATTCTTTACCTTCAGTTAAATTTTCATAATTTTATCGGCTTGCAACATATTCTAAAAATCAGATTCCCTTAGAGAACAAAATCAGTCTTTTAGATAAAGATCTTGCTCTATCAATTTGACCATGCTCTTTCTATAAAAGGACCCCCAAAAACGAACTAGGGCAGAGGAGATCATCCCCAAAGTCAGAGAACTCAGCCGTCAACCTACTTCCAACGCTTTTGCAACCCCGAGCCTCGAATCTATACCGAAATCATCCCGAAATCACCAAAAAACACATTCCTTCTTCTCCCATTGACATTCCTAGCACCAAAACACAAAAAACAGAAGCAAACCGTGGCTAACAATACAAGGAAGAAGGAGCCAGAAGCTTGGGTCAAAGTCGAACCGGATTGGCCATCAACGAAGCTCTCGAAGATTCCCGACGTGAAGGAACAATCAAATCCCGAAGTCAAAACAGGTTGGAATTTGACTTCCTTAACCCCTCTGATCAGAATACACTTATGTGTGAAATTTCTAATCGCATTGACTTTTTATTGCTTCTGAATTAAGGTTTGTTTGTGTTTCTGTCTCTAACTTGTTAACTAAGTTTCGTACTAATTTTGACTTCAAATTGATTTCTTTCAATCACTAACGTCTTGTACATCTTTCAGGCTACACACCCATAAATTTGAGCCAAAAACACCTTCGGGAACAGCCTCAACGCCCGCCGTCCGAGGGTGGTCCGCACCCACGGACGTCATGTCCGGGGTCCCGGACTCCCTGTCCGTAAGCCCGGACGCCCACGGACGGCGGCGGGATTTTAAAAAATTAAAAATTTAGGTTTTCTAATAATGTCCGGCCCACGGACAGCCTGTCCGTGGCCCCGGACTTTGCAAATTTTGTTTTCCTTTAAATTTCGACTCTTCTGTATAATTAGGTTAACTAGGGTCCGTGGTCTCGGACATGGGGTCTGTGGCTACGGACGTAAGCAAAATTCGACCTAATTCTGCCTCCGTAACCCTAGTTTAGGTAATTTTAATTTCCACTTTAATTTTCTGTCAAAAAATGCTAAAAACACAAAAAAATAGAAGCTCGCGCACTTAGGTTAAAACGACTCGTAATAAGCCGTAAATAAACCAAGTAGAGGAAAAACGACCTAGGAAGGGTAATGAAAGTAATTGAACCCTAATTAAGTCGAATATCAAGCCCCCGAACCTGATCTCTCCTTTCCTAATTTGATCTAGGTTAAAATTAGGTGGCGACTCATAATAGGTTCCAGTGAGCTAGCTTAGGTTTTAATAATTATTGTTTTATGACATAGTTATTAATCTTAGGTTATAAGTGGACCTAAAACCCGACTAGATCCTAATCAACTTTAATCAACATAGGATAGGGTTTAAAATCGAGGCTCACAGACTAGCGACTCTGCTGGGGATCAATTCTTAATTTTAACTTGTTTAATTTTAAGAAAGAGGGCTTAACTCAAAAAATGTTTATTTATGGCTTTATTACTTGTTTGTTTACTTTTGTGCGCACTTTAATTTTCTGCACCTTTGCATCATATGAGAGCGAGGGTCCACCTAAACCGATTTCATCCCGGGACCGGTTTGAGGGTCCCCTGTCACGGACTCACACCTTTTAGGTGATGTGAATAAGCGGGGGAAAAGAGGAGGGTGTCGCCTAACCACACCCCCTTAATACCTGGGCCTTAGCCCCAAGCGTTTTCCTGGCAGTGCCCTTTCCTAGCCCTTTGTTTGGTCAGTCAAAGACCCGACCGTAGAAGCACACCTTCAGGTGATGTGAAAAGAGTGGGGAAGCCCAAAGAGAATAGCGTGCAAGCCCTATTCCTTTGTGGTGGCCTGGGCCCGCGCCCCAAGCATCTCTCCGGATCGATCCATACCCGGTTTGATTTAAACGTCTAGTGAGGGCATGTTGAATTTGTGTGGGCCTTGTTTGCTTGTATGATCGGCCCACTACCCAGCCTAGAGATTGATAGGAACTTCTCCTACATCAACCTAGCCCAACACGAATTGGCAGCTCTATTTGTTTGCGGCCCAGAGGCCCTGTTTGGTTTAACATGTGAGTCGTTCAGGCTTTGGCCCAAAAGCCTAGACTTAGGTGATTTCTCTTCTGGCCCATTTTGAATTATCCAATAAGTTCTAGGCCCATAAAAAGGAAATCCACCTGAACTTGAAATAACTTACAAGTCCTGAAAATAAAATCTTTTTCGGCTTAGCAACCATCTTCTCTGGCCCGAAGAAAGTTAGGCCCATTTGTGATTTAGGGACCATTCCAGCTCATGTGCTTTACTTCAGGCCCAAACACATTTCGGCCCAAGGGCTCATTCTAGTCTAGGTAGACTTCTTATCATGACCCTAACCCAAAACCTTAGATCTAGGTGCCATCTGTTAGGGCCAACCAAAATCACTCGGCCCAAATTCCAGTTCACATATAGAGCAATCATTCTGGCCCAAGTACCACACTCATAACTCATTCCATTTGAGCCTATAGACCAATTCATAGTTTTGGCCCATGAGCTTCGCTCTCAATCCAGAATTTCGGCCCATAAAACATTTGAATCCAAGATAGTTTGCATAATTCTTTCATTCCAGTTTCCGGCTTCAAGGCCCAACAAGAGCATCAAACAAATCTAGACTTCAAGGATTATCCCTCGGCCTAGTGGCCTATTCACGGTCCGTGTGATTTCTTTCAGCTTGTTTGCTCAATTTCTGGATTCAGGCCTACATGTCCGTTCCAGTCTAGGAATCACTTTAATCTATGCACTTCACTCTCAGTTTGGCGAAGACTCGGGCCCAGTTACTTCCTACATAACCCATGGGCATTCCTAGTTCAGACATTTTACAGGGCCTACTCGAAGCTTGGAAGGAAGACAATCATGGTCAATGGCGCCCCAACGGTCAACAGCTCCAGTCTTCAACACGTTGGCATCAGACTGTTCAGCATCACTATTTCAGAAGTTTTCTTGATTTAGTAGTTTTCTTTTCTCAATCATTCTTCTAACTTTTATGGTAGTTAGCTTCCTTTATCATTTTAGATTGCAACTTTTGATGTTATCTTTCCATTCATGAATAAGAGCATAGTTCGATTTTCGTTATTTTTTGTGCATTCATTCAACAAAACAAAAACGCAAAAATTTGTTTTCTTTTTAAGGGATCACAGAGTAATCATTTCCCGACTATGGAATAAAATGACTTGTCTTTTATTTCTAAAAGGGTGAACATGTCCGTCCTCACACCATAGACTATCCCATAATATCCACGAAGCATTCCAAAATCCGCATCTATTTAAGTGTTGTCATAAACCCCAGATTAATACTGGGGGCAATCTGAGTTCAGGATCGTCATCTTTAATCTTTCGTTTAACCGTGTGAACTATTCTCTAAGTGAAATTCATGAGAGTGTCTTGAGCGAAAAAACCATGAGTGAACGAGCGTGTCATTTTTACACGACTCCGGTGAGACCACATACAAAGAAAAATGTAAACGACATAACTCCGACCGAAGGAGATAATTTGTAAATTTACTCTTAGACCTGCGAAAAGTAACAAAGAACGGATACACAACTATCAGGAATGACGAAGCACCTAGGTACAGAACCACATAGCCAAAAGCTTGTAAACCCTATCATTAAACCCTAGGCACCCCCGTTGAGCCTTTCAAATATCCCTTTTTGATGTTGCAAAGCTCCACAGAACAAGCCAGTCCGTGATGAATAACCAACCCGGTGACCAAAGGAAGCGAGGAGCCTGACTCTCAGATAACATTTTCATCAGTCCAGAGAAGCAAAGTCGCTATCAGCATGACGAAGTGATCCGCAAATGGTCCCAAAGTGACACAGGATCAAAAGAGCTCACATCAAAATAGCTCTCAAAACTCAAAACCGGGAAACACAAGAACCCCGAAGGCAAAGTCAAGAAAGGATCAAACAAAGGGGCAAAACCGAAGTGCCTCGAAGAAATCCAAAAGACGAAAAGAGAAATGGTGTAAAGGACAACTTCAAAAGTCCTAGTCCAGAAGCTCAAAAACAACGTCAACATGAAGCAGTTAGACGACTTCAAGACAAGGAAGATGAATCTGAGAGAAGACGCAAGTTGCAGCTTTGGTCACCCACTTAAGCTCCACATACCTCAAATATCCCTCCATGGTCCCGTTGTCCTTCATCACACCCCGTGGCCATGTTATAAGCTTTAAAGACTTCCGACTTGATAGTTGTGTGTCCAATCTCGTGAAAGTAACAGATCAAATGCGTAAATCCATCAAATATCGAATTCAATGGTCTAGAAGTTACGATCATGAGCGAGAAATGAGTGCAAACGCCAACCACGTCAAGTGTAGGTTAGGAAGCACCACATTAAAGCATAAGCCTCGACCCTGTGAGGATGAGACTTGTTCGCACGTTTAATCAAAGAAAATACTGGGGGCAATCGATCGTTCCGATCGATTGCCATAAACTCTAGCTCAGATTGTCCTAAGGAAAAATACTGGGGGCAATTGTTGGTTCCAACAATTGCCATGTCAACACCAATTGAAACCCAAAGCTTGAACACCACCATCCCACCACAGACACACATAAGCCCTTACCACCACACACACACTCTCAAGCCCATCATCGGCCTTACCTTCACAAAAACATTAGGCCCATCATAACCCTGACCACCATCATAAATCACAACCCAACCCCTGGTCTATCACAAATCTGGAACACCGGCAAAAGCCTTTAGCACCACAACAAACACCACACACTTCCACCAATGGCATGTTCATTTTTTTTCAAGAAGCAAATTGCAGATTTGAAATTTTTAGTTAGGAAATGATCATTTCACTTTCCTTTTTCAGCAGGGTTTTTCTCAAGCATTGCCATGTTTGGCACATTTTTCAACAGTTCCTTGTTTTGGGCAAGCTTCCAACAAACACTTTAGTTGCATTCTACAACTTTTGGATAACACCTCAACATTGCCGAGTTCGGCACCTTTTCCAACAGTTTCCTGTTTTGAACGAGTATCTTTCATATATTTTGATTGCATACATCTTATCATCATTGCCCTGTTTGGCACTCCAGTAATCAGTTTTCATCATTTGCACGAGACCATTATCTTCCTAACTTATTTTTAGTTCGAGACCCACCATCTTCATCAGTGCGAGACCCATCATTTTCAAGAATTTAGTACGAGACATCTTCATTCAGTGCGCGACCCAGAATCAGTGCGAAATCTAGTTTTTTTCATCCGTTTAGTACGAGACTTCAGTGCGAGACCTATCACCTTCATCAGTGCGAGACCTATCACCTTCATCAGTGCGAGACCTATCACCTTCATCAGTGCGAGACCGAGCATCATCATCCAGTGCGAGACCAGTACGAGACCTAGTATCATCTTCAGTGCGAGACAAGTACGAGACAAAGCGTGATCTAAGTTGGCGGGGCAGAGGCAATAAGTCCCCATCTTCATGTCAACTTCTTGGGAGAAACAACTAGTGGGCAGTGGCAATAAGTCCCCTTGGTAATCTAGATGTTATCCCAGCACCCCAGTTGGTGGGCAGAGGCAATAAGTCCCCATAGTATACCAACCAGGAGCATTGGAACGGGTTTCGGTCCCCAGAAGCATCCGAGCGTCATCAACATCATCAATATCATCAGCATCATCAGCATCATCATCAACATCATCAATATCATCAGCATCATCAGCATCATCATCAACATCATCAATATCATTAGCATCATTAGCATCTCCAGCATGTCAGCATTCCTACATCTACACATTATTTAGCTTTCATCATCTTCAGGTAGTCAACGCCTTAGAATAGCTTGACATCATTTCATTTTTAGGTAGTCAACGCCTTAGAATCGCTTGACATTTATTTCATCATTTCGTTTTTAGGTAGTCAACACCTTAGAATCGCTTGACATCTTTTCATTTTCATTCTCACTCATAGGTAGTCAGCACCTTAGAATAGCTCGACTCAATCTACATGTAGGGTCTTTTGAGATCCAAAATTTTGGGGTATCACTCAGGCATCAACTGGTCTTTTCATCTTCATTACAAAGCCTAGTTGACGGGGGGCAATCTGTTATACCCAAAATTTCAACCCCCCCCCGGAGTAGTCTCTAAGGCATACGTGTTACAAAGGGCAAAGTGGTCAAAATGCACCAATGTAGGATTTTCCAAGGGCATTCTCGGGATTTTCTATTTTCATATGACTTGTTCATTATCTCCAAACACTTCCAAATATCATAGTCATTATGAAAGGTATTTCATGATTTTCTGATAATATTTATTCTGGAAATTTAGCTTTTAATTCATATTATAAGCTAATTTCTTTAATAATTAACACAAGAAATAACCTCAAAATAGAAATTAAAAGGTTTCCAAAATTAAAATAAAATTGTCACATGGTTAGCATGACTACATACAGTCATAAACCTGAAATTATCTCATTTGGAACCTTAGCCCAAAATTTAAAAGAGAAATTCAATCATTTTTGCAATTTTCTCTCTCCTTTGGAAAATACCGAAATCAAAACAAAATGTCATGAGTTTTTAACACAAGATAGAGGATGATTTTTAGAGAATAATGGCGTTGGAATTTCGTTATTTCGACTTTCCAATAACAAGTTATGAATTATGTGAGATTCGAGATTGTGAGATTTTTATCTATTCGATTATTTATCAAACTAATCCGATTCCAACTCTCAAAATTCCTAAAAATCATTCTTTACCTTCAGTTAAATTTTAATAATTTTTATCGGCTTGCAACATATTCTAAAAAATCCGATTCCCTTAGAGCACAAAATCAGTCTTTTAGATAAAGATCTTGCTCTATCAATTTGACCATGCTCTTTCTATAAAAGGACCCCCCAAAAATGAACTAGGGCAGAGGAGATCATCCCCAAAGTCAGAGAACTCAGCCGTCAACCTACTTCCAACGCTTTTGCAACCCCGAGCCTCGAATCTATACCGAAATCACCAAAAAACACATTCCTTCTTCTCCCATTGAGATTCCTAGCACCAAAACACAAAAAATACAGAAGCAAACCGTGGCTAACAATACAAGGAAGAAGGAGCCAGAAGCTTGGGTCAAAGTCGAACCGGATTGGCCATCAACGAAGCTCTCGAAGATTCCCGACGTGAAGGAACAATCAAATCCCGAAGTCAAAACAGGTTGGAATTTGACTTCCTTAACCCCTCTGATCAGAATACACTTATGTGTGAAATTTCTAATCGCATTGACTTTTTATTGCTTCTGAATTAAGGTTTGTTTGTGTTTCTGTCTAATAACTTGTTAACTAAGTTTCGTACTAATTTTGACTTCAAATTGAATTCTTTCAATCACTAACGTCTTGTACATCTTTCAGGCTACACACCCATAAAATTTGAGCCAAAAACACCTTCGGGAACAGCCTCAACGCCGCCGTCCGAGGGCGGTCTGCACCCACGGACGTCATGTCCGGGGTCCCGGACTCCCTGTCCGTAAGCCCGGACGCCCACGGACGGCGGCGGGATTTTAAAAAATTCAAAATTTAGGTTTTCTAATAATGTCCGGGCCCACGGACAGCCTGTCCGTGGCCCCGGACTTTGCAAATTTTTGTTTTCCTTTAAATTTCGACTCTTCTGTATAATTAGGTTAACTGGGGTCCGTGGTCTCGGACATGGGTTCCGTGGCTACGGACGTAAGCAAAATTCGACCTAATTCTGCCTCTGTAACCCTAGTTTAGGTAATTTTAATTTCCACTTTAATTTTCTGTCAAAAAATGCTAAAAAACACAAAAAAATAGAAGCTCGTGCACTTAGGTTAAAACGACTCGTAATAAGCCGTAAATAAACCAAGTAGAGGAAAAACGACCTAGGAAGGGTAATGAAAGTAATTGAACCCTAATTAAGTCGAATATCAAGCCCCCGAACCCGATCTCTCCTTTCCTAATTTGATCTAGGTTAAAATTAGGTGGCGACTCATAATAGGTTCTAGTGAGCAAGCTTAGGTTTTAATAATTATTGTTTTATGACATAGTTATTAATCTTAGGTTATAAGTGGACCTAAAACCCGACTAGATCCTAATCAACTTTAATCAACATAGGATAGGGTTTAAAATCGAGGCTCACAGGTAACATGTTTGTTTAACGTCTAAAGCGCCCACAGTTAACCCCGTCATCCCGTTATACTTAGTTTTATTCTTGTGATCTTAGGTTCACAACTCTCACATCAAACCTAACACTTGTTTACACATTTTAAGGCCTTTACATGTCACCAAATAAGGCCTAAACATCACCCAAAACCATTACCATTCAATCCCCCATGATTAGAAGCCTTAAAAACACATTTTGCAACATTTTTACCCTGGTCCGGGACTTGGTCCGGACCCAAGGTCCCGGACCAACACTGGAATGTAGTCTCGGCCTTTATTTTCACTTGGTCTTGGTCTTGGTCCTGGACTAAGGACCCGGACCACTTGTAAGCTTGTCTTTCGGCTGATTTTTTTAAGGGTGGTCCGGGTACCTATACAAGGGCTAGGTCCCGGACCATGTTAACAACTTGTCAAAACATTATTTTTCAACCCCTAAACCAACCTTAAACCTTACCTAATCATTCCATAAATTTTCCACATGTTTCCTACATGTTTAAACACCTTAAAACAAGCACTAAACCTTCCTAGATCTTCACTAACTTGCTACTCAATTCCTTACAACAAATTCCTTGCACTTATAACATTTTTCCTTTGATTGCTAAGTGGTATATCATGCCTACTACCTTAACTAACCAAAGTGTTATCTCACAAACATTACCACCACTCCAAAAGCATCATTTCTCACAAACACCTCCTTTACACAACTCCTTCTATTTCCACAAGCTTACACTTTGACCTTCACAAGGCATTTCTTTTCCTTTGTTTACTAAATCTTGTACAAGACTTAACACTTCACATAACATTACCTTGGTGTGTTTAAAACACCCATTTGATCTCTAAATCCTCCAAGACAATGCCTAAGGCACCTTAACACTTAGGTTTTCACCTTTTGTCAACGAAGAACACTTAATCACTTAGTACACATTCCTTACACACAAACATATTGTTTTTCATCCTTTAGCCATCCAAGACATTCATCTTCACAAAAAATGCTCTTTTCACACAACTAAACCTTTAAACTACACTACATCACAATATAGTGCTTAGACTTAAAGTGCTTGGCTCTTAGGCCCTTAAATTACATTAAACTTAAACATTGAATTTCCACATTTAAATGCCTTCAACCTGCGAATACACACAACAATGCTCCCATGTCCTTTTTATCCACCTTGTGGATAGTTTTCTAGCTCATTTCCCATTGGATCTTTAGGTTATTTATTAAGAAAATATAGCTCAATTTCCTAGTACAATAAACCACATTAAGAGAGGTCATTTACCACTTTGTTTTCCAAGCTTTCTCACTTGTTTTCTCTTGTTTTTCTTTATTGAAAATCGGCAAGGAGCTTTTATCACTTGTCAACCTTCTAACCAATAATCATATAAGGGTAATGAGCATTAAGTTTAATACTCAAACTCATAGTTAACCCTAGGTTTACACAAGTGTCTTAGAACACTAAAATTTGATGATTACCTTTGGAATTTGAAAGAGAGCTTAGTTAAGTAGCAAGATAGGACTCCTCCTAGTCCCTTGAAGATTGAATTAAGCTAAGAAGAGAGCAAGACAAGGCACCATTGTAAGGTAAATTTTCGGCTATACACAAAAATGAAGGGAACTTGGATTTCCTTTGATTTTTCCTTACCTTTAAGCAAAGGAGAACGACAAGGCATGAAAATATGAGCTCAAGCTCCTTCAATGGTGAATCTTCATGGAACCAAAATTGAGTTCTTTAAGATTTGAAAAGAGGGAAATGAAGGGCTTGGTCTAACTAAGACAAAGGTAGTCTTGAAATTGATTTTGGAGCATGGAATCATAAGTTACAAGTGAAAGAAGATGAAGAATGAGTGTGGACTGTAGCAAAACGAATTTTCTTGGGAGGATGAAGATAGATGACGGTGGGAACCAAGGAGAAAGAAGAGAATGAGGAGAGAGGTAGTCATTTGGAGATATTTATGTTATAAAGGTAATTTCTACTTTTCACTTACTTTTCCTTCTTTCTTTAATTTACTAGCACAAGGTGGTGAGTCACCACATAGGAAACCGTCCCCCCTCCTTTAATTAATAGACATAAGGCCTTGTTTGACCATAAAAACAACTTATGTTGACTTATAACTTAAAACTAGCACTATTCACAAATTAAGGCACATATTTGTGAAATTTTGATTTCCCATTGATTTAGACTTCCTAATGTGATACTAAGTAGTACACATGCTGATTAAAGAGTAGTGATGGACATTTAGACACTCAAAACTCATTTCCAAGACAATTTTTCACAAATGTGCTTTAAGGCTCCTTAAAGCACATTTTGTGTTTTAACTGTTTTCAAGCTTGGTTTTCTTTAATAATTGATTTAACATGTTCATTAGCATGTTAATAAGGTCTGGGAATGACCTTTAGGTATTATATAAGGTTACACCAAGTCTAGAGCAAGTATTTCCTTAAATTGACTTTAAGGTGTTTTCTTGTGTTTTGTTTGGTTTAATTGTCCACCAATGTTTCTTAAGGACTTAATTAGCCTTATTAAATCATAATTGCATGTTGCTATGTCTTGGTAGGCTCTTTGGGTCCTAACCAAGTTCATTCCAAGCTTAGAGCATGTTTTTGCTCAAACTGTCTTTAAGGTATTTTACTGTGTTTGCTATGGTTTAATTTACTTAATAGCATTCCTAAGGCAATTTTTAGCCTTTACATACCATATTCTAGCATTTAAACAACACATCAAGGTTTGGGGTATTTCACCTAAGAGCCATGTCATTTAAGAGCCTTAGTGCTATGCAATTTAAGATTATTGCATTTTATTGAGTTTGTTATGAATGGTTTGATTTTGGTGAGAAATATGATGAGAACTAGATTTGATGTGTGTGACATGATTGAATGGGAAAAACTATGCATATGGGCATGATAATATACTAGAGGAGCTATGGCGAAATTTGAGTAGAAAACAAAGTGTTTAAGTGGTTGTTGTGAATTAATATGAC
Source organism: Limonium bicolor (assembly GCA_023374045.1). Taxonomy (NCBI): domain Eukaryota; kingdom Viridiplantae; phylum Streptophyta; class Magnoliopsida; order Caryophyllales; family Plumbaginaceae; genus Limonium; species Limonium bicolor. The sequence continues at coordinate 104,198,221 of CM041783.1, read as the reverse complement.
CTAGGATTTACTAGGAGTCATTAAATGAAATTTGAGTGGAAATGGGTTAACAAGGGTTTCCTTGAGGTTTAGAATGGCCTAGAGTTGTCTAGGAGGAATTAGATGTTAGGTGAGTGTATTTAACACACCAAAATCATGGTATGAGGAATGTTGAGACTTGAGCAAAAAACTGGAGGAAATGGTGTATAACGTTTTTAAGATGATTTAGGTATGAACTAGAATATAACAATGAGAATTTTTGGGTAGCTTGTGCAAGTGGTGAAGATGCTAGTAGTGAATTAATAAGGTTATAGTTTGGATAGTAATGAGTGGAATTGGGTGATGGAGGTGAAAAAAACTATAAGAGAATTTTGTAAGTTGTCACGGGGATGACTAGGAATGTATAAGAGTGTTTAACCATGAGAATGGTGAGTAAATTGAGAAAAGGAGATGAAGATGTCTAAGGAGGGTGTAGTGTGAACAATATTAAGGTGTTAAGAGGATGGAATGAAATGTATAGGTATGTACAAGTTTAGGAGTGATGAGTAACAAATGGAAAGGAGAGAAATTTGTGCATGGAGATGCAAGATAACCTTGAAAAGTTTAGCAAAGGAAAGATGGATGAATAATGATGTTTGAGGAGTAGTTATATTGGTTGAAAGGGAGCACTTTGGTTAGTTGAAGTTTTAGGCTAAAATTTACATGTTGGAAGTGTAAGGAATTAAGTTATAAGTGTTAATAATTTAGTAAGAACTTGAGTAAATGATCAAGGAATTTGGAGGTGAGTTGATCCATGAGTTAGGAGGATTTTAAGTGCTAGTTTTAGAACATGTGTGAATACATGGGGAAAGTGTAACACCCCTACCATTAATACAATGCTTACCGTCCAATCTCCTTACACATCAGATACACGCAGCGAATACATACTTACATACAGTGGGTGATACAATGTCGTTAGTCACCCACGTGACTAACAAGGCTACTACTTCTACATACAGCATCGGTCTGATGGACCGGAATCCCGAGTACTACACATCTATAATACATACCCCCTTCATCAATCAAATACAACAATGCTCCATTCATACTTACTCCTCCATAATCCATACAATACAATATACTTAACCGAGTCTACTAGGATCCTTATACAATTATACTACCTCTTCCAAGTTTATACGTACTCACTAAGAGACTACTTACTACCCGTTCCTCACAAGCTACTTACTTCTAAATACAAGGGTGCGCCTCCGGTCTCTTACCTTGACCACATCCGCTTCGGTACCTGCACACTAAAAACGTTCCCCCTAGGGGGTCAGCTTTCACTGCGCATGATAACCGCATACCCCGCGTACTAGTGAGGGTACGCCGACCACTTGGTCGAATACATGCAGTTCATTTTCATACAAACATACATGCATACATGCTCTTATACACAATATTACAATACATTACGCAGGACATACACACATACATACACTTCATTACATACAAGAAGTACAACATAAACCATCCAATACATACTTACCTTTTTCCAAATTACACATACACATTACATACACGATATACAATACTTGTTAGCTTCATTGGTCCACCCGGGATAATCGGGTGGAGATTACTCTTTTACTCATTACTCCATACATACGCATACATACTCATACTCATACTCATACATACTTACTTACTCTTACTCTTACTCATGTTAAGTCGTCGGGACCTCCGGCCCTGGGGACTACTCCGTCCCACCTCCGGGATTTACTTGACTCACCGATCCGGGATGCTACCCATTTAAGGGATTTGGGCCGCGGACCAGTTTAAGAGTCAGGAATTGCAGCCAACCTCTTGTGACTCCGCATCCTCACGCGTGGCCGAAGCTATATCGGACTTCTACTCATTCCAATTTACTCACATTTAAGTTAGGTGTTAGGTAGTTAGGAATCAGCAGAAGTCAACATCCAAGCCACATACACAAATACATTGTTCAAGTGCACATCTATACAAGATACAATACAATACACAAATACAATACCGGGTACAAATACACTTCATCATCATTCATATATTTCATGAATTATACAAACTATTGTTCAAGACAAATATCGAGAACAATGTAAACAAGCACAAGTAAGTGCAATATAGTTCGATTCGTGCATTTATCTTATTAGGTGATCAAATAAGCACACAAATCGGGGTAACCAGATTAGGATACAGGGCATGAAGAAATCATACCTTTCACCATTGTACTTGTATCCCAACGTTCCTCCGGTGTTCACAAATCAAGTTCCTATGATATACATGTAATTGAATGATTACTCTAACTATCATGAACTTAATTCGGTTACTCTTACATTTCCTAATCCATACTTACTAAGTCTTTGCATTCTTTACACTTATATTTCATTTACTTTCTTTTCATTACTTATCCATGGTTTACTTACTTAAATATATACATATGTATAGGTGGGTATACATATATATATACTAGTTATAACCCTATAGTTTTTTTTTGTAAGTTATGGGTCGTCCGACCCACCGTCTGACCCAAGCCCTGGGTCGGACCATTCCAGTAGATTCTCGTCCTCTGAAATTCTCCTTGTCCGACCCAGCACTATTCCGTCCGACCCATACACCTCTGGGTTGGACCATTCCAGATTGTTTCGGGTCTGTTGTCCAAGCCCTGTCTGACCCACGTCCGACTCACCCTCTGGGTCGGACGGAGTCAGAAACTTCGACAACATAATTTTTGCATGTCCGACCCATGTCCGACTCACGGCCCTGGGTCGGACCGTTCCAGAAAGATTTATTTTCATTGCTTAAGACATGTCCGACCCAGCGTCCGATCCAGGCTGTGGGTCGGACGGTAGCAGGACATTGCTACATACCTTATTTTTCTTTCCCATTTTCACCCATTGCTTCCCCAATCTTCCTACATATATCCTAACGTGTTTTAGTACTATTTAAACATTCTAAATCACCTTAATTCATCCACCAAATCCATTACTAAATCCATCAAACAACTTACACAATTCCCTCACTTCTCTTCCAACACTTGTAACGGTTTTTTTTTTGTTACACTCATGCTACAGATTTTAAAGTTCAATGCTCATATCCAATACTCCTACTACCAATACCATTACTAGCATCCCAAATACACTTCCAAGCCATTACATTACCTATACCCAAGTCCAACTCTCCTCTTACCAAATCTTGCACACTATTTCTTCTTAGTTCTACAATGCAATTTAATACCTCCTTGCTACAGATTTTGGTTCCCACCTCCTCCATACATAATTTCCTCTCCTAATGCCATTTCCAATGCCTACAATGCATTGCCTCTCCTCTTCAAGTCCAACACTCACTCCCAAGGTCAAGTACATAAATCCTCCTAGTTCCTCCAATGCCATTCAACAATTCTTGCTACAGATTTTATATCCTTTCATTCTCTTACCACAACTACTACTCCATATCATTAAACATCTCTACTAACTCCAATACACCTTGGTTTTCCCATTCACCAAGTCATCCATACATATACATATTCCTACCAAAATTTTGCCATAGTTCCTCTACATTTCTTACTTCTCCACATATGTGTTTTCTCATCAAACTCATTCCTAATCTAGCCAAACCACAAGGGTTCTACCAGCACACATACAAAATCCTAGTACACCATTACTTCCTCAATCCACATTACTAATGCACATACACAATACACTTGGCTCTAAGCCCACAATTCACATACTAGTCCACAAACACTCAAATTTCCACAGTTACATTACTAATACATTATTTGGGTTCTTTAGATTGGTTTACCCATTCCCATTACTCTAATGCACTAAAATTTAACATTAGTAAAGAGCTCTTACCTTGAGCTTTTAATTACTTCTTTCTTTCTCATTTCTCCTCCTTCTTCTTTTCTTGCCCAAATCGGCCATGTGGGGAATGGAGTTGCCAAACTCCATTCCCATCACCCAATGAACACAAAACACTACAATTAATATACTAACCCTTAAATAAATGCCAATTCATTGAAGTGTTTGAAATGAAATTTCTAGGGTTTACCTTTAGAGAGTTTTAGGAGGGGTTTTAGCCCTTGGTTCAAGAAGGTGAATCCACCACCATTGCTAGGTTGATATTTTGCTCAAAGGAGAGAGAGAAAACAAGGCATTACAAAGAGGCAAAAATCGGTTATGGAGTAAGGTGGGGAAAACATGAGTTTTTCATATAGATTTTTACCTTAATGGAGAGAGGAGACTCCAAGCTTTACATTGGTGCCATTTTCTCTTTGAATGGGGAAACCCCATGGAGATGAAACTCATCTTTTTCGAATTTTGAAAAGAGGGAATGATAGAGGAGAATGAGGGGAGTTCAAATATGTAATTTGTTTTTGATTTGGAGCTTACATGAGGATGGAGCATGAGGAAGAAGATGGAGTAGCCATGGTTGCTGTGTGGAGCTCCAAAAATCGCCATTCCAGCAGAGAGAGGAGGGAGAATTCGGTGGAGGGGGAGAGGAAAGAGAGAGGTGAGTGAGTTGTGAGAGTGAGGTGAGAGGAAAGTAAGTAAAGTAGCTTTTACTTTATTGTTTTTTTTTTGCTTTTTGGCTATCTTATTTAGTTAGCTAGTTACATGTGTGTGAGGGAGTTATTTGACTGATAAAAACCGGCCCCCTACAGTTATACCAGCTGGAGCATTTTTCGTCTTTTACAGAAAACGCTCGTTATTTTACCCGGTTTAGGTACTGTTCACTAACCGGGCCCGTTTTCTGGAATTTTCTCATTTCTTTATTTTTATTGGTTATTAAGCTTCCATAAATGCTTAATAATATTTATTTAATGACTTATAATTTTTACGGGTTCGTTTGACCACTTAAAATCACGTTTTTGGGTCTTCTCGAAAAACGTGCGTTAAAGCTCTATTAGCGTTTTAATACATTATTTGGATCCGTTTTCTTCGGGATTTGTACCCATATATTATTTAGGTCTTATTAAACCTTCAGAATCCATATAATACGCTAACCGAGGTCTCATACCTCCTATGGTTATTTAACGCTTATTTAGCGTTTTTCCGCTTTTTAAGAGTTTATTTATTCTTTTGGATTTATTTTTCCTTACTAGTATTAATTAGGTACCATTAGGCCCTTAAATACGTATTAGAGAAATTTTAATCCCTATTTTTAAGTTCGGGGTATTTCAATCTACCCCCCTTAAGAACTTTGTCCTCAAAGTTGTTCGAGGTTATAGGTTTACAATGCTTACTCATTCTTACGTGTCCAATACCAAAGCCATACTTTGTTCCTCCTTACAATTCCCAAATCCATTACTCAGGGTCTCTACATACCGTACCATACTAATGTACTATAATTACTCCAATCCGCATTACTACCAACCATCCTGTTCCTTTTTACAAAATTTATACATACATACAGTGCAAAGCTATCCCCAAAGCAATGCAATACACATTACAATCGCGCAGGCCCTCAGGTCATCTAGACACAGGACTCCTCTATGTCCTGTTGCCCTTGGAATAATACAACCTGCTACACTACTATCTTCTCCGGTATAAGCTTCTAGCCGAATCCTTACTCTCAGTCTAAGGAAAATCCTTCCCCACAGCTAATTAGAAATCTTTCTAAAGCATCCAACTCCAAGTTCCAAGTTACATTCATTACTTCTATCCTATGCGTGATTCTTGTGACCACTTGAGGGGAGCTTCAAGAATCGTTCGACCCTGATGTGATCAGCACCAGTGTCGAACTATCTTTCCACCCCAATTTGTGTTTGGTTTCCCTTGATCTGATCAGGATCAAGTTCGACTTCCCACATCAGTTTCAAACAAGCAATTAATTAGTTGTTTTCATTTTCTATCTTTTTACTCTTTCTAGTCGTGATACGAATTCATACATCTCCAAAGGATGGAATTTCTCCATCGATCATCCTCACTCTACTTCCCGAATGCTTTACTCCATGGTTCAATACCTAATGCTCATTTCATCAACCTTCACTACTTCCATCCATTACTCACCATCATCTCCAATATTCTAACTAAGGAATACTATACTTATAAGATTTAGTTGACTTCAATTGCTTCAAATAATTTACTTACGATTCCACTACTCATAAACTTCATTCATCTACTATCCTCGTTCATTTCGTACTGCTTCTTCAAAAGCTACAATACTTGTGGAGCTCCGTCCACTACTCATTACTTTTCTTTTACTAATACTCTTACATTGGTGTTACAAGATGGGTATATTCCCCCTATGGTATTTGCATGTCTAATGCCTAGTTACCATAATTACAATATGAATGAGTACTTATGTTTATTTAACATAGTATCAATCACCAATTTGATTCTCATTTGTGCTATGCACATTACGGTTTATGTGTTTTATTCACAAAACTTACATTAAGCGGATTTCGCTCTACCCCCCTTAAAAGGGATTACGCCCACGTAATCTACCATATGTTATTATTATTAAACATTGGTTTACTCCATTTGGGCAATCTGAAGCGTTTTAGCTTCTTTACGGTTTATTACATAATGTACCCTTGTCAAAGGGTCCTAGTCATAACAGTGGTTTAGTCTTTGCACCAAGGATTCCTATATGAGTTTATTTAACTCATAATTAATTCGGTTCCAGCCTATTAGGCTTCAAGGCATTAATAGTCATTCTACTATGCTTACTAGGTATATTATTTCCTAGCTAGGGCCCACTAGCTTCTGCTGCGCAACCCTGATAACTCGGGTTATTCACCCTTCTTGTTATCCTTAATGTGCTATACATCACCTTTTATCCGTCTATTATGGGAATAAGGTTTACTAGACGAATGCGGTATTCTTTTACTGTGTTTGAACTCAATGAGTTTAAGATTTATAACCAGCTCTCTGGTAATCTACTCCACATGCTATTTGTGCTTCCACGATTATTCATTAAGTTCCTCCGACTTATTGTCGGGCGAGGTTAAGTCACTACTCAGTTGTAGTGCTTCCTCTGTTGTCAATAGCTTCTGAATTATACCAGTTCTTCTGGTTCAATACAAGTGTTCTTCACCTGTAGGACCTTGCATTGGTATGCGTCGGTTCTAGTGACTTTCTGAAGTCTCTTTTCACCTTTTTATTCCATTGGAATTCACATTTGTGAGTGTTAGTGTGTTTCACACTCTTCGTGCTTCTTTGGCCCTAGGCCGCACGGTTTGTTGCTAAGCTTGCTTAACTGGCTTGTGCCACGTCCGTTGGTGAAAAGAAGGGTTACTACCATTTACATTTTCTATATCCCTTGCTATCCCACTCTATCATTAGTTGTACAAGTGCAATACCAAAACACTCAGTCATACAGAGTGCAGAGGCGTAAACGCTTGACAGTAAGTCACTTATGTGATAGGAAAGAATATTTCTGACTGTCTTCCATACTTATTCTCCATGTCATTATCTACTACTTCCTCATAGCGGTCGCTTGTTGCGCACTGTATTCTTACTCTTTGTACCATTTCCTTATGGTGTAAATACACTAGGAGGTTCCTAGTTCATATGTATGACAGTTGCCGTAGCGTACCGCAATGTTATTATCTTCCCCATGTGGAGATATTTTATTTCAGTTTACGTTTTATGTGTAGGTTATCTTACCTCACATTCTATCATCATTTATGATATAATTTACCAAGTATCTTGGTTGACCAAGGATGAGGTAGTTCATCGGGTTATAAGCTCTCTCGAGCGTTAGTCATTTGTGGTGTTCAATGTGTATTCACATTGATTGTTTTTACAATTACTGTCTCCATAGTGCTGAGCATTGGTTATAGGCTCTAGCTGTGTAGTTCTACTTGTATGTACATCACCGGGACATCCCAAGAACTTCGAGGGTTTTCTGGTCCCGTTCTCCAATTGGAGGGTATTCTATTACTAACAAGTGAAGTTTCTTGTTGAGGGGTTGTCTCCACTCATAGGTCTCATGACGAGGTTTATCATGTTGGTGTTTATACAACGGTTCACCACATGCTTGGGTGCGTACGGAGTATGCTTGCTCCTTAAGTCGTGATGGTTTGGAAATCTCATTTCCTTATTCCATCGCCTCTTGGCAGTATCTACAAGCGTAAGCTTTACTGTTATAATAGATGGAAGCCTTTCTAAGGGTTCACATCTTCACCACATTGGTGGTCTTTGGCTAACGAGGGGTACCTTCCCTTGGGTTTCTCGTAGTGTCCAAGTGTGGACTAGGCCAATGTTGGCATCATCATGATTCTTATGCCTCTGTGCTACCATTGCTACAGAAGGCATGAAGGAAAATTAAGAGTTTGTCTACTGTATACTAGGGTGATGCTCTAGTGACAGTGACATTGAGATAGCCATTAGTCCAAGCCACTCATAAAGTTGGGTTTGAATTGTTGGTCCAGTTGTTGATTTCTTGTCGTATGAGGCAATACCTCTTGCAAGTCTTGTTAACAAATGGTGCAGGTTTTGCAACCGTTTAAGTTTATATAACGTATTTGGTTTACGGCTTCTGAGCCTTATTGCTGCAAGCTATGCTCTTTCCAAGCTGCTTATACATGTTCCCACTCCATGTATACCCCATAGGTTGGAGGTATTGCTGGGCTCCGTGGTAAGTCGTGACATCACGCTTCCGTTCATAGGAGACCCTTCAAGGCAATCTGGTGTAAATTCGGGCCTTCAGGTAATTTAGGGTATTTCCTGTTAAGTGAAATCCCTTCGGTATCCTAACCGAATATTCGTTCTAGCTCATGTGCTTTTATCATGACGCTTGTTCAATTGTTGTTATCTTAGGCACCCTTCAAGGATTGCTCCTGAGTGCTGTTAGTTATGCCGTTACATCCGGCTAACGTTTAACAAAGGTTGTGGCTACCATACCGCCTTATGGTATTGTATTTGAGTTATTCCCTTTGGGTTATGACGTCTCCCGTCCTTGGGTAGACTGTTTATACCTTCTCCTAGCGTTTAGACCAGGTTAAAAATTCTCCTCAAAGGTGGATTATACTTCATGGTAATCTTGTGATTGCTCTTGGGAGACTCTGTCCCGTTTGTTGAGCATTGTGGTGCTCACCTTAGGCATCTGCCTTACTGTGTTCAGGCTGGGTATACCTTCCAGCTATCATGTATCTACTTGATGTCATTGAGACATGTCCAATGTCTATACTGTCTAGTCTGTGCTCTTTGCACTTTCTAGTTCTTATTCCTTACTTTCAGATGACTTCTCTGAGTTCCTTTGCACTTGATCGTCTGAGGTGTCCAGCTGTTCTGGTTTGAACTTATTGATGGTCCGTAGAACGGAGTCGACTACTTCCCGTGTGTCGCACATTACATGTATACATACGTGGGGTACCATGTTGATACGTTACCACTTACCCAACTATATGTTGGGCCTACAAGCTCCTTCGGAGTGCGGTTGTCCCACATCCCGTAATTGGGTACACTCGTAGTCTTCGTCACACGCCTAGGTGAAGTATTCTATTGTCAACTCCTCTTGTATCATTCCATGATACTCACCGTAATGCTGTTGGTTTGGTTTAAAAATCCAAGGTTTTAAAGAAGGGTTGTGGTTTTGAAAGAAAAATTTTGGGTTTTAAAATTATGGTTCGGTGTTAAAAGAAGTCCCTCATGGCATAGCCATGTTTGAGGTCTTGACCAAGTCTAGCTTCTCGCTGACTGGTATGTTCTAAATACAGTGGTCGGGCCGTTAGGCCTTTCCAAGGTTCCATACTTCTAGTTGTTAGGATGTGTGATCCTGTAGTTGTTTCATTACGGTCACAGCACATTACTATATACTTGTGACGTGTTAGGGTTCCTCTGTATGTTCCTGTCCTTGCTGCACTTGCCGTGGCAAGTGCGTGGTACTGGTGGTTTTTGGGTAAACCTACACCGGTCACGGTATGGTTTTCACTGGTACTTGATAGTCTTGCGGACTCTTCCCTCGATCTATAATTGGTTTACTCGATCCCTTAGGTAGCTTCTTGGTGGTCTAGACATGGCTGTCGTAGATCTGGGTACTTCTCCAATCCTTGGAGATTCCCACTCTATTTGGTTTAGTGTCGTTCCTTGTGGCTCGTTCCCACACATCTGTGGTGGTTACTAAGCCTTCCTTGTTTAGGCACTACTCTTGTAGTCCTATTGGATTATATCTCATGCTTGTTCTTGCAGTTGTCTGAGCTATATTGGCCAGGTATTGCAACCTTAATGGCGTCCTAATTCTGGAGTTAACCGCTTCTGACTATGTCCTTAGTCGGCTAGCATACCGTTGGGGGTATTATTCAAGTATTACTATCCCGTAGACTTGTGTCTCGGGTCCCGTTACTGCTCCCTTTTTCATTCCGTTGCACAGTTAGTGCTTCTGTCCTACTGTTGGTTGACTAGCTAGGTTTCGCGACTGCTAAGCACGTCGCCCCATGCTATGGTAAGTTGCGGCCTCCTCGTGGTTGGAGTGCCCTTCCTACCGCTATTAAGTGCGGGTGTTGTGGTTCAACTAGGATCCATCTCCAGGACTCTCAGTTCTTGGAATTTACTACGTGTCAGGTTCTTTCCCCTTGTAGGAATATCTCATTACTGCCAGATCGGTTTTTCCCGAGTGTGAGAGGGCTTTTCCTCTCTCTGGCGTCCTTTCCCAGGTTATATAATAGGGTATGTGGAGGGCGGGTCTAGTATTGTAGGTATCCGGTACTCACCAGTAGTTCCTAACTAGCATATCTCTAATGCTAACACTCAGCCCTTAGCCCTAAGCTTCTAATTCCTAACTCGGTATTTCCTAAACTCGGTATTTCCAGTCATCAGAACGATACTTCGCTCTGATACCACTTTTTGTAACACCCCTACCATTAATACAATGCTTACCGTCCAATCTCCTTACACATCAGATACACGCAGCGGATACATACTTACATACAGTGGGTGATACAATGCCTAGTACCCACGTGACTAACAAGGCTACTACTTCTACATACAGCATCGGTCTGATGGACCGGAATCCCGAGTACTACACATCTATAATACATACCCCCTTCATCAATCAAATACAACAATGCTCCATTCATACTTACTCCTCCATAATCCATACAATACAATATACTTAACCGAGTCTACTAGGATCCTTATACAATTATACTACCTCTTCCAAGTTCATACGTACTCACTAAGAGACTACTTACTACCCGTTCCTCACAAGCTACTTGCTTCTAAATACAAGGGTGTGCCTCCGGTCTTTTACCTTCACCACATCCGCTTCGGTACCTGCACACTAAAAACGTTCCCCCTAGGGGGTCAGCTTTCGTTGCGCATGATAACCGCATACCCCGCGTACTAGTGAGGGTACGCCGACCACTTGGTCGAATACATGCAGTTCATTTTAATACAAACATACATGCATACATGCTCTTATACACAATATTACAATACATTACGCAGGACATACACACATACATACACTTCATTACATACAAGAAGTACAAGATAAACCATCCAATACATACTCACCTTTTTCCAAATTACACATACACATTACATACACGATATACAATACTTGTTAGCTTCATTGGTCCACCCGGGTTAATCGGGTGGAGATTACTCTTTTACTCGTTACTCCATACATACGCATACATACTCATACTCATACTCATACATACTTACTTACTCTTACTCTTACTCATGTTAAGTCGCCGGGACCTCCGGCCCTGGCCGGCGACTACTCCGTCCCACCTCAGGGATTTACTTGACTCACCGATCCGGGATGCTACCCATTTAAGGGATTTGGGCCGCGGACCAGTTTAAGAGTCAGGAATTGCATCCAACCTCTTGTGACTCCGCATCCTCACGCGTGGTCGAAGCTATATTGGACTTCTACTCATTCCAATTTACTCACATTTAAGTTAGGTGTTAGGTATTTAGGAATCAGCAGAAGTCAACATCCAAGCCACATACACAAATACATTGTTCAAGTGCACATCTATACAAGATACAATACAATACACAAATACAATACCGTGTACAAATACACTTCATCATCATTCATATATTTCATGAATTATACAAACTATTGTTCAAGACAAATATCGAGAACAATGTAAACAAGCACAAGTAAGTGCAATATAGTTCGATTCGTGCATTTATCTTATTAGGTGATCAAATAAGCACACAAATCGGGGTAACCAGATTAGGATACAGGGCATGAAGAAATCATACCTTTCACCATTGTACTTGTATCCCAACGTTCCTCCGGTGTTCACAAATCAAGTTCCTATGATATACATGTAATTGAATGATTACTCTAACTATCATGAACTTAATTCGGTTACTCTTACATTTCCTAATCCATACTTACTAAGTCTTTGCATTCTTTACACTTATATTTCATTTACTTTCTTTTCATTACTTATCCATGGTTTACTTACTTAGATATATACATATGTATAGGTGGGTATACATATATATATATACTAGTTATAACCCTATAGTTTTTTTTTTTGTAAGTTATGGGTCGTCCGACCCACCGTCCGACCCAAGCCCTGGGTCGGATCATTCCAGTAGATTCTCGTCCTCTAAAATTCTCCTTGTCCGACCCAGCACTATTCCGTCCGACCCATACACCTCTGGGTCGGACCATTCCAGATTGTTTCGGGTCTGTTGTCCAAGCCCTGTCTGACCCACGTCCGACTCACCCTCTGGGTCGGACGGAGTCAGAAACTTCGACAACATAATTTTTGCATGTCCGACCCACGTCTGACTCACGGCCCTGGGTCGGACCGTTCCAGAAAGATTTATTTTCGTTGCTTAAGACATGTCTGACCCAGCGTCCGATCCAGGCTGTGGGTCGGACGGTAGCAGGACATTGCTACATACTTATTTTTCTTCCCATTTTCACCCATTGCTTCCCCCAATCTTCCTACATATATCCTAACGTTTTTAGTACTATTTAAACATTCTAAATCACCTTAATTCATCCACCAAATCCATTACTAAATCCATCAAAAACTTACACAATTCCCTCACTTCTCTTCCAACACTTGTAACGGTTTTTTTTTTGTTTACACTCATGCTACAGATTTTAAGTTCAATGCTCATATCCAATACTCCTACTACCAATACCATTACTAGCATCCAAATACACTTCCAAGCCATTACATTACCTATACCCAAGTCCAACTCTCCTCTTACCAATCTTGCACACTATTTCTTCTTAGTTCTACAATGCAATTTAATACCTCCTTGCTACAGATTTTGGTTCCCACCTCCTCCATACATAATTTCCTCTCCTAATTCCATTTCCAATGCCTACAATGCATTGCCTCTCCTCTCTCAAGTCCAACACTCACTCCCAAGGTCAAGTACATAAATCCTCCTAGTTCCTCCAATGCCATTCAACAATTCTTGCTACCAGATTTTATATCCTTTCATTCTCTTACCACAACTACTCCCATAGTCATTAAACATCTCTACTAACTCCCAATACACCTTGGTTTTCCCATTCACCAGTCATCCATACATATACATATTCCTACCAAAATTTGCCATAGTTCCTCTACATTTCTTACTTCTCCACATATGTGGTTTTCTCATCAAACTCATTCCTAATCTAGCCAAACCACAAGGGTTCTACCAGCACACATACAAAATCCTAGTACACCATACTTCCTCAATCCACATTACTAATGCACATACACAATACACTTGGCTCTAAGGCCCACATTCACATACTAGTCCACAAACACTCAAATTTCCACATTACATTACTAAACATTATTTGGGTTCTTTAGATTGGTTTACCCATTCCCATTACTCTAATGCACTAAAATTTAACATTAGTAAAGAGCTCTTACCTTGAGCTTTTAATTCCTTCTTTCTTTCTCATTTCTTCCTCCTTCTTCTTTCTTGCCCAAATCGGCCATGTGGGAATGGAGTTGCCAAACTCCATTCCCATCACCCAATGAACACAAAACACTACATTAATATACTAACCCTTAAATAAATGCCAATTCATTGAAGTGTTTGAAATGAAATTTCTAGGGTTTACCTTGGAGAGTTTTAGGAGGGGTTTTAGCCCTTGGTTCAAGAAGGTGAATCCACCACCATTGCTAGTTGATATTTTGCTCAAAGGAGAGAGAGAAAACAAGGCATTACAAAGAGGCAAAAATCGGTTATGGAGTAAGGTGGGGAAAACATGAGTTTTTCATATAGATTTTTACCTTAATGGAGAGAGGAGACTCCAAGCTTTACATTGGTGCCATTTTCTCTTTGAATGGGGAAACCCATGGAGATGAAACTCATCCTTTTCAAATTTGAAAAGAGGGAATGATAGAGGAGAATGAGGGGTTCAAATATGTAATTTGTTTTCGATTTGGAGCTTACATGGGATGGATGAGGAAGAAGATGGTAGCCATGGTTGCTGTGGGGAGCTCCAAAAATCGCCATTCCAGCAGAGAGAGGAGGAGAATTCGGTGGAGGGGGAAAGGAAAGAGAGAGCTGAGTGAGTTGTGAGAGTGAGGTGAGAGGAAAGTAAGTAAAGTAGCTTTTACTTTATTGTTTTTTTTTTGCTTTTTGGCTCTCTTATTTAGTTAGCTAGTTACATGTGTGTGAGGGAGTTATTTGACTGATAAAAACCGGCCCCCTACAGTTATACCAGCTGGAGCGTTTTTCATCTTTTACAGAAAACACTCGTTATTTTACCCGGTTTAGGTACTATTCACTAACCGGGCCCGTTTTCCAGAATTTTCTCATTTCTTTATTTTTATTGGTTATTAATCTTCCATAAATGCTTAATAATATTTATTTAATGACTTATAATTTTTACGGGTTCGTTTGACCACTTAAAATCACGTTTTTGGGTCTTCTCGAAAAACATGCGTTAAAGCTCTATTAGCGTTTTAATACATTATTTGGATCCGTTTTCTTCGGGATTTTTTCCCATATATTATTTAGGTCATATTAAACCTTCAGAATCCATATAATACGCTAACCGAGGTCTCATACCTCCTATGGTCATTTAACGCTTATTTTGCGTTTTTCCGCTTTTTAAGAGTTTATTTATTCTTTTGGATTTATTTTTCCTTACTAGTATTAATTAGGTACCATTAGGCCCTTAAATACATATTAGAGAAATTTTAATCCCTATTTTTAAGTTTGGGGTATTTCAGAAAGATTAGAAGAAGAATGGACAAAGGAACAAGTGGCGAATGAAGCTCAAAACTGTAAAATTTAACTGTTTAATGTGTGGTCCGGGACTTGGTCCTTGGATAAAGTCCCGGACCAGCACCAAAAACCTGGCGAGAATCTGCTTTAAGAGGTGGTCCTGGACCTAGCTAGTTAAAGACCCGACCACCCCATAAAATTAACCGAGAGTAAATCAGACACATTGGTCCGGGACCTTAGGTCCGGACCATGTCCTGGACCAGTACAAAATGTGCTTAAAATGTTGTTTTATGGTTAGGAATGAATGGGAATGGTTAGGTAATGCTAGTATACGATTGTAAGGGGTTGTTGGTGACATTTTAAGGTCATTAAGAGTGTGAATAAGTGTGAGAAGTAAAATGAGAAGTAAATAACATAAGTGGTTGAGCTTGAACTATAATGATTTAGTGGTATTTAGTTGGAGATCTTTAGTAATGATATGAGTTAGGTTAATTAAAAGAAATTAACCACCCGATTCAATCAATGTTTTAAGGTTTGAGAATTTGGACTCCGGAGGAGAGTAAGCAACCAAATGACCAACGGTGAACGGTATGGTTTTCTTGTAGCCTGCTTGCTAACGAGGTGTCCCTCGGCTTGTGTGCTATTTGTTTATGTGTGCCAACTAAACAAGATAAAGCATGCAACCGGAATATTATGTTTGTTGTGTGATTGTGATGCACTAACATGACTTACCTTGGGAACTTACTAACAATGTTTAGTAAAGAATTGTGTGAGATTAAGGAACACATCCAAATATTGTTTTCTTAGCAACTGAAAGAGATTAACTAACCAACATTAACTTCGAGACTTCTACTAATTAGACTTGGGGGGGGAGTGAGGAATCCGGAATGGTACCGGCACATATGTATTGGGGGAGGTCGGTATCCTTATTAGGTTCCGACTTCCAAATATGACTTTTCTTCGGACTTGTCGCCTAGAGTCAACATATAAACTCGACCTCCTCGGACTTCTGTTTTAGGAGGGAGGCATACTGGATGGTGTGGGTGGGATCTACCTAAATCCCAACTAATTCTAACAAATATGTTATGTAAACCAATGGAGCTGATAACTCATTGGTTAGGGTTTACTTGACCCAACAAGATAAACAATGAATTAAGGAACAACCATTCTAATTAAAGGATGGTTGACTTAATTGAGATAACAACTGAGATAAGATATGAGATAAGGTTTGAGATAAAGTACAACCAATTCTAGTTAAAGAATGGTTGGTACATAAGACTGAGGTAAGATAAGGATGGACTGAGATTAAGAGGAATAAAAACTTAAGGAGTTAAATGATTAACTTACTAATTAAGGGAACGCTTTTAAGTCGTTCTTTGTGTGTGGACCATGTGTGTTCATATGTTTTAATACCCCAGATCTAAAAATTGTGATTAAATTATCCTAATGTGATTATTAGAGGCCTATTAGTGCTTAAGGAGTATTGGTAAAGGGAATAAAACCAAAAGGAAAGAGAAAATGCTTAAAAAGCGAAAAACGCTAAAACGCGCGTTAAATGAGTATAGGAGGTATATGATCTCGGTTAGGGTCCGAGATGGATTCCTAAGGCTTAGTTAGGCCTAATTAGTATACGGGAATGATTCTCGAAGAAAACGGATCCAAATAATGGATTAAAACGCTAACGGAGTTTTAAAGCACGTTTTTCGAGAAAACCCGAAAATGTGAGTTTAAGTGGTCAAATGGACCCGTAAAAAATTATGGTTGACTATATAACTATAATTAAGTGTTAATGGAAGCTTAATAACCAATAAAAATAAAGAAACGAGAAAAATCTGAAAAACGGGCCCGGTTAGTGAATAGTGCCAAACCGGGTAAAATAACGAGCGTTTTCTGTAAAAGACGAAAAACGCTCCAGCTTGCTAATATAGAGGGGGGCCAGTTTTTAATTGGTGAGTCATCCCCTCACGCACACAATAAGTTATTAAGAAAGGAAGAAAAGAAAAGAGAGGGGGAAAAGGAAAAGAAGAAGTAAAGAAACTTAGTACATACTCCGCCTCTTCCCTTCTCTTCTCCTCACCTCTCTCCACCGATTTCTTCCCTCTCTCTCTGTTGTGGGCGGAAATGAAGGTCCCCATGGCTTTCCAAACTTCTTCTTCTTGCCCAAGCTAGCTCCAGTTAAAAACAAAAATAATTACATATTTGTGATCCTCTCATCAAGTTCTACATTCCCTTTTTCAAAATTCAAAAAGGAAGAAGTTCATCTCCATGGGTTTTGCCCATTTGAGAGAGAAAAGCAAACCATCTTGAAGCTTGAAGCATCCTCTTTCTAGTAAGGTAAAAATATCCATGGAAAACCCTAGTTTTCTGCATTCTTCACCTTGGCAGATTTTGGCTCTTTTATGACTAGCCTTCTCTTATTTGTTGAGCTATCCCTCCTAAGACTCAAGAATTGGAAACCATTCAAGAATTTCCAAAGGTAAACCTTAACTTGGTGCTCTTTAAGCATTTTGTAAATTCTAGATTAACTAGTGAGCCTAAGAGAATTGCTTAGTGCTTAATTTCCATTTGAATATTGGTCTAGAGAATTGGGCAAGTGATTTTCCATGACCGATTTTGGATGGAAGAGAAGAAGAGAAGAGGAGAAGAGTATTAACAAGGAAACTTAAGAGAATTTAAGGTAAGAAACCAACCCTAATGTATATTCTAAATGTATTAGAATTTGGGATGGGTTCGTAAAATGAATGAAACCCACCTGAGTGTGGTAATAATGTGCTTGTATAGAAATAATACAAGTGAGAAAGCAATTATGAAATTAATGTTGATTTAAGAGCCTAAGAGCTATGCACTTTATGATTTATGTATTGTGTTGCATTTGGAGGAATTGGTGAGTATTGGTGCATTTATATGTGTGCTGGTAGAACCCTTGTGGTTTGGCTAGTTTTAGGATGAACTATGTGAACGAAAGAGTGTTGGGCAATGTTAGAAAAGTAGCCGGACTATGGCAAAATTCTGGTAGAAATATAAGAGACTTATGTGTGTTTTGAGTAAAGAATAACCTAGGGTTATCTAGGTATGAGTGGAGGTTGATTTGGGTTAGTAAACCATTATGTAAATGCTTGTTCAAGAAGAGGAAGATTGTGCAAAATCTGTAGCAAAAAGGAGTTGTTTAAGTGCTTTAGAAATTTAGAAAAGAATGAGGATTTTAGGTTTAAGATTGAGGCATGAACCTTGATGTGAGTAGTGCATTGTCCTAAAGGATTCGGAATGGTCAAATGGAGTGAGAACAATAATGCTAGTGCCAATAGAAGTGAGAAAATGCACAAGTGTTCATTAGTGCCAAATGAGAATGCAAAATTTGTGAATTGGAGCAAGGATTTGGGTAAGGATAAAACCTAAGTTTTGAAGAGGTTTAGAGCATGTTTTAAGGTGTTTTAACATGTGGAAAACTTATGGAAAGATAAAGGAAAGATTAAGGGTGGTTTATGGATTTATTAGGGGCTGAAAAATAATGTATGTTGCAAGTTTTAGCAGGGTCCGGGACCTAGTCCTTGGACAAAGTCCCGGACCATCCCTGGAATTAATACCGAGAGTTCACCCTGCACTTGGTCTGGGACTTGAGAGGTGGACAAGGTCCCGGACCACCCATGAAAATCCATCCGAGAGTTTGGCAATGTATTGGTCCGGGACTTTAGGTAAGGACCAAGTCCCAGACCACCCCCAGAATCCTACAGAGACTGTTTTTAAGGGTTTAAATGATGGGGGTTTGAATGTTAATGATGTTATGAGATGTTAAGGCCTTGTTTGGTGACAAATAAAGGCCTTAAGAACTGTAAGAAAGTGTTAGAAGTGAGTGAGAAGTGAGAACTCAAACTAACAAAAGTAAAACCGAGATAACGGGATAACGGGGTAAGTACGGGAGTAGCATTTAATTATGTACCGTACAAGTTTAGTATTAATAGTAATGTTTGTAACATTATCAGAGGATCGTGTGTGAACCGAGCATGGTGAGATGACACAGTAAAAGTAAAAACCCCGGTGAAAGGTATGATTTTCTCATGCCTCATATGCTAACTGAGTTACTCTGATTTGTGTGTTTGTGTGTCGGCTTAATCAAGACTAAAGCATGAAAATGAACCATTGTTTGTTTATGAATGTCTTGATGTATGTTTTATGAGCTAACATGCTTGAATGCCGGTGAGGTCTAACCTAGTGTGTAGACCGACTCTTAGTTGAGTAACGAATGGCTAGAGACTCGTAGAATGGGTAGTTTCGTAAAGTAACGGAAACGTGCAAACACACAAGCTATCGATTAAAGTATAACGATAACGCAAAATATGAACTCCCTAGAATGTGAGGAGAAGTACGGGTTGAGTAAATACCCGATAACGGTTAGGAAACCATATTGAAACAATCCACGAAATAAATAAGAGTAGTGAGATAAATGAACCTCCATCTAGAGGATAGTAGATAGTTCAAGTTGGGAACTTGTATGAAAGGTAAAAGAGACCTAAGGGATTATTTAACTCCCTTGAGACATGGTCGACCTCCTATATGAGGATGTTACCCGGTATAAGAAAATAACCGAAAATAGAAGTATATGAAATGTAAGGGTAACTCTTTAACCAAAGATTACCCGAACTTAAGTATTGTTTCCCCTAACCATTAGGGACATTGAGAGTGATGCTCCTAGACTAATATACATAATTATATTACAACTCCGAGAGAGGAGTGCAAGGGAATAAGAGAAGTCCGAGAGTAGTTGGACCTATGTGAAAGTAGTAAGAACTAAAAGTGAGTTCCGGGAGCTAGTAAAACTAAGCTCGGAAGCCATGAGTTTTGGCTCAAGTATGTATTATGAGAAACAAGTGAGAAGAGCGTAGGAGACCTGAAGTGTCTCGAGAACTACGTGAGCTTGAGTTAAAGAGTAATAACCTAGGAGTGTGGGTGAGTATAAGAATGAGTTGCCCGCGAGAAGGGGTGAGAATAAGAATAGGTAACCCGAGTGAATGGGTGTGTTATTGAATAAGTAACTATGGCATAGTGTGGTAGTAACCCTCAAGGCCTATGAGCAAATTAACACAATTAACAACCTTGCTATGTTAGTTAAGGATTGTACTCCATGGATGAATGTAAATCCTTGTGTAGTGTACATGTGTAATGTATTGCTATGTTGCATGTTGATTGAATTAAAATGAACTCCTGGTATATCCGACCCAAAGTAGTCGGCGTACCGCGGTTAGCATGCGGTATATGCGAATTTCATATACAGCTTTAAGCTGAGCCCTTAGGGGCATTGTTTTTATTCGCAGGTACACCAAAGATGGTACCATTCGAGAGTAGGACGGGGTCGGTGGTTAGTATGAGTAGTTAGAATTTAATTTACTCATGTATTTGAATAAGGTGTAAGACCGAATATGTTGTCGGCATCCGTAAA
This sequence comes from Limonium bicolor, assembly GCA_023374045.1. Taxonomy (NCBI): domain Eukaryota; kingdom Viridiplantae; phylum Streptophyta; class Magnoliopsida; order Caryophyllales; family Plumbaginaceae; genus Limonium; species Limonium bicolor. Next base: position 104,177,686 of record CM041783.1, on the reverse strand, counting down.
CTGTAGACTCGGTATAGTAAAGTAATGAATTGAGCATTGTGGTTGTATTGTATACTCGGTTGTTCCAGTCCATCAGACCGTTACTGTAATTGAGTTAGGCCTGGTTAGACACGAGGGTGGCTAACGGCGTTGTATCACCCTCTGTTGTATCTAGAGTCCACTGCGAGTTTAATGGTAAATTGTGACAGTTTAAGAGGTAATGACGTGTTTAGCAGTTGGGGTGTTACATATGTGGCTTGTTGTTTATTGCACTTCCGATTTATGTTGTGCCTCTAATCAACTTCTTGCTATCGACAATTAGTCATCGTAGCCCCATTAGCTTGGGGGCTATAAGAGAATCGTACCAGCAAAGGAGCTGACCCCCTCGGGGGCAACTGTTTATTTTGCAGGTGAATAAAAGAAGGCGACCGTCCTGAGAGTAAGATGGGGTAGACGTATTACTGGTTAAGTATGACCTACGAGTTGTGCATGTACTCTCGTATGGTAACTTGTGTTAGTAAGTTGTATAGGACATAAGGAAATTGTAAGATTGTTATTTATTTGGTTAAGGCTTGTAAGTAATAATGTTCGGTATATTCGGGTCCATCAGACCGTAGCTAGATCTTTGAGATTTTAGTAAGCCTAGTTGGTCACGTGGGTGACTAACAGCGGTAACACCAAATGTTGTAAGAATTCTGTTGCAAAGTTAATATTAGTGAATCGAGGTTTATGTGATAAGTATGGCTTTATGAGTTGGGGTGTTACAAATAGTGGTATCAAAGCGTAGTTACGCTCTGATGACAGGAATAACCGAACTTAGGAGGATACCGAGTTAGAGCTTGAGTTAGAGGTTAAGGGTTGAGTGATAGAGCGAGAGGTGCATTAGTTAGGACTTCCTGGTGTTTACCGGATATCCATACTACCTAAACCCGCCCTCCACATCCCTTGCTTAAACTACAGGGAACAAAGGCCAGAGAGAAGAAAGCCTTCTCTTACTTGGGGAAACCCGATCTGGCAGTTAGATAACGTTAAGCAATACGAGAAACACATCGTTATACAACAGTTTACGAAAACTTGGAGGTTTTAATTGGAGCGTAATAGTGAAACAGGCGCTGCCAACGGAACTCTACCAATAAGAGAATGGTAATTACCGGCAACATGGGTCGACATGCTACGCAGTCGAGTTACCCCACCATACCAATGATAAGAAGAGCACTACGAGTGCAATGGAGAGGAAAAGATAAGCGATATGTGTACCGGACAGCGGCCCGAATGAGCATAGCAGTGGGCTAATACAAAGCATGAGAATTAAGACTACCGGAAGGTCCAATTAGAAACGGGAACTCCAAACCCCATACAATGATCAAGGTTACAAAACCTGGCCGACATAGCGCAGGCGACGATGTAGACACGTATAAACTGTACACCGGAATAGGACTACGATGTAGTGCCTAGAGGAGAATCAGTACTTAATAACCCTTACAAAATGCGTGGAAACAGGAGCGAGGATTAAAACATAAGTAAATATCGAGGGGTTTTCTCAGAAAGAAGAACACCCTGATAAGTGACAGTATTGTCAAAATAAACAGGAAACTGCCGGATGGTCAGTTATCCAAAACAAAAGAACATCTAAGGAGTCCCGAGGACTACCAATTACATGGAGATTAAGAGGAGGAACCATTACTAATGTGCACAGTACCAATAACCCATCTTGCATGGCACACTTGCCATAGCAAGTGCTACCACGATTAAGCTATACGGGAAGCCATCATGGCGAGATAGTGGAACACTATAGTCATAATACATATTAATACCTGATTGTAAATCCATAAGAACGAGAGAATGAGACCTTGGAAATGCCTGACGGCCTGACCATGATGAGGTGAGTCGACACACCAGTCAACGGGGAGTTGAACTTGAACGGAATACTAAACGATACTCCCTCCGTCCCACCTTGACCGTCCTATTTACTATTTGGACATGTCGTTTGACTTCAATTTTTAACATATAAGAAAAATTAATTTTGAAAATTTAAGTTTTGCATATGATTCCTTACATGATAAACTATATAATACAAAATTCAGTTTTATAAAATTATTTTACCTTATATGTTTAATATTGAGGTGGAAAAACGTGCCAAAAAGCAAACAGGACACTTATGACGGGACGGAGGTAGTATAAATTTTCGTAAAGGTACAACCTACAAAAACAACAACCCACAGTACGGTAAAGACATACAATCCCGACAACAGGAAGCTCAGAGGACTACACCATAGAGTTGGCATAGTCGAGCAGAACAAAACACATAAATGACGGTTAGTATTGTTTACCTACCTCATTAACACCCAAGTATGACTAACCATTGTCGGGTGGCGTAATCAACAAATGCTGAACGAAGCATTGAGATGGAAGCGCATGATAACAAGGACAATTACTCAACTTAGACACTGTAAGGCAGACGCCTAATACGAACCAACATTAATCGCTGAAAGACTCATGTCTTTAAAAGCGGAAGTATTGCAAAAACCAAACAACCTCAGATCACCTGAATAAACTTCCATAGCAGGAAGCAGGATGTAGTAACTTACCATGAAACTCAGTACTACACTTAATATGTATCCTAACGGTTGAGTGAATCCAAAGAACCAGAAACTTATGAGGATATACTATAATGAGTAAGAGTACGGTAATGAACCGAGTGTCAGCTCGCGCCCAGGAAAAATTAGATGCTAAGAACCTTTGAGACAAGGATGTTAGCCACATCAGAGCCCGAGGCGTAGTAAGTTGTAAGAGAGCCTATTTAAGCCATGAATGTACCATAATTCGTAGATGTGAACGGTTACAAAACCTATAACTTAGATTGTGGAAGAATTGCCAGGAAAGGGCACCAATGAGAATATTGAGATAATACTATTATCAGGGGCGGAGAACGAACCATTCCTTTTAGCATGGGGATACCTCTCCTTGTTGTAGGGCCATGAGTGGGAATAAACCCCTCAAAAGGGCTTTCACTTATTAGAGATAGAATACTTTTTATTAGAGAATGGAAACAGAAACCTTGAGATTACCTTAGAACGTACCAGATACACTTGAGTAATAAGGAAGGCTGCATAGGCAGACCTCATATCCAACACCCGAGAATAAGAATCAGTAATCGTCAGAGATAAACGTTGTGAGTGCACAACATGGCACTTCAAGTGACTGTAACACCCCAACCATAACCTCCACACCTAACCAATAATTGTAGCAGAAAAACATAACTTAGTCATTAACCAAAAAGGCGGTGTTACACGCCGTTAGCCACCCACGTGGCTAACGAGGCTGTTACTTACAATTGTATCGGTCTGATTACTGGAATCCCGAGCATAATTACAACCTTCAAAAATTACTTACCAAAAAGAATCATAATATACCGAGTGTTAATGTACAAAAATCACCAATCTAATCCTATATCCACCAAAATATATGACCTCGAGTGTACAAGCACTACTCGGGTTCAATATCCAAAAATAACAAAAGTATTCCTCCGGACTCCATGCTATAACCACTCCGCCTCCTTGATCACTCTCCTGAAAAATAATATGGAGCCCCCCAAAGGGCGTCATCAACCATTGGCTGGCATGGTGTGAGCCTCGATTTTAAACCCTATCCTATGTGGATTAACTTGATTGGGATCTAAACGGGTTTTAGGTCCACTTATAGCCTAAGATTAATAACTATGTCATATAACAATAATTATTAAAACCTAAGCTAGCTCACTGGAACCTATTACGAGTCGCCACCTAATTTTAACCTAGATCAAATTAGGAAAGGAGAGTTCGGGTTCGGGGGCTTGATATTCGACTTAATTAGGGTTCAATTACTTTCATTACCCTTCCTAGGTCGTTTTTCCTCTACTTGGTTTAATTACGGCTTATTACGAGTCGTTTTAACCTAAGTGCGCGAGCTTCTGTTTTTTTTTGTGTTTTTTAGCATTTTTTGACAGAAAATTAAAGTGGAAATTAAAATTACCTAAACTAGGGTTTCGGAGGCAGGATTAGGTCAAATTTTGTTTCCGTCCGTAGCCACGGACCTAATGTCCGAAACCACGGACCCCAGTTAACCTATATGAAAATAAAGTCGAATTAAACAGAAAACAGAAAATTGTAAAGTCCGGGGCCACGGACAGGCTGTCCGTGGGCCCGGACATTATCAGAAAACCTAAATTTTTAAAATTTAAAAATCCCGCCGCCGTCCGTGGGCGTCCGGGCTTACGGACAGTGAGTCCGGGACCCCGGACATGACGTCCGTGGGTGCGGACAGCCCTCGGACGGCGGCGTTGAGGCTGTTCCCGAAGGTGTTTTTGGCTCAAATTTTATGGGTGCGTAGCCTGAAAGATGTACAAGACGTTAGTGATTGAAAGTTTTCAATTTGAAATCGAATTTAATGCAAAACTTAACGACAAGTTAGAAGGCAGAAACACAAACAAACCTTAATTCAGAAGCAAGGAAAAATCAATTCGGTTAGCAATTTCAACCAGAATTGTATTTTGACCAGAAGGGTTAGAGAATTTGGTTTTTACCCTGTTTTGATTTCGAAAACTTGTTGTTCCTTCACGTCGGGAATCTCTGAAAGCTTCGTTGGTGGCCGATCCGGTTCGACTTTGACCCGAGCTTCTGACCTCTTCTTCCGTGTTGTTAAGCACGTTTTGGTTCTGTATTTGTGGTGTTTTGATGCTTGGAAGTTCAATGAGAGAAGAAAGAATGTGTTTTTGGTGATTTTGGGATGATTTCGGTAGAGTTTCGGTGTTGGGAGTGTTGAAAACGTGGGAGGCAAGTAGACGGCTGTGTTTTCTGACTATGGGGATCATCTACCCTGCCCTAGGTCGTTTTTTGGAAGGCCTTTTATAGAAAGAGCATGGCCAAGTGTTGATAGAACAGAATTTTTATCTAAAACCTTGATTTTGTGCTCTAAGAGAATCTGATTTTTTAAAATATGTTGCAAGCCGATAAAAATTATGAAAATTTAACTGAAGGTAAAGAATGATTTTTAGGAATTTTGAGAGTTGGAATCGGGTTTGTTAAATAACCGATTAGATAAAAATCTCACAATCTGGAATCTCCCAAAATTCATAACTTATTATTGGAAAGTCGAAATTACGAAATTCCAACGGCATTAGTCTCTAATAATCATCCTCTACCCTGTGTTAAAATTTCATGACATTTTGTTTTGATTTCGGTACTTTCCAGAGGAGAGAGAAAATTGCAAAAATGATTGAATTTCTCTTTTAAATTTTGGGATAAGGTTCCAAATAAAATAATTTCAGGTTTATGACTGTGTGTAGTCATGCTAACCATGTGACAATTTTATTTTAATTTTGAAAACCCTTTTATTTCTATTTTGAGGTTATTTCATGTGTTAATTATTAAAGAAACTAGCTTATTAAAAGCTTAATTTCCAGAATAAATATTATCAGAAAATCATGAAATACCTTTCATAATGACTATGATATTTGGAAGTGTTTGGAGATAATGAACAAGTCATATGAAAATAGAAAATCCCGAGAATGTCCTTGGAAAATCCTGCATCGGTGCATTTTGACCATTTTGCCCTTTGTAACACGTATGCCTTAGAGACTACTCCGAGGGGGTTGAAATTTTGGGTATAACAGATTGCCCCCCGTCAACTGGACTTTGTAATGAAAGTGAGAAGGCTAGTTGATGCTTGAGTGATACCCCAAAATTTCAAATGTTTCCAAGACCCTGCATGTTATCGAAAACTGATAAATTGTGTCGAGCTATTCTAAGGCGCTGACTACCTATAATGATGATATGATGTCAAACTATTCTAAGATGTTGACTGCCTGCAAGTAAAGTGAAATGAAGCAATGTCAAGCGGTTCTAAGGCGTTGACAACCTAAAATGTGGAAATGAGATAATGTCAAGCGATTCTAAGGCGTTGACAACCTAAAATGTGGAAATGAGATAATGTCAAGCGATTCTAAGGCGTTGACAACCTAAAATGTGGAAATGAGATAATGTCAAGCGATTCTAAGGCGTTGACAACCTAAAATGTGGAAATGAGATAATGTCAAGCGATTCTAAGGCGTTGACAACCTAAAATGTGGAAATGAGATAATGTCAAGCGATTCTAAGGCGTTGACAACCTAAAATGTGGAAATGAGATAATGTCAAGCGATTCTAAGGCGTTGACAACCTAAAATGTGGAAATGAGATAATGTCAAGCGATTCTAAGGCGTTGACAACCTAAAATGTGGAAATGATGTCAAGCTATTCTAAGGCGTTGACTACCTATAATGAAATGATGTCAAGCTATTCTAAGGCGTTGACTACCTATAATGAATGAAATAATGTCAAGCTATTCTAAGGCGTTGACTACCTATAATGAATGAAATGAATGGAATGTGTTTAATGGAAGCAGGTAAGCTAAGGAGTGGTGTTAGGTCTTACTACGAGCCTAAAGGGATGACTCCAGGTCTTATGACGAACCTAAGGATGGTGCTAGGTCTTATGACGAGCCTAAAGTGAATGAATAAGGGAGGTCTTATGGGTGCCTGTAGGGTAGGCCTTATGGGTGCCTGAAAGGATTTGAATGTAGGGTAGGTCTTACGTGTGCCTAAAAGGATTGAATGTAGGGTAGGTCTTATGTGTGCCTAAAAGGATAGAATGTAGGGTAGGTCTTATGTGTGCCTAAGGTTTAGGGATGAGACTCATCTTAACTCAGTTGCTTATGGAGACTGAGATCCATCCTACTCGGTTGCTTACGGAGACCGAGACCCACTCTACTCGGTTGCTTATGGAGACCGAGACCCATCTAACTCAGTTGCTTATGGAGACTGAGACCCAATCTACTCGGTTGCTTATGGAGACCGAGATCCAATCTACTCGGTTGCTTATGGAGACCGAGACCCACTCTACTCGGTTGCTTATGGAGACCGAGATCCAATCTACTCGGTTGCTTATGGAGACCGAGACCCAATCTACTCGGTTGCTTATGGAGACCGAGATCCATCTAACTCAGTTGCTTATGGAGACTGAGATCCATTCTACTCGGTTGCTTATGGAGACCGAGATCCATCTAACTCAGTTGCTTATGGAGACTGAGATCCATTCTACTCGGTTGCTTATGGAGACCGAGACCCAATCTACTCGGTTGCTTATGGAGACCGAGACCCAATCTACTCGGTTGCTTATGGAGACCGAGATCCATCTAAACTTGACCAGGCAAATGCAGTATGCTTGATGATGTGAGGATGCAAAACACGTTTTATGCAAATGATTGTCATTGTGATCAAATTGTTAAGGTTCCAAACATGGAGATGACAAGGTTTACCCGAGTATTGCAAAGTGAAATTGAAGTGCTTGCGAAAACCGAAAATTTGCACAAAGCAAGAAATAGCTGAAAATGTGCCAAACATGGCAATGCTTGAGAAAAACACTGTTAAGAAAGGAAAGCGAAATAATCATTTCCTGACTAAGAGTTCCAGACCTGCAATTTTTTTCTCAGAGGATGAACACGATACTAATGGAAATGTGTGGTGTTCATTGTGGTGCTGAAAGCTTTTGCTGGTGTTCAGGATTTATGACAAGCCTGGGGTTGGGGTGTGATTTTGGATGGTGATTTGGATTAAGATGAGCTGATGTTTTGTGGAGGTAAGACCAGTGACGGGCCTGAGAGTGTTTGTGTGGAGGTTAAGGCTTATGTGGGCATGTGTGGTATGATGTGAGGGTAAGGGCTTATGTGGGCCTACGTGGTAAGGGCTTATGTGGGCCTGCGTGGTGGTGTTTGTGGTGCCCACGCTTTGGGTTTCCGTTGGTGTTGTCATGGCAATTGTTGGAACCAACAATTGCCCCCAGTATTGTTCCTTAAGGCAATCTGAGCTAGAGTTCATGGCAATCGATCGGAACGATCGATTGCCCCCAGTATTTTCTTTGATTAAACATGCGAACAAGTCTTATCCTCACATGGTCAAGGATTGTGTCTTGATGTGGTGCTTTACACTCAAAGTGTTTGATTCTTGCACTCGTTTCTCACCTACGGTCACAACTTCTTGACCATTGAATTTGATATTTGATGAATTTACGCATTCGATCTGTTACTTTCACGTGATTGGACACACAACTATCAAGTCGGAAGTCTTTAAGGCTTATAACGTGGCCATAGGGTGTGATGAAAGACAACGGGACCATGGAGGGATATTTGAGGTATGTGGAGCTTAAAAGGGGTGACCAAAGCTGCACCTTGCATCTTCTCTTGGATTCATCTCCCTTGTCTTGAAGTCGTCTAGCTGCTTCATGTTGACGTTGCTTTCGAGCTTCTGGACCTGGACTTTTGAAGTTGTCCTTTACACCTTTCTCTTTTTGTCATTTGGATTTCTTCGAGGCACTTCGGGTTTGCCTTTTGTTTTAATCTTTCTTGGCTTTGCCTTCGGGGTTCTTGTGTTTCCCGGTTTTGGGCTTCGAGAGCTGTTTTGATGTGAGCTCTGTTGATCCTGTGTCACTTTGGGACCATTTGCGGATCACTTTGTCATGCTGATAGCGGCATTGCTTCTTTGGAATGATGGGAATGTTATCTGAGAGTCGGGCTCCTCGCTTCCTTTGGTCACCGGGTCGGTCATTCATCATTGGCCGGGTTATTTTGTGGAGTTCATAATGTCAAAAAGGGATATACGAAAGGCTCAGCGGGGGTACCTAGGGTTTAATGTCAGGGTTCACAAGCTTTTGGCTATGTGGTGCTGTACCTAGGCGCTTCGTCATTCCTGATAGTTGTGTATCCGCTCTTTGTTACTTTCACAGGTCTAAGCGTAAATTTACAAATTATCTCCTTCGGTCGGAGTTATGCCGTTTACCTCACCTTTGGATGTGGTCTCACCGGAGTCGTGTAAAAATGACACGCTCGTTTGCTCATGGTTTTTCCGCTCAAGACACTCTCGTGAATTTCACTCAGAGACTAGTTCACACGCTTAAACGAAAGATGAAAGATGACGAACCTAAACTCAGATTGCCCCCAGTATCGATTTGGGGTTAGTGACGACAATTTAAAAGATATGGATTTGGAACCGCTTTGGGGGTTATTTGGATGTTTTGGGATAAGATGTGGGGTTTGGTAAGGCATGCTCAAAACTTCAGAAACAAAATACAAGTCTTTGTGTTCCATTGTCGGGAAATAATTAATTCATGAACCATTTTCTCAAAAGAAACTTGTGTGAAACAAAACCCTTTTTTTTGTGTTATCATTTAGACTTGAAAAAGTCATTCATTTGTGAACATGAGGAAGAAGATGATTCAACAAAATCGATGCTTCTTATTAGTGGTTTGAAAATGATCATTCTTTGAAAAACATGAGAGGTGCATTTGAAAGATGAGTGTTATGGCAGGTTATGCAGTAGAATGCATAGGAACCCTAAAATTTCTATTGAATCGAAATCCTGCTGAACCGTCTGAAGTCGGCATGCTGAAGACTCGAGCTCTTGACCGCTGGGATGTCGCTAAGATGACTGTGATCGTCTTCCTTCCAAACTTCGAGTAGGCCCTGTAAGATGTCCGAACTAGGAATACCTATGGGTTATGTAGGAAGCAATTGGGCCTGAGTCTTCGCCAAACTGGGAGTGAAGTGCATAGACTAGAGTGATTCCTAGACTAGAACGGACATGTAGGTCTGAATCCAGGAATTGAGCAAACAAGCTGAAAGAAATCACATGGACCGCGAATGGGCCGTTGGGCCGAAGGATAAGCCTTGAAGTCTAGATTTGTTTGATGCTCTTGTTGGGCTTTGAAGCCGGAAACTGGAATGAATGAGTTATGCAAACTATCCTGGATCCAAATGTTTTATGAACCGAAGCTCATGGGCCAAAACTATGAATTGGTCTATGGGCTCGAACGGAATGAGTTATGAGTGTGGTACTGGGCCAGAATGATTGTTCTATATGTGAACTGGAATTTGGGCCGAGTGATTTTGGTTGGGCCTAAAAGATGACACCTAGATCTAGGATTTTGGGTTAGGGTCATGATAAGAAGTCTACCTAGACCAGAATGAGCCCTTGGGCCGGAATGTGTTTGGGCATAAAGTAAAGCACATGAGCTGGAATGGTCCCTAAATCATAAATGGGCCTAACTTTCTTCGGGCCAGAGAAGATGGTTGCTAAACCGAAAAAGGTTTTATTTTCAGGACTTGTGAGTTATCTCAAGTTCAAGTGGATCTTTTTTATGGGCCTAGGACTAATTGGATAATTCAAATTGGGCCGGAAGAGAAATCACCTTAGTCTAGGCTTTTGAGCCGAAGCCTGAACGACTCACATGTTAAACCAAACAGGGCCTCTGGGCCGCAAACAAATAGAGCTGCCAATTCGTGTTGGGCTAGGTCGATGTAGGAGAAGTTCCTATCAATCTCTAGGCTGGGTAGTGGGCCGATCACACAAGCAAACAAGGCCCACAAAATTCAACATGTCCTCACTAGACGTTTAAATCAAACAGGGTATGGATCAATCCGGAGAGGTGCTTGGGGCGCGGGCCCAGGTCACCACAAAGGAATAGGGCTTGCACGCTATTCTCTTTGGGCTTCCCCACTCTTTTCACATCACCTGAAGGTGTGCGTCTACGGTCGGGTCTTTGACTGACCAAACAAAGGGCTAGGTAAGGGCACTACCAGGAAAACGCTTGGGGCTAAAGCCCAGGTATTAAGGGGGTGTGGTTAGACGACACCCTCCTTTTCCCCGCTTATTCACATCACCTAAAAGGTGTGAGTCCCTGACAGGGGACCCTCAAACGGGTCCCGGGGTAAAACTGGTTTGCGTGGACCCTCGTACTCATATGATGCAAAGGTGCAGGAATTAAAGTGCGCACAAAGGTAAACAAACAATGTAATAAAGCCACAAATAAACATTTTTCGAGTTAAGCCCTCTTTCTTAAAATTAAGCAAGTTAAAATTAAGAAGTTTGTCCCCAGCAGAGTCGCCAGTCTGTGAGCCTCGATTTTAAACCCTATCCAATGTGGATTAACTTGATTGGGATCTAAACGGGTTTTAGGTCCACTTATAGCCTAAGATTAATAACTATGTCATATAACAATAATTATTAAAACCTAAGCTAGCTCACTGGAACCTATTACGAGTCGCCACCTAATTTTAACCTAGATCAAATTAGGAAAGGAGAGTTCGGGTTCGGGGGCTTGATATTCGACTTAATTAGGGTTCAATTACTTTCATTACCCTTCCTAGGTCGTTTTTCCTCTACTTGGTTTAATTACGGCTTATTACGAGTCGTTTTAACCTAAGTGCGCGAGCTTCTTTTTTTTTTTTTGTGTTTTTTAGCATTTTTTGACAGAAAATTAAAGTGGAAATTAAAATTACCTAAACTAGGGTTTCGGAGGCAGAATTAGGTCAAATTTTGTTTCCGTCCGTAGCCACGGACCTAATGTCCGAAACCACGGACCCCAGTTAACCTATATGAAAATAAAGTCGAATTAAACAGAAAACAGAAAATTGTAAAGTCCGGGGCCACGGACAGGCTGTCCGTGGGCCCGGACATTATCAGAAAACCTAAATTTTTAAAATTTAAAAATCCCGCCGCCGTCCGTGGGCGTCCGGGCTTACGGACAGTGAGTCCGGGACCCCGGACATGACGTCCGTGGGTGCGGACAGCCCTCGGACGGCGGCGTTGAGGCTGTTCCCGAAGGTGTTTTTGGCTCAAATTTTATGGGTGCGTAGCCTGAAAGATGTACAAGACGTTAGTGATTGAAAGTTTTCAATTTGAAATCGAATTTAATGCAAAACTTAACGAACAAGTTAGAAGGCAGAAACACAAACAAACCTTAATTCAGAAGCAAGGAAAAATCAATTCGGTTAGCAATTTCAACCAGAATTGTATTTTGACCAGAAGGGTTAGAGAATTTGGTTTTTACCCTGTTTTGATTTCGAAAACTTGTTGTTCCTTCACGTCGGGAATCTCTGAAAGCTTCGTTGGTGGCCGATCCGGTTCGACTTTGACCCGAGCTTCTGACCTCTTCTTCCTTGTGTTGTTAAGCACGTTTTGGTTCTGTATTTGTGGTGTTTTGATGCTTGGAAGTTCAATGAGAGAAGAAAGAATGTGTTTTTGGTGATTTTGGGATGATTTCGGTAGAGTTTCGGTGTTGGGAGTGTTGAAAACGTGGGAGGCAAGTAGACGGCTGTGTTTTCTGACTATGGGGATCATCTACCCTGCCCTAGGTCGTTTTTTGGAAGGCCTTTTATAGAAAGAGCATGGCCAAGTTGATAGAACAGAATTTTTATCTAAAACCTTGATTTTGTGCTCTAAGAGAATCTGATTTTTTAAAATATGTTGCAAGCCGATAAAAATTATGAAAATTTAACTGAAGGTAAAGAATGATTTTTAGGAATTTTGAGAGTTGGAATCGGGTTATTTTGTTAAATAACCGATTAGATAAAAATCTCACAATCTGGAATCTCCCAAAATTCATAACTTATTATTGGAAAGTCGAAATTACGAAATTCCAACGGCATTAGTCTCTAATAATCATCCTCTACCCTGTGTTAAAATTTCATGACATTTTGTTTTGATTTCGGTACTTTCCAGAGGAGAGAGAAAATTGCAAAAATGATTGAATTTCTCTTTTAAATTTTGGGATAAGGTTCCAAATAAAATAATTTCAGGTTTATGACTGTGTGTAGTCATGCTAACCATGTGACAATTTTATTTTAATTTTGAAAACCCTTTTATTTCTATTTTGAGGTTATTTCATGTGTTAATTATTAAAGAAACTAGCTTATTAAAAGCTTAATTTCCAGAATAAATATTATCAGAAAATCATGAAATACCTTTCATAATGACTATGATATTTGGAAGTGTTTGGAGATAATGAACAAGTCATATGAAAATAGAAAATCCCGAGAATGTCCTTGGAAAATCCTGCATCGGTGCATTTTGACCATTTTGCCCTTTGTAACACGTATGCCTTAGAGACTACTCCGAGGGGGTTGAAATTTTGGGTATAACACATGGTTAACGTGCAGCCCGCTGACTACCGGGGTACACACAACTATTTGTCATGATAACATGGCATTGATTTTACATACAACAAACATATTACATAGCTAGGAATATTGCATGACAGTAATAACACATACATAGTGAGAACATTTCACTTAGGAAACAACCAACATAGTTAGTCAACATGGTAAGCCTAGAGGATGATTTCATCCTCATGTTAAGCTTGTTACATAACTTGTTACTGATCTGTTAGTCGAACAGGTAACTTAACACATAGGTGTGATGGATATAGTGATCCGAGCACACCGAACACATAATTTCCCCCTAGCCCGATTGGAAGTCAGGTAGGCAAGCTTTGGCTAAGCTAGTGGGCGGTCGGAATCCAAAAAGGAAAACAACTTTAACATAAGGAGAGAGTCGAATCTGGTTCAGATGTCGACCCCCGTACATACACGCGTGACCGGAACGACCGGATTTCTCACTCTCTAGTTAGCACTTGTTAGAAGTCCCACCGTGGGAACTTACACAATCTTCCACAAATAAGTGTTTAAGGCCAGTTAGACATACAAGGGAAGTGAGTTACACTTCAGTAACACATACCACAACAACTCATTCCTAACCGTGGTTAGAACGTCCCATAGGTTGGAACGTTATTACCGGATACCGTGCTCTTACGTGTTCCTAATATCGGTTAACTAATAATTAGTACGCATTCGAGGTTACCGGTATCGGTGCGCACACAATACAACAACAACAATGATTGTAAACTCATTTCATGATTTAATCTTACAAGGTCATAAACACACAGAAAAATAACCAACACACAAGCCGGTGTAAACCGGTAGGCAACAGACTACAAGAAAACCATACCTTGGTCCTTGTTGTGTACGAAACCCACCGAAGGTAGTTCCTATACATGATTAATAATGTCGGTTAATTAACTTACTTAACTTCCGAATTACTAAACATCTTACATGTTTGTATGGCATGTTTTATGCTTAAACTTACACTTATTTTGTCTTTATTATACCCACGAGGGTTTACTACCTAAGCCACACTTTGTTTGTTGTTTTTTTTTATAGTTTTTTGGTCGACTGACCCACCGACCGACCCAACCAACCGGGTCGGTCGATTCCAGCAGCTCTCGGGTTTGAAAATTCCACTTCAACCGACTCACGTCCGACCCAGGTCCACTGGGTCGGTCCATTCCAGAAACTTTTCCATCTTTTAAAACTCACCCGACCGACTGTTATTCCCAAAAATTTTACCCTCGTTTAAACGTGAGTGATGTTTTTCTAGGGACGGTGCATGGCTAAGGATAAAATTGTCATTTTCATCGAATCGGCTCTTTTTGAGAAAATAGGGGCTTAAGGTGGTAAGATATGAATTGCAATATTGTGAAAACTGAGAAAGATGGTGCAAGAAATAGGAAGTCATATTGGTGTAGTAGTGAATGAGGTGAAGAAGGTTCATGAGGTCAATGGTTCGAGTCTAATAATAAACAATTTTTGTAGTTCTCATTTAATTCTTCTTTCTTTCTTCTTTCATCATTTATATTTCCAATTTTTGAAATCAAAGTCTATTTGCCAAGTAAAAATCCAAAAAAAATGTTCTTTCTTATTGGCAGTTTATTTCCTAAAAAAACAACAAAAAAAACAAAAATTCAAAATTCTTTACACGTGAATAGTGAAAAGAAAAAAAAAACAACAAAAAAGAACAACCACATTTTGCCGTTAGCTATTAACCCCCTTTCTTTTAGATTACTTTACTTTTGGTTCATATTTCTTATCCCTTATTTCTAGCTTAACTTAGTTTTCTCTTGATAATTTTTCTCTTCCTTAAAATAAAAAAAATTCTACTAACGTTTGAGTTTTTCCAACAAGCTGAAAATTTGGAAATTCACTCTTTCCTTGCATTTTCTATTTTGTTTTCGTCGTAAAATTGAAAATATTGATAGTTAGGATTTTCAGTTTAGTTGTTTTCAATATTCAAAACCCAAAAAAAAGAATGCATTTGTTGGGATTTTCTAAGCATCTTCTTTTAGTCTCTATTTTGTTCTCGAAGTCACCCGTTCTTACATTTTTTTCTTTTCTTTCATCTTAATGTATTTGAAAAAAAAAACATTTTCCTGTTCTTTCCAAACGTGGAAATTGGAAGGCTAAAAAAAATTGTTTTCGTTATGCATTGTCACCAGGTTTCAAATTTTATTTATTCCTTTTTTTATTTATTCTTTTATTAGTTCACCCTTATTGTTATCCCTTGTTAATCTCTAACCATTGGGTTGTTTTGATTCTTCTTGTTATTATGCATTTGCTTGATGATAATCTTGAAGCTAGCCAGTTACTACTATATAAAAGGTGCAGACAGCAGGGGTTTGGGATGACCTCTTCCTCTACTTATTTTTCTTGGTCACGGTATAGAGCCATACGGAGAAAAATCTCACGATAAAAAAGAAAGCTCCTTGTTCATCATCATCAAAAAAACTTCTTGCTCATCATCATCACGTTGCAAATTACCGGGCATTACTTTCTTGCATCCACAGCGGATCTTGGTCACTCGTCACAGCTACTCCCTGGTGGAACTTCCAGCACCAGCCAACTCAGTTAGTATCATCATCCCGTCATCCCACCCTCGTGAACGAGCAACCAACCTCTGCTGTCTTTGTTCACTGAAGAATTAACATCAGAGGGGTTACTAGAGCAAAGAAGAGAGAATCGCAGGTAAAATTGAAGCGGGAGATTAAGAAGAGTCATTTTCTACCAGCGCTCTTGCTGTTTGTTGCTCACCGTCTCCACCCTTCTACCCTTGCGCATCCAGTTGCTGCAAGTTAGGAGTATCCAGGTAAATTCTCTTCTCGCATATGAATCAAATGCAGTCTTGCCTTTTTTTCTTTTCGGTAGAACAATGGGGTTGATGGGGCGATGAATTTGTTAATTTATTTATTTTTATTTTTATTTTTTCTTTATTGTTAGCCGACTGTAGATTTGTTAATTGTATACGCGTGCCTCCATACGTGGGATAGGATGAAGTATAATACTGCATGTTTAGGGATATTGGAGAGGCATAAATATTAAGGATAAAAGTGTCTTGGTCTATGGCATTTTAAAATCTCATAATAAGTAGCAGCAGGCAGAGGAATGACATGGTAACAAGTTTATTTTCTAATCTCTTTTCTATGCGCGTGTATATGCATTTGGGTTTGCACGTAGTCATTAATATGAATTGGATTCATAGTGATGGAATTGAATGAATGATAATGTGCATGTGCCGGATACTTGAATAAGTAACGGAAGGATCATTCTTTCTTTTAATATTGTTATTTTTCATTGATAATTTAGTGGCATAGGATAACAACTCCACGTTAACGAATTAGGGAAATTCTCATCCTTACAAATTGACTATATCATTTAATGATTAGGATTTCCACTCATATACCGTATTGTCGTGTGGTTTGGTAATTAATAGAATTTTTTGTCTAATTGGGTTGTCTTATGGAAAAGTGATCATATCCTAAACATAAGCCTTAGGGTTATAATAGTAGAGGAAAAGTAATTTCTAAGGGTAATGAAAGAATTTGAACCCTTTTAAATTTCATATCAAGCCCCCGAACCCATAGCTCTAAAAATTGCAACATTTTCCTTTCCAAGTTTAAAAGGTTAAAACTTAGGTGGCGACTCTATTTAGGTTTCTGTGGGCCGTTTATAATTATTAAGCTTTAATTTTATAATTTCGGTTTAATAATTTAAATTGCAAATCAAACCTTGAGGCCTTAAGCTCGATACTTAAGGGTTCAAAACCAATGCCCACAGACTGGCGACTCCGCTGGGGACTACCAACTAAGTTTTAAAATTTTAAATTAGGAAAGAGGGCTTAACTTGAATTTACAAATTTTTAGGCTTACTTTTTATGATATTATCCTTTTTATTATCTTGTGCATACGAGAGATGAGGGTCCAAATAAACCAATCATCGGTCATGCTTAGATATGGCCCGTTCCGAGACACACATCGTAGAGTGATGTGTAAAAGTGGGGGAAATGAGGAGGATGGCGTGCAAGCCCCATCCCTTTACTACCTGGGCCCAAAGCCCCAAGCACCTCTCCGAACGTATCCTTACCCGAAAACCAAATATCGGTCATGCCAAGCCGTGACCCGTCCTGAGACACACACCTTAGGGTGATGCGTAAAGGTGGGGGAAATGAAGAGGATGACGTGCAAGCCTTATCCCTTCACAACCTAGGCCTAAAGCCCCAAGCACTCTCCGGATGTACCCTTACCCCTTTGATGAGGACATGCATATTTTCTCTTTATATCTCTGTGATTCTGTGCTTCTGTGATAAGCATGATTGCGTGGGGTTAGTAGCTGAAATAAATCATCTTTTATTTGATCTTTACCTTTCGGCCTAAAGGCCTATTCTAGTAAAGGTGAACTCTTTCGCTTGGCTTCGGCCCAGTTACCTTAGATCGTGGTGGTCTCTCTTTTGGCCTCAAAATTTCCTAAGTCTGAATCATTCATTTTTGATCCATTTAGGTTTAGACCCATAGGAAAAAAATCCACATGAATTTGCGATAATTCACGACATTTGAAAATTCATTTATGGATCGTGTTTAGGTTCTAGCCCAAAGGCCCATCAAGAACTTGGATTAGGTCTTTCACTTGAGCACTGAAAACTCTTTCTATCCGGCAACCCATTCATATTCCATATAATTTCTTTCATGTATGCCACTTTCGGTTCAAGATGTTCAAGCCCAAGCGCTTATCCACAATTCAAAGGACATTCCGGCCCAAGTGCTCCACTCAATGTCCGAAACATTTCGGCCCAAGCACCAATCTACAGTTAGAAATTATTTCGGCCCAAGGGCCTCATTCTCAAAGTGTTTCGGGTCAAGTGCCTCACTCACAATTCAGATCTGTGAGGCCCAAACGCCTATCCACAATCATGACACTGTTTCGGCCTATGTGTCTCACTTTCAGTTCAAAGAGATTCAGGCCCATGCGCCTGTCCACAGTCCGAATGCATCTTGGTCCATGTGTCTCACTTTTTAGTCCACTGATAATCAGGCCTAAGTGCCTATCCACAATCCAAGAGCATCCCGGCCCATGTGTCTCACTTCAAGTTCAAAAGATTTCAGGCCCAAGTGCCTATCCACAGCCCAAAGAGCATTCCGGACCATAGGCCTCATTCACAGTTAAGGGACATTCCTAGTCTAGATTTTTTTTTAAAGAGCCTTCTTATAATACGTTAGAGTTCATTGTTGTATTTTCTTAGGTTTGCGTAGGAATTTTACCATTTTTTGTCATTTGTTAACTCTTTTCCTTTTGTTAAGTTGTCTACAAAAAAAAAGATCACATACATTTCTACGTTCTCCTGGAAGGTACATCATGGTTGAAAGCTCGAGTCTCTGTCCGCCAACATCATGCAGATTGGCGGTATTCGAGTTCATAAAGGAGATCGGGGTTCCCATGCATAAAATGTTGCTATAAACTGTCTGCAGACGTTATAAATGAGTGGTTAGAACAGGTGTAATTAACATAAAAGAAAGAAATTAAAACCCAAAAATAACGTCGGGCTGCAAATAAATCCCGGTCGCAGTAGTATAGTGAAAATGTAAGCAACCGGATGTCGAACCGTGGGACTAATATACATATAATAGTACCTAAGCGTGTCACAAGAGGGGGGTGGATTAATTGACTTGTAATAAAAAGAAAAGATAAATTAAACTAAGTTGACAGATAAATAAAATGGAACTCTGGGTCAGGTTAATATAATCTGCATAATTAAGCTATCTCTACTGGTTTAATAATTTGGCAAGGTTCCTGTAATTATCTTAAGGACTAAGTCATAGCCTCATAAGAACTCGTTCACCTGTAATGCAAGGTTCTAATCAAGGTTCAAGCAAAAGCCTGCGAACGGCAGAGGAGTATTGAGGAATTACATTTGCAACTGAATACTAACTTATTAAATCATAACAAGTTTCCTCCAGTTTTAAGCCTGAATTAACCTGTCTATTTATCACCTGGTCTGATCAAAATAGACTTAGGAAAGCAATTTAATAAACTCATGACATTTATTAAAAAGGTGCGTGATAACCTTTAAGCGTAACAAACTGTATATAAATTAAACCAGTAAAAATATAGCATAATTAATACAAACTATAATAACCATTCCCAGAGCGTATGTAAACTAGCCTAACATATTAAATAGAAAGACAGAGACAAGAGTAATAGAAATCATCCGTAATCACTCCGGCTCACTCTGCTATTTTGTATACGTAGGGGCTAGAGGTGGATGTTGTGGAATGTGGAAAATAAATAAAAATGGAGAAGGCGGAAGGAGAGAAATGAGATGGTGTGAGAAGTGGTCGTGGATGGATTGATGGGTGGATGAATGAAGTTACGTGGGTTTATATAGGGAAAGGAAGAAGCAAAGGCAGCAGATAAGGAACGCGTGAATTGATTGAGGCGGTGCAGCTCATTGATTGCTCGTGATTGCTCCTCATTAATTGAGGGGACAAAGCTTGAAGACAGGCGTGAATTAAGGTAGGCGTCGAGACAGTGGACGAGTTGCAGAAGTCGGCGAAGGTAAGTTGCAGACGGCGCGCGAAGAAGAAAACTGTTCGCGTCTCAGATCTGGAATTTTTACACGCGTCCGCGTGTGGAACCGCCTCGAAACGAGGCGGTTGTGTGTTGTCCGCCTCTATGTCCGCCTCTGGTCCGCCTCTATGTCCGCCTCTGTGTCCGCCTCAAAATGGGGCGGTTGTGCAGGCGGTTGTAATGCTGTTTGTAGTGCTGACCGTGACTTATTTCCTTCTATGAACTTCGACCGGCTCTAGATTCTTCGTTTGGACTCCGTTTTCTGAGCCGTTTGCGCCTATGCGTTCGTCTCTTCGTCTACTTTACTCCCAGCTTGGTTTTCCTCATGTTCAACCAATAATTTTGTGAGATAAATAAAACATAAACTAGAGGAAAATCAACCGAAGTGGAGAAATGAGCAAGAAAAGTGCTAATATTATATGTAAAATACACCTATAAATCATGCTCATTTGGACACTTATCACACCCCCACACTTATCTTTTTGCTTGTCCTCAAGCAAAATCACATACCCAAGTAAGTAGGGAATGCTCAATACTAACAAATATTATTATGAAGGGTAGGATAAACATGATCTTTTTAACTTAATTGAGGAGTGTGAAAAATTAACTGCTGGTGGCATAGGTGTGCTCAGGGTAAAAATAAAATATAGAGTTTCGGGGTATGATCTAAGGTACTTCAACGTTTCTTTTAGGTGACTTTGAGAACTTTTACCATGGCCAACTTTTCTCAAGAATGGGCATTGAGGAGAAAACAAAAGGAAAAATAGATTTATGCATTTATTTCACTTTTGCATAAGAGATGAGAAAATTTAGGCATAACGCCCTTTTGTATTTAAGAACACTCAACTCTCTTTGTTGGTTACCAATGGTGTCTCACAAGTCCCTTATTTCTTTTCTTTCTCTTTTTTTTTTAACAAAAAAGTACCCCTTAGCAATCCCTAAGAGAGAAGACAGAAAGAAACCCTGAGCAATAAAATCCAACCATTTGCAGATATTTGGTCACACCGCATATAAAATGCTCCTCAAAAGTAATCAAAATTTTGTACCATTTATCCCACAATTCATAACAATATTTATTCTTAAAGAGAACAACCCACATATAAAGGGTCCACAATATTTGAATTGGACAAACGCATGATAAGGAGAGAGTTTAAACATTTAAGCACAAAATGTCACCGAAAAGGCACACTCCCCCACACTTAAATTGAACAATGTCCTCATTGTTCACCAGAAAAAACAAGGGAAGGTTTCAGAAGACCTTTTCGGTAAGTAGATAAAATAGAGATGACACAAAGATCACAAATAAACATTTAAGCACTTAAACGCTCCTCTGCAGTTTTTATTTAAATAAAAGCAAAATTAAAGAAACTGGTACTCCCCTGATATTATTTTTGCTAGTCGTTAAAGGAGTTCCCCCACACTTGAGCTTCAGCCTCAAGTAGCGTAGCTTGGTTGCGGTATCCACATGGAGGTGCACCTGCATAAGACACTAGAAGCAACCATACTAAAAACGGGGTTAAAAGTTTAGCAAAAATAAAATTTAAAGAGAACCTGAAAATTAAAAGAAAACATAAAAGCAAAATAAATAAAAGTACACCCGGGTTGCCTCCCAGGAAGCTGCCCTTCTTTAACGTCTTTGGCTAGACGCCTGCTTTGTTATCCTGGATCAAAACAAAACGTTACCTCGGCATATAAAATAAGAAAATTAATACTCCACAAAATCTGGTTTTTGAGGAGGTACTGCCGGGAACGTAGTTCTAACAGAAGACCCGGTGATGATTTTTCTTCCTCAAATTGGAGGATGTAAACATCATCCTCTTGTAGGTGAGGCTCGTAGAAAGAACGCCGTTTGATATCATCTTCAGAGAAAGTTAATTCTTTGAAGGTGATAGTGGCGTTTTGTTTGGATATAATGGCGGGAGGTGATGGCAATTCCTTCTCTTCTTTTTCGAGGATAAAAGTATCCTCATTGTCTGGGTATATTATAGAGAAGGAGGGAAAATAGCGGTAATTGATTTGACAGGGAGGGGTTTCTATGAGTGGCTCGTCTGTAGTGGGGTGTTCTACCTCAAGAACTGTTTCGCTCATTGATTGCTCTAGTAGTTGAGCGATTTTCTCCAGGTAGTCTGGTTGATCTTCTAACCAGAGTTGCTCTTGGACTATGAGACAATTCTCAAAATCATGAGCTCCCCCACATTCGGAGCAGTATAAATCCTGCCAATATTCAAACGCTTCTTCCATTTGCCACGTACAGATATATTTTTTTTTTGGTGTTTTTGTATATAAAACAAAACTACTGAAACAGGTTAGAAAATAACATGATTAGAAACAAACATAAAAATAATAAACAAAATATAAAATGAAGTAGAAACAGATTTGGTGGGCGAACTCGCGAGTGTGTTCTTCTTCGGCGTTGGGTTGAGCAGTTGGGAAGAACAGAGACAAAACGCGGCGCTTCTCTTTTTTTTTTCTGGTACGAGTGACGTCCGCCTGGACGTCCGCGTGCTAACGGGGCGGACAAGGGTGTGGCGTCCGCGTGGTAATGAGGCGGACAGGTGGGCGGACAGACCTCTGTTCCGTTTTTTTTTTCGCTTACGTAACTTACTGAAACAATAACAAATTAGAAAACATACATACTAATAATATAAACAAAATAAATATAAACAAAATATGAAAGATAATTAATATAACAACAACAAAATAAATAGACAAAATATAAAAGCTATTAAATAACAAACAAACAAAATAATAAAACAAAATATTCTAATATAACAAGTGAATAATCCGGGGCTTAGGGACTAGAATAAACTAGTCCCCGGCAACGGCGCCATTTTGCAGACGTTATAAATGAGTGGTTAGAACAGGTGTAATTAACATAAAAGAAAGAAATTAAAACCCAAAAATAACGTCGGGCTGCAAATAAATCCCGGTCGCAGTAGTATAGTGAAAATGTAAGCAACCGGATGTCGAACCGTGGGACTAATATACATATAATAGTACCTAAGCGTGTCACAAGAGGGGGGTGGATTAATTGACTTGTAATAAAAAGAAAAGATAAAATAAACTAAGTTGATAGATAAATAAAATGGAACTCTGGGTCAGGTTAATATAATCTGCATAATTAAGCTATCTCTACCGGTTTAATAATTTGGCAAGGTTCCTGTAATTATCTTAAGGACTAAGTCATAGCCTCATAAGAACTCGTTCACCTGTAATGCAAGGTTCTAATCAAGGTTCAAGCAAAAGCCTGCGAACGGCAGAGGAGTATTGAGGAATTACATTTGCAAC
Organism: Limonium bicolor; assembly: GCA_023374045.1. Taxonomy (NCBI): domain Eukaryota; kingdom Viridiplantae; phylum Streptophyta; class Magnoliopsida; order Caryophyllales; family Plumbaginaceae; genus Limonium; species Limonium bicolor. Next base: position 104,154,844 of record CM041783.1, on the reverse strand, counting down.
TGAATACTAACTTATTAAATCATAACAAGTTTCCTCCAGTTTTACGCCTTAATTAACCTGTCTATTTATCACCTGGTCTGATCAAAATAGACTTAGGAAAGCAATTTAATAAACTCATGACATTTATTAAAAAGGTGCGTGATAACCTTTAAGCGTAACAAACTGTATATAAATTAAACCAGTAAAAATATAGCATAATTAATACAAACATATAATAACCATTCCCAGAGCGTATGTAAACTAGCCTAACATATTAAATAGAAAGACAGAGACAAGAGTAATAGAAATCATCCGTAATCACTCCGGCTCACTCTGCTATTTTGTATACGTAGGGGCTAGAGGTGGATGTTGTGGAATATGGAAAATAAATAAAAATGGAGAAGGCGGAAGGAGAGAAATGAGATGGTGTGAGAAGTGGTCGTGGATGGATTGATGGGTGGATGAATGAAGTTACGTGGGTTTATATAGGGAAAGGAAGAAGCAAAGGCAGCAGATAAGGAACGCGTGAATTGATTGAGGCGGTGCAGCTCATTGATTGCTCGTTGATTGCTCCTCATTAATTGAGGGGACAAAGCTTGAAGACAGGCGTGAATTAAGGTAGGCGTCGAGACAGTGGACGAGTTGCAGAAGTCGGCGAAGGTAAGTTGCAGACGGCGCGCGAAGAAGAAAACTGTTCGCGTCTCAGATCTGGAATTTTTACACGCGTCCGCGTGTGGAACCGCCTCGAAACGAGGCGGTTGTGTGTTGTCCGCCTCTATGTCCGCCTCTGGTCCGCCTCTATGTCCGCCTCTGTGTCCGCCTCAAAATGGGGCGGTTGTGCAGGCGGTTGTAATGCTGTTTGTAGTGCTGACCGTGACTTATTTCCTTCTATGAACTTCGACCGGCTCTAGATTCTTCGTTTGGACTCCGTTTTCTGAGCCGTTTGCGCCTATGCGTTCGTCTCTTCGTCTACTTTACTCTCAGCTTGGTTTTCCTCATGTTCAACCAATAATTTTGTGAGATAAATAATAAAACATAAACTAGAGGAAAATCAACCGAAGTGGAGAAATGAGCAAGAAAAGTGCTAATATTATATGTAAAATACACCTATAAATCATGCTCATTTGGACACTTATCACTGTCATTCATCTTTCAAATGTGTTTGCTAACAAATGTTTTGTGAAATATAAGTTTAGAAGTTTTCAATCAAGGACTATTTTGAATGAACATTTATTGACATCAACAATAAAAAGCATTGGTTTTGTTAAATCATATTCTTCATATTCACAAGCAAATGACTTTTCCAAGTCCAAAACTTTTCCAAAATGAAAAGATAAATTCATGAGTGATCTTTCTTTGCAAGGAACATCCATTTTTGTTAAACAAATGTCTCTCAAAACCAAGGTTTATGGAGCGGTCATTTCCTGACAGTGGAACGCAAAGACTTTGTTTTATTTCTAAGAAGACGAGCATGCTTGCCAAAGTACCTAAATACATCCCAAAACACCAAAGCAACCCACATATTGGTTAGTAGGGCACATGGTCATCAAACATTTGTTGAAATCCCTGACATAATACTAGGGGCAATCCGAGTTAGAATCGTTTTTTCCAAACTTCTTCTAACAAATGTGTGAATGAAACTCACTGAGCGAAAGTGCGAGAGTGTCTTGAGTTGCAAAAACCAATGAGAGAAAACGCGTGTTATATTTACACGCGGTGAGGCCATATACATGTGAGGTAAGCACAATAACTCTGAATGAGGAAGATAGCTTGTAAATTTACACTAAGACATGTGAAAAGTAACAAGAAGAGACACATAACTATCAGGAATGACGAAGCATCCAGGTAAACCACCACATGGCCAAAAGCTTATGAAACCCTGAAATCAAACCCTTCGCACCCTTGCTGAGCCTTTCATATGTATCCTCGTTTATCCATAAAGCTTCACAAAAAGCCAGCTCATGATGATTACATACCCTAATGACTAAAGGAAGCGAGGAGCCCAACTCTCGGATGAGGACACCCCAAGTCTGAAATGAGAAGCGACACTACCACAAACATGATACGCAAACAGTCGTAAAGTGTCCCAGGATTCAAGAGCTTGAACGAAAGAAACTCCAAAATTTCGGGAAACACATGAACCCCGAAGACGAGTCAAAGCAGCTCCATGAGCTTCATGATCGGGAAACACAAGAACCCCGAAGGCGATTTAGAACAGCTTTAAGAGCTCCAAGATCGGGGTACACAAGAACCCCGAAGATGAGTCAAAGTGGCTCCAAGAGCTCCAAGATCGGGAGACACAAGAACCGCGAGGATGTATAGGCAATTTGAAAGCCTCAAGTTTCCAAACAACAACCACAACAAAGCAACAGCAAAGACAGTGTCAAAGTCCAGAGCCCGAAGGCAAATCCACACCCAGTAGTAAGACAATTTCACACACTAGAACGGGAAGACGAATCCGGGAAAAGGTCAAGTTGCAGCTTTGGTCACCCTTAAGCCCTACAAGACTGAAAATATCCCTTCATGATCCTTGTGACATTCATCATACCCAATGGCCCCGTTATAAGCCTTAAAGACTTCCGACTTGATAGTTATGTGTCTAAATCAAGTGAAAGTAATAGATCGAAGGCGTAAGTCCATCAAATATCGAATTCAAAAGTCTGAAAGTTATGACTGCAAGTGAGCGATGAGTGCGAATGCTAAATACATTGAGTGTAAGTAGAAAAAGCACTACATCAAAGCAAACCTTAACCCTGTGAGGATGAGAATTGTTCACATGTTTAATCAAAGATAATACTGGGGGCAATCGATCGTTTCGATCGATTGCCATAATTTCTAGCTCAGATAGCTCAAACAAATTCTGGGGGCAATTGTTTCCAATGGTCTCCACAGATGACACAAAGCAATCCCAAAAGTCTTAGGCCCGTCATAAGCTCTAAGCACCGTGTTCGAACACAGCAATCCTAAAGACTTAGGCTCATCATAAGCCTTAAGCTCCACATCTCAAAACCTCAAGCTCCACAACCCTGAGAAAATCATAAAGCCTGTAAGCATGTTTAGTTTTGAAGGATCAAAACTTTGGTCTCGAAGTCCATTCCATGAAAATGAGCGTTCCATGAATTTTAGCTAAAAAAAGTATTTGCTTATACATCTGAATTTTTGACAGCAGAGTCAACACCAATCTTGACACCAAGTCAACCATATTTGAAAATTGAGTCAATCTTGTTTTGGCACCGAGTCACCCATATTTGTTTTTTAAAATTGAATCAATCTTGTTTTCATAGTGAGTCCATGAGCTTTTTTTAGCATTGAAGTCAGACAGTTTGTTTTAACATCGAGTCAATTTCGCACATTGATTTAGTCATTAAGCTTGTTTGAGACAGTACGCTTGTTTGATATGTACTGCATCGAGCCAGCAAGCATGGTTTTCATTGAGTACAGGTGGAGGTATGCTGCCCGTTGAATTGAAGCAGGGTGTATACTGGCCAATGTGTACGAGTGGTTGAGTACAGGTGGAGGTATACTGCCCGTTGAATTGAAGCAGGGTGTATACTGGCCAATGTGTACGAGTACAGGTGGAGGTATGCTGCCCGTTGAATTGAAGCAGGGTGTATACTGGCCAATGAGTATGAGTGGTTGAGTACAGGTGGAGGTATGCTGCCCGTTGAATTAAAGCAGGCTGTATACTGGCCAATGTGTACGAGTACAGGTGGAGGTATGCTGCCCGTTGAATTGAAGCAGGGTGTATACTGGCCAATGTGTACGAGTGGTTGAGTACAGGTGGAGGTATGCTGCCCGTTGAATTGAAGCAGGGTGTATACTGGCCAATGTGTACAAGTTGGCGGGGCGATGGCAATAAGTCCTCCTTCCTATGTCAACTTTTTGGATAACAACTGGCGGGCGATGGCAATAAGTCCCCTGTGAAAACCAGAAGTTCATCCAGCAACCCAGTTGGCGGGCGATGGCAACAAGTCCCCTTGGAAAACCAACATGGAGCATTTTTTTTAATGGGTTTCTGTCCCTAGAGGCATCCGAGTTATTTTATTTTTGAATGGGTTTCGGTCCCTAGAGGCATCCGAGTTATTTTATTTTTGAATGGGTTTCGGTCCCCAGAGGCATCCGAGTTATTTTCTTTTTGAATGGGTTTCGGTCCCAGAGGCATCCGAGTTATTTTCTTTTTGATTGGGTTTCTGTCCCCAGAGGCATCCGAGTTATTTTTTTTAACGGGTTTCGGTCCCCAAAGGCATCCGAGTCATAGTGCATTTTCTTACATTCCATTCAAAACGGGTTTCGGTCCCCAGAAACATCCGTATCACATCGCGCATCTTGCATTTCATTTCGAACAAGTTTCGGTTTTCAACAGCATCGAATCACATGACATATTGTGTATATAAGATCATGGGTTCCGGTTCTCAAAAGCACCTGGATACACTATGCTTTGCTTGCATATTCTCATTCGGATAGGTTCAGGCCCCTAGAAGTGCATTGGTACAAGGACATGTTTGTTATTCATGTTTCCAGTGGCTTCAAATAGCTTGGTAAGCTCAAATATCTTTTCAAGGTGGTCGACAGACTCGACACCTCTGAACACAAGAAATAACGAGCATGGTGAGACAAGGATGGTAAAGATTTTGGGTATTGTCAAGCGTCAACTTAACTTTTCATTGACATTACAAAATCAAGTTGACGGGGGGCAATCTGTTATCCCCAAAAATTTTACCCTCGTTTAAACGTGAGCGAAGTTTTTCTAGGGACGGTGCATGGCTAAGGATAAAATTGTCATTTTCTTCGAATCTGCTCTTTTGGAGAAAATAGGGGCTTAAGGTGGTAAGATATGAATTGCAATATTGTGAAAACTGAGAAAGATGGTGCAAGAAATAGGAAGTCGTATTGGTGTAGTGGTGAATGAGGTGAAGAAGGTTCATGAGGTCAATGGTTCGAGTCTAATAATAAACAATTTTTGTAGTTCTCATTTAATTCTTCTTTCTTTCTTCTTTCATCATTTATATTTCCAATTTTTGAAATCAAAGTTTATTTGCCAAGTAAAAATCCAAAAAAAATGTGCTTTCCTATTGGCAGTTTATTTCCCAAAAAAAAACAACAAAAAAAAACAAAAATTCAAAATTCTTTACACGTGAATAGTGAAAAGAAAAAAAAACAACAAAAAAGAACAACCACATTTTGCCGTTAGCTGTTAACCCCCTTTCTTTTAGATTACTTTACTTTTGTTTCATATTTCTTATCCCTCATTTCTAGCTTAACTTAGTTTTCTCTTGATAATTTTTTTCTTCCTTAAAATAAAAAAAAATTCAAAGAAAATTCTACTAACGTTTGAGTTTTTCCAACAAGCTGAAAATTTGGAAATTCACTCTTTCCTTGCCATTTTCTATTTTGTTTTCGTCGTAAAATTGAAAATATTGATAGTTAGGATTTTCAGTTTAGTTGTTTTCAATATTCAAAGCCCAAAAAAAAAGAATGCATTTGTTGGGATTTTCTAAGCATCTTCTTTTAGTCTCTATTTTGTTTTCGAAGTCACTCGTTCTTACTTTTTTTTCTTTTCTTTCATCTTAATTTATTTGAAAAAAAAAACATTTTCCTGTTCTTTCCAAACGTGGATATTGGAAGGGTAAACAAAATTGTTTGTTTTCTGCTATGCATTGTTCACCAGGTTTCAAATTTTATTTATTCCTTTTTTTTATTTATTCTTTTATTAGTTCACCCTTATTGTTATCCCTTGTTAATCTCTAACCATTGGGTTGTTTTGATTCTTATTGTTATTATGCATTTGCTTGATGATAATCTTGAAGCTAGCCAGTTACTACTATATAAAGGGTGCAGACAGCAGGGGTTTGGGATGACCTCTTCCTCTGCTTATTTTTCTTGGTCACGGTATAGAGCCATACGGAGAAAAATCTCACGATAAAAAAGAAAGCTCCTTGTTCATCATCATAAAAAAAACTCCTTACTCATCATCATCACGTTGCAAATTACCGGGCATTACTTTCTTGCATCTGCGGCGGATCTTGGTCACTCGTCACAGCTACTCCCTGGTGGAACTTCCAGCACCAGCCAACTCAGTTAGTATCATCATCCCGTCATCCCACCCTCGTGAACGAGCAACCAACCTCTGCTGTCTTTGTTCACTGAAGAATTAACATCAGAGGGGTTACGAGAGCAAAGAAGAGAGAATCGCAGGTAAAATTGAAGCGGGAGATTAAGAAGAGTCATTTTCTACCAGCGCTCTTGCTGTTTGTTGCTCACCGTCTCCACCCTTCTACCCTTGCGCATCCAGTTACTGCAAGTTAGGAGTATCCATGTAAATTCTCTTCTCGCATATGAATCAAATGCAGTCTTGCCTTTTTTTCTTTTCGGTAGAACAATGGGGTTGATGGGGCGATGAATTTGTTAATTTATTTATTTTTATTTTTATTTTTTCTTTATTGTTAGCCGACTGTAGATTTGTTAATGGTATATGTGTGCCTCCATACGTGGGATAGGATGATGTATAATACTGCATGTTTAGGGATATTAGAGCGGCAGAAATATTAAGGATAAAAGTGTCTTGGTCTATGGCATTTTAAAATCTCATAATAAGTAGCAGCAGCCAGAGGAATGACATGGTAACAAGTTTATTTTCTAATCTCTTTTCTATGCGCGTGTATATGCATTTGGGTTTGCACGTAGTCTTTAATATGAATTGGATTCACAGTGATGGAATTGAATGAATGATAATGTGCATGTGCCGGATACTTGAATAAGTAACGGAAGGATCATTCGTTCTTTTAATATTGTTATTTTTCATTGATAATTTAGTGGCTTAGGATAACAACTCCACGTTAACGAATTAGGGAAATTCTCATCCTTACAAATTGACTATATCATTTAATGATTAGGATTTCCACTCATATACCGCATTGTCGTGTGGTTTGGTAATTAATAGTATTTTTGGTCTAATTGGGTTGTCGTATGGAAAAGTGATCATATCCTAAACATAAGCCTTAGGGTTATAATAGTAGAGGAAAAGTAATTTCTAAGGGTAATGAAAGAATTTGAATCCTTTTAAATTTCATATCAAGCCCCCGAACCCATAGCTCTAAAAATTGCAACATTTTCCTTTCCAAGTTTAAAAGGTTAAAACTTAGGTGGCGACTCTATTTAGGTTTGTGTGGGCCGGTTAGAATTGTTAAACTTTAATGTTATAATCTTGGTTTAATTATTCTAATTGTAAATCGAACCTTGAGGCCTTAAGCTCAATACTTAAGGGTTCAAAACCAATGCCCACACCGACCCAACACTATTCCAACCGACCCATAGCCCTCTGGGTCGGTCCATTCCAGAAACACTCCCGTCATCTTATTACAGTCCGATCGACCCAGCCAGGGTCGGTCCCCTAGGTTGGTCGGCTCTAGAATCTTCCCAAAGATGTCCCAACTTGCTCCAAACTTCTACTCAAGCTTCTTAATGTGTCTTAACACCCTTAGGCACTCTAAAACCTTCATAAATCATTCATCAAATGCATTTACAAGTTTGTTTCCAAATTCCTCAAATATTCCCTCAATTCCTTACTAAATTCTTAACTCTTGTAATGTTTTTCCATAGGTCTTCTAAGTGGTATTTCATCACTAGCAACAACTAACCCAAGTGTTTCCTCCCACCATTTTAACCTTCCTAAATGCATCATTTTCATCTCGAGGTTCACTCCTTTACTCTTCTCACCACTCCATAGTTTCAAACCGATTTCTATACTAATTTTGTTTTCTCTCAAAACACCTTGTAGTTCTCTAGTTTGTTCCCACCTAGAGATGCACTTAACCATTAAATTTCTACACAAATTTTGACATGATCTCCCCCTAATTTTAACATGTTCCCACACATTATTTAGCCCACAAAAACACTTCAACCATCAACTCATCCAAGGCGCTAATTTACACACCAATTCCATCATTTTGACAACAATCACCACAATGTACATAAACCTTAAAAGCTTGGCTCTTAGGCCCTTAAAAAACATCAAATTAAACACTCAATTTCCTCATATTATTTGCAACACCTGCACTACACTCAACAATTATATTTGCACCAAAACAAAACGCAAATCCCTTAAAACACCACATAGGCTTAAGGAAAGTTATTTACCTTGGATTTCTTTCAAACTTTCCCTCCTCCTTACTTCTTGTTCCACAACCGATTTCCAATGGGGTTATTTGCTACACTAATGACAAAATACCATGAATGGTAATGAGCACAAAGGAATTAAATAAAGTTCTTGCAACAACCCTAAAACAAGAGGGTGTTTAAGCATGAAAATGAAGAGAATTTACCTTCTACTTCACAATGGGGGGTTTAGGAATAAATATGGGCAAGCTCCAGCACTTAATGAGGCTTCAAATAAGCTAAAATGAAGAACAAGATGGAGCTCAAAACAGAGGCAAAACCGGCCAAGAAGAATTGGGGAAATGAGTGAGCTTTTGAGCCATTTCTTACCTTAAACCATCAAAGGGGTTTATTAGCTTCAAGAATGGGTGGTTTCCTCTTCAAAATGAGCTACACCCATGGAAGTAAAATGTGGAGTCTGTAGATTTTGAAAGGTGCAAAATGATCTCCAAAGCAAGGTGAGTATTTTGGTGTAAAAATTTCTTGATTTGGAGCTTGTATGGTGGTAGAATGAGCAAGGGCAAGGTGGTGCTGTTTGGGGAATTAGCAAATCACCATTGAAGAAGAACAAGGAGCATAGATAGAGCTGGGAGGAAGAAAAATCGGAAGAGGAGGGGAGAATAGAGGAAAGAGAAAATGCGTGAGAGGGAAGAAAGTACTTTTTTTTGCTTTTATGCTTTTGTCCTTTAGCAAATAGTGAGGATTTAAGTAAAATGAGAGGGAGAGGGGGCAAAAACGTGGGCTGTTCCCACATAAGGGAAAAATATGATTTTTGATAAAGTAGAGAGGAGGTGGCACATGGTCATTTAGCAGATAACACCCGTAAATCCCAAACTGTCAGTATTTAGCAGTCCGGGTCCGGTTTTTCGGATTTTTCTCGTTTTAATAATTTTGAATGGTCCTAGACCTTGAATAATGTTTAATTATAGTCGTATGATTGACTATAAATTTTTATTAGTCCTTTAAACCCGTTTAAATCACATTTCCCGGGTTTCTCGAAAAACATGCTTTAAAGCTCATTTTGTGTTTTTAATTCACTATTTGAATCTGTTTCCTTCGAGAATTTCTCCCACATGTTCCTAATGACTAAATAGGTCCTAGGAATCCATTTAGGACCCTAGTTAAGGTTATATACTTACTATGGTTACATAACACGTGTTTTTGCATTTTGTGACTTTTACGCCTTTTCTTTTTCGTTTTGGTTTTTTTTTTATTTCCTCACTAATGTTCTTAAGGACTTAATTAGCCTTAAAATATCAGAATTACATAATTAATTAATATATTAAGGTTTGGGGTATTTCAATCTACCCCCCTTAAAAGAACTTTGTCCCCAAAGTTCACCCTTCCCACACATCTTAAATATTAGAACACGGGGATTATTTCTAAAACAACACTTCCATCACAAACATACTTTACATAACATCAGACTCAAGGTCCAAGCAGCACAACATCATTCAGACAGAACGGTCTATAACATAACCACATAACAATATAACATAGACGATGTATTTCAATACATGTCGTACACACATAACCGAAACGGCTCTACCCCCCTTAAAATAGGGGTACGCCCTGTACCCTATACATACCAACACTAGGAAGTAAACAACGACAGGTAATTTTCCTTCATCTTATCTTCCAGCTCCCAAGTGGCCTCCTCGTCGTCCTGGTTAGACCAGAGGACCTTTACCAGTCTCACAGACTTATGGCGAGTGTCTCGAGTCTTAGTGTCCAGAATCCGTACGGGAGTCTCCACTGATCGCATGGTCAGCTCTAAGGTTAGCCTTTCAGGCTGAAGTACATGAGACGGATGAGACATATATTTCTTCAACTGGGACACATGAAATACATCATGTACCTTGCCTAGTTCAGCAGGTAGATCGAGTCTATAAGCCACCGGGCCTATCCGCTCCGTCACAACATAAGGCCCCACATATTTTGGGCTCAATTTGCCTTTCTGGCCAAAATGAAACACTGCCTTCATGGGGGATACTCTAAGAAATACCTGATCGCCCACGGTGAACTCCAGGTCACGTTTGCGCACATCAGCGTACGATTTCTGCCTATCCTGAGCGGTCTTCATGTTAGCCCGGATTTGGCGCACTTCTGCTTGTACTTGCTCTAAATACTCAGGTCCTATAATGACCGTCTCACTTGACTCATCCCAGCATAATGGCGTGCGGCATGGTCTACCGTACAAAGCCTGGAAGGGAGACATCTTGATCGAAGCGTGGTAACTGTTGTTGTAGCTAAACTCGATCAGATGTAGCTTATCAATCCAGCTGGTCCGAAAGTTAAGTGCACATGCACGTAACATATCCTCAAGCGTCTGGATGGTGCGCTCACTCTGACCATCTGTCTGTGGGTGGAACGCCGTACTCAACTTCAGTTCAGTACCAAGTGCTTCCCGTGTAGTTCTCCTGTACCTCGAGAGGAATCTGGTATCCCTATCAGACACGATAGTCTTTGGTACTCCATGGTGTCATACTATCTCTCGGTCGAAGAGCTCTGCTAGCTTTGCCACCTTCCAAGTGTCCTTTATCGGAATGAATCGGGCCACCTTGGTCAGTCGGTCAACAACGACCCATATCATATTCAGACCTCCCCTTGCCGGCGGAAGCTCTACTACAAAGTCAATGGAAATATCATGGAACTTCCACTCAGGCACTGGCATTGGCTGCACCATACCACCAGGCCGTCGGTGCTCAAACTTGACCTTCTGGCAAGTGAGACACCTCACAACATAATCATTCACATCCTTTTTCATTCCCGTCCACCAAAAGTATCGTTTCATATCCTTATACATCTTTGAAGCTCCGGGGTGAATCGAAGTGGTAGAACAGTGTGATTCACTCAGTATGTGCTCCTTCAGCTCAGCGCTACTTTGTGGAATACAAAGTCGGCCACTTAGTCTGATTAGATCGTCATCGTGAAGTCGGAAATCATACTTTTGACCTTCGAATGTGCCGTCAATAAGCTTCTGTCTGATCTCTTGCATGTACTGATCGGACATCTGAGCGCTTTGCACCTCATCAACCAAGCTAGAGTGAGAGATTAGCGAATGGAGAGAGTGTGCTCGGCGACTCAATGCATCAGCTACAACATTCGCTTTACCTTCTTTGTACTGAAGGTTAATGTCATAGTCATTAAGGAATTCAACCCATCTTCTTTGTCTCATGTTCAACTCCTTCTGAGTGTACATGTATTTCAAACTCTTGTGATCTGAATAAATTGTCACATTCACTCCATACAAATGGTGTCGCCATATCTTCAAGGCGAAGACAATGGTACCCAATTCTAAATCATGTGTAGGATAGTTTTCTTCTTGTCGTTTCAACTGTCGGGAGGCGTAAGCCATGACCTTCCCGTGTTGCATCAAAACACAGCCCATACCTTTGCCTGACGCGTCGCAGTACACCTCAAAACCATCAGTACCATTTGGAATAGTCAGAACTGATGCGGATGTCAAAGTATCCTTGAGACTCTGGAATGAGCTCTCGCAGTGAACTGTCCACTCAAATGGTGCATCCTTCTTCATTAAGGATGTCAACGGTTATGAAACACTAGAAAAATTCTTCACAAACCTCCGATAATACCCTACAAGACCGAGGAAGCTTCGTATGTCGGTAGCCGTCTTCGGTCTAGGCCAGGTGCGCACAACATCAATCTTGGCTGGATCTACTGCGATCCCGGCCTCAGAAATAACATGACCAAGGATAGAGACTTGGTCTAACAAAAATTCACACTTCGAGAACTTCGCATATAGCTTGTTCTCTCTCAATGTCTGCAATACACTCCTCAAGTGATCTTCATGCACAACCTTGGACTTTGAATATATAAGAATATCATCGATGAAGACAACCACTGACTTATCCAACTGGTCTCGAAACAATTGATTCATCAAGTCCATAAACTTTGCCGGTGCATTAGATAGCCCAAACGGCATGACTGTGAATTCATAGTGTCCATATCTGGTTCGGAATGTGGTCTTCTCAATGTCACTGTCTCTAATAGCAATCTGATGGTAACCTGATTGTATATTGATCATAGAGAACACAAAAGCACCTTTCAGCTGGTCAAATAAATCATCGATACGCGGCAATGGGTAACAGTTCTTCACCGTGACTGCATTCAGCTCTCGGTAATCGATGCAGAGGCGGAGACTACCATCCTTCTTCTTCACAAAAAGGACTGGTGCTCCCCATGGAGAAACGCTCGGGCGAATGAATCCCTTGTCGAGTAGGTCTCGTAGCTGCTCTTTGAGCTCCGTCATCTCAGCTGGAGCCATACGGTTGGGCGCCTTCGCTATCGGTCCGGTGCCCGGTACCAAATCAATCTCAAACTCAACTGCCCGTGTAGGCGGCATGCCTAGGAGATCCTTAGGAAAGACATCAGGAAACTCCGACACAACCGCCACATCTGGGCTAAACTCAAGGTCTCTCTCTATGTCCTGGACATAGCAAAGGTATACATCATTCTTTCTTCTGATTTCATGATGCATGGCCATGGTGGAGATGATCTGTGTCGAAGGCTCCCAGGGCCTCTGGCGGTATGAAATAGTAACCCCAAACGGACTCTGAAGAAGCAGGCGGTGCTCGGCACATATGATTCGACCCTTGTACCGCTCCAACCAATTCATCCCCACAATCACATCAAATCCGAGCCCCTCGAACTCTATCAAGTCGATCGGGAACTCTTCATTCTTAATTCGGACGGTGGCATCTCAGTAATAACGGGTGCATCTGATCCATTCCTTAGAGGGGAGAGGGACTAGGAAGTCAGGCATCTCCTCCGCGTCTAACCCCAGTATCCTCGCAAATGAGAGTGAGACGAATGTATGTGAGGCTCCGGAGTCGAACAGGATCGACGCATCCACGCCATTCACTGGGAAGGTACCGGTGAGGATAGTGCCGCTTCTGCCGGCCTCTGCCTCTGTACACACACTTAGTGTACCTTCCGTTCCGAGTGCAGCGCCTAATTTATTTCATACACTTAATAAGTATAATGGTAATAACACGGATGGTTTACTCAAGAAATTAACACTGCTTTATTCATAGAACTCATCCTTACACCATGATGATATTACACTTGACTACATCGCTTAATACTTAGCATACTTAATGCATCACATACTTGACATACAACTGACTTCACACTTTACATGAGTACACGTGGCTTCAAAATTGCCTAAAGGTTAAGTTCAAACGTCCAGGTTTCATGTGTGTGGCATTTATTACTGTCAGAGGCGCCGTATTCAGTTTGAACTTCTTGATATCATGATACAACATCCTTGACTGCCCATCCATGATTAACACATCTCCTGACTTCAACACCAACTTCATTGTGAGGTCCGCTCGCTTCTACTCGCCGTAAATAAAGTCAGAGGTATCACCAATGGACCAAGACACCACGGGTGCTCCCTTACTTAGAGACTCGGGTGTTTCGTCCTTATCTTGAAACCCAATCTTCCACCCTTTTGGTAGAAATTGAAAATACACAAATCTGCCTTGATACTCAGAAGTGGTTTCGATTCAACTTGCTGAGCAATTCCCACGGTGTGGTTAACAACCGCAAGGAACTCCTCAGGTATACTCGGTATGGTTGCTCCATCTTCAGTTCATGTGTCCTGATATGTCTTGGTGTAAGGGTTCCAATCCTTACCCATGTACATCATCTTTAAATTCATCTTCGCTCCACTTGGGTATTCAGGTGTGTAGAATCCTCCCGGTGCTGCTCCCAGTTCGTTGCATCATCGGATGATATGGATTTGTGCTTCGGGTGTCAGGTATCCTCTTAATAATATCATACCTGGTTGGATAGCCTGACACTGTTCTGTCAGGTAGTCGGTGATGTCGATGGTGGTCTCTCCGGGGGTTGGTGTGGGTGGGATTGGATAACAAATATCGAAGGTTCCTAAGGTTTAGAATTACCTATTTTAGGTGACCTTTCACATTATTCTTTAACTCGTTACTTATGTGGTTGTACATATATACTCACTAACACGCATACATGAAATGCGGTATGCAATCACTTATTTCACTAATCGGTTTAAGTGGTACCTGGTCTAGAAGAGGATCCTGGTGCCTCTAACCGGTCCACCACATTCAGGACGGCCTTGCCGGGTCCCGCCGCTTTCCCCTTTTGGGAGTCAAGGTTCCTCTGCCCGGAGGATGGTTGATGAGTAGCTTTCGGGCCCTCGGTAGTCATACCTGTCTTACCCTTCCACTGCCCCCTCGGCTTATAATTTCTTCCATCGGGGTTTTGGTAGCACTCGAAGTCACGGTGCCCCATCTTCTTGCAGTAGTGACACTGCACATTATTCCCCTTGCAGTCCTTGCCAGGTTGGTCTCCGTTGCACCACTTGCAAAAGTAGTGGCCCTCCGGTCTAGAGCCCGTGCTGGCTGCTATCACATTACATAATCAGTACACACTTCACAACTTAACAACTCACATTTAAGTTTGATTTCAGAATCAGGTGATTACCCTTAAGCGGTTGAGAGCGTAAGGGCTTAGCCGCATAGGCATAGGTGAGCTTCAGCGGCTCCTCAGCGGTGGTGGGCTGGACTTGGCCTTTGCCACCCTGTTGCTGGCCTTTCTGGGACTGGGGGTAAGGCTTCTTCTTCTTTCCTCCCCTATACCCTTGCGAGCTCTGGCCCTCGCTCGACACCTTACGCTTATGCGCATTCTCCTCCTCCCTCAGACGGACGGTGATCTCCACCTTAGCAGCGGCATGATAGCACTCTTGAGGTTCAAGGTGTTAGTCTTGCCCCGCACACATTTACACACTCACACATATAACATAACTCATTCACACTTGGACACTATTTTAAGATACCTGCAAGGTATTGTAGTCGGCTGGCCCCATGCCGTAGCGTAGGCGGTGCCTTAGCCCACTGTAGAAGTGATTAACTAAGACCCGGTTCGAGTAACCTAGGTCGGGTAGAAGATGAACAAGGTCGGTGAAGGCGGTGTAGTAGTCGTCCACCGACAACTTGTCTCCTTGTTTCAAACTGTCGAGTTCCAGGTGCTTTGCCTCTTGCACATGTACTGGGTAGTATTTGGCCCGTAGCATGGCTGTGTACTGCTCCCATCCAAAGTTAGGGTCGGCCACCTTCTCGGCACGTACAAGTTTCCACCAGTTTCTAGCCGAGCCCTTCAAGTAAAATGTAGCAAGACAGACCTTGGCATCAGCAGGAACAACCAAGGTCTCGTAGGCGGTCTCTAGCTCCGAGATATACGCCTCTAGTTTGGAAGGGTCGGTCTCCCCTTTGAATGACGGGGGTCATAGATCGGCTAACGCTTTCACCCAATTGGTTTCACGTGGCGGTGGTTGTGGTGGTGGTTCCGTTTGATCTTGACCAACGAGTTATTGCTGCCCTTGCTGCATTGCAGCTACTATCTGAGGTACTACTTGTGCTAGGGCGGCCGCCACTACTTTGGCCATCATCTGAGCGGTAGGGTTATCTCCCGTGTCTCCTATACCGGGCCCTCCGCGGCCTCGTCCACGTGGTCGCCCTACCATCTGAACATACATGAGAGCCCATTAGTATTGTGCCTACAAACTTGTCGTGTCAAATGTTTATAACGTCCTTTGGATGACAAGGTTTAAATTTCCTAACTCGGTATATTCCTAAGCTCGATAATCGGTAATCAGAGCGATACTTCACTCTGATACCACTTTTTGTAACACCCCAACCATAACCTCCACACTTAACCAACAATCACAGTGGAAAAACATAACTTAGTCATTAACCAAAAAGGCGGTGTTACACGCCGTTAGCCACCCACGTGGCTAACAAGGCTGTTACTTACAATTGTATCAGTCTGATTACAGGAATCCCGAGCATAATTACAACCTTCAAAAATTACTTACCAAAAAGAATCACAATATACCGAGTGTTAATGTACAAAAATCACCAATCTAATCCTATATCCACCAAAATATACGACCTCGAGTGTACAAGCACTACTCGGGTTCAATATCCAAAAATAACAAAAGTATTCCTCCGGGCTCCATGCTATAACCACTCCGCCTCCTCGATCACTCTCCTGAAAAATAATATGGAGAACCCCAAAGGGGGTCAGCAACCCTTGGCTGGCATGGTTAACGTGCAGCCCACTGACTACCGAGATACACGCAACTATTTGTCATGATAACATGGCATTGATTTTACATACAACAAACATATTACATAGCAAGGAATATTGCATGACAGTAATAACACATACATAGTGAGAACATTTCACTTTGGAAACAACCGACATAGTTAGTCAACATGGTAAGCCTAGAGGATGATTTCATCCTCATGTTAAGCTTGTTACATAACTTGTTACCGATCTGTTAGTCGAACAAGTAACTTAACAAATAGGCGTGACGGATATAGTGATCCGAGCACACCGAACACATAATTTCCCCCTAGCCCGATTGGAAGTCATGTAGGTAAGCTTTGGCTAAGCTAGTGGGCGGTCGGAATCCAAAAAGGAAAAAAACCTTAACATAAGGAGAGAGCCGAATCTGATTCAGATGTCGACCCCCGTACATATACGCGTGACCGGAACGACCGGATTCCTCACTCCCCGGTTAGCACTTGTTAGAAGTCCCACAGTGGGAACTTACACAATCTTCCACAAATAAGTGTTTAAGGCCAGTTAGACATACAAGGGAAGTGAGTTACACTTTAGTAACACATACCACAACAACTCATTCATAGCCGTGGTTAGAACGTCCCTTAGGTTGGAACGTTATTACCGGATACCGTGCTCTTACGTGTTCCTAATATCGGTTAACTAATAATTAATACGCATTCGAGGTTACCGGTATCGATACGCGCACAATACAACAACAACAATGACTGTAAACTCATTTCATGATTTAATCTTACAAGGTCATAAACACACAGAAAAACAACCAACACACGAGTCGGTGTAAATCGGTAAGCAACAGACTGCAAGAAAACCATACCTTGGTCCTTGTTGTGTACGAATCCCACCGAAGGTAGTTCCTATACATGATTAATAATGTCGGTTAATTAACTTACTTAACTTCTGAATTAACAAACATCTTACATGTTTGTATGGCATGTTTTATGCTTAAACTTACACTTATTTTGTCTTTATTATACACACGAGGGTTTACTACCCAAGCCACACTTTGTTTGTTGTTTTTTTTATAGTTTTTGGGTCGACCGAACCACCGACCGACCCAACTAACTGGGTCGGTCCATTCCAGTTGCTCTCGGGTTTGAAAATTCCACTTCGACCGACTCACGTCCGACCCAGGTCCATTGGGTCGGTCCATTCGAGAAACTTTTCTGTCTTTTAAAACTCATCCGACCGACCCAACACTATTCCGACCGACCCATAGCCCTCTGGGTCGGTCCATTCCAGAAACACTCACGTCATCTTTTTACAATCTGACTGACCCAACCAAGGTCGGTCCCCTGGGTCGGTCGGCTCCAGAATCTTCCCAAAGATGTCCCAACTTGCTCCAAACTTCTACTCAAGCTTCCTAATGTGTCCTAACACCCTTAGGCACTCTAAAACCTTCATAAATCATTCATCAAATGCATTTACAAGTTTGTTTCTAAATTCCTCAAATATTCCCTCAATTACTAAATTCCTAACTCTTGTAATGGTTTTCCATAGGTCTTCTAAGTGGTATTTCATCCCTAGCAACAACTAACCCATGTGTTTCCTCCCACCATTTTAACCTTCCTAAATGCATCATTTTCATCTTGAGGTTCACTCCTTTACTCTTCTCACCACTCCCTAGTTTCAAACCGATTTCTATACTAATTTTTTTCTCTCATAACACCTTGTAGTTCTCTAGTTTGTTCCCACCTAGAGATGCACTTAACCATTAAATTTCAACAGAAATTTTGACATGATCTCCCCCTAATTTTAACATGTTCCCACACATTATTTTGCCCACAAAAACACTCCAACCATCAACTCATCCAAGGCGCTAATTTACACACCAATTCCATCATTTTGACAACAATCACCACAATGTACATAAACCTTAAAAGCTTGGCTCTTAGGCCCTTAAACAACATAAAATTAAACACTGAATTTCCTCATATTATTTGCAACACCTGCACTACACTGAACAATTATATTTGCACCAAAACAAAATGCAAATCCCTTAAAACACCACATAGGCTTAAGGTAAGTTATTTACCTTGGATTTCTGTCAAACTTTCCCTCCTCCTTACTTCTTGTTCCACAACCAATTTCCAATGGGGTTATTTGCTACACTAATGACGAAATACCATGAATGGTAATGAGCACCAATGAATTAAATAAAGTTCTTGCAACAACCCTAAAATAAGAGGGTGTTTAAGCACGAAAATGAAAAGAATTTACCTTTTACTTCACAATGGGGTGTTTAGGAATAAATATGGGCAAGCTCCAACACTTAATGAGGCTTAAAATAAGCTAAAATGAAGAACAAGATGGAGCTCAAAACAGAGGCAAAACCGGCCAAGAAGAAATGGGGAAATGAGTGAGCTTTTGAGCCATTTCTTACCTTAAACCATCAAAGGGGTTTATTAGCTTCAAGAATGGGTGGTTTCCTCTTCAAAATGAGCTACACCCATGGAAGTCAAATGTGGAGTTTGTAGATTTTGAAAGGTGCAAAATGATCTCCAAAGCAAGGTGAGTATTTTGGTGTAAAAATTTCTTGATTTGGAGCTCGTATGGTGGTGGAATGAGCAAGGGCAAGGTGGTGCTGTTTGGGGACTTAGCAAATCGCCATTGAAGAAGAACAAGGAGCTGAAACAGAGCTGGGAGGAAGAAAAATCGGAAGAGGAGGGGAGAATAGAGGAAAGAGAAAATGTGAGAAAGAGAGGAGAGTGGAGAGGGAAGAAAGAAAGTACTTTTTTTTGCTTTTATGCTTTTGTCCTTTAGCAAATAGTGAGGATTTAAGTAAAATGAGAGGGAGAGAGGGAAAAAACGTGGGCTGCTTCTCACATAAGGGAAAAATCTGATTTTTGATAAAGTAGAGAGGAGGTGGCACATGGTCATTTAGCAGATAACACCCATAAATCCCAAACTGTCAGTATTTAGTAGTCCGGGTCTGGTTTTTCGGATTTTTCTCATTTTAATAATTTTTAATGGTCCTAGGCCTTGACTAATGTTTAATTATTGTCATATGATTGACTATAAATTTTTATTAGTCCTTTAAACCCGTTTAAATCACATTTCCCGGGTTTCTCAAAAAACGTGCTTTAAAGCTCGTTTTGCATTTTTAATTCACTATTTGAATCCGTTTCCTTCGGGAATTTCTCCCACATGTTCCTAATGACTAAATAGGTCCTAGGAATCCATTTAGGACCCTAGTTAAGGTTATATACTTACTATAGTTACATAACACGCGTTTTTGCGTTTTGTGACTTTTACGCCTTTTCTTTTTCGTTTTGGATTTTTTTTATTTCCTCACTAATGTTCTTAAGGTCTTAATTAGCCTTAAAATATCATAATTACATAATTAATTAATATATTAAGGTTTGGGGTATTTCAGTGACCAACGCTCAGAAGAGCTTGGGACTCAATGGATGAATTTCTCGGTAACCAGTTAAATTACTTGGAAAAATAACATCATAAAGGATGGAAGAATGTGAGAAAAATTAGACTACTTACGAACCCCAGATTGAAGCAAAACACCTTCATATTAAGAGATAACAATTTTACAACACGGTACGGCAACCGCCATACACCAAAATTAGAGAACTCCCAGTGTGTTTACACCAAGAAGGGATCGAGAATAAGATAAGACATTAAAATAAATGATTGAGAAGTTGTACCATCAATGGGCAACAGAATAAAGGCTAGCTACCATGGTAGCAGAAGCCATAGAACAGTACTGGTATAAGGGGGTTAAGTCATGGTGCGCAGTAAAGTGACCATTATGTATAAGCCGTCAAATATTGACACCGAGGCAATTAAATTTATGAACTGAAACCAATATGAGTAAGGAAATAAGATGAAAGATGAACTATGCATTGACGCCACTAATCTAGGCCATGCGAGGTAAGATTTCATTGGAAGCACACTACCCATTCCTTAAGGAACTGGAAGTGCATTCCTAGTAGATCAAAATATGAGAAACAAGATAAGAGGCGCTATGGAAAGAGACCTCAGTTACTAAGAGATCGAGTCATTACGGAATACAGAAAGGAGCTAGAGCATACCATACCCAAGATCACAGTAAATGGATTTCCCTTGATTAAGTTCAAGAAGAACAATAACTGTTATCATGGAACAATGAAGAGGAGATCGACAATAGAATGCTTCATAATTAGCAATAGCTAAATGTGTGACGGACACTACGAGTTTACAAAAACGAGACGTGGGACGACTGCACCCCACAAGGGCTTGTAGGCCTGACAGGCTCATTTTTGAGTTAGTCGGGTAAATAGTAATGTATGAGTAAGGTACCCCAGGCATGTAAACGAGTGGTGTAAGGAACACGGGAAGTAGTCGACTCCGTACCACGGTCGACACAAGATCAGACAAGAGCAGTGACTACCACGCGCAGTTGAAGAGAAGGAACTTAGTTGAACCAACGACATAAAGGGATCAAAGAACAAATAGTTAAGAATTATGAAGTGCGAAGAGCAAGGATTATTAAGTATACACATAGGACATGTCTTAAGAAGTTAAGGATAAAACTATAAAGAGCAATAAGCACTAAACAGTAGTTTCAGATTAAGAATCATCCTCAGACCAAAGGTCGGTTGGAAAGAACAATTTAGACACTTGAGAGAACACTAAGAGTATGAACGTTAGATTTTCATAGAGACTGGATAGACGAGCTACAACTCATTAAGGCAATGTATATATTAAGATAACACGTGTCCAATAGAAGACCTTTAGTGATAAATTATAAGCATGCATGAAAAGGACATACAATACTATAAAAGGATAAGAAAGGAAAACTAAGCCTAAGGTTATCAGAGTCGCTCAGCAAGAGCTAGTAGATCAGTACCTTAAAAGGATGGAGATACCTGATGGATGGGAAAGGAATAATGGACCGCACATCTTCCAATTGAACAAATATAAGACTTATCGATAGAATGCTTTATAACCTTTGAGGTTAGACCAAAATAAGTTAAGAAAATGGTATAAGTACTGTTAAGGATCCTTGATATAGAGACTAAGCCAGTAACATGGTCGAGACACTCCGATCGAATCATAAGTGAGATAGATGACATGGAAGCTAGAATGCTTAGTGAGAATTATAACATCTTGAACCTAAATTCAAGGATGATAACATGTTGATTACGTGGGCGTAATCCATTTTAAGGGGGGTAGAGCGAAAACCGCTTAGCGTATGTTTATCTACTGAGTACGTAAACTAAGGTGTGCATAGCCCAAAAGAAGTTAAGAATTTGTTTTACATAAACATTTTGAGATTAATTATGGTTATTGCGCACAAAAGATGTGAATACCATACATATTAAGTACCTATCTTGTTAAATCCGGTGTGAGTACAAGTTAAGAGAATTAGTGAAGAGGATTAAAGAGACTTAAGGAATATATGAGATATGAGTCGATATGAAACTTGTGTGAGATAAGAATATGATAACCCTATGAGATATTATTCGATATGAGTATGAGGTAGGAAATAGTAATGCTATGAGGTATAAGATGGTGAGAATTAGTATGAGACTGATATAGAACTTAGTAGGAATGAGAGTCGTGAGGTAATTACTAAGAGATGAATTGGGAATGTTTGATTGGCTGAGCCCACACCTTGGAGATGTATTGACTATGACTAGAATCACTAAAAAGAAAGAAAATTGGAAATGAGTGAATTATTTTATGTTTGAAAATGACGTGGGAGGTGGAACTTGATTTTCTAGGGATCAAGGGAAACTGAACACAAATAGGGGTGGAAGGATAGTTCAACACTGATGCTGATCACATCAGGGTTGGATGATTCCTGAAACTCCCTACCAGTGGTCACAATTAAATCACGCTAAGGATAGAGGCATTAGGATAAAACAGAATTGGAGTTGATTATATTTTCAATTAGAGGAATTACTCCTCACTTGACCTCGTAAAATGGATTTCCTTTTTACTGAGTCTCCCCCATGAAGCCGAGGACGCATGAGCCTTTGTCTTCGGACCAGTGGCATGGGGATAACAGAGTAGTTTTGTATTCTTGCTCATGAAGTCAAGGATGAATGGCCCTTTGTCTTCAGACCAGTGGCATGAGAGAGTATGACAAAAGTTATATGACTGTTTTAATCTTCCAAAGGACCCCGGACCAGAGAGCGTAAGTGTCCAATAGTCGGTACCTGAGGGCGATATCTTGCATTACTCCCCCATGAAGCCGAGGACCTGTGAGCCTTCGTCTTATGACCGGTGACTTGGGGGGATGCAACAAAGGGAATTTTGAGTGCTATATGACATAACTAATGATTCAATAAGCTTAAGTACATATAAGCATGATCTATATGATCTATGGAATGTGATAAACCATGTAATCTAATAAAATAAGATGCATGGGAACTTTGGGGACAAAATTCATTTAATGGGGGTAGATTGAAATACCCCAAACCTATGAATGCTAAGTAAACATCAATTTATGGTTTAATAAGGCTAAAACATGCATTAGAAACATTGGTAGACAATTTAAACCAAGGAAAACACAAGAAAACGCCATAAGGGCAATTTAAGCAAAAATGTGCTCTAAGCTTGGAGTAACTTTGATTAGCACCAAAATATAATTCTAAGACCTTATTAACATGATAATGGACATGTTAAATCAATAACCAAAGAAAACCAAGCTCAAAAACAATCTTAAAAACAAATTGTGCTTTAAGGACTTTTAAAGCACATTTTTGAAAAGTTGTCTTAGAAATGGGTCTTGAGTGGCTAAATGCCCATGATTACACCTTAATCAACATGTGTACTAATTAGTACTCCCTCCATCCCAAGTTGACTGTCCACTTTACTATTTCGATGGGTCGTTTGACTTCAATATTTAACAAGTAAGATAATATATTTTTATAAATTTTTTTTTTATAATGGAATCCTTATGTGAAAAACTATATGTTGTAAAATTTTTTTTAAAAACTATTTTATCTTATATATTTAATATTGAAGTGGAAAAGCGTGCCAAAAAGCAAATGAGACACTTATGACGGGACGGAGGTAGTATCACATTAGGAAGTCTAAATCAACGGGAAATAAAAAATTTCACAAATTTGTGCACTAATTGTGAATAGTGCCCAAATAGTGTCTAGTTTAGCCTTTAGTTAACTCTACTTAATTAATTGGTCAACAAAGACCATAAGTATCTCATTAGTAAGGGGGTGGGGGGCGGAATGGTGAGTCACCATAAGGAGCCAGCACATTAAAGAAAGAGGGGGGAAATGAGGAAAATATACTATTTACTTTTTAAGACAAAATATCTTCACTTAACCCTACCTTTTTCTTCTTTCTCTTCATTTCTTCTTCCTCCACCGGTTTTCCTTCCTGTTCTCTGCTCCAAAACCGTGAGAGCTCCATCCATGGCACCACCACCTTCAAATTGTTCACCAAATATTCATTTTAGCTCCAAATAAAAAAGTGAGCATAAATTATTCTTAGTTAGAGCAAGACCTACCTTTCTATCTTTTCAAATCCTTCAAAGCTCAAGTTTGGTGCCATGAGAAAACTCCATTGATGGAGGAAAATCGAGTTTCAAGAGCTCTTTTGGTTCTCCATTTATCCAAGGTAATGAAAGTGAAAGAAAAATCAATTTTCTTCCATTTTTCTTCATGTCTGAAAATTTCATTCTCATGGGGGTTTTGTTTTACACGTTGAACTAGCTTTTTTTGATCACCAAGGACTAGTGGAGGTCCTCTTTGATTCATACCCAAGTCTATCTTGAGACTTCAAAGGTAATCATCCATTTTTATGCTTTTAAACACACATTATGACCTAAGAATGAGTTCTATGAGTTTAGGCATATTGCTTAGTGCTCATTAGATTATTTGAATGTGAATTAGAACATTGGCAAGGGAATTAAAGTTCATTACCGAAAGTCAAGCAAGAAAATCCAAGGAGAAAAGTGTGAAAAACTTGGAAAAACAGGTAAATGTTTTACCTCAAGGTGGTTTATTATTTAAGGGGTGATATTTAGATAAGTACTAAATGTAGCTTAAAGCTTACATTAAGTAATGGGTTATATAAGCTAGGAAAAAGAATATGAACAAGCTTGTGAACTTGATTAAGGAGCCAATGGAAAATGAGTTAGTAATATAAGTGTAAGGTGAGTTATGAAAACACTTATACTGCTATGGGAGCATTGTTGTGTTTATTTGCAGGTTGACAGCTTTTATATGTGGGAAATTCAGTGTTTAAGTTTAAGTCATTTAAGGGCCTGAGAGCCATGTCATTTAAGAGCTTAGTGCTATGCAATTTAAGATTATTGCATTATATTGAGTTTGTTATGAATGGTTCGATTTTGGTGAGAAATATGATGAGAACCAGATTTGATGTGTGTTAGATGATTGAATGGGAAAAACTATGTATATGGGCATGATAATATACTAGAGGAGCTATGGAGAAATTTGAGTAGAAAACAAAGTGTTTAAGAGGTTGTTGTGAATTAATATGACCTAGGATTTACTAGGAGTCATTAAAGGAAATTTGAGTGGAAATGGGTTAACAAAGGTGTCCTTGAGGTTTAGAATGGCCTAGAGTTGTCTAGGAGGAATTAGAGGTTAGGTGGGTGTATTTAACACACCAAAATCATGGTATGAGGAATGTTGAGACTTGAGCAAAAATCTAGAGGAAATGGTGTATAATGTTTTAAGATGATTTAGGTATGAACTAGGCAATACAACAATGAGAAATTTTTGATACCTTGTGTAAGTGGTGAAGATGCTTGTAGTGGATTAATAAGGTTATAGTTTGGATAGTAATGAGTGGACTTGGGTGATGGATGTGAAAAAAAATATAAGAGAATGTAGTAAGTTGTCACGGGGATGACTAGGAATGTATAAGAGTGTTTAACCATGAGAATGGTGAGTAAATTGAGAAAAGGAGATGAAGATGTCTAAGGAGGGTGTAGTGTGAACAATGTTAAGGTGTTAAGAGGGTGGAAAATTCTACCCCGACCGACCTTGCAAGTCCGGTCCCCAAGGTCGGTCCATTCCCGAGAGTTTCCCCGAGGGAAATTTAAGCTCGACCGAACTTGCCATGTCCGGTCTTATGTTCGGTCGATTCCAGAGACTTATTACCGTACAAAATACAGGTCCGACCGACCTTGCAAGTCCGGTCCCCAAGGTCGGTCCATTCCAGAAACTTTCTCCGGTAGTGTAAACTGAGCTCGACCGACCTTGCAAGTCCGGTCCTAAGGTCGGTCGGCTCCAGAACCTTGTTTCTAAATTCTCTTTCAACTCCAAACTTCTCCTCATATATCCTAATATGTTATAACCTCATTTGGGCACCTCAAATACACCTTAAGCCCTCCTCAAAACACATTAAATCATTCACCAAGATTCACCTTAATCTTTATACATTTTCCTTGTATTAATGCTAACGTACTTGTAATGTTTTCCTCTTGGTTTCTAGGTGGTGGTTCATACCTAATGTAACCACTATGCCAAATGTTTTCCTCACCACTATAACATCATCTCCCAAGCATCTTTCACCATCTAAAACTCTTTTATGCATTTACTTAAAGTTCCTTCACAAGTTTAAACTTCCATCCCTCAACACATTATTTCCTTCCTAGTTTTACACCAACATTTGCCTAAGTCCTAAATACTCAAATACATTCTCTTGTTTCCTAAATCCTTCATAGTAATTCCTAAGTCATTATAACTCATTAAACACCTTAAACTCACCCCTTTTTCATCGAGACAACCTCTAAAACTTCCTAGTACTTCCTTAGTCATGAAATCTCCATAGAATATTTTAAACACTTAAGTTCTCCTTTAAATTTTTGCCATGGGTTCTCTAGTACATAGCACATCATAGCACATGGTTTTTCTCCATCAAACAACCAACATCACCCAAATTCTCATCACTACACCTTAACACACAATTTACACTAAAACTTTACCACATCATCATATAGTGCTTAAACTTAAAATGCTTGGCACTTAGGCCCTTAATTGACAATAATCTTAACCACTGAATTTCCACATATATTTGCCTTCAACCTGCGAATACACACAACAAGGCTCCCATTGAAATAAAATACTTCTTGTAATTCATCTCCACATTGTTTTAACTATCTCTTCTTCTCATTTGCTCTTTAGTCACAAGTTCACAAATATGCTCATTGTTTCTCCTAGGTTTTATAACACCTTCCCAATATAAACTCTACACTAAACTCATCATATACCTAAATCCCATTCCCTTAAACAACAAGACATCTTAAGGTAAGTATTTTACCTTGTTCTCTCACAAGCTTCACAAGCTTTTCTCCTTAGACTTCTCTTACCAAATCCGTCACCAATATAGTTTTCCTTGCCAATATTCTAAACAATGTCCAATAACTCTAATGAGCACTAAACAACACACTTAC
Source organism: Limonium bicolor (assembly GCA_023374045.1). Lineage (NCBI taxonomy): Eukaryota > Viridiplantae > Streptophyta > Magnoliopsida > Caryophyllales > Plumbaginaceae > Limonium > Limonium bicolor. The sequence continues at coordinate 104,128,179 of CM041783.1, read as the reverse complement.
CTTAAGGAATAAAACCTAGGTTAAAATGTGTTTTAAGGTTTTGAATTGATTGCTTTACCTTAGTTCCTCAAGACAAGCTTGGATATGAAGCAAGAAGGACCTCCTCTCTCCTTTGAAGAGTAGAAACAAGCTAGAACAAGGCATTCAAATGGAGTCCCATGAGTACTAATTTTCGGACATGTGAAGAAAATGGTGGAAACCTAGATTTTCTTACACTTTCTTTACCTTAAGAGAATGGAGAAGCCAATGGAGTCTCCAAACTTGAATTTCCTCCTCTAATGGTGGTTTGACTTGGCACCAAATCAAAGATCTTGCAATTTTGAAAAGATAGGAAGAAGGAGCTTGAGCTAACTAAGAAGAATATGTATTTTGTTTTGGATTTGGAGCTAAAATGAGGAAGATGTAACCAAGGAAGGATGGAGCTTTCATGGAGGTTGAGTTTTACGTGAATGGAGAAGGGAGAGAGCAGCTCAAACCGTGGGAAAACAAAGGAGAATGAAGAAGTGAGGAGAGAGAACTAATAAAGTGTGATATTTATGTAAAAGGTGAATAGTGCTTTTGCTTTATAACTCTTATTTGCCTTCTTATTTGCTTAATGACTCATGAAGGTGGTGACTCACCTCCTAAGAAACCGGCCCCCTTTTAATAATGAGGGTACTTAAGTCTTTGTTGACCAAATGTATCACTTATATAGACTTATGTTATAAACTAGCTTAATTAATTCACTATTCACCAAAACAAGGCACATTGTTATGAAATTCTTGATTTCCCATTGATATAGACTTCCAAATGTGATACTATATAGTACACATGTTAATTAAAGAGTAATGATGGACATTTAGCCATTCAAAACTCATTTACAAGACAATTTTTCAAAAACGTGCTTTAAGACTCCTTAAAGCACATTTTGTGTTTTAACTAGTTTTCAAGCTTGGTTTTCTTTGGTAATTGATTTAAAATGACCATTAGAATATTACTAAGGTCTTAGAACAATATTTAAGTACTCTCCCAAGTCTCTCCAAGCTTAGAGCACGTTTTTGCTTAAACTGCTCTTTTGGTGTTTCCTTATATATTCTTCGATTAGAAATGTTTCTTAATGTTTCTAAGGCATTATTTAGCCTCCTTATATCTTAGTTTATCATTTAAACACCATATCTAAGTTTGGGGTATTTCAATCTACCCCCTTAAAAGAACTTTGTCCTCAAAGTTCACACATGTGCTTAACCATTCACGGTACACAATTCTCTTAATCTTAATACCACATCTTATATTCACATTCACACATCTCAAGACTCAAAGGTCAATCTCAAATACAATACATAAGTATTATACATAACTCAAACTTACACCAAAGTGTAGCAACTTACACAAATTCACATCTTAAACAACCAACCAAACGACAAACATGATCGTTTCCTAACTCAAAAGCGAGGAAGCTCTACCCCCCTTAAAAAGGGTACGCCCCGTACCCTATACAGACGATCTAGTCAGTAAATAAAGAAGGGTACTTCGCCCTCATCTTATCCTCTAATTCCCACGTGGCCTCTTCGACATCCTGGTTAGACCAGAGAACCTTCACCAGTCGCACTGACTTGTGGCGAGTGTCCCTAGTCTTACTGTCCAAGATTCTTTGAGGAGTCTCCACGGATCTCATATTCGGTTCTAAAGTCAACCTCTCAGGTTCTAACACATGGGAGGGGTGGTGCATGTATTTCTTTAGCTGTGAAACATGAAAAACATCATGCACTTTACCCAGCTCAGCAGGTAAATTCAACCTGTAAGCAACCGGGCCCACCCGCTCCGTAATCTCATAAGGACCAACAAATTTCGGGCTTAATTTGCCCTTCTGTCCAAACCTGAATACACCCTTCATCGGTGATACTCGTAGAAATACCTGGTCGCCCACTGCGAACTCCAGGTCCCGTCGTCGAACATCAGCATACGACTTCTGCCTATCTTGAGCAGCTTTCATGTTCTCCCTGTTTTGCTGAACTTCAGCCTTAACTTGTTCTAAGTACTCTGGTCCTATAATGACCGTCTCACTTGACTCATCCCAGCAGAGCGGTGTACGACATGGTCTACCGTACAACGCTTGAAAAGGTGCCATCTTGATCGAAGCGTGATAGCTGTTGTTGTATGAAAACTCGATCAGATGCAATCTGTCAATCCAACTGCCCTGGAAGTCTAAGGCACATGCTCGCAGCATGTCCTCGAGTGTCTGTACCCAACGCTTCTCTGGTAGCTCTCCAGTACCTCGAAAGGAATCTGGTATCTCTATCTGACACTATGGTCTTTGGTATGCCGTGATGTCTCATGATTTCTTTCTCAAATAACTCAGCTAATTTGGTCACCTTCCAAGTATCCTTCATCGGTATGAATCGGGCTACTTTGGTAAGGCGATCCACCACCACCCATATCATGTTGAGACCTCCCCTAGCAGGTGGAAGCCCAACTACGAAGTCCATGGAGATATCATGGAACTTCCACTCCGGAACTGGCATCGACTGTACCATTCCGCCCGGTCGCCGGTGCTCAAATTTCACCTTCTGGCATGTGAGACACCTCAAGACGAACTCGGTAACATCTGTCTTCATCCCCGACCACCAGAAGTATCTCTTCATGTCTTTATACATTTTAGAGGCTCCCGGATGGATGAAAACTGAAGAACAGTGTGATTCTCTAAGTATACGGTCTTTCAGATCCGTGTTACCTTTGGTATGCACAATCGGCCCTTAAGTCTGATCAGATCATCATCATGAAGTCTGAAGTCGTATTTCTGACTCTCAAAGGTACCATCTGTCAGCTTCTGTCTGACCTCTCTCATGTACTCATCTGTCCTCTAAGCCTCTCGCACCTCATCAACCAAGCTGGAGAAAGAAACTAGCGAATGGAGTGAGTGTGCTCGACGGCTCAGGGCATCTGCTACAACATTGGCCTTCCCCTCTTTGTACTGGAGGTCAATGTCATAGTCTTTCAGAAACTCTAACCATCTCCTCTGTCGAAGATTTAACTCCTTCTGAGTGAATATGTATTTCAAACTCTTGTGATCGGTGTAGATCGTGACACTAACCCCATATAAGTAGTGGCGCCATATCTTCAAAGCGAAGACTACAGCTCCTAGCTCTAAATCATGTGTGGGGTAGTTCTCCTCATGTTTCTTCAACTGGCGTGAGGCATATGCCACCACCTTGCCATGTTGCATGAGCACGCAACCCAGCCCTCTGCCGGATGCATCACAATAAACCTCAAAGCCCTCTGTACCGTCTGGAATGGTCAGAACCGGTGCAGTGGTCAGTGAGTCCTTCAAGCGCTGAAATGATCTCTCAAGTCAACTGTCCACAAGAATGGTGCGTCTTCTTCATCAGACTGGTCATCGGTTTCGCGACCTTGCTGAAATCTCTAACAAACCTCCTGTAGTAACCTGCCAGACCGAGAAAGCTCCGGATGTCGGTAACAGTCTTCGGCCTTGGCCAAGTACGTACGGCATCAATCTTTGCTGGATCCACTGCGATCCCAGCATCTGAGATGACATGACCTAGGAAAGAGACCTGGTCAAGCCAAAACTCACATTTGGAGAACTTAGCATATAGCTGGTTCTCCCTCAGTATCTCCAATACCCTCCTCAGATGTTCCTCATGCTCAACCTTAGACTTTGAATATATCAAAATGTCATCAATAAACACCACAACCGACTTGTCTAGCTGCTCCCGGAACAAGCGGTTCATCAGATCCATAAACTTCGCCGGTGCGTTCGACAATCCGAACGGCATCACTGTAAACTCATAGTGGCCGTATCGTGTCCGGAATGCCGTCTTCTCAATGTCTCCCTCCTTAATGGCTATCTGATGATACCCCGATCTGAGATCAATCTTGGAAAACACAGATGCTCCCTTCAACTGATCGAACAGATCGTCAATGCGGGGTAGTGGGTACTTATTCTTCACTGTTACTGCATTCAGCTCTCTGTAGTCGATGTAGAGGCGGAGGCTACCATCCTTCTTCTTCACGAAGAGGACTGGCGCTCCCCATGGTGACACACTTGGTCTGATGAATCCCTTATCCAACAAATCTTTCAATTGTTCTTTTAATTCAGTCATTTCTGCCGGAGCCATACGGTATGGTGCCTTGGCTATCGGTCCGGTACCAGGTAGAAGCTCGATGGTGAACTCTACCTCCCGAGTGGGTGGCATGCCGGGCAGTTCCCGTGGGAATAAGTCGGGGAACTCCGACACTACCGGTAAGTCGGGGTCGAACTCAGGGTCTCTCCCTATGTCCTGTACATAGAAGAGGTATACTTCTTCCTTTCTCCTTAATTCTCTATGCATTGCCATGGCGGTGATGATCCTAGTCGAAGGCTCTCTGGGCCTCTGGCGGTATGATACTGTTACCCCAGACGGACTCCTAAGCAGCAATCTATGCTCGGCGCAGAGGATACGTCCCTTGTGCCGCTCCAACCAGTTCATCCCAAAGATAACATCAAATCCTAGCTTACTGAACTCAATGAAACTGACTGGAAAGTCTTCTCCCTTAATTCTGATGGTGGCTCCTCGGTAGTAACGAGTGCAACAAACCTTCTCCTTAGACGGGAGCGTAACCGTGAAGTCGGGTAGCTCATCAGCGTCTAGCCCCAACCTGCTCGCAAATGATGCAGAGACAAAGGTATGCGAGGCCCCTGAGTCGAAGAGAACTGATGCCTCAATCCCATTAATCGGAAAGGTGCCGGTGAGGATAGTACCACTAGCGTCGGCCTGTGCCTCTGTAAGTATGCTTAACGCACCTTCCGTACCGAGTCCATAACCTAATTGTGTTCACAAGCTTCATGAGTATTGATGGTATAACAAGAGTCGTAACAATTTATATGAACAACACTGTTATTTTTATCATGACCATCCTGTTTACAACATGTGCTTCAATCTTACATCTCATTCCTCATTCCATTCTAACATTACATGGCTAATATTGTCTAAAGGTTAGGTTTAATCTTCCTGGTCTCATATGCGTCGCATTGATTACTGCTGATGGTGCTGTATTCAGCCTGATTCTCTTAATCCCATGTTATAACATCCTTGATTCTCCCCCCAAAATTAATACATCACCTGACTTAAGTACTATCTTATCTGCACGGTCCGCACGCTTCTGCTCGCCGTAAAAAATTCTGCATCATCTCCAATGGACCAAGACACTACGGGTATCCCTCTTTCGAGAGACTCCGTTGTCTCGTCCTTATCCTGGTGTAGTCCCAGTTTCCCGTCCTTCTCGTAGAAGTTTACAATGCAAATGTCTGCTTGGATGTCTGGAATCGGTTCAGCCTCCAACTGCTGAGCGATTTCCATGACTTGTGTAATAACTGGATGGAACTCTTCGGGTATTCCCGGTGGTGAGACTCCATCTTGCTCCCTCATGGTTTGGTAATTCTTGGCATACAGATTCCAATCCTTGCCCAAGCTCATCATCTTTAATTGCATCCTTGCTCCCCCTGGGTACTCCGGTGTGTAGAAGCCTCCCGGTCCCATTCCTAGTTGATTGCATCTCCTGATGATGGCTATTTGCGCTTCGGGTGTCAGGTATCCCCTTAATAAAATCATACCTGGGCGGATAACCTGACATTGTTCGGTTGGAAAGTCTGTGGTTTCGATGTCGGTGTGCTCCGGGTTAGATGTAGATGGTATTGGGTAGCAGATATTGAATCTTCCTAAAGTGGTAGTAGGTTATATCTTACTTAAGTTCTAATCTCATCTTATTCTTACTTAACTCATTTATTCACCAAGCATGCATGATAATGCGGTAAGCAGGTAGTTTTTATTACTAAATGGTTATAGTGGTACCTGGCCTCGATGAGGGTTCAGGCTCATCGTCCCGGTCCACCATGTGTAAAGTGGGTCCCGACTTCTGGGTCACCCGTGGGTTCTTGTCCGCCCGGCTGCACCTTCCTTTGACCGTCAGATCCAGCTCCCTGATCGGTCTTGCCCTTGCCCCTGGTGTCGGGCCTATAGGCTCTGCTAGCAGGATTCCGGTAACACTCATACGCTCGATGCCCGTAGACTCCACAAAAGTTGCACTCCACCTTATTCCCCTTACAGTCGAGCCCGGGGTGGTCCTTGTGACACCATCTACAGATGAAGCGTCGCTGGTAGCCACCACCGGCTCCCTTCTCAGTCTCAGATCCTAATGATTCATAATATCAATTCTCACATCTCAAATGGTTACTAATTTGTTTCTTAACTCATTTAATATCGATTCCTTACCCTTTGGCGCCTTAGAGCGCAGGGGTGTAGCTGCAATAGCATATGTCAACTTCAATGGCTCTTCCGAAGCCTTCTCCTTTTCCTCCCTCCCCTTTGGGTTCTGATTTTTCTGGGCCTGAGGCTGGTACTTTTGTTTCTTGTACCCTCCTTGCCCTTGACTTTCTGAGCTCTTACCAGCACTCTTCCTCTTAGAATTCTCCTCGTCCCTCAGCTGGACGGTTATCTCAACCTTAGCAGCGGCATGATAGCACTCTTGCTTTTCCATGGTATTAGTCACTCTTATTTCTCATAATCTTAATCTTACTCATTACTTACTCAAATCTCAACCATTCTTATTACCTGCAAGGTAGTGTAACTCGTCGGCCCCATGCCGTAGCGGAGTCGATGGCTAAGCCCGCCATAGAAGCGGTCCACCAGGATCTGGTCAGAGTATCCAAGACCTGGCAGAAGACGGAGCAAGGCAGTGAACTCTGAGTAATACTCGTCCACTGTCATCTTATCCGACTGCTTAAGCGCATCCAACTGTAAGCGCTTCTTCGTCTGGACATGGGCGGGATAGTACTTTGCTCGTAGCAAGGCGGTGTACTGCTCCCAGCCGAACTCTGGATTGGCCACATGCTCGGCCCTCACCAGCTTCCACCAATCGCCTGCCGCCCCCTTCAGATAGAAAGCAGCTAAGCGCACCTTGATCCCAGCAGGGACATCAAGGGTCTCGAAGGCGGTCTCCAGCTCGGAGATGTACGCCTCAAGCTTGGCGGGATCGGTCTCCCCCTTAAAATGCGCGGGTCGAAGATCTGCTAGACTCTTCACCCAGTTTGGTTCTCTAGGTTGAGGCGGTGGAGGTGGTACACCCACACCAGGCTGATAGCCCATATGCCCTAATGCGGCAGCTACGATCTCTGCGATCGTCTGCCCTCCAGGTATTCCTGAAGTATCCTCACCCTGGCCGCGACCTCGGCTTCCCCTAGGACGTCCTGCCATCTGAACAAGCATAACTCATATTAGATTCGTATTCACCAATGTTTCGGTTAACGAATTTATAACGTCCGTAGACGATAAAGACGATCCACACTTATTAGTGGTCATCTGACTCTACTCACTCTAACTTCTCACACCCTTAACCCAACACTTATTCCTTAACTTATATCCTAACTCTGTGGTTACTCATGTCCGGTATTTCTTGATCAGAGCGTAACTACGCTCTGATACCACTTTTTGTAACACCCCATCCAAGCCATTCGTGGTTATCGCAAAACTGAACACTTAATCGAACACGTCGCAGCGGAAATAATAAACACCTGGACCTTGCCACGGTCTGATCGTTAGAATATACCGGCCTTAACATTTACAACACTTATCCAAAATACTTATCCATCTCAAAACATCACCAACCACAATACCACAACCAACCGAGTACAAGTATCTTAAACATAATCTCAACCTTACATCAGTTTAATATAAATAGACGGGTGCACAGGCGCAACCCGAACTCAAAGTAAACATCCCACCCTAAGTCTAACCGCTCCTACTCTCGTAGTGCGTCCTCATGGGCCTCTTACCTGCAAGTGTAAAATTAGCCCCCGAGGGGGTCAGCACGAATGCTGGTACACCCTCTCATGGCCCCCAAGCTAACGGGGCTACGACGACTAATTGTCGATAGCATGGAAATTGATTACATACACAAGCATAATATGAAGTGCAATAACAATAACCACAGATGAACATATATAGTTCACAAACAATGAACGACTCCAGCGTTCCCTTAACAAGTGGGTTAGTAACCCCCTCCTTAGTCCTCATTTCCTTAATCTTAGTTCCTTACCTTGTCTTAATCTTAATCTTAATCTCAGTATACAAACCTTTCCTGGAAGGGATTGGTTGTAGCTTAATTCGAACCTGGGATTTAGGTGATCCCACCGCACCATCTTAATGCCACCTACTCTGGACGGGAGTCCAGCGTAGCTGAGCCGGCAACCGGCCCTAGGCTACAAGTCCGAAGACAAGTCCTTAAGCGGAGGGTGGATCTGATTCAGATACCGTCCCCCTTTTTCCTTAGCATGCATGACCGGAGATCGGTCCCGGGTTTCCTCACTCAAGTCTCGCGGGTTAGTGTAAAGACAACACAAACACAACGAGAACAATATAACTGGTTGCATGCTTTATCTTGTTTTAGTCATAGCAATTAAACAGATAGCACACAAGCCGAGGGACACCTCGTTAGCAAGCAGGTCACAGGAAGGATTGTACCGTTCACCGCCGATCGTTGTTTGATTATCCTTCTTCGGGGTCCCAATTCACAAACCTAAATCATTCATTCATTTTTAGGTCATTAGTTAGTTGCACCTTACTTAACTCACTTAGTCCCTAAGGATTCTCATTTAATAACCTCCCAAGTCTTACCACTTAGCTCACAAACTTAACTTTAAACATTAAAACTTATACTTTATCTTAACTTAATTTCTTAAGTTCTTAGGGTCCCAATCATTACCACCCTAACAAAGGTATACCTTATCACCTATTACCATTCTTAGAATTCAAAATTTTTTTTTTTTTTATTTTTAGGCCCGACCGAACTTCCGACCGACCTTACCTAAGGTCGGTCCATTCCAGAACACTTCACCGTTTGAAAATTCTACCCCGACCGACCTTGCAAGTCCGGTCCCCAAGGTCGGTCCATTCCCGAGAGTTTCCCCGAGGGAAATTTAAGCTCGACCGAACTTGCCAAGTCCGGTCTTATGTTCGGTCGATTCCAGAGACTTATTACCGTACAAAATACAGGTCCGACCGACCTTGCAAGTCCGGTCCCCAAGGTCGGTCCATTCCAGAAACTTTCTCCGGTAGTGTAAACTGAGCTCGACCGACCTTGCAAGTCTGGTCCTAAGGTCGGTCGGCTCCAGAACCTTGTTTCTAAATTCTCTTTCAACTCCAAACTTCTCCTCATATATCCTAATATGTTATAACCTCATTTGGGCACCTCAAATACACCTTAAGCCCTCCTCAAAACACATTAAATCATTCACCAAGATTCACCTTAATCTTTATACATTTTCCTTGTATTAATGCTAACACTTGTAATGTTTTTCCTCTTGTTTCTAGGTGGTGGTTCATACCTAATGTAACCACTATGCCAAAGTGTTTCCTCACCACTACTAACATCATCTCCCAAACATCTTTCACCATCTAAAACTCTTTTATGCATTTACTTAAAGTTACTTCAAGTTTAAACTTCCATCCCTCACACATTATTTCCTTCCTAGTTGTACACCAACATTTGCCTAAGTCCTAAATACTCAAATACATTCTCTTGTTTCCTAAATCCTTCATAGTAATTCCTAAGTCATTATAACTCATTAAACACCTTAAACTCAGCCCTTTTTCATCGAGACAACCTCTAAAACTTCCTAGTACTTCCTTAGTCATGAAATCTCCTTAGAATATTTTAAACACTTAAGTTCTCCTTTAAATTTTTGCCATGGGTTCTAGTACATAGCACATCCTAGCACATGGTTTTTCTCCATCAAACAACCAACATCACCCAAATTCTCATCACTACACCTTAACACACAATTTACACTAAAACTTTACCACATCATCATATAGTGCTTAAACTTAAAATGCTTGGAACTTAGGCCCTTAATTGACAATAATCTTAACCACTGAATTTCCACATATATTTGCCTTCAACCTGCGAATACACAACAAGGCTCCCATTGAAATAAAATACTTCTTGTAATTCATCTCCACATTGTTTTAACTATCTCTTCTTCTCATTTGCTCTTTAGTCACAAGTTCACAAATATGCTCATTGTTTCTCCTAGGTTTTATAACACCTTCCCATAAAACTCTACACTAAACTCATCATATACCTAAATCCCATTCCCTTAAACAACAAGACATCTTAAGGTAAGTATTTTACCTTGTTCTCTCACAAGCTTCACAAGCTTTTCTCCTTAGACTCTCTTACCAAATCTGGTCGCCAATATAGTTCTCCTTGCCAATGTTCTAAACAATGTCCAAATAACTCTAATGAGCACTAAACAACACACTTACCTTAAGGAATAAAACCTAGGTTAAAATGTGTTTTAAGGTTTTGAATTGATTGCTTTACCTTAGTTCCTCAAGACAAGCTTGGATGAAGCAAGAAAGGACCTCCTCTCTCCTTTGAAGAGTAGAAACAAGCTAGAACAAGGCATTCAAATGGAGTCCCATGAGTACTAATTTTCGGACATGTGAAGAAAATGGTGGAAACCTAGATTTTCTTACACTTCTTTACCTTAAGAGAATGGAGAAGCCAATGGAGTCTCCAAACTTGAATTTCCTCCTCTAATGGTGGTTTGACTTGGCACCAAATCAAAGATCTTGCAATTTTGAAAAGATAGGAAGAAGGAGCTTGAGCTAACTAAGAAGAATATGTATTTTGTTTTGGATTTGGAGCTAAATGAGGAAGATGTAACCAAGGAAGGATGGAGCTTTCATGGAGTTGGTTTACGTGAATGGAGAAGGGAGAGAGCAGCTCAAACCGTGGGAAAACAAAGGAGAATGAAGAAGTGAGGAGAGAGAACTAATAAAGTGTGATATTTATGTAAAAGGTGAATAGTGCTTTTGCTTTATAACTCTTATTTGCCTTCTTATTTGCTTAATGACTCATGAAGGTGGTGACTCACCTCCTAAGAAACCGGCCCCCTTTTAATAATGAGGGTACTTAAGTCTTTGTTGACCAAATGTCTCACTTATATAGACTTATGTTATAAACTAGCTTAATTAATTCACTATTCACCAAAACAAGGCACATTGTTATGAAATTTTTGATTTCCCATTGATATAGACTTCCAAATGTGATACTATATAGTACACATGTTAATTAAAGAGTAATGATGGACATTTAGCCATTCAAAACTCATTTACAAGACAATTTTTCAAAAACGTGCTTTAAGACTCCTTAAAGCACATTTTGTGTTTTAACTAGTTTTCAAGCTTGGTTTTCTTTGGTAATTGATTTAAAATGACCATTAGAATATTACTAAGGTCTTAGAACAATATTTGGGTACTCTCCCAAGTCTCTCCAAGCTTAGAGCACGTTTTTGCTTAAACTGCTCTTTTGGTGTTTCCTTATATATTTTTCGATTAGAAATGTTTCTTAATGTTTCTAAGGCATTATTTAGCCTCCGTATATCTTAGTTTATCATTTAAACACCATATCTAAGTTTGGGGTATTTCAGTTTGTAATAAGGCCATGTATTTTAGGCCATTTTATTTATGCATTTACAAGCTTTTAATTAAGTTTAAGTAGTATAAATGCATTACCAAAAATAAATGGGGTATTAGGTGTAATTAAATTAAATTTGGGGGCTTTAGAATAATAAGGCCGAAAATGAGAGGTAAAATGGAGTTAAAATAAAGTTTATAAGATTTTGTAAAGTTTTGGGGTTAAATGGTGATTTCTAGAGAGTATGGGTACTAAACCGTAATTATAAGGAATTATTGGTCAAGGAAATATTAAGGTGGTCAACCTTGACCATATGCTAGGTTTTGACCAAAATAAATAAGTTAGATAACTTATTTAAGGTGTTATAATAAGATAAGTATTTTATGGTAATATTTTTATAACATATGTGGTAAATATGTTATTACCGATAATAAAGGGTGTACAATGGTATTTTAAACACCCATGGGCTATTAGAAATTTTTAGGAATTTATTTGGTGGATTTTGGAATTAAAATGAACTATATATGTATAATATATAGCTATTATGTCATTATGACACTTTGGAGAAAAATAGATGGTGGAATGGTAAATATCGAAAGTATATGGGTTAATAAGGATATTTATAACCCTTTGGTGGAATTTGGTGATTTTTAGAATTAATTTATTAAGATATGTGTATAATATATGGTTTTAATTATATGGTAGAACTATATGTTATAAATAGGGCCAAATGGCAATTATAGAATAGCACAAGGGCTGTTCGGAATTTACAAAAAATAACCATAGGTTATACCCTTTTATAAGTTAGAAATGTTATATTAAATGGTATATATAACATGGTATAAATAGTGGGGTGATTTTGTAAATAAAGGAAACTATGGTCTAAGGAAAGGAATAAGATTTTCTTATGGTGCCTAAGAGGCAATATAAAATAGTTTTGTATAAAAACTAGAGGTTATAAGTCAAAAGGGAATAAAAAAAAATATCACATGGTATGATATTAGTAAATGGTATAACATTACATAATGTTATGTGGTCAAAATGGGATTTAAATTGAGTTAAGGGCTATACCGAGTTAACAAGAGTTGGAAAATGAATTTTAGACTAAGGTCTATAGTGTTATAAATGTTATAGCAATTATATGGTTTAGATGGAACTAATATAAGGAAGGGTATTCACATTAAAGAATGTGACAAACTGTAAATAAAGGGAATTTATAAGCTAAGGTATTTATTGAATAAACCTTAGGAGTTGTAATTATACAACATAAAATGTTACATAATATTAGGGTAATAATCTTAATACAAGTTGTATGATATAATACAACTAATGGGAATAATCATCTAAAAGAAGATGATAAAATGTAACATGAAATACAAGAGTTTATTAAACTCATGGGAGTTACCTACGTGGTAAATATATACATACACAAGGATAATGTATATAAGGTGGATATATATATTGGTTGGAAACCATATGATTTAGTGGTGGTGGTTATTTAAAAAAAAATATAGTTACGAACTATAAGTTATGAGTTTTGGATACAATACAAAAAAATAATAATATAATACAATCATGCATGAATACATGCAACTATAGGTTACATACCTAAAATTAATTGGTGGATAAGATTAAAAGGAAATAATGAATTAAGCTTAACAGTTGAAATAGTTTGACATACGAGCTTAAGTAACAAACCGACTGTTTTAGAGAAACCCGTAACGAACAACTGTAGAAAAGAGGGGTGAACTTTCGGGGTTACTTATTATTCGGAAATACCGGATGTAGTTAGTCATGGAGACTAACTTATAGTTTATTACCGTTTAGATTGTACTTCTGACAAGACGCTGGACGAGCTAGCGGACTACACGGAGCATAGGATCTTGCTGATTCATACTCCACTGTAATACAATCAGGGTGAACGGTATGTAAAGGGGTTTGATCCGAGTTGTCCTAAGGTTGCTCCTTGGGCTCGGATTTGGTTGATGTAACTTGTATGTTGTTATGAGTCTCTGATTGTCTCCGAGGACTTCCTCAGTTCAGACTTCTGTGTGATCTGTGATAAGATTGTTTGTCTGAATGTGTTAATTAATATGCATGAATTGTATATTATAGCTCCTTATTATTTACTGTTGTTGAGTTAACAGTATTGGTTCGTATATATGAACCTATATATATAAAACGAACTAGCGGCTATGGTGCTATCTTATATGAAATATAAGGAACGTAAGTAAAACGTTGTAGCACTATGATAATAACATATACATATTATCTGAGACTTTTGTACGGAGCATTGGCCTTTTCTATACGCCGCTCTCGTATCTAACACTGGATCCCGAGTTTACAGACTCCGGATTGGACTAATGACCTTAGTCTGCTGTGTTAGAAAATTTGGTAATGCGATGCGATGGTATAATTAATTAATGAATGTAATGGAAGTAAAGCCAAGAGGATGTGGCTCTTGGTGCGCGCTGTGATCACAAAAACGATACCAGGATGTCCGCGTACGGGTCCGTAAGTATCAAGAAAATTTCCCGTGAGCTAGAATGGCTCGTTGGTCGGAGACTCTACCGTTGGAGTGGCTACTGCCATGGGTGACCCGCCATAATATATGGGTAACTAGAGACATGTCGTTTTAACGAGACATTGTCACTAGGTATAACTGAACAACTAAAATAATTGAGACTTATACAGTGGTGAACAATACCATGGACGAGACTTAATACTTGTTTATTATTCTCGTTGTTTCGCTTTGTTGTTCATTGGTTATACTTGTGGTTATTTTATTGTGTGTTGATGGTTGGATGGAGCCTACAAGGCTAAGGTAAATTAAATATGAAAACTGTACGCTACGGCGAATGTACATTGTACATTATATTGTTATTACTCGATACGTTCGATATATAAATGTTGTATGGAATAATAAATGAATGTTTGGATTGGATGGATGGTTAAATGTTTATGGATATTCGGATGGTTGATTATGTATATTATACATTTATGCTTCAGTTTTGATTATAACTGTAAAAGGGAAAAGCATGAAACCAATCTAATAATAAGATGGTTAAAATGACAAGTGACCATTAGGGTCCAGGCCCGGCATACTCAGCGTCTATCGCTGATACTACACCATTACAGGTTGTTGATCATTGTCGGAGCTGAAGAGCAGGAACAGGGTAATTGGAGTGTTACTTTTGTCACCACACTTGGAGATGTTGTATAGCAATGATGATGGTGAATTGTATTATGGTAAGGTTGTGTATTCAGGATTGGGTAGACGCTCACTTGTCGATGTTTATGGTTTACGGACTTAGTATGATGTATAGGAGTTTCTCGTTATCACTACGGTTAGCAGTTTATTTGTATTGGAAGTTGGATGTAGTTTGGCTACGTTGCTCGCATGGGCGAGTAACGGCCGGTGACACCCGAGTGAGTTTTGTAATTGTTATTTGTTTTTTCCGCTGCGAGACGTTTTATTTATTGCTACGTGAGAGATTATGTCGTGATTATTGAGAGGGGTGTTACAGTGGGTGAGTATAAGAATGGGTAGCCCGAGAGAATGGGTGAGAATAAGAATACGTAACCCAAGAGAACGGGCGAGAATAAGAATAAGTAACCCGAGTGAATGGGTGTGTTATTGAATAAGTAACTAAGGCACAGTGTGGTAGTAACCCTCAAGGCCTATGAGCAAATTAACACAATTCACAACCTTGTTATGTTAGTTAAGGATTGTATTCCATGGGTGAATATGAATCCTTTGTGTAGTGTACATGTGTAATGTATTGCAATGTTGCATGTTGATTGAATTAAAATGAACTCCATGTATATCCGACCCAAAGTAGTCGGCGTACCGCGCATAGCACGCGGTATATGTGAATTTCATATGCAGCTTTAAGTTGAGCCCCTAGGGGCATCGTTTTTATTCGCAGGTGCACCAGAGACGAGACCGTTCGAGTGTAGGACGGGGTCGGTGGTTAGCAGGGGTAGTTAGATTTAATTACTTATGTATTGAAAGAGGTGTAAGACCAAATATGTTATCGGCATCCATTTATTGTAGACTCGGTATAGTAAAGAAATGAATTGAGTATTGGATTGGTATTGCATACTCGGTTGTTCTAGTCCATCAGACCGTTACTGTATGTGAGATAGGCCTGGTTAGCCATGAGGGTGGCTAACGGCGTTGTATCACCCTCTGTGGTAATTAGAGTTCCGCTGCGAGTTTTATTTTAATTGAGATAGTTTAAGAGGTAATGATGAGCTTAGCAGTTGGGGTGTTACAGTCCGTATCCTTATCAGGTTCCGACTTCCAAATATGACTTATCTTCGGACTCGTCGCCTAGAGTCGACATATAGACTTGACCTCCTCGGACTTCTTGTTTTAGGAGGGAGGCATACTGAGATGGTGTGGTGGGATCTACCTAAATCCCAACTAATTCTGACAAATATTGTTTATGTAAACCAATGGAGCTGATAACTCATTGGTTAGGGTTACTTGACCCGACAAGATAAACAATGAATTTAGGAACAACCATTCTAATTAAAGAACGGTTGACTTAATTGAGATAAGAACTGAGATAAGATTTGAGATAAGGTTCGAGATAAAGTACAAGCAATTGTAGTTAAAGAACTGTTGGTACATAAGACTAAGGTAAGATAACGATGGACTGAGATTAAGAGGAATAAAAACTTAAGGAGTTAAGTGATTAACTCACTAATTAAAGGAACACTTTTAAGTCGTTCTTTGT
This sequence comes from Limonium bicolor, assembly GCA_023374045.1. Taxonomy (NCBI): domain Eukaryota; kingdom Viridiplantae; phylum Streptophyta; class Magnoliopsida; order Caryophyllales; family Plumbaginaceae; genus Limonium; species Limonium bicolor. The sequence goes on along the minus strand of CM041783.1, from coordinate 104,111,983 downwards.
GTGTGAACCATGTGTGTTCATATGTGGCTTGTTGTTTATTGCACTTCCTATTTATGTTGTGCTTCTAATCAACTTCATGCTATCGACAATTAGTCGTCGTTGCCCTGTTAGCTTGGGGGCTATAAGAGAATCGTACCAGCAAAGGTGCTGACCCCCTCGGGGGCAACTGTTTATTTTGCAGGTAAATAAAAGAAGGCGACCGTCCTGAGAGTAAGATGGGGTAGACATATTACGGGTTAAGTATGACCTACGAGTTGTGCATGTACTCTCGTATGGTAACTTGTGTTAGTAAGTTGTATAGGACGTAAGGAAATTCTAAGATTGTTATGTATTTGGTTAAGGCTTGTAAGTACTAATGTTCGGTATATTCGGGTCCATCAGACCGTAGCTAGATCTTGGAGATTTTAGTAAGCCTAGTTGGTCACGTGGGTGACTAACGGCGGTAACACCAAATGTTGTAAGAATTCCGCTGCAAAGTTAATATAAGTGAATCGAGGTTTATGAGATAAGTATGACTTTATGAGTTGGGGTGTTACACAAGGGTCAGTAATTTGGTCCCGAAAGCCATCAACCGGAGAATGAAAGTGAACTCCAGAGGCGATTGAGGCTGAGAAAAGACATCTGAAGGCTAACTGCAAAAGATAAGTCTAAATGTTCTACAGATCAGTGCATACCAGCGGTTCATTAATATATTGGTCTTTTCTTCATTTTTAAACACACTAGATAAATATATTCTTCAATAGCAGCTTGCCAAGCTTTTTCGTAGTTTTGTCCTTGGCTGCAAATCAATTTGCATCAGTATAAGCTGCTCTATTTTGTCACCTCTTTAACTATCCGTAAATAGTAACTATTTCAGAGATCTCCCCCAAGACAACATCCCAAGTTTATTCCCTGATGCAAGTAACACCTGATATCATGTAGCATTTCTGGGCACGGGCGACACCTTTATCAAATCCATAGCTGGGGATCAACATCATTACGGATTACGGAGCGCTGCGCACCGAGAAACCAATCTTGGAGGCAAAGTAACCCCTCTGGTAAGAACCACATCAGGAGTACCTCTCGGGGGACATTAACAACGGGGAAAACAGAACTCGGATTTCAGAAGGCAACGTTCTGAAGAAGAAGTAATCTAAATAAACAAACTCCAGAAGAGCATCATTCCCATTTTATCACTTCACGAGATAAGTTTTTGATCATCACGTAGCAGTCTTGTGATTTCATCATGCCTGAATTACTAGTTTTAACCTCACTAATATCTGAAAACAAACTGAAGCATCTAAATAGGAAGTTTTCAGTTGTTAGAAAAGCATATCTGTTTCTCGTCAATACTCTTGCCTAGTTTTTATTCTGATTATAACGATGGAGACAATGCGAATGCACTCTGCCACCATTCTTGAACTGTTAAGAGCTTCATTTTGCATTGATCCTGATTACAATGAAGTAGTATACGTATTTCGACTAGGATTAACCCGAAGGTGTAATACAAATGTGGCTGATCTCTCGACTTTAGGCGTATGCAGTATATATCTTTTGTTTGTTGCTTTGTGATAATTTAATTTCTAAAAATTCTATCTGATTCAGCTTCTATGAACTCTTCTATTTTTAAACTTTATTGACCATGTACAGTTGTTTTAAAAATTCAGGACAATACTCGAGCCTGGTTTAAACTTTGATGCCTACTAAAAAATTATTTTCAATAAACTTCTGATCATGATCCTTGATTCCGCTAAGACTGATTATCGCCTTTGCTTATATACCTTAGTATGTGTATGCTTTCATCTAATTTTTTCCAGGCCCAGTAAAACATATCTAAATTGTTATAACCCAACTCATCGCATCAAGTTAAGGGGATGCCTGCTAATTTTTTTATCTATTTCAACGTTTTATTGTCAAAATCCTACCCAGCTATTTCACCGTTTTTTGAAGCTCCTCATTCTTAAGTTGTAAAGTCATTTGGTCATTGATTGATTGATGTTATAAGTTCACCTAATTGTTCGCTTACCTATCACAACATGAGAACAAAATGTAAAATGCATTGTTACGCATAATGTTTAATACTTCTGAGTTGTTATAAACTTTGAACCCCACCGAGTTTAATCTGTTTAAAGTTTGATTCTGTGCTTTGTTTGTGTGTGTATATAAACTAAGAAGCATAGTGGTATAAAAAGTCCTAAGTCATCTTAATAATTCCAGTTGAGATGGCCACTATCATATCGCACATCTATTGTTACCGGAAGAAACCTTGTTTACCATGAGGAAATATTGGGCCAAAAAAAAGATTCGGTAAAAATATTGGCCCGGTAGCAACTACCAGCTGGTCATCTTGTCCGATAGGATTCTGCCATCTTCACTGGTAGGAATATTGCCTCTCCACCGGTAACAACTTCAAAGCCTCCACCGGTAGCAATTTGACGTCTCACCGGTAAAATCAATCCACCGATAATATCATTTTCCACCAGTAAAAAAGAGGTACCGAACTTTCAGATGTTTCAATTTGAACATTCTATTGTCGTTGGAAGTTTATGAAACTTTTTCTAGGGGATTGATCACCCTCTAGTGGTGACATGTAAAGTTTTCAAACAAAAAAAAATATTGTAAAATCATTTTATGATTTACTCAAAATCAATGGCCAAAGAGTCTTGAGAAAAGAAAAGCAAAACAAAGAATGTATTCGACGATCTCACCGTTAGTATGGCGGTAGGGTGTTTGTATCCGACGATCTCGCTGTTAGTATGGAAGTTGGGTGTATATTCGACGATCTCACCGTCTTAAAGATGGTAGAGTGATAAATCAACGATCTCACCATCCGTACAATGGTAGAGTGTGTTACGAAAGTATATGATATTATCAGTAAACACTTTTTGGAAGCCCGGTCGCTCCGGGCAGCCCTAAAGACAAAATGTCTTTTATCTGTCCATATTTGAGTATGCAGGTCCAAGAGGTAAAGTAATCCAAGCTGAAATTATGAAAGTAGTACCCCATTATTATTATCTCGGGAATCTTGAGATTATTATGGTCTTCTGGAATTATTATGGTCCTTTGGAATTCCAGATCTTTGGATTTCTTATCATGGCATGGTTGAGGACCGGGGACCTTTGTCTGGAGTACAATTGGGACTTCAGCATTCTTGGAACTTGTGGAACTTCTCTGCGACCAAAAGACATGGTATTTTGCTTGCTGGAAAGCTCTTATGTAAGCCAATGTTTTTAAGTTCATTTCCTTTTTTAGGCAAAAGAAAAATAACTTGTGGGACTAGGAAATTAATGAGCCAAAATAAGTAGGTGGCAAGTTACCTTATCATAAAGACGATATCTTACCTTTAAAGCACAAAAGTATCCTTGTGTCCTTAAATGAGAATTTATCCTTTTGGTGATTATTTAATGTGCTACCAGGACTTTTATACTCTTAATTAAGTTAGAGAAACCATTTCCACTCAGCATTTAATATTACATGATAAAATCCTCATTAATCCTTTAAAACACAAAAAGTGTCTTTGTGTCCTTAAATAAGCTTTTTATTCTTGGTTGGTTACTAAATGTGCAGGAAATATTTATTTAATCTTAATGCAGATTCAGTAATCCGTTTAAACAGATTTTATACTCAACATTTAATATTTATATCTTTCTTATTGCCTTAAAGTATAAAAGCATCATTAATGGCTTTAAAGTCACATTTTGACTTTGGTGTAACACCCCTATTGCGCACATGATACTAATTGAAATCGCAGCGGAATAAAATAACTAAACTTTTATATCCCTTTTACCTAATCATACCCTCTTTATTTCCTTGACACACAAAATTGTCATTAAGACCTTGAAGTCATCTATTGACATTTTGCATCCCTTTTCTAATTTTACAGAACTCATCACTATTAAATAAGATTTGAGATTCAAAACTCCAAATAAGTATTGTCTCTTCTTGCTGTTATGGAATAAATCTCCTTAATGCCTTAATTGCCATAATGCCCTTTATATTTCCTTTAACTATCTTCCAGCGACTCATTACTCCTCATTAAGTATTTAGACCGATTATTATAAATTACATTCCATTTCAAATCAGTCATCACCCTATTATATGATTCAACTTTCCAAAGTTATTTCAAACCCCTCTATGTTACCTAGGCATTCTCTCACCTCCTTGCACTATATATAAGGATGTAAACTGGTACGTTTTCTCACACACCTCAATCCTTCCCCATCCTAGTAATTGGTAATTTGAGCTGGTTCAGTAATTCTTCTAGTAGGCGTCGCCATCAATTCCTTCCTCTCGAGTGCATAATTTTTTAGGACACCTTCCAAGGCGCCATTGTTTATGTGAAGTATCGTGTTAACCTAGTGAACCATTGAACAAGTTGTGAGTTTTATCTCGAAAAGGTAACCTAGACATCTAGTTGTTCTTGGGGAAAACTATGCTTTTTGTAAATGTGTTGAATTATGCATTTTATTTGCTTCGATATTTTGACACTAATGTGTTAGTGCTTTGGTTCTTATGATTTGAACATGTAAGTGATGGATTGACATGGTAAAGGTAAAGTAATATTTTATATGGCATTGTGTGATGACAATTGTTATGGAATGGTTAAATTTGATGATCAATTGGATCATTTGGTTATTATGGAATAATATGGTTTGGTATTTACCGGTTACTCGCGGAGGGCTCGGATCTTAAGCTCTAGTAATCTACTCTTTTTAGTTTTCAAGCTATCTGGGGGGGGTGCACACACTTTAGGATACTAGAGTGAGGTGGTGGCGTCGGTGTCTCGTGGAGATCCCGACAGCAAGCTCCAATGTTAAATTGGAGTGAGGTTAAATTACAATGGCTTGATTATTATAAATTGGTTTATGGTTAATAGTTGGTTGTAATGGAATGACATGGTTTGGTATTTACCGATTACCCGTGGAGGGTTGGGATCTTAAGCTCTAGTAATCTACTACTTATAGTTTTCGAGCTATCTGAGGGGCGTGCACACTTAAGGATGCTAGTGTGAGGTGGTGGCGTCGGTGTCTCGCGGAGAGCCCGACAACAAGCTTCAGTGAATAACTGGAGTAAGGTTAAATTATTTTGGATTGATGGTTAAAAATTGGTTAATAAAAAGTGAGCATGCGGTTTGGTTGTCAATACTGAATATTTTGATGGTATCTTAATTGGTTATGAGAAAGTGGATGGATATCATATGCTATAAGGCCTTAATTTCCTCAGATTAATAGCTTGTGTATGTTGTTTCCTGATGCTAGTGTTACTCAGCTTTGCTGAATATTGTTTTTCTTGTGTTGTTTAAAATGTGTTGTTAAGTAGGTAATGATCAGGATTGAGTGCGCGGGCATGGGGAGTGATCACCTAACACTAGAATGTCAAATTTCATAGAGTTAAGACCAGAATAAAACTAGTCTTAGAGTTTGGCTTGTAATCAAATTTTAACTTTGGTGGATGTTAAGGCTTTGAGTTTAATTATCTTAGGTTACTTTTATGTCAGGAACAGTTGTGATTAATGTAATGAATGGGTCTTGATAAATTTCTTTTAAGGATAAGTTTTAATTGGAGTAAGATTGTTCTATATTAGAATTTCTTAACTTATACCCTTAGATCCCTTTTGGTCCTGGCGGTAACACCCAGATTAAGTTAGTCTTCCGCTGTCTAAAAAAAACTCAAAATTTGGGGGTGTTACAGAAAGCTTATCTCCTTGGGTTTTGATCCCCATCTTTGATAGCATCTCTGAGCAGACGTAGTCCTGAGTGGTCCTGGAACACGCTTGAAAGCGCTTGGTCTCGACACCAAATGCAACCAGGGCATTAGTAACTACTCCTCCGTGCACTACACCTTGGTTCACGTATCTACTTTCGTCCTGAGTGAGGAGGATCATTGCTGGGAGATCTAGCTTTTTCTTCTTTCTTAGCGCATACATGATCCTTACATCGCTGGCGTAGACAATGTATGTGCGCTGATTTCTTGGAGTGATGTTATGAGTGAGGATGTTGTGAAGTACTCTACTTCGATGGACATTTGAACAGTTGGAAAATTTTTGATAGTAGCTCCCTTATTGAAGAGGTCTACCATTCTTCCTCCTAGGTGCCTAGGATCGTTCCAAGTAGTGTCCTTTGGTACGATTAGTCCCTCAGGTTCCAAGTTGAAGTTTCAGCAATCAATGTCTTTGTGATGTTGATGTGGACACACTGAACCTCTGAGAGAATATAGTTGTCGTTGTCACACTAGAATGGTCCTAGGTTGCGCATGTACTCCGTCAAGGGCTCTATGGAGTAAGGGATTGGTTCTTCGAAGAAATGAAGCCATCCTTGGCACTCGATGAGTTCCACTATTTCGCTTAAACCCATTTGTATCATCCATTCGGTAACCAGTGTCTTGGGCAGTACTGGACAATACTTATCGTCCACATTTATAGCCTTGATCGGATTTGGCTCAGGCTGGCTAAGCCTTGGTTCACGCTTTAGCGATTGAAATGGTGGTAGCTTAGCTATATCATCTTTCAACTTTTGTTCTTGAGTTGAGGGATCTATTTTCTGCTTCCCTTTGGCCTTCTTGATCATGTTACGTTCCTCAAGAGTCAAGACAATTGTGATTGTGATTCTGTATCACTTTCTTCATTTCCTAGAATCGGTCGGTGTGGTGTCGAAGACCGATCGAAAACTTGATAGACAGGTGGAACTTCCTTTTCAGTAGAGTCTAGGATGGTCAGACCTGCTTCTTCTTCTACTGATTAATCTTTTTATGACTTCTCATCACTTTGTAACTCTTTTTCCACCGCTTCATGAGCAATATTTATGATTTTCTTTACTAGATTGTTCTCTTCCCCTTTATTTGTGAAGCTAACTCGTCGCGAGGCAAGTTCTAGAGTTGACTTGCCTTTCTTTGACTCCTGTAGTTTCAGTTCTAGACACTTTGACACTCTAGGAGTTTGAGTTTGACTGCTGGATGCTTGGGTGAAGCTTTTGGTCTTTAAGATTTTTGGTTGTAGTACCACAGATTGTTTTATGGAGACCCGAGCGGGCTTGGGAGATTTAGTAGATGAAGTAATTAGGATAGGATCAGAGGGAGTTGGCGTTGCTAGAATTGTGGACATGAAGGTTTTGTTATGAATGAGTTTGGAGATCTTAGGAAGGTAGGTATTTATATAATTTACCTCTTCCTCCTGAAGTTCATTCTCCTCCATGACTCTTAGTTTTAATTGATCCTCCTGATCTGGTGGCTGACGAGTTGGTTGTGCTGCCGTTTCAAGGGTTGTAGGTTGAGTGTCGGTGGCTGTTTTCAGATTAGTGGTAGTCGAGGTGATCTTGGAGCGTTGAGCAGTCTTTGTTGTCATTTCTTATTGAGGATGTTGCTGGAGTTTAATACTTTCTGATCAAGACTTCTTTAGCAATGCAATTTTGGAGTATCTAAGGTTTTCTTTGTACTAAACTCATTGGAGTGTTTGTAAGAGAGAAGAGAAAGCTGATTTTGTGTTTTTAGAGTTTAGAGAGATTGAGAGCAATATGTGATGAGAGTGAGACTCTCATAGCCCTTTCATAGATTATCGGGTAACGGTCGGCAACCGTTCCCCGTCCGCTCGCTGATAGGTCGTAATGGTACTATTCACAACGAACATCGGTCATGACCATTCGGAATCGATCCGTTGTGGTTTCAGCTATCTACCCGTTACGCCTCTTCTATCCTAGCCTCTCTTTTGTGATTTTTCTGACGTACCTGTTTCAACTAACCGTTTGATTCAACGTTCATGTGTTAAACTGTACAAAGACCGTTGAAAGACATACTTGAGTTGTTGTTGACCTGTTGGTGACTGATCATGAGAGTTGAAAGATAGCTATTCATGATTAATGAATATCATTCCAAGATCATGAATAATCTTGTTGAATCTTTCTCTACTTAATGGCTTGGTAAATATGTCTTCTAGTTGGTTTTCGGTTGAAATGTATTTTAAACCAACTAGTTCTTTTTCACAACAATCTCTAAGAAAATGATGTTAAATGTCAATGTGTTAAGTACGAGAATGATGTACTGGATTTTTGGAGATAGATATGGCACTAGTATTATCACACAAAATAGGTAGGGTACCTGTTTTGACACCACAATCACTAATTTGTTGATTGAGCCATAAAAGTTGAGCACAACAGCTTGTCGCAGCTATGTATTCTAATTCAGTACTTGAGATTACCACACTTTGTTGTTTCTTTGATCTTTGTGTGATCAAACATGATCCAACGAAGAATGATGTTCCTGACGTGCTCTTTCGATCGATTATAGAACTACCATAGCATGCATCTGAAAATCCTATAATGTTACAGTTAGTGAATTTTGGATAAAAGAGTCCATGATTTGTAGATCCTTTGAGTTAACGTAGAATTCTTTTCACAGCTATGAGTTGGCTCTCTCTTTGTGCGATCGCTGATCAACCGGTTGGTCACTAGGCGTGACACCCATCTTTGTGTCAACTGCCATTGGTGTATCATAAGGCTTACATGTCTCCATCCCAAATCTCTTTAGTAAATCTTTTATGTACTTTTGTTGGGATATGATAGTCCCTTCATTATCTTGTTTGACTTGAAGTCCTAGAAAGCACTTCAACGCTCCTAGATCACTCATCTCAAACTCTATTTTCATCAATGCCTTGAATTTCTTACAATACTTCTCATCAGAGGCTCCAAAGATTATGTCATCAACATATACTTGCACTATTATGAAATCTCTTTTGTTGTTGTATACAAAAGGGTCTTGTCAACCTTACCTCTTCTGAAATTGTTTTCCAATGGATAGGAGGACAGGCGATCATACCATGACCTTTGAGCTCTTAGAGAGCTTTGTCAAGCTTGATCACGTTGTGTTTCCCTTATTGTGTTTCAAATTATGAAGGTTGTTCTACATACTCTTCCTCCTTGACATACCCGTTGAGAAAGGCATTTTTGATGTCAAGTTGAAAGAGTTTGATTCCTTTATGTGTGGCAAATGCAATCAGAAGTCAAATAGATTCCATCCTTGGTACTGGAGCAATGGTTTCTTGGAAATCTATTCTTTCTTGTTGACGATATACTTATGCTACTAACCGAGCTTTGTTTCTAATGACTTTTCCCATTTCATTTAGTTTATTCCTAAAGACCCACTTGGTGCCAAGTACCCCTTGATGTGTGGGACGAGGCACAAGATGCCAAACTTTACATCTTTCAAACTGGTTCAATTCCTCTTGCATTACCTTAATCCAGTCTGAGTCTTGCATGGCTTCTTTGATGTTTTTGGGTTGGATGGGTGAAACTGTTGTGAAGAAGGCCAAGAGATCACGAGTTTGTGCTCTAGTTTGAATTCCCTTGGAGATATCTGATATGATGTTCTCCAATGGGTGATCTTTATAAAGGACTCAATTATGATGAATGGTTGATGGTGATAGAGGATCTTCGACATCATTGTTTCCTTCGTTGTTATGTTGCTGACCAGTCAATGACCTGTCGGCCAGGTATTCCTTAGTCGGTGACTCATCTTTGGTATTTTTTGTGTGATCTTGTCTAGCTAGATCAAATCAAGATTTTTATCTTCTTCAGTCTCTTTGATCTCACAGGTTTCAGCCTCGTCAAAGACCACATGTACACTCTCTTCTACTTTCAGAGTTCTTTTGTTGTAGATTTTGTACGCCCTGCTTCTTTCTGAATACCCAAGGAAGATAGCCGGATCACTCCTGGCATCGAACTTTCCTAGAGCATTCTTTCCATTGTGATAGACATAACACTTACAACCAAAGATTCTGAGATGGCTTAAGCTTGGTTTTCTATCCTTGATCGGCTCATAGAGTGTTTTGTTGAGGATTGGTCGTATGAGTGTTCTAATAGTGATGTAACATACAATTGCTACAGCTTCAGCCCAAAAGACTTGGAGAAGATTACTCCCAAGTAGCATGGCTCTAGCTACTTCTTGTAATGTTTTGTTCCCCATTTTGATGAGGTGCTCTTAGTGCTGAATATGTGTGGTTAATTCCATGTTGGTCACACATTTTCATGAATTGTTGATTCTTAAACTTTGATCCATTATCATACTGAAGGGCCTTGATTTTGAGGTTGAGTTGTACTTGGATTCGTCCTGCAAATGCTTGAAATTTCTCTAAGACTTCGTCTTTGGATGCAACAAAGATTGTCCATACAAATCGTGAGTAATCGCCAACAATAACAAACACAAACCAATTTCCTCCAAAATTTCTAACTCTCATTCATCCGCATAAGTTCATATGATGTACTTCGAGCGACTTAGATGTACTCACCATGTTCTTTGATTTGAAAGAAGTTTAGTTTGTTTTCTTCTCACACAGGCATCCCAAAGATTAGTCTAAGATTTCTTAATCTCACGCAGATCTCTAACTAACTAAATTTTGACTAGTTTTCTTAGCAAGGATTGTAACACCCCGTCTTAACCCGATCATGATTGTCGCATCTTAACTAAGCATAAACAAACGTCACAACGGAATTTAACCAATACTAGGACCTTGCCATGGTCTGAACTAACAAAATATACCGATCTTAAATACTTAACACCATAAATCCAAAATACACACCAACCGAGTTTGCTAGTATCTCAAGTATCCACATAATCTCCACAAGTTAAACTATTAACAGACAGGTGCACATGCGCACCCCGTACTCAAAATATGAAAACCCATCCTAAGTCTAACAACCCCTACTCTCGTGATGAGTCTTCTTAGGGCGCTTACCTGCAAAATGTAAACAACAGCCTCTGACGGGGTCAACACCTTTGCTGGTATGATTATCTTATAGCCCCCAAGCTAACGGGGCTACGACGACTAATTGTCGATAGCATGGAGATTGATTAAATACACAACATAAATAAGAAGTGCAATAAACATCAAACCACATATGAACAATAATAGTTCAAACACAATGAATGGATTAGAAGCATTCCTTAAGTAAGTGAGTTAGATTTTAACCCCTTAGGTCCACATTCCTCTCATACTCATGTATGCCCACCCGTTCTCTTATTAGAACTAGTTAGCACTTAGTTCGTTGCTTATTTTTGTAGGGCTTGGTTAACCCTAGCCGGCAGCAGTACACTTACCGACAATAAACAACATTTCATAGTCTGTTGGGGATGTAGGCTAGATCCCCCCACGCTGTACTTAATATGCCTTCCACCTCAAACCGTAATCCTAGGTGGTCGAGTTGATTTGTTGACTCTAGGCGACGAGTCTGATGACAAGTCTAATTTGGAAGCCGGATCTGATACAGATACCGACCTCCCCCAATACACATGTGCCGGTACCATTCCGGATTCCTCACTCCCCCCCCCCCCAAAGTTACGGTTAGTAGGAGTCTCAAAGTCAAAGTCTTGTTAGTTAAACCCTTACCGGGTATTAACCAACCAATCATAACAAGTGTGTTTGATCTCATCCATTTATTTACTAAACATAGATAGTAAGTTAACTCAAGTCAAGTGTGTTAGTTGTAATCACAAACTCACAACAAATACAATAAACCGGTTGCATGATTTATCTTGTTTAGTCGGAACACATAAAGAAATAGCACACAAGCCGAGGGACACCTCGTTAGCAAGCAGGCTACAAGAAAACCATACCGTACACCGTCGATTTGTGTTGGTTGTCTAATCACCTTCCAAATCCCAATTCTCAAGTCCTAAAACATTGATCCAATTTAGGTTATTAATTTCTTCCATGTTACTTAACTTACTTAACCCTTACTGATCCCCTTCTAACACCTCCTAAGTTCTTACAACTTAACCTTAAACATTTAAAACTTTAACTTAACTTAATCCCTTAATCCCTTACGTCCTTATATGCTTGTTTATTTAATCATCATTACCCCCTTAATAGCTTACTACTAATGCCCCCTTATCATTCTTAAAATTTAATTTTTTTTACACGTTGTGCACTGGACCGCCGCTCTGGGGAGGTCCCAGGGGCGGTCCACACCAGAGACCAATTTCACTGCAGAATTCAACTAGACCTCACCTTAGGGGCGGTCCCTAGGGGCGGTCCACAACAGACCCCAATTTTCAAAGTGCTTTTCTCGTCATTTTGAACTCCAAATTTACCCCAATCTTGTCCTAATCATTCCACATGTTTCCCCACTTGTTTTAACATCATTAAAACACCTTAATACCTTCTTAAATCATCCAACAACTTCCTTAAACATTTACTTAAATTTTTAACACTTAAAACTTAATTCCTTACACTTCCAACTTGTGTTTTTACCTAAAACCTCAACTTACCAAAGTGTCTTCCTCCATACCAACTGACCACTCCTTAAGCATCATCTTACATCCCATTTTCCTTTACTCAAACTTCTCTAAGCTATATAATCTAGCACATGCTTACATCCTTACAAGTCTTTATACCTTATTTTCGTTCAAACTTTGCTCAAGTTTTCTAACTTCCATAACCATAGTTTTGGTGCGTTAAATTCACCATTGTAACCCCTAGTTCTTCCTAGACATCCCTAGGTCATCTTAGTGCTCAAGAACTCCATAGTTTATCCATTTTCACAAAAAACAACCTTTAATGTTTACTAGAACATCCTTAGTCAAACAATCTCCCTAGAACACCTTAAACACTTTATTTCTTCTCCAAATTTTGACATGGCTTCCTTAGTATACTACTACACCCAAACATTTAGTTTTTCATCCTTAATACAATCAAGAACACGCAAATCCTTAGTACACAATCTTAGCACACAATTTACACCCAAACTTCTCTACATCATAATATAGTGCATAAACTTAAATTGCTTGGCACTTAGGCCCTTAAATGACTAGGCTCTTAGGCCCTTAAATACATAAATCTTAAACACTGAATTTCCACATTATATATAGCCTTTGACCTTCAAATACATACAACAATGCTCCCATTGCAATAATAGTGTTGTCATAATTCACCTTGTATTTGTTTAACTATCTCATTTCCCATTTGCTCTTTAGTCACAAGTTATCAATCTAACCATGTTCTTTCTCCTAAGTTTTATAACCCCTTCCTTATGTATAATCTAAGCTGAACTTATCATCTATCTAATTCCCATCCCTTAAAGCAATAAAACACCTTAAGGTAAGACATTTACCTTGTTTCTTTTCCAAGCTTCTCATACTTTCCTCCTTAGTTTTTCCTTGTTTGATTTTCGGCCACCACTTAAATTTCCTTGCCAATGTTATAATCAATATACAATGACTCTCATGAGTACTAAATAATACACTAACCTTAAGGAATCATTCCTTGGTTAAAAATGTGTTTTAAGGTATTAAGATAGTTGTTTACCTTTGAAGTCTTAAGCTAAGCTTGGATATGAATCAAGGAGGACCTCCTCTAGTCCTTGAAGAATAGAATCAAGCTAGAACAAGGAATAAAAACAAGGCTCCATGCGAGATAATTTTCGGTCATGAAGGAAAAATGATGGAAAGATGTTTTTTCTTACATTTTCCTTACCTTGAATGAATGGAGAAGCTAATGAACTCTTCAAGCTAATTTTTCCTCCTCTAATGGCGATTTACCATTGCTAAAAAATGAAGCTTTTCCAACTATGAAAAGATAGGAAGAAAGGGCTTGGTCTAACTAAGAGGTATCTAAGCTTATTTTTGGATTTGTAGCTAAAATGTAGATTTGGTGGCCAAAGCAAGATGGAGTAAGGATGGCTTGTTCTTACGGGAAATGAAGAAGTGAGGAACATGGTGAAACCGGTAGGAAAGGAAGAAATGAAGAGGAAGAGGAGAGAGGTAAGTATAAGATAAGATATTTGGTTTTTAAAAAGCAAATAGTGAATTTACTAACTTTCTTCTTATTTCCCTTACTTGCTGGCTCATGTAGTGACTTACCACCCTAAAACTTTCCCCCCCTTGCATATTAAGATATTTATGGTCTTTGTTCACCAATTAATTAAACTAAGTTGACTAAGGACTAAACTAGGCACTATTTGGCACTATTCAGAAATTAGTGCACAAATTTGTGAAATTTTTGGTTTCCCATTGATTTAGGCTTCCTAAAGTGATACTATGTAGTACACAAGTTAATTAAGGAGTAATCATGGGCATTTAGCCACTCAAAACCCCTTTCTAAGACAATTTTTCAAAAATGTGCTTTAAGAGTCCTTACAGCACAATTTTTGTTTTTACTTATTTTTGAGCTTGGTTTTCTTTGGTAATTGATTTAAAATGTCCATTAGGATGTTACTAAGGTCCAAGAATGATATTTGGGTGTTAACCAAAGTTACTCCAAGCTTAGAGCACATTTTTGCTCAAATTGCTCTTATGGTGTTTCCTTGTGTTTTCTTTTCAAATTGTTTCTTAATGTTTCCAAGGCATAATTTAGCCTTCTTATATCTTATTTAGACATCTAAACACCATAGATAGGTTTGGGGTATTTCAATCTACCCCCCTTAAAAGAACTTTGTCCCCAAAGTTCATATACGCACTTAATCATTCACAATACTCAATTCCTTAATCTTAATACCATATCTCATATTCACATTCACACACTTTAGGACCCAATGGTCTGCCACAAGTACAATACATAAGTACTATACATATTTCAACGTAACACAAACTGCAATATATTTCACAAAGCCGTATCTTACATTCACCAAAGCAAACGACAAACATGTTCGTTTACTAACTCAAAAGCTAACTCAAAAGCAAGGACACTCTACCCCCCTTAAAAAGGGGTACGCCCCGTACCCTATACAGAGGATCTAGTCGGTAAACAATGAAGGTTACTGCGATCTCATCTTTTCCTCAAATTCCTGCGTAGCCTCTTCGACATCCTGGTTAGACTAGAGAACCTTCACCAGTCGTACTGACTTATGGCAAGTGTCCCTAGTCTTTGTATCCAAGATTCTCTGAAGAGTCTCCACAGATCTCATATTCGGCTCTAATGTCAATCTCCCAGGCTCTAACACATGGGAGGGGTGGTGCATGTATTTCTTTTGCTGTGAAACATGAAAAATATCATGCACTTTACCCAGCTCAGCAGGTAAATTCAACCTATAAGCAACTGGGCCCACCCGCTCTGTAATCTCATATGGACCAACAAACTTCAGGCTCAGTTTGCCCTTCTGCCCAAATCTACATACTCCCTTCATCGGTGAAACCCGTAGAAATACCAGGTCGCCCACTGCGAACTCCAAGTCTTGTCGTCGAACATCAGCATACGACTTCTGCCTATCTTGGGCAGCTTTCATATTCTCCCTGATTTGCTGAACTTCAGCCTGCACTTGCTCTAAGTAATCTGGTCCTATGATGACCGTCTCACTCGACTCATCCCAACACAGCGGTGTACGACATGGTCTACCATACAATGCTTGGAAAGGAGCCATCTTGATCGAAGCATGATAGCTATTGTTGTATGAGAACTCGATAAGATGCAACTTGTCAATCCAACTACCCTGGAAGTCTAAGGAACATGCTCTCAGCATGTCCTCGAGTGTCTGAATTGTATGCTCATTCTGACCATATGTCTGAGGATGGAATGCGGTACTCAACCTCAATTTTGTACCCAACGTTTCTCTCGTAGCACTCCAGTACCTCGAAAGGAATCTGGTATCTCTATCTAACACTATGGTCTTCGGTACCCCGTGGTGTCTCATGATTTCCTTATCAAATAACTCAGCTAACTTAGTTACCTTCCAAGTATCCTTCATCGGCATGAATCGGGCTACCTTGGTAAGGCGATCCACCATAACCCATATCATGTTCAGACCTCCCCTGGTAGGTGGGAGTCCGACCACGAAGTCCATTGAGATATCATGAAACTTCCACTCCGGAACTGGCATCGATTGTACCATTCCACCCGGTCGTCGGTGCTTGAATTTTACCTTCTGGCATGTGAGACACCTCAAAACAAACTCGGTAACATCTGCCTTCATCCCCGACCACCAGAAGTATCTCTTCATGTCTTTGTACATCTTAGAGGCTCCCGGATAGATGAAAACTGATGAACAGTGTGATTCTCTAAGTATGCGGTCTTTCAGATCCGCGCTGCCTCGTGGTATGCATAACCGGCCCTTAAGTCTGATCAGATCATCATCATGAAGTCTGAAGTCGTATTTCTGACTCTCAAAGGTACCCTCTGTTAGCTTCGGTCTGACTTCCCTCATATACTCATCAGTCTTCTGAGCCTCTCGCACCTCATCAACCATGCTCGAGAAAGCAAGTAGCAAATGGAGTGAGTGTGCTCGACGGCTCAGGGCATCAACTACAACATTGGCCTTACCTTCTTTGTATTGGAGGTCAATATCATAGTCCTTCCAAAATTCTAACCATCTTCTCTATCGAAGATTAAACTCCTTCTGAGTGAATATATATTTCAAGCTCTTGTGATCGGTGTAGATTGTACACTAACCCCGTACAAGTAGTGGCGTCATATCTTCAAAGCGAAGACTACAGCTCCCAACTCCAAGTCATGAGTGGGGTAGTTCTCCTCATGTCTCTTCAGCTGGCATGCGGCATTCACCACCACCTTGCCATGCTGCATGAGCACGCAACCCAGCCCTCTGCCGGATGCATCACAGTATACCTCAAAGCCCTCCGTATCTTCTGGAATTGTCAGAACCGGTGCAGTGGTCAGTGAGTCCTTCAAACTCTAAAACAAACTCTCACAATCAGTCGTCCATATGAACGGTGCATCTTTTTTCATTAGACTTGTCATCGGCTTTGTGACCTTGCTGAAATTTTTAACAAATCCCCGATAGTAACCCACCAAACCAAGAAAGCTCCGAATATCGGTAACTGTCTTCGATCTCGGCAGGTACGCCCGGCATCAATCTTTGCTGGATCCACTAAGATCCTAGCATTTGAGATGACATGACCCAGGAAAGAGACCTGGTCAAGCCAAAACTCACACTTGGAGAACTTAGCGTAAAGCTGGTTCTCCCTCAGTATTTCTAACACCCTCCTCAAATGTTACTCATGCTTAGCTCTCGACTTTGAATATATCAATATGTCGTCGATGAATACCACAACCGACTTGTCCAACTGCTCCCTCAACAAGCGGTTCATCGGATTCAAAAACTTCGCCAGTGCATTCGACAAACCGAACGGCATCACTATGAACTCATAGTGGCCGTATCGTGTCCGGAATGCCGTCTTCTCAATATCTCCCTCCTTAATGGCTATCTGATGATACCCCGATCTGAGATCAATTTTGGAAAACACTGATGCCCCCTTCAACTGATCGAACAGATCATCAATGCGAGGTAGTGGATACTTATTCTTAATAGTCACTGCATTCAACTCTATGTAGTCGATGCAGAGGCGGAGATTGCCATCCTTCTTCTTGATAAAGAGAACTGGCGCTCCCCATGGTGAAACACTGGGTCTTATGAACCCTTTGTCTATCAAATCCTTCAACTGATCCTTCAGTTCGTTCATTTCTACCGGAGCCATGCGGTACGGTGCCTTGGCTATCGGTCCGGTTCCTAGTAGAAGCTCAATGGTGAACTCTGCCTCCCGAGTGGGTGGCATGCCGGGCAGTTCCCGTGGAAAGAGATCGGGGAACTCCGACACTTCCGGTAAGTTGGGGTTGAACTCGGGGTCTCTCTCTATGTCCTGGACATAGCAGAGATATGCCTCTTCCTTCCTCCTCAACTCCTTATACATTGCCATGGCGGAGATGATCTTGGTCGAAGGCTCTCTGGGCCTCTAGCGGTATGATATTGTTACCCCAGACGAACGATTGAGTAGCAGTCGGTGCTCGGCGCAGAGGATATGACCCTTGTGCCGCTCTAACCAGTTCATTACAAAAATAACACCAAATCCCAAATCCTTGAACTCAGTAAATGTGACTGGAAAGTCTTCACCCCTGATTTTGATGGTGGCTCCTCGGTAGTAACGAGTGCAATGAACCTTCTCCTTAGACGGAAGCGTAACCGTGAGGTCGGGTAGCTCATCAGCATCTAGCCCCAACCTTCTCATAAATGATGCTGAGATAAAGGTATGCGAGGCCCCTGAGTCGAAGAGAACTGATGCCTCAATGCCGTTGATCAGAAAGGTGCCAGTGAGGATAGTACCGCTTTCGCCGGCCTGAGCCTTTGTAAGAATGCTTAGTGCACCTTCCGTACCGAGTCCATAACCTAATTGTATTTCACAAGCTTTCATGAGTAATGATGGTATAACAAGAGTCATAACAATTTAATATGAACAACACTGTTATTTTATTAATAACCATCCTTTTGACATCATGTGCTTCTTTCTCACACTTCTTTCCTTACATTATTCATAAAGTATTACATGGCTAATATTGTCTAAAGGTTAGGTTTAACCAACCTAGTCTCATATGCGTCGCATTAATTACTACTGACGGTGCTGTATTCAGCTTAATTCTCTTAATCCCATGATACAACATTCTTGATTCTCCTCCCATAACTAATATATCTCCAGACTTAAGTACTAACTTCTTAGCACGGTCCGCACGCTTCTGCTAGCCGTATAAAAATTTTGCATCGTCTCCAATGGACCAAGACACTACGGGTATCCCTCTTTCGAGAGACTCCGCTGTCTCGTCCCTGTCCTGATGTAATCTGAGTCGTCCGTCTTTCTCATAAAAATTAACAATGCACAGATCTGCTTGTATATCTGGAATTGGGTCAGCTTCCAACTGCTGAGTGATCTCCACGACTTGTGTAATAACCGGATGAAACTCTTTGGGTATTCCCGGTGGTGAGACTCCAACTTGTGCTCTCGTAGTTTGGTATGTCTTGGCATACGAATTCCAGTCCTTGCCTAAACTCATCATCTTCAGCTTCATCCTAGCTCCTCCTGGGTACTCCGGTGTATAAAAACCTCCCAGTCCCACTCCTAACTGATTTCATCTCCTGATGATGGCAATTTGCGCTTCGGGTGTCAGGTATCCTCTTAATTAAATCAAACCTGGGCGGATAACCTGACATTGTTCAGTTAGAAAGTCTCGGGTTTCGATGTTGGTCTCCTCCGGGTTAAGTGTTGTAGGTATTGGATAGCAAATGTTGAAATTTCCTAAGGTAACGGTAGGTTATATCTCACTTAAGTTCTTATCTCGTTTAAATTTTATCTAACTCAATTATTCACCAAAGCATGAATAAAATGCGGTAAGAAGGCAATTTTATTACTAAATGGTTTATGGCGGTACCTGGCCTCGACAAGGGTTCAGCCTCATCATCCCGGTCTACCAGGTGTAGAGAGGGTCCCGACTTCTGGACTACTTTGGGGTTCTTGTTTGCTGCAGGCTTTGTCTCCCTCTGACCGTTAGATCCAGCGCCCTGATCGGTCTTAGTCTTGCCCTTGAACCCGGGCCTGAAGTTCTTGCTCTCAGGGTTCCCATAGCACTCATAGGCTCGGTGCCCAAACACACCACAAAACTTACACTCCACCTTGTCACCCTTACAGTCATGCCTGGGGTGGTCCTTGTGACACCGCTGACAATAGTAGTGTCGTTGGTAGCCACCACCGGCTTTCTTCCCAGACTCAGTACCTGATTGTATACGACATTAGTGAGTGTGTCTCAATGTTTGTTAAACAATTCTTAACTCACTTAAAATGTATTTCCTTACCCTTTGGTGCCTTTGAGCGCAGGGGCTTAGCAGGGATTGCATAAGTCAACCTCAGTGGCTCTTCAGTAGCCTTCACAGTCTCCATCTTATTCTTCTGACCTTTCTGGGCCTCGGGCTGGTACTTCTGCTTCTTGTACCCGCCTTGCCCTTGACCCTCAGCACCCTTACCAGCCGTTTTCCTCTTGGCGGCATTGTCTTCGTCCCGCAGCTGGACGGTTATCACAACCTTAGCAGCGGCATGATAGCACTCCTGCTTACAAGGTATTAATTCATCTCATTCTCATAGTCTAAATCTTATTCACTTACTTATAACTTAACCTTCCTCATTACCTGCAAGGTAGTATAACTAGTCGGTCCCATGCCTTAGCGGAGTCAATGGCTCAGCCCGCCATAGAAGCGGTCCACCAGGATCTGGTCTGAATACCCCAGACCCGGTAGAAGACGAAGCAACGCGGTGAACTCTGAGTAATACTCGTCCACCGTCATCTTGTCTGTCTGCTTCAGTGCATCTAGATGTAGGCGCTTCTTCGTCTGGACATGGGCGGGATAGTATTTGGCTCGCAGTAGAACTCTGGATTAGCCACATGCTCAGCCCTTACTAGCTTCCACCAATCGCCCGCCGCTCCCTTCAGATAGAACACGGCCAGACACACCTTGATCCCAGCAAGGACATCAAGGGTCTCGAAGGCGGTCTCCAGCTCAGAGATGTACGCCTCAAGCTTGGCGGGATCAGTCTCCCCCATAAATGACGCGGGTCGAAGGTCAACCAGACTCTTCACCAAGTTTGGTTCTCGGGCCTGTGGCGGTGGAGGTGGGGGTACACCAGGCTGGTAACCCATGTGCCCTAATGCGGCAGCCACGATCTCTACGATCGTCTTCCCTCTTGGTGTCTTAGTATACTCGTCACCACGGCCACGGCCTCGGCCTCCTCTCGGACGTCCTGCCATCTGAACAATTACGATGCACATTAGGCTTGTACTCACAACGGTTTTGTTTCACAAATTTTATAACGTCCGTAGACAGTAAAGACGATCCACACTTAATAGTGGTCGTCTGACTCTACTCACTCAAACTTCTCACACCCTTAAACCATAACTTATACCGTAACTCATAACCAAACTCGGTGGTTATCCACGTTCGGTATTTCCTTGATCAGAGCGTAACTACGCTCTAATACCACTTTTTGTAACACCCTGTCTTAACCCTATCATGATTGTCGCATCTTAACTAAGCATAAACAAATGTTGCAGCGGAATTTAACCAATACCAGGACCTTGCCACAGCCTGAACTAACAGAATATACCGAACATAAATACTTAACACCATAAATCCAAAATACACACCAACCGAGTTTGCTAGTATCTCAAGTATCCACATAATCTCCACAAGTTCAACTATTAACAGACGGGTGCACATACGCACCCCGTACTCAAAATATAAAAACCCATCCTAAGTCTAACCACCCCTACTTTCGTGATGAGTCTTCATAGGGCGCATACCTGCAAAATGTAAACAACAACCCCTGAGGGGGTCAGCACCTTTGCTGGTACGATTCTCTTATAGCCTCCAAGCTAACGGGGCTACGACGACTAATTGTCGATAGCACGGAGATTGATTAAATACACAACATAAATAAGAAGTGCAATAAACATCAAACCACATATGAACAATAACAGTTCAAACACAATGAATGGATTAGAAGCATTCCTTAAGTAAGTGAGTTAGATTTTAACCCCTTAGGTCCACATTCCTCTTATACTCATGTATGCCCTCCTGTTCTCTTATTAACTGGTTAGCCCTTAGTTTGTAGCTTATTTTTGTAGGGCTTGGTTAACGCTAGCCGAAGCGTACTTAATTAATGTGTCTTAACAACATATCTTAGTTTGTTAGGGATGTAGGCTAGATCCCCCCCCCCCACGCCGTACTTAATGTGCCTTCCACCTAAAACCGTAATCCGTGGTGGTAGAGTCGATTTGTTGACTCTAGGCGACGAGTCCGAAGACAAGTCTAATTTGGAAGTCGGATCTGATACAGATACTGACCTCCCTCAATACATATGTGTCGGTACCATTCTGGATTCCTCACTCCCCCCCCCAAGTTACGGTTAGTAGGAGTCTCAAAGTCAAAGTGTTGTTAGTTAAACCCTTACCGGGTATTAACCAACCAATCATAACAAGTGTGTTTTATCTCATTCATTTATTTCTTAAACATAGTTAGTAAGTTAACTCAAGTCAATTGTGTTAGTTGTAATCACCAACACACAACAAATACAATAAACCGGTTCCATGCTTTATCTTGTTTAGTCAGAACACATAAACAAATAGCACACAAGCCGAGGGCCACCTCGTTAGCAAGCAGGCTACAAGAAAACCATACCGTACACCGTCGATTTGTGTCGGTTGTCTAATCTCCTTCAAAATCCTAATTCTAAAGTCCTAAAACATTGATCCAATTTAGGTTATTAATTTCTTCCATGTTACTTAACTTACTTAACCCTTAATGATCCCCTTCTAACACCTCCTAAGTTCTTACAACTTAACCTTAAACATTTCAAACTTTAACTTAACTTAATCCCTTAAGTCCTTATATGCTTGTTTATCTAATCATCATTACCCCCTTAATAGCTTACTACTAATGCCCCCTTATCATTCTTAAAATTTATTTTTTTTAACATGTTCTGCACTGGACCGCGCCTCTGGGGAGGTCCCAGGGGCGGTCCAAACCAGAGACCAATTTCGCTACAGAATTCAACTAGACTTCTCCTTAGTGGCGGTCCCTAGGGGCGGTCCACAACAGACCCCAATTTTCAAAGTGCTTTTCTTCTCATTTTGAACTCCAAATTCACCCCAATCTTTTCCTAATCATTCCACATGTTTCCCTACGTGTTTTAACATCATTAAAGCACCTTAATAACTTCTTAAATCATCCAACAACTTCTTTAATCATTTACTCATATTCTTAACACTTAGAATATAATTCCTTACACTTCCAACTTGTGTTTTTACCTAAAACCTCAACTAACCAAAGTGTTTTACTCCATTCCAATTGACCACTCCTTAAGCATCATCTTACATCCCAATTTCCATTACTCAAACTTCTCTAAGCTATATAATCTAGCACATGCTTACATCCTTACAAGTCATTATACCTTATTTTTTCTTCAAACTTTGCACAAGTTTCCTAACTTCCTTAACCATGGTTTTGGTGCCTTAAATTCACCTTTGTAACCCCTAGTTCCTCCTAGACATCCCTAGGTCATCCTATTGCTCAAGAACTCCATAGCTTATCCATTTTCACCGAAACAACCCTTAATGTTTACTAGAACATCCTTAGTCATAAAATCTCCTTAGAACACCTTAAACACTTTGTTTCTTCTCCAAATTTTGACATGGCTTCCTTAGTATACTACTACACCCAAACATTTAGTTTTTCATCCTTAATACAATCAAGAACACTCAAATCCTTAGTACACAATCTTAACACACAATTTACACATAAACTTCACTACATCATAATATAGTGCATAAACTTAAATTGCTTAGCACTTAGGACCTTAAATGACTTGGCTCTTGGGCCCTTAAATGCATAAATCTTAAACACTGAATTTCCACAATATATATAGTATTTGACCTGCAAATACATACAACAATGCTCCCATTGCAATAATAGTGTTCTCATAATTCACCGTGTATTTGTTTAACTATCTCATTTCCCATTTGATCTTTAGTCACAAGTTCTCAATATAACCACGTTCTTTCTCCGAAGTTTTATAACCCCTTCCTTATGTAAAATCTATGTTGAACTTATCATCTATCTAATTCCCATCCCTTAAAGCAATAAAACACCTTAAGGTAAGACATTTACCATGTTTCTTTTCCAAGCTTCTCACACTTTCCACCTTAGTTTTTCCTTGTTTGATTTTCGGTCACCACTTAAATTTCCTTGCCAATGTTCTAATCAATATACAATGACTCTCATGAGTGCTAAATAATACACTAACCTTAAGGAATCATTCCTAGGTTTAAAATGTGTTTTAAGGTATTAAGATAGTTGTTTACCTTTAAAGTCTTAAGCTAAGCTTGGATATGAATCAAGGAGGACCTCCTCTAGTCCTTGGAGAATAGAATCAAGCTAGAAAATGGAATAAAAACAAGGCTCCATGAGAGATAATTTTCGGTCATGAAGGAAAAAAGATGGAAAGATGATGTTTTTTACATTTTCCTTACCTTGAATGGGTGAAGAAGCTAATGAACTCTTCAAGCTAATTTTTCCTCCACTAATTGAGATTTCTCATGGCTCCAAAATGAAGCTTTTCCAACTTTGAAAAGATAGGAAGAAAGGGTTTGGTCTAACTAAGAGTTATCTAAGCTTATATTTGGATTTGGAGCTAAAATGAAGATTTGGTGGCCAAAGCAAGATGGTGTAAGGATGGCTGGTTCTTACGTGAAATGGAGAAGGGAGGAAGATGGTGAAACCAGTGGGAAAGGAAGAAATGAAGAGGAAGAGGAGAGAGGTAAGTATAAGATAAGATATTTTGTTTTTAAAAAGCAAATAGTGAATTTACTAACTTTCTTCTTTTTTCCCTTACTTGCTGGCTCATGTAGTGACTCAACACCTTAAAACCAGCCCCCCCTTGCATATTAAGATATTTATGGTCTTTGTTTACCAATTAATTAAACTAAGTTGACTAAAGACTAAACTAGGCACTATTTGGCACTATTCATAAATTAGTGCACAAATTTGTGAAAATTTTGGTTTCCCATTGATTTAGGCTTCCTAATGTGATACTATGTAGTACACAAGTTAATTAAGGAGTAATCATGCACATTTAGCCACTCAAAACCCCTTTCTAAGACAATTTTTCAAAAATGTGCTTTAAGAGTCCTTAAAGCATAATTTGTGTTTTAACTTGTTTTGGAGCTTGGTTTTCTTTGGTAATTGATTTAACATGTCCATTAGGATGTTACTAAGGTCTAAGAATGATATTTGGGTGTTACCCAAAGTTACTCCAAGCTTAGAGCACATTTTTGTTCAAATTGCTATTATGGTGTTTCCTTGTGTTTTCTTTGGTTCAAATTGTTTCTTAATGCTTATAAGGAATAATTTAGCCTTCTTATATATTATTTAGACATTTAAACACCATAGATAGGTTTGGGGTATTTCAAGGATATACTGACATGGCCTAGTCTTTTGTGCCATAATGTGGAGTCATCTATTGATGTAGTCAAGCATGGAAGGTTTGAACTATCAATGTAACACCCCATCCGGTAATTCCTCTAATAAAAGTTTAAACGTCTCGGTCATTTAACTATTCGCAGCGGAAATACTTCTAACTACCGAGGGTGATACAATACCGATAACCACCCATATGGCCACCGAGTCTAAACTACTAAAACTTACAGTCTCGGTCCGATAAAAGAAATACCATACCTAAATCAACATAATTTACAACGCCTGATTACCGAGTGCTAAGTGTATAATTACATCAAGGCTCACAGCCCGTCAAAAGAAAACGAGTTTAACAGTCACTCCACTTTAACATATTATCTCCAATCAAAATTCCAACGGGTGTACCACATGGTACACCGACTAACCTAGGGCTACAAGCCAGTGTACAACTCGGTACACCACCATCTACTACTAACAACCAAAAGTATAGCATCCCGGTCTTCACGTCTAATCAACCGTCTCGTGTACTTGGAAGAATAAAAATGGTGCCCCAAGGGGCTCAGCTAACGCTGCATATGATAATCGCATACCCCGCGTACTAGCGAGGGTACACCAACTATTTGGTCGCCAACATGGGGTTCATTATTATTCAAACAAGCATGCTATTAATAACAACAATATATTCATGTATAGACAATACCCACACATAGAGCATAACACACAATGGAAACAATACAAGTTATCCACACATTGGTCACTGAGGCCTTGAGATGCTCTCCTCAAGTTCACACCTCTTTTCATGTTAGCCAATTTCTCATCCGGGTTAGACGGATGTTCAATACTCTTAGTTCATGATCATATGTCACGCACAAGGCATGATCCATACTTATCCATTATTTATCTCTTGAAATAATTACTCAGTTAAGTTGGGTGACCTCCGGGCAGAGATGTGGCATACTCACCACTTCTCACCACCGGGCTTTAGATTTGGCTTACTTCCCCGGGCTGCGACCATGCGGTTCGGAACCATAGTGGGAAGGTTAGGCTAGAACTCGGTAAGCAATCTCTCTTGCTTCCTCATTCTCACGCGTGGCCGAAACTATATCTGTAACACCCCAACTGCTAATCTCATCATTACCTCTTAAACTGTTACAATTTACCATTAAGCTCGCAGCGGAATTCAAATACAACAGAGGGTGATACAACGCCGTTAGCCACCCTCGTGGCTAACCAGGCCTGCCTCACATACAGTAACGGTCTGATGGACTGGAACAACCGAGTACTTCATATAGCACAATACTCAATTCCTTACTTTACTATACCGAGTCTACAATATACGGATGCCGATAACATACTCGGACTTACACCTCATTCAAACGCATAAGTAATTACAATCTAACTACCCATGCTCACAGCAGTCCCCGTCCTACTCTCTCGAACGGTGGTCAGCTTCAAGTACCTGCACACTAAAAACGTTCCCCCTAGGGGGTCAGCTTTCGCTGCGCATGAAATTCGCATATACCGCGTGCTAACCGCGGTACGCCGACTACTTTGGGTCGGATATACATGGAGTTCATTTTAATCAAACAACATGCATCATGGCAATACAATATATGTATATCACACAAGGAACCTACATCCAATCACGGAACACGATTCCTAACTAACATAACAATGTTGTTAGTGGTAACTGGTTACTTTTAGGCATTGAGGGTTATTCCTCACTATGCCTTGTTTACTTATTCAATACCTCACCCGCTCTCTCGGGTTACTTATTCGTATACACACCCATTCTCTTGGGCTACTCATTCTTATACTTACCCATTCTCTCGGGTTTCTCATACATATCTCCCCTTTCTCTCGGGTTATTTATACTCATTATCTCACCCACACTCTTGGGTTATTCATACTCAAGCTCTTGTAGATTCTCGAGACACTACAGGTCTCCTACGACACGCTTGTTACTCTTATACATACTTAAGCCAAAACTCATGGCTCTCTAGCATAGTCTTACTTCCCCGGTTTCGACCCTACTCTGGGTCTAGCATGGTGGGAAGGTTCAACTAGCTCACGGAACTCTCTCTTAGTTCCTATCTCTTTTACTTAGGTCCGACTACTCTCGGACTACTCTCGTTCCCATACACTCCTCTCTCGGAGTTATAATAATATCATGTATTTTAGTCTAGAAGCATCATTCTCGATGTTTCTAATGACTTTGGGAATTTTACTTAAATTCGGGTAATCTTAGGTTTAAGGGTTACCCTCACAATCATATGCTTATACATTAGGATATTTTCTTATACCGGGTAAAATCCTCATATAGGAGGTCGACCGTGTCTCAAGGGAACCACATAGTCCCTTAGGTCTCTTTTACCTTTCTTATATATTCACTCCATTGGACTAACTTCAATCCTCTCGATGGAGGTTCATTTATCTCTCCACTCATATTTATTTCGTGGATTGTTTCAATAAGGTTCTCTAACCGTTATCGGGTATATACTCAACCCGTACATCTCCTCGCATTTTAGGGAGTTCATATGTTTGTGTTATCGTTATACTTTAATCGATAGCTTGTGTGTGTTTGCATAATACCATTGGTTATGTGACTTCCCGTTCAACGGGTTTCTAGTCAATCAGTACTCACTAAGAGTCGGTCTATGCACTAAGTTAGACCACACCGGCATACAAGTATGTTAGCTCATTCAACATACAACAATGCATGCATAATCAAACAAGGGATTATTTTCATGCTTTAATCTTGATTAAGCCGGCACACAAACACACAAATCAGAGTAACTCGGTTAGCATACGGGGCATGAGAAAATCATACCTTTCACCGGGGTTTTTACTTTTACCGTGTCATCTCACCATGCTCGGGTCACGCACGATTCTCTGATAATGTTTCAAACATTATTATTAATACTAAGCTCATACGGTACATAATAAAATGCTACTCCCGTACTTAACCCCGTTTATCCCGTTATCTCGGTTTTACACTTGTTAATTTGAGTTCTCATTTCTCACTCTCTTCTAACACTTTCTTACACTTCTTAGGGCCTTTACATGTCACCAAACAAGGCCTTAACATCTTATAACATCATTAGCATTCAAACCCCCATCATTAGCAACCTTTAAAACACTCACGGTGCAATTCTGGGGGTGGTCCGGGACTTGGTCCTTACCCTAAGTCCCGGACCAACTGAAGATACAACTCTCGGCTCAATTTTTGCTATGGTCCGGGACCTTGTCCCTATCCCAAGTCCCGGACCAACATGTATGTGCACTCTCGACATAAAAATAGGGGGTGGTCCGGGTCCTTGTCCATGGACTAGGTCCCGGACCCTGCTAAAACCTGCAACATACATCATTTTTCAACCCCAATTCAATCCTTAATCCACACCCAATCTTTCCCTAATCTTTCCACAAGATTCCTACATGTTTTATCACCTTAAAACATGCTCTATACCACTTCAAATCATGGGTTAAACCCTTACTCAAATTCTTCCTCAAAATCACTTATATATCATAACTAGTTCTCTTGTTCTTCTAAGTTGTAACAATTTTGGCTATTACTTTAAACCATTCAAACCTCTCATACTGAAGCCATTCCAAGCATTCACATGGCATTATTTTTACTCCTAACACACTCTCCTTCAAGCTTGGTTTTCCAAACCATTAACCACTCATTTAACACCTCTTGAACACCTAGTTTCATCCTTATAATAAAACACTCAAACTTATCCATTCCTAGGAAATTTTGACAGCACCTACTTGCTTTCCTTAGCATTTTCACCACACTAAAACAGCTCACAACACTCTTCTCCCACCTGTTTGGTTTTAACATAAACAACACATCAAAGTCCCATTTGCTCACATAAGTACACTAACCTAACTTCAAGGTTCATTTACACACTCCCACACATTAAAACATTATCTTTCAGCTATGAATATTGTAGTACCAAGACTACACAAGCTCAAGGTTATTTACACCCCACCAACATAGGTTTCACAAAGAAAATAAAACAAGCACAAGGTAATCTCTTTACCTTGTTTACTTTCGGTTTTCACTCCTCTTCTTCCTCTTTATCTTGTTCCCTCTTTCTCTTCTTGTTTTCCACACCACACAAGGATTATGGATTGCTAACTACAACCATATCCCATCACACATATAACCACAAGTCAATTTCAATTCTCTCCACACAACCTAACATATTAAAGAGCTAGTTTTAAAAGTTTAGTTTAGGTATTACCTTAGAATAACCAAATGGCTAGCTTGGCAATCAAATGGGCATTTCCAACACTCCACAAGGGCAAGGAGCTCACGGCTAGAATGGGGGAAAATTTCAACGTGAGGAAAATTCTCCAAAACTACAAGAACAAGCTAGAAATGAGTAAAACTCTAGCTTATAATTACCTTGAGGCATCAAGGAGGTGAATGAGAGTTAAAAGCACCCTTTTAAGCTTCAAAAGGCCCAACATCCATGGAAGTGAAGGTGGAGGAACCAAGGTTTTGAGGGGTGGAAAACGTAGCCCTCGCCGGTACGAGTTTAACGGTGGTGTTCTTGTGTGATTTGATGAAGAAATGAGCAAGCAAGGAGGGAATGAAGATGGTGCTGTGTGCTCTCTGATGGAATCGACATTTACAGAGGCAAAGGGAGAAGGAGCTCGATTTGGAAGGAGGGAGATCGTGAGTGAGGAGAAAAAGAGGTGAGAGAGTAAGTAAATTACTTTTTACTATTCCCCTTTTTTTTTACTTTCACTTTTCTTTTCTTCCTTTATTCCTAACTAATTAACAAGAGAGGGGGAGGCTACTACTATATTAAAACCGCCCCCCCTAGCTAATTAAGCTGGGGCGTTTTTTTTGTCTTTTACAGGAAACGCTCGTTATTTTACCCGGTTAGGCACTATTCACTAACCGGGCCCGTTTTTCGGATTTTTCCCGTTTAATTAATTTTAATGGTTATTAAGCTTCCATTAATACTTAATTATAGTTATTTAATCAACTATAATTTTTACGGGTCCATTTGACCACTTAAAGTCACGTTTTCGGGTTTTCTCGAAAAACGTGCTTTTATGCTTAATTAGCGTTTTAATCCATTATTTGGATCCGTTTTCTTCGGGAATAATTCCCGTATACTTATTAGGCCTAACTAAGCCTTAGGAATCCATCTCGGACCCTCTCGAGATCATATATCTCATATACTCATTTAACGCGCATTTTAGCGTTTTTCGCTTTTCAAGCGTTTTCTCTTTTCTTTTGGTTTTGTTCTTTTTACCAATACTCTTTAGGCACCATTAGGCCCTTAATAATCATATTAGAGTAATTTAATCACCATTTTTAGATCCGGGGCATTAAAATCTACCCCCCTTAGGAACTTTGTCCTCAAAGTTGGTGAATCTAGATGGTTACTCTCAAGGCATTCAATGTCAAGGTTATAGTACATGTATAACCCTACTGACTCCACAAGTCAGTCTCATTTCATACTACACATACCACACACATATCACAGCATGTATAGCAATCAAAAATACTATTTTTACTCTCTCCATGGAATCGGTCCGAAGACAAGAAGGCACTACAGTCCTCGAATCCATGTTGAGTGATATACTACTGATCCCTCAGGTACCGGTCACGTTGAACACTTACTCTTTCTGGTTCACGGCCGTTTCATGACAAATGGGCACTTACTCTCTCTGGCCCACGGTCCCTTCGGTTCTGATCAAAACGTTACACATATACATATCCTCAGGCACTCTGGTTGACTCACTCAACACAGGAACATCTCAGGGTACTCTCCCCGTCCCGCTGCCTTTGGAAAAATCACACACTGACACCGCCCCAACCGGTCACTTAGGACCGCCGCACGTACGGTGCAATGGTTTCAAAACTAATGCACGCCCACCGTTCTACCGGTCATCAAGACTTAAGGCTCAGCCATCGGCGGGTGATAGCGGTTTCAAAACCAGTTTCATTTCCATCTTCATACTTGAAGGAAATTCTTTTTCAAAATCTGTTTGAAAATTCTTTTTAAAACATCACACAACTCCAAATCAGATTTATGGTAGCTGTATCTTTCTTAGCGTGATTACTTGTGACCACTATAGGGAGCTTCAGGAATCATCTAACCCTGATGTGATCAGCATCAGTGTTGAACTATCCTTCCACCCCAATTTGTGTTCGGTTTCCCTTGATCGCTAGCAGATCAAGTTCCACCTCCCACGTCAGTTTCAAACAATCAGATAGTCAAACATTTTTGTTTTCTATCTTTTACTCTTTCTAATCGTATTCACGAAACAATTCGTTTCAATTAATCTCTAGTTCCTAGTACTTAGGTCATTT
Source organism: Limonium bicolor (assembly GCA_023374045.1). Lineage (NCBI taxonomy): Eukaryota > Viridiplantae > Streptophyta > Magnoliopsida > Caryophyllales > Plumbaginaceae > Limonium > Limonium bicolor. The sequence goes on along the minus strand of CM041783.1, from coordinate 104,080,948 downwards.
GTGATTCTCATTGCTTCACTACTTTACCTAGGTATTTCATACTTATGGCTTCTTTTACCCAAATTGTTGCTCAATTTAAAACACATAACATACAACTCCAAAGGATGGAACTCACTCCATCTATCATTCTCAAATAAAATCACCTAGGGAACTCACTCCCTCTTAGGTTACACATCGGTTTCATGCCGATTCATACTCATCATAACTCATGTCTAATCTCACTAGACATATACTATAGGGATTCTCATTCCCTAGGAGTTTCTCTACTCCTCTTTTCATATTTATTACATACACATTACTCGCATCTCTCATGCATAATACTCATACTTACACGATGAATGGGTAGACATGTTTATGTAACATGAGTTCCAATCATCAAAATAATTTCTTTTGTGCTATGCACATAGTAGTTTACGCACCAATACGTAAAACATACTCTAAGCGGTTTCTCGCCCTACCCCCCTTAAAAGGGGTTACGCCCGCGTAACCAACCATATGTTATCACTGAACATTGGTTCATTAATTCGAGTATTATGAAGTGTTTAAACTTCAGTACGGTTAATTAACTCATAACCGGGTTAGGTTTTAGCCTCTAAGGCTTCAAGGGGTTTATGATATAGATATACTTAACCCTGAATCACGGTCCACAAGCTTCTATTGCGTGACCTGATAACTAGAGCTTAACTCGCTCTTTGGTATTCTCAATGTTTTTCAATCGTCGCTTGGTATCTCTTACCGTATGCGAATTCGATGAGTTATAGATTTTCTCTCCAATTCTCTGGAAATCTATATTTTTGTATACTCTGTATACTTTGTGGTTATTCACTACTTTTTCCGACTTATTGTCGGTTGAGGTCAAGCTACTACTTAGCATGTAGTGCTTCCTCGTTTAACAGTGGCTCATGGATTACGTTTGTTTCTTGGTTCTGTACCAGAGTTCTTCATTCATAATACTCTGCCTTTTTTTTCCACATATCGATCCTGGGCCCTGTGGGTTACTGCCCACGTTCTTTGTGCATCTTTGGCCAATGGCCGCACGGTTATCTCTCTAAATTCTCACTCAACAGGCTTTGTTGACATTTCTCAATTCCTGGCTCTCCCACTCGATCATCACCGCACAAGTGCAATACCAAAACACTCAGTCATACAGAGTGCAGAAGCGTAAACCCTTGACAGTAAATCTCTCATGAGATAGGAATGATCATGTCTTCTTTAACACATTTTCTCATCAGCTCCGTATCATTATCTGAATATACTCTTACAATGGTCGCTCGCTGCGTACCATGTTCTTACTCATTAAACAACATTTGTTTACATGGCATCCGCTACTACTTTAGCTTCTGCTCATGTACTCCCGCCATTTATACTATGGCTTGCCATTCACTTGGCTCAATGAAATACGTTACTCTTTAAATCTCTCTGCGCGCTTGCGCACTGCTTACTCTGCAGTTCATACTGTACACATACAGTGTTCACTACTCATCCGATTACTCTATCGGTTTCCTTTACTGCTATCAAGGTTCCTCTTTATACTCTACTTGTGTTCATATACTCCTTGGCAATATACACATGCTCAGGTTTCACTACTCCGCTTTAGCGGTTTCACATTACATACTTAGGTGGTAGCCTTACTCTGGAGGGTTCACGCAAATGCCGCTCCATAGGCCCCATAATAACAAGTGGTATCCCCACTCTAAGGTAGTGGTTCATTCTCCACTGTTCCTCTTATGCCTTTATGCATATGTTTACAACGTTTAGATCTACAAGTTGCAGTTAGTTTACCGGCTATAAGCCACATTGCCTCGCCATGCTCCATGCGGGCTGTTTATATAGGTTTCATCTTCTCCGTATGCCACTAGACGGTTAGGAGGTTTTTCTGGGCTCTTTGACATGGTTGTCTCACCACCCTTCCGTACTTGGAAGGCCCTTATCTACTAGGTATTAATTCATGCCCTCTAGCATTTTAGGGTATCCCGTGTTACGAGGGATCCCTTCGGGTTCTGCCCGAGTGTTTGCTTAAACACTTGTGTTCTCAACACGATGTTTCGTTCAACTACTGTTGACTCCGGCACCCTTCTCGGATTGCTCCTGGGTGTTACTGAGTAATGCCATTACATCTGGCTTGTACTCATGGTTATGTTCAGTTGTGACTTTGCCTTGCGGCTATGTCCTTGACTATCCCGTTTAGGGTTGTAATGTCTCCCATTATTGGGTAGATCATTGGTTCTTTCTCTTAGTGAAGTATACTATGGGAATTCTATCCCGTTCATCGAACATTAATATGTTCATTTAGGCATTCGCCGTATTATTTACACTGGTATTCACCCAGTTATTAGGTATTTCCTGAGACATATCCAATGTCTGTGTTTAATACTCTGTGCCTCTCGCGTTTATTAACGCTATGTTCTTAGATCCATCATCTTACTGGATTCTTGACTCCCTTAACTTGGTAAGCTTCCTTGTATTCTTCGATCATTCGAGATATCCAACTGTCTTGGTTTGAATTGGCTCTTTCGTCCGTAGTATGGAGTGGCTACTTCCCGTGCTCCGTACTCTACTTGTATACATACATGGAGTATCTTATTGATACGTTACCACCTACCCGACTAACTCATAATTGGTCTGTCAGGCCCGCAAGCTCCTTTGGAGTGCGGTCGTTCCATGTCTCGTTTGTGTACACTTGTAGTGTCGGTCACGCCTAAGTGAAGTATTCTGTTGCCAACTCCTCTTATATGGTCCTACAATAACTTACCGTGGTTCACTGGTTTGGTTTTAAAACTTTGGGGGTTTTTGGTAAATTTCATGTTTTGAAGAAAGGTTTGAGTCTTGAAAGTAAACTCTTTGCGGCATTTCAATGCCGGTTGCTTCTTACCAGGTCTAGCCTCTTGCTGACCGGTATATTCTTTATACAGTGGTCAGGCCTTTAGGCCTTTCCAAGGTTTCATTTCAGAATTTTAGGGTTTGTGGTGCTATATTGGCTTCTCTTGCCGTCTTGGTACTTGCTAAGTACTTTTTATTGCAAAGGTTCCTCTTAATAATCCCGCTATTACTGCACTTGCCGTGGCAAGTGCGCGGTACTGGCGGTTTTTAGGTTAACTCATACCGGTCACGGTATTGTTCACATTGTATCTGGTAGCCTAGTCGGCTCTTCCTTGATCCCGTAGTTGGATAACTGCTCCTTGGAGCTGATTCTCATTCATCTTGACATGATTGTCCTTCATTTAGGTGCTCCACCACTCTCGGAGTTCCTTAATTACTTTAATTCTATGCTTTACCTCGTTGCTCATTCCCACGTCTTTACTGTGGTTACCGAGGTTTAACTTATTTAGGTACTACTTTTGTAGTCCTATTCGGGTATACCCCGTAGTTGTGCTCGAAGCTGTCTAAGCTATATCAGTGAAGTATTGCAACTTCTTCGGGTGCGGTAGGGTGGGTGTATCTACTCTTGACTAGATTCTTAGTCGGTTAGTGTACCGTTGATGGTATTATTTAGTTATGGCGGTCCGTAGACATGTGTCTCGGTTCTCGTTATTTCTCATGAGTCCGCCTTGTTGCACGGTTGGTGCTTTCTTCTTGCTACTGCTCGGCTAGCTAGGTTCTCGCGACTGCTAAGCATGTCGCCTCAAGCTGCCACAAATTCTGGTCTCCTTGGATTAGGATGTCTCGACCTTCCGTCATTGCATGCAGTTATTGTCATTTCAGCGGGATCCGCCTCCGGGATTTCCGGTTCTCGGGATCTACCGCATGACAGGTTCTGGTTCATATTGATACATTAATTAAATAACTGCCAGGTCGGGTTTCCCGTCTCTCTGGCGTTCTTTCCCGAGCTTTTAATGCGGGGGTTGTGGAGGGCGGGTCTGGTATTGTAGGTATCCAGATCATACTGGAAGTTCCTAACTAGCGCATCTCTCACGCTACCACTCAACCCTTAGCCCTAAGTCTCTAATTCCTAACTCGGTATTACCTAAGCTCGGTATTTCCAGTCATCAGAGCGATACTTCGCTCTGATACCATTTTTGTAACACCCCAACTGCTAATCTCATCATTACCTCTTAAACTGTTACAATTTACCATTAAGCTCGCAGCGGAATTCAAACAACAGAGGGTGATACAACGCCGTTAGCCACCCTCGTGGCTAACCAGGCCTGCCTCACATACAGTAACGGTCTGATGGACTGGAACAACCGAGTACTTCATATAGCACAATACTCAATTCCTTACTTTACTATACCGAGTCTACAATATACGGATGCCGATAACATACTCGGACTTACACCTCATTCAAACGCATAAGTAATTACAATCTAACTACCCATGCTCACAGCAGTCCCCGTCCTACTCTCTCGAACGGTGGTCAGCTTCAAGTACCTGCACACTAAAAACGTTCCCCCTAGGGGGTCAGCTTTCGCTGCGCATGAAATTCGCATATACCGCGTGCTAACCGCGGTACGCCGACTACTTTGGGTCGGATATACATGGAGTTCATTTTAATCAAACAACATGCATCATGGCAATACAATATATGTATATCACACAAGGAACTACATCCAATCACGGAACACGATTCCTAACTAACATAACAATGTTGTTAGTGGTAACTGGTTACTTTAGGCATTGAGGGTTATTCCTCACTATGCCTTGTTTACTTATTCAATACCTCACCCGCTCTCTCGGGTTACTTATTCGTATACACACCCATTCTCTTGGGCTACTCATTCTTATACTTACCCATTCTCTCGGGTTTCTCATACATATACTCTCCCCTTTCTCTCGGGTTATTTATACTCATTATCTCACCCACACTCTTGGGTTATTCATACTCAAGCTCTTGTAGATTCTCGAGACACTACAGGTCTCCTACGACACGCTTGTTACTCTTATACATACTTAAGCCAAAACTCATGGCTCTCTAGCATAGTCTTACTTCCCCGGTTTCGACCCTACTCTGGGTCTAGCATGGTGGGAAGGTTCAACTAGCTCACGGAACTCTCTCTTAGTTCCTATCTCTTTTACTTAGGTCCGACTACTCTCGGACTACTCTCGTTCCCATACACTCCTCTCTCGGAGTTATAATAATATCATGTATATTAGTCTAGAAGCATCATTCTCGATGTTTCTAATGACTTTGGGAATTTACTTAATTCGGTAATCTTAGGCTTTAAGGGTTTATTTAAGGTTACCCTCACAATCATATGCTTATACATTAGGATTTTTTCTTATACCGGGTAAAATCCTCATATAGGAGGTCGACCGTGTCTCAAGGGAACCACATAGTCCCTTAGGCTCTTTTACCTTTCTTATATATTCACTCTATTGGACTAACTTCAATCCTCTCGATGGAGGTTCATTTATCTCTCCACTCATATTTTATTTCGTGGATTGTTTCAATAAGGTTCTCTAACCGTTATCGGGTATATACTCAACCCGTACATCTCCTCGCATTTTAGGGAGTTCATATGTTTGTGTTATCGTTATACTTTAATCGATAGCTTGTGTGTGTTTGCATAATACCATTGGTTATGTGACTTCCCGTTCAACGGGTTTTCTAGTCAATCATACTCACTAAGAGTCGGTCTATGCACTAAGTTAGACCACACCGGCATACAAGATGTTAGCTCATTCAACATACAACAATGCATGCATAATCAAACAAGGGATTATTTTATGCTTTAATCTTGATTAAGCCGGCACACAAACACACAATCAAGAGTAACTCGTTAGCATACGGGGCATGAGAAAATCATACCTTTCACCGGGGTTTTTACTTTTACCGTGTCATCTCACCATGCTCGGGTCACGCACGATTCTCTGATAATGTTTCAAACATTATTATTAATACTAAGCTCATACGGTACATAATAAAATGCTACTCCCCGTACTTACCCCGTTTATCCCGTTATCTCGGTTTTACACTTGTTAATTTGAGTTCATTCTCACTCTCTTCTAACACTTTCTTACACTTCTTAGGGCCTTTACATGTCACCAAACAAGGCCTTAACATCTTATAACATCATTAGCATTCAAACCCCCATCATTAGCAACCTTTAAAACACTCACGTGCAATTCTGGGGTGGTCCGGGACTGGTCCTTACCCTAAGTCCCGGACCAACTGAAGATACAACTCTCGGCTCAATTTTGCTATGGTCCGGGACTTGTCCCTATCCCAAGTCCCGGACCAACATGTATGTGCACTCCTCGACATAAAAAAGGGGGTGGTCCGGGTCCTTGTCCATGGACTAGGTCCCGGACCCTGCTAAAACCTGCAACATACATCATTTTTCAACCCCATTCAATCCTTAATCCACACCCAATCTTTCCCTAATCTTCCACATTCCTACATGTTTTATCACCTTAAAACATGCTCTATACCACTTCAAATCATGGGTTAAACCCTTACTCAAATTCTTCCTCAAAATCACTTATATATCAAACTAGTTCTCTTGTTCTTCTAAGTTGTAACAGATTTTGGCTATTACTTTAAACCATTCAAACCTCTCATACTGAAGCCATTCCAACATTCACATGGCATTATTTTTACTCCTACACACTCTCCTTCAAGCTTGGTTTTCCAAACCATTAACCACTCATTTAACACCTCTTGAACACCTAGTTTCATCCTTATAATAAAACACTCAAACTTATCCATTCCTAGGAATTTTGACAGCACCTACTTGCTTTCCTTAGCATTTTCACCACACTAAAACAGCTCACAACACTCTTCTCCCACCTGTTTGGTTTTAACATAAACAACACATCAAAGTCCCATTTGCTCACATAAGTACACTAACCTAACTTCAAGGTTCATTACACACTCCCACACATTAAAACATTATCTTTCAGCTATGAATATTGTAGTCCAGACTACACAACTCAAGGTTATTTACACCCCACCAACATAGGTTTCACAAAGAAAATAAAACAAGCACAAGGTAATCTCTTTACCTTGTTTACTTTCGGTTTTCACTCCTCTTCTTCCTCTTTATCTTGTTCCCTTCCCTCTCTCTTCTTGTTTTCCACACCACACAAGGATTATGGATTGCTAACTACAACCATATCCCATCACACATATAACCACAAGTCAATTTCAATTCTCTCCACACAACCTAACATATTAAAGAGCTAGTTTTAAAAGTTTAGTTTAGGTATTACCTTAGAATAACCAAATGGCTAGCTTGGCAATCAAATGGGCATTTCCAACACTCCACAAGGGCAAGGAGCTCACGGCTAGAATGGGGGAAATTTCAACGTGAGGAAAATTCTCCAAAACTACAAGAACAAGCTAGAAATGAGTAAAACTCTAGCTTATAATTACCTTGAGGCATCAAGGAGGTGAATGAGAGTTAAAACACCCTTTTAAGCTTCAAAAGCCCAACATCATGGAAGTGAAGGTGGAGGAACCAAGGTTTTGAGGGTGGAAAACGTAGCCCTCGCCGGTACGAGTCTAACGGTGGTGTTCTTGTGTGATTTGATGAAGAAATGAGCAAGCAAGGAGGGAATGAAGATGGTGCTGTGTGCTCTCTATGGAATCGACATTTACAGAGGCAAAGGGAGAAGGAGCTCGATTTGGAAGGAGGGAGATCGTGAGTGAGGAGAAAAAGAAGAGGTGAGAGAGTAAGTAAATTACTTTTTACTATTCCCCTTTTTTTTTACTTTCACTTTTCTTTTCTTCCTTTATTCCTAACTAATTAACAAGAGAGGGGAGGCTACTACTATATTAAAACCGCCCCCCCCTAGCTAATTAAGCTGGGGCGTTTTTTTTTGTCTTTTACAGGAAACGCTCGTTATTTTACCCGGTTAGGCACTATTCACTAACCGGGCCCGTTTTTCGGATTTTTCCCGTTTAATTATTTTAATGGTTATTAAGCTTCCATTAATACTTAATTATAGTTATTTAATCAACTATATTTTTACGGGTCCATTTGACCACTTAAAGTCACGTTTTCGGGTTTTCTCGAAAAACGTGCTTTTATGCTTAATTAGCGTTTTAATCCATTATTTGGATCCGTTTTCTTCTTCGGGAATAATTCCCGTATACTTATTAGGCCTAACTAAGCCTTAGAATCCATCTCGGACCCTCTCGAGATCATATATCTCTATACTCATTTAACGCGCATTTTAGCGTTTTTCGCTTTTCAAGCGTTTTCTCTTTTCTTTTGGTTTTGTTCTTTTTACCAATACTCTTTAGGCACCATTAGGCCCTTAATAATCATATTAGAGTAATTTAATCACCATTTTTAGATCCGGGGCATTAAAATATCGGTCTCTTCTCACTTCAGTTACCCATTTATCAAGTTAGGTAAGTCAGAAGGTTAGTGTGTTAGTGAGAACGTCTCAAGCACAAGAATTCTTCTCATTCAAACATTTCATGAATTATACAAACTAGTCTTTCAAGACATAGTTCATTGGGTGCGAAGACAAGCACACAATATATAAGGAAATGCCATAAATCTTATTCATGCATTTTATCTTGTTTAGGTGATTGCATATAAACACACAAACACGCAAATCAGAGTAACCAAGTTAGGATACAGAGCATGAGAAAATCATACCGTTCACCGTCGTAACTTGTCTATCGACTCTCTCTCTCTCTCGGAGTCCAACTAAACAGGTCCTATAATATACATTAAGTCAGGAGGTCAATTATCCATAATTAACCTAACTCGTTACTCCACTAACGTTTCCCGTACTTCACTTACTTATTCGTCACGTTTCAAGCTTAACTCACACAAGTTCATATTTCCGTTTTCTCTTAATCTTGTTAAAGCCCTTAATGACCCTCACATGTCATTAATTAAGTCCTAATTAATTTATAATATCATTACCAATCAATTCCTTAGCTTAAAACCCATTTAAAACTCTTATTTTTACATTTCTAGTTTGGTCCGGGACTTTACACGGGACTTAATTCCCGGACCAGGCTTTGGTCTAACTCTCGGCTGCTATTTTCACTTGGTTCGGGACTTCATGTAGGAGTTAAGTCCCGGACCATAATACAGGAAAAGTCTCGGGTGGAAAACACGGGGTGGTCCAGGACATGGGCAAGGACTTAAGTCCCGGACCTATCACACTGGAAACTCACGGGGGTATTTTAGGGGGTGGTCCAGGACCTGGGCATGGACTTAAGTCCCGGACCCTGCTGCAGTATTGTCAAATTTTGCATTTTCCAAGTCTATTCAAGGTTCTCTCTCATCCCATTATTTACCCAATCTTCCTTCCCACTTATAATCCACCTGTTTTAGCATCTATTACCCTCCTAAACCACCTTAAAACTAATCACCAAGTCCCTCACTAACTCTTGATTAACTCACTCAAGTTCACTTAATTCATAACTAGTTTCTGTTTTCCATAACTCATGTAAACAGATTTTGGTTTCTCTTCCTCCCTTGACCATTCAGACTTCACTCACTAATGTCATTCCTAGCACTCAAATGACATTATTTTTACTCCTAACACACTCTCCTTCTTGGTTTAGTTTCCAAGCTATTACCACTCACTTAAACCTCTTAAACTTATCTAGTTTCCTTCCTTACAATAAAACACACAAGACTACCCATTCTTAGGTAAATTTTGACAGCATCTACTTACTTCCCTATGCATTTTCGCCTCACTACAAAAGCTCACAACACTCTTCACCCACCTGTTTGGTTTAGACATCAACAACACATCAAAATCCTATTTGTTCACACATATAAACTAGCTTAGTTTCTAGGTTTATTTTTACACCTTGATACACAATAAATCAGTCTCATTCAACTAACAACATTGTGGTATCATGACTCCACAAGCTCAAGGTTATTTATACACACCAACATAAGTTTCACAAGGAAAATAAAACCAACACAAGGTAAGCTCATTACCTTGTTTATTTTCGGTTTTTACTCCTCTTCTTGTTTTCCACACCACACTAAGGATTATGGATTGCTAGCTACAACCATATCCCATCACACACACATTACAACAAATCAATTCAATTTTTCCCACACAACCTAATATTTTTAAGGAGCTAGTTTTCAAAGTTTAGCTTAGATATTACCTTAGAATTACCAAATGGATAGCTTGGCAATCAATTGGAAGAGTTTCCAACACCCCACAAGAGCATGGAGGTTCGGCTGAAACCGGAGGAATTTTTCAACGTGAGGGAAAATTTCCCAATTGTAAGAACAAGCTTGAAATGGCCTAAACTCTTATTTATTATTACCTAAGGCATCAAGGAGGTGAAGGAGGGTTATAATCAACTCTTCAAGATTCAAAAGCCCCAATATCCATGGAAGTGAAGATGGAGGAATCAAGATTTTGTTGGGTGGAAATCGAAGCTGTCACCGAGGGAATCTAGCGGTATAATTTTTGTTTGATTTGGTGGAGAAATGAACAAGATAATGGAAGGATAAGATGGAGGCTGTGTGCTGTTTGGAATCACCTAGCTTACAGAGGAGGAAGAAGATGATAACAGAGGCTGGGCAAAAACGTGAGAATAAGGAAAGAAGAAGGTGAGAGAGAGTATTTAAGTTACTTTTACTATTTCACCATTTGCTTTACTTTACTTATTTCTTTGTCATCTTATTACTAATTAGCTAAGAAGCTATTAATGATTATACAAATATTAATTATAACCAGTCCATATGAATTAATAGCCTGGGTCGTTTTTCGTCTTTTCGAATTACATGCGTTTCGTCTCCCGGTTTCGACACTATTCACTTACCTGGTCCGTTTTCCGGAATTTTCCCGTTTAATTAATTTTAACAGCTCCAGACCCACGCTATGGTCTAATTATAGATATTTAACTAACTATAATTATTACGAGTTAATTAAACCTGTTTAAAATCACATTTTCCCCAGTTTCTCGAAAAACGCGTTTTAAAGCTCGTTTGTGTTTTTAACTCGTTTTACGAATCTGTTTTCTTCGGGAAACGTTCCTACATAATTATGTAGGACTAATTAAGATTTTAAATATTTCATTATCCTAATTAATCACTGTTTTAATCCCGGGGTATTTCAGTCAATATCCTCCAGACTTGTTACGTATACATTTTTTAATCTTTTACCCCTTAACAACTCCTTTTCATTACTCATACTTACTACGCTACAATGTGTAGAATAGAAGTGGACTGAGTTACCTTTGTCACAAATTTGAGATACACTAAGCAAATTGAATTTTTAAACAATTAACTAAATTGACATTATCAATGACATAATCTGAAGTAAAACCAACCTTACCTACACCGTTGATTTTTCCGTTTTTTTTGTCGCCAAAGGAAATGGTTCCTTGGCTTGCTGGTTCGAGTGAGAAGAATTTCCACTTGTCTCCTATCATATGTTTAGAGCACTCATCGTCAATGTACCAGCAGGGGTCCCTTCCCACTCGATTCTGCACTTAACAAGTTAGTAATATGGGGTTAGGGTCACAAGAATGTTTGGACCCATTTCCACCAAGTGGCATTGTTCTATGATTGTACTTGACAACCCATGTTATCCCGATTTTCTTTAGTTTCCAATGCATCATAAATCTCGTCATATGGCATTCAGCTTCGTGATGACCAGGTTGTCTGCATAGGTGGCAGATACCTCTTTGACGGGTTCCCGATGGGTGCCCGACCGGTCGTTTGTCTTTCCACATAGGCGTCCTAGCATTGATTTCTAGTTTTGCATGTTTTTCTTTAAAGGACGCTAGTTCCTTTATCTCTTGTCAAGTGCAGCAATCAGTTAATCGATTTCAGGTTTTTTTCCTAGCTTTATTTTCTCATGGACAACATGAAGTTCACTATTGATAGTTTATAATATTTTGAGTGCATTTGTGAGTTTCACTACCTTATCCTTTTCTGGATTTTTCTTTAGCTTTTCATTTTCTTCTAAGAGCTCCTTTTTTCATTTTCTAATGCCTCTAGTTGATCAACCAATAAAAGGTAAAACTTTATAAGTCCTAAAAGTTTAGTGTTTTGAACTTTCCTTTTAAGTCGAGCGTAATATACCTTGATTTGTTCCTCTTTCTCCTTTGATTCTAACGTTTCCTTGTCTTGGGCGATCAAGCAAACTTCCTGTGAGCCTCGATTTTTAAACCCTACCCTATGTTGATTAAGTTGGTTAGGATCTAGTCGGGTTTTAGGTCCACTTATAACCAAAGGTTAATAACTATGTCATATAACATTAATTATTAAAACCTAAGCTAGCTCACTAGAACCTATTATGAGTCGTCACCTAATTTTTACCTATATCAAATTAGGTTAGGAGCGTTCGGGTTCAGGGGCTTGATATTCGACTTAATTAGGGTTCAATTACTTTCATTACCCCTAGAATTCGTTTTTCCTCTACTTAGTTTAATTACGGCTTATTACGAGTCATTTTAATCTAAGTGCGCACATCTGATGTTTTGCATTTTTAACATTTTTTGATAGAAAATTAAAGTGGAAACTAAAATTCCTAAACTAGGGTTTCGGAGGCAGAATCAGGTCAAATTTTATTTTCGTTCGTAGCCGCGGACCCCATGTCCGAGACCACGGACCCCGGTTAACGTAGTTATACAGAAAAGTTGAATTTTAGAGAAAATGAAATTTTGAAAATTCCGGGGCCACTGACACGCTGTCCATGGGCCTGGACATTATTTAGAAAAACCTAAATTTTGAAATTTTAAAAATCCCGCCGCCGTCTGTGAGTATCCGTCGCCACGGACAACCCGTCCGTGGTCCCGGACCATAGGTCCGAGGTCACGGACAACCCACGAACAGGGGTTTTCTGGTGGTTCCCGACGGTGTTTTTGACTCAAATTTTATGGGTGCATAGCCTAAAAGATTATAAGCACGTTAGTAATAGAAAGAATCCAATTTGAAGTCAAAATTAATACGAAACTTAGCAAACAAGTAACAAGGTCATAGCTAAAACAATTAGTAATACAGAGGCCAAAAAGAGTTGGTTTGAACCCAAATTTTGAGGCAAGACTAATAAGGTCGTAGGGAGTTAGGAAATTGGGATTTCTACCTGTTTTACCTTCGGGTTTACAATGATCCTTCACACCGGAATTCGTCGAGTGCTCCGTTGATGGCAGACCCGAAAGGTTTTCGAACCAAGGTTCTGGTTGTTGGTTGTTCTTGCTATTCTTCACGTTTTGGTGGTGTTTATGTGGGGTTTTGATTATTGTTGATGCTTTGGGAATTGGAAAACGAGCTTAGATGGTGATTTTGGGTGAATTTCGGTATGATTCGGGTGGCCGGGTGCTGAAAAACGTGTGAGAGAGAGGAGAGGCTATGCTTTCTGACTTCCTAGGGTTCTTGAGCTTGTGAGATTGTGATTTGATCAAAAGATTTATCCCTTTATATAGACTTTCCTAAAGATAATGAAAATCTAGTAAAAGTAAAATTTTTTGGCATTTTAAATAAGTGACTTCACAAAGGAATTTTATTGTAAAATTTTAGCCACGTGTCAAGGATGGCAATTATGATTTTTCTGAAGTGGAATCCAATTTATTAAATGTTGGAATATTTTGAAATTCAATTTCTCGTCAGATTCAATCGAAAATTGCTAGAAAATTATTGGAAATTCAAAAAATAAAAATTTCAACACCATTATGCTTAAAATGCCATCCTCTATCATGGGGTAAAATTTCAAAACATTTCAAGCTGATTTGAGCATCTTTTGGAGGAGAGAGAAAGCCTATAGGAGATCTTGGGAGCCTTAAAAATTACGAAAACGCCCCTAACGGTGGCGAAACTGCTCCCCATGTCCCGGATTGTGCCGACCGAGCCGGAATCCGTCATTACTTGATTGGAGTGCCTCTCACAACACCAAATCCTTACAGACCCTAACCCAGGGGGGTCAAAATTTTTGGTATAACAGATTGCCCCCCGTCAACTAGACTTTGTAATGGAAATGAAAAGGCTAGTTGATGCTTGAGTGATACCCCAAAATTTTGGATCTTAGAAGACCCCACATGCAATTGAAATCTGACAAGTTGTGTCGAGCTATTCTAAGGCGCTGACTACTTATGAGTAAAGTGGAAGGATGTCGAGCGATTCTAAGGCGTCGACTTCCTAAAGGAAAAAATGAAGTAATGTCGGACTATTCTAAGACGCTGGATACCTATAAGGATGATATGATGTAAAGCAATTCTAAGGCGTTGACTACCTATAATGGATGAGATGATGTCAAGCTATTCTAAGGTGTTGATACCTATAGTGAACGAAATGATGTCAAGCTATTCTAAGGCTTTGACTACCTATAATGAAATAAAGTATGCCGAACATTCTAAGGTGTCGGGAACCGGTAATGCAAATGTACATGTCATGTAAAAGAAGATGATATGATATGCTGATGATACTCGGATGCTTCTGGGGACCGAAACCTATTCCAATGCTCCTGGTTGGTATACTATGGGGACTTATTGCCTCTGCCCACCAACTGGGGTGCTGGGATAACTTCTAGATTACCAAGGGGACTTATTGCCACTGCCCACTAGTTGTTTCTCCCAAGAAGTTGACATGAAGATGGAGACTTATTACCTCTTCCCCGCCAACTTAGATCACGCTCTGTCTCTTATTTGTCTCGCACTGAAGATGATACTAGGTCGCGTACTGGTCTCGCACTGGATGATGACGCTAGGTCTCACACTGATGAAGATGATGGGTCTCGCACTAAAGAAGATGCATGGTCACGCATTGAAGAAAATGATGGGTCTCGCACTGATGAAGATGGAGGGTCTCACACGGATGAAGATGGTGGGCCTCGCACTGAAGTCTCGTACTAAACGGATGAAGGAAAAGCTGGGTCTCACACTAATGCTAGGTCTCGCACTGAATGAAGATGCTATGTCTCGTACTGAATGACAAAAATGTAGGGTCTCGCACTGATTTTGGGTCTCGAACTAAAAAATGAGTTAGGAAGATATTGGTCTCGTGCAAATGATGAAAACTTACTACTGGATTGCCAAACATGGCAATGATGATAAGATGTATGCAATCAAAATATATGAAAAATACTCGTTCAAAACAAGAAACTGTTGGAAAAGGTGCCAAACTTGGCAATGTTGAGGTGTTATGCAAGAGTTGTAAAATGCAACTAATGTGTTTGTTGGAAGCTTGCCCAAAACAAGCAACTGTTGAAAAATGTGTCAAATATGGCAATGCTTGATAAAAACTTTGCTGAAAAAGGAATGTGAAATGATCATTTACTGACTAAAAATTTCATAACTGTAATTTGTTTCTTGAAAAATGAACATGCCATTGGTGGAAGTGTGTGGTGTTAAAGGCTTTTGCCGGTGTTCAGGATTTGTGTTAGACCTAGGATTGGGCTGTGATTTTGGATGGTGGTCAGGGTTATACGGGCCTGATGTTTTTGTGGAGGTAAGGCCAATGACGGGCATGAGAGTGTGTGTGTGTGGTGGTAAGGACTTATGTGTTCCTGTGGTGGGGTGGTGGTGCTCAAGCTTTGGGTTTCAATTTGTGTTGACATGGCAATTGTTGGAACCAACAATTGCCCCCAGTATTTTTTCCTTAGGACAATATGAGCTAGAGTTCATGGCAATCGATCGTTCCGATCGATTACCCCTAGTATTTTCTTTGATTAAACATGCAAACGAGTCTCATCCTCACAGGGTCAGTGCTTGTGTTTTGATGTGGTGCTTCCTAACCCACACTCAGCGTGTTTGATGTTTGCACTCATTTCTCGCTCATGGTCATAACTTTTAGACCATTAAATTTGACATTTGATAGATTTACGCATTTGATCTGTTACTTTCACATGATTTGACGCACAACTATCAAGTCGGAAGTCTTTAAAGCTTGTAACGTGGCCATGGGGTGTGATGAAAGACAACGGGACCATGGAGGGATATTTTAGGTTTGTGGAGCTGTGAGCCTCGATTTTAAAACCCTATCCTATGTGGATTAAAGCTGATTAGGATCTAATCGGGTTTTAGGTCCACCTATAACCTAAGATTAATAACTATGTCATAAAACGATAATTATTAAAACCTAAGCTAGCTCACTGGAACCTATTATGAGTCGCCACCTAATTTTAACCTAGATCAAATTAGGAAAGGAGAGTTCGGGTTCGGGGGCTTGATATTCGACTTTATTAGGGTTCAATTACTTTCATTACCCTTCCTAGGTCGTTTTTCCTCTACTTGGTTTATTTACGGCTTACTACAAAGTCGTTTTTAACCTAAGTGCGCGCTTCTGTTTTTTTGTGTTTTTAGCATTTTTTGACAGAAAAGTAAAGTGAAATTGGAAGCTACCTAAACTAGGGTTTCGGAGGCGGAATTAGGTCAAATTTTGCTTACGTCCGTAGCCACGGACCCCATGTCCGAGACCACGGACCCCAGTTAACCTAAACTATACAGAAAAGTCGAAAATAAAGAAAAAAACAAAAATTTGCAGGGTCCGGGGCCTCGGACAGGCTGTCCGAGGGCCCGGACATTATCAGAAAACCTAAATTTTGAATTTTTTTAAATCCCGCCGCCGTCCGTGGGTGTCCGTGGTCTTGGACAACGCGTCCGAGGTCCCGGACCATAGGTCCGAGGTCACGGACCACCCACGGACAGGGGTTTTCAGAAGGTTCCCGAGGGTGTTTTGAGCTCAAATTTTATGGGTGTGTAGCCTGAAAGGTTTACAAGTCGTTAGTGATTGAAAGTTTTCGATTTGAATACGAATTAAGCACGAAACTTAGTAAACAAGTTATTGGACAGAAGCTTGAATAAACAGCAATACAGAAGCTTACGAAGGTTAGTTTGAGCCCAAAGTTCGAGGCAAGACAGATAATACCGTGGAGAATTAGGAAGCTGAGTTTCTACCTGTTTTACCTTCGGATTCACAACGTTTCTTCACACCGGGATTCGTCGAGTGCTCCGTTGATGATAGACCCGAAGGGACTTCGAACCTAGCTTCTGGTTGTTGGTTGTTCTTGCTGTTCTTCACGTTTTGGTGGTGTTTTTGTGGGGTTTTGATGATTATTGGTGCTTTGGGAATTGGAAAACGTGTTTAGATGATGATTTCAGGGGATTTTCGGTATGATTTGGGTGGCCGGGTGTTGGAAAACGTGAGAGAGAGAGAGGAGGCTGCCTTTTCTGACTCTCTAGGGTTCTTGAGTATGTGAGGTTCTGATTTTATCCAAAAACCTATCCCTTTATAGACTTTCTTAAAGATAAAGAAAATCTAGTAAAAGTAAGATTTTTCGATATTTTAACTAAGTAACTTCCCAAAGGAATTTTGCTATGAAATTTTAACCACATGTCAAGAATGGATATTATGAATTTTCTGAGGTGGAAACGAATTTTTTAAATGTCGGAGCATTTTTAAATTGAATTTCTCGTCAGATTCAGTCAGAAATTGCTAGAAAATTATTGGAAATTTGAAAAATCAAAATTCCAACGCCATTATGCTTAAAATGTCATCCTCTATCATGGGTTAAAATATCAAAGCATTTCGAGCTGATTTGAGCACCCTTTGGAGGAGAGAGAAAGCCTATAGGAGATCTCAAAAGCCTTAAAAATTACGAAAACGCCCCTGACAATGACGAAACTGCTCTTCAGGACCTGGAACATGCCAATCGAGCCGGAATCCCTCATTACCCGATCAAATATCCCTCACGACACCAAAACCTTGCAGACCCTAACCAGGGGGGTCAAAATTTTGGGTATAACAGATTGCCCCCCGTCAACTGGACTTTGTAACGAATGTGAAAAGTCTGGTTGATGCTTGAGTGGTGCCCCAAAATTTTGGACTCCACAGAATCCTCCACGTTGTATGAAACCGGGTTAACGATGCCCAGCTACTCGGAGGCGCTAACTACCTAAGCTACAAAGCATTGTCGAGCTGTTCTAAGGCGCTGACTACCTAAGCTACAAAGCATTGTCGAGATATTCTAAGGCGCTGACTACCTAAGCTACAAAGCATTGTCGAGCTATTCTAAGGTGCCGACTACCTAAAGGTAATAATGAAGTGATGTCAGACTATTCTAAGGTGCCGACTACCTATAAGGATGATACGATGTCAGGCTATCCTAAGGCGTTGACTACCTAAAACGATGATATGCTGTCGAGCTATTCTAAGGTGCTGACTACCTAAAGTGATGAAAATGATGTCAAGCTATTCTAAGGCGTTGACTGCCTAGGATGTGAAAACTGGATGCAAATGCAAGAATGCTGAAATGCTAATGATGCAAATGATGCTGATGCTGATGATAATGCCGATGATGTTGATGATGCTGATGGTGCTAGGTCTTATGACGAGCCTAAAGGATGGTTCTAGGTCTTATGACGAGCCTAAAGGTGGGATCTAGGTCTTATGACGAGCCTAAAGGTGGGATCTAGGTCTTATGACGAGCCTAAAGGATGGTTCCAGGTCTTATGACGAGCCTAAAGGTGGGATCTAGGTCTTATGACGAGCCTAAAGGATGGTTCTAGGTCTTATGACGAGCCTAAGGGTTGGATCTAGGTCTTATGACGAGCCTAAGGATAGTTCTAGGTCTTATGACGAGCCTAAGGATGGATCTAGGTCTTATGACGAGCCTAAGGGTGGATCTAGGTGAAAGTGAGTTAAGTGCATGATGGATCTCGCACTAAAAATGGGCTAGAAAGATAATGGTCTCGTGCAAATGCATGTGGTGAAAACCAATTGTAAAAGGGCCAAACGTGGCGATGGTGAGGTGTACGCAAAAGTTTGTAAAATGCAATCACAGTGCATGTAAGATATTTGTTCAAAGCAAGAAACTGTTGAAAAATGTGCCAAACATGGCAACGACGGGAATTGAAAATTGTTAAAAGCAAGAAATTGCTGGAAAATGTGCCAAACATGGCAAAGCTTGGGAAAAACTCTACTGAAAAAGGAAAGTGAAAGAATCACTTCCTGACTAAGAAATTCATATTTGCATTTTGTTTCTTAGAAGATGAACATGCCACTGGTGGGGTGTGGTTTTTTTTGTGGTGCTAAAGGCTTTTGCTGGTGTTCAGGATATACGATAAACCTGGGATTAGGTGGTGATTTCGGATGGTGGTCAGAGTTATGGCAGGTCTGATGTTTTTGTGGGGGTAAGGCTAATGACGGGCTTGAGTGTGTGTGTGTGGAGGTTAGAGCTTATGTGCGCCTGAGGTGTTTGATGTGGTAAGGGCTTATGCCTGTGGTGGGATGGTAGTGCTCAAGCTTTAGGTTTCAATTGGTGTTGTCATTACAATTGTTGGAACCAACAATTGCCCCCAGTATTTATTCCTTAGGACAATCTGGGCTAGAGTTCATGGCAATCGATCGAAACGATCGATTGCCCCCAGTATTTTCTTTGATTAAACGTGCGAACAAGTCTCATCCTCACAGGGTCGAGGCTTATGCTTTGATGTGGTGCTTCCTAACCTACACTCGACGTGGTTGGTGCTTGCACTCATTTCTCGCTCATGGTCATAACTTCTAAACCATTGAATTCGATATTTGATGGATTTACGCATTTGATCTGTTACTTTCACGTGATTGGACACACAACTATCAAGTCGGAAGTCTTTAAAGCTTATAACGTGGCCATAGGGTGTGATGAAAGACGATGGGATCATGGAGGGATATTTGAGGTATGTGGAGCTTAGATGGGTGACCAATGCTGCAACTTGCGTCTTCTTCTTGTCTTGAAGTCGTCTGGCTGCTTCATGTTGATGTTGTTTTCGAGCTTCTAGACCTGGACTTTTGGAGTTGTCCTTTACACCATTTCTCTTTTTTGTCATTTGGACTTCTTCGAGGCACTTCGGGTTTGCCTTTTGGTTTTATCCTTCCTTGACTTTGCCTTCGGGGTTCTTGTGTTTCCCGGCTTTGGGCTTCAGGAGCTGTTTTGATGTGAGCTCTTTTGATCCTGTGTCACTCTGGGACCATTTGCGGATCGCTTCGTCATGCTGATAGCAGCATTGCTTCTTTGAACTGATGAAGATGTTATCCGAGACTCGGGCTCCTTGCTTCCTTTGGTCACCGGGTCAGACATTCATCATTGGCTGGGTTATTTTGTGGAGTTCATAATATCGAAAAGGGATATATGAAAGGCTCAGCAGGGGTGCCTAGGGTTTAACGTCAGGGTTCACAAGCTTTTGGCTATGTGGTGCTGTACCTAGGTGCTTCGTCATTCCTGATAATTG
This sequence comes from Limonium bicolor, assembly GCA_023374045.1. Classification (NCBI taxonomy): domain Eukaryota; kingdom Viridiplantae; phylum Streptophyta; class Magnoliopsida; order Caryophyllales; family Plumbaginaceae; genus Limonium; species Limonium bicolor. Next base: position 104,060,862 of record CM041783.1, on the reverse strand, counting down.
TGTATCCGTTCTTTGTTACTTTTCACAGGTCTAAGAGTAAATTTACAAATTATCTCCTTCGGTCAGAGTTATGCCGTTTTCCTCACCTTTGGATGTGGTCTCGCCGGAGTCGTGTAAAAATGACACGCTCGTTCACTCATGGTTTTCCCGCTCAAGACACTCTCGCGAATTTCACTCAGAGACTAGTTCACACGTTTAAACAAAAGATTCGAAGACAATGATTCTAAACTCAGATTGCCCCCAGTATTGATTTGGGGTTCGTGACAACAGTTTGATAGATGTGGGCCTTGAACCTCATTGTGGGTTGTTTGGATATTATGTGGTGAGTTGTGCGGTTTGGTAAGGCATGCTCAAAATTCAGAAACAAAATACAAGTCTTTGCGTTCCATTGTCGTGAAATAATTAATTCATGAACCATTCAAAAGAAACTTGTGTGAAACAAAACCTTTTTTTTGTGTTATCATTTAGACTTGAAAAAGTCATTCATTTGTGAACATGAGGAAGAAGATGATTCAACAAAATCGATGCTTCTTATTAGTGGTTTGAAAACGATCATTCTTTGAAAAATATGAGAGGTGCATTTGAAATATGAATGTTATGGCAGGTTATGCAGTAGAATGCATGGGAACCCTAAAATTTCTGTTGAATCTGAATCCTGCTGAACCATCTGAAGTCGGCATGCTGAAGACTCGAGCTCTTGACCGCCGGGATATCGCTAAGATGACTGTGATCGACTTCTTCTTGGACTCTTAGTAGGCTCCACGAAGTACTTGAACTAGGAATGCCTATGGGTTATGTAGGAGGAACTAGGGCCTGAATCTCTTCCAAACTGAGAGTGAAGTGCATGGACTAGAGTGATCCCTAGGTTAGAGCGGATGTGTGGGCCTGAATACCCTTAACGTGGAAGTGGAGCAAACGGGCCGAAGGAAGCCACATGGATTATGAATGGGCCTCTAGGCCGAGAGAGAAACCTTGAAGCCTAAGATTCGTTTGATGACCCTGTTGGGCCTTGAGGCCAGAAACTAGAATGAATGGGTTGCACAAACTATCTGGGATTCGAATGTTTTATGTTATGGGCCAAAATTCTGGATTGAGAGCAAAGTTCGTGGGCCAAAACTATGAATTGGTCTGTGGGCCCAGATGAAGTGAGTTATGAATGCGGTACTCAGAATGTTTTGAGAATTTGACACCTGGGCCAGAATGTGTTTGGGCTAGAAATAGGGCGCATGGGCCGAAATGATTTTTAAACCATGTCCTAGATGTGAATTGGAATTTGGGCCGAGTGGTTCTGATTGGGCCTAGAAGATGATACCTATACCTAGGACTTTGGGCCAAAGCCCAAGTGGAAAGTCTTCCTGGACTAGAATAAACCTTGAAACGGAAAGGCCTGATGGATTTTCATGAACTGCTTGAGGTGGATTTGTTTTTCATGGGCCTAGAACTAAATGGATAATTCGAATTGGGCTAGAAGAGAAATCACCTAAGTCTAAGCTTTTGGGCCGAAGCCCGAATGACTCACATATTAAACCAAACAGGACCTCTGGGCCGCAAACAAATAGAGCTGCCAATTCGGGCTGGGCTAGGTTAATGTAGGAGAAGTTCCTATCAATCTGTAGGATGAGTAATGGGCCGATCATACAAGCAAACAAGGCCCACACAAATTCAACATGTCCTCACTAGACGTTTAAATCCAAACGGGTATGGATCGATCCGGAGAGGTGCTTGGGGCATGGGCCCAGGTCACCTCAAAGGAATAGGGCTTGCACGCTATTCTCTTTGGGCTTCCCCACTTTTTTCACATCACCTGAAGGTGTGCGTCTACGGTCGGGTCTTTGACTGACCAAACAATGGGCTAGGTAAGGACACTGCCAGGAAAACGCTTGGGGCTAAAGCCCAGGTATTAAGGGGGTGTGGTTAGACGACACCCTCCTCTTTTCCCCCGCTTATTCACATCACCTAAAAGGTGTGAGTCCCTGACAGGGGACCCTCAAACGGGTCCCGGGGTGAAATTGGTTTAGGTGGACCCTCGCTCTCATATGATGCAAAGGTGCAGAAAATTAAAGTGCGCACAAAAGTAAACGAACAAAGTAATAAAGCCATAAATAAACATTTTCGAGTTAAGCCCTCTTTCTTAAAATTAAAACAAGTTAAAATTAAGAAGTTTGTCCCCAGCAGAGTCGCCAGTCTGTGAGCCTCGATTTTAAAACCCTATCCTATGTGGATTAAAGCTGATTAGGATCTAATCGGGTTTTAGGTCCACCTATAACCTAAGATTAATAACTATGTCATAAAACGATAATTATTAAAACCTAAGCTAGCTCACTGGAACCTATTATGAGTCGCCACCTAATTTTAACCTAGATCAAATTAGGAAAGGAGAGTTCGGGTTCGGGGCTTGATATTCGACTTTATTAGGGTTCAATTACTTTCATTACCCTTCCTAGGTCGTTTTTCCTCTACTTGGTTTATTTACGGCTTACTACAAAGTCGTTTTTAACCTAAGTGCGCGCTTCTGTTTTTTTGTGTTTTTAGCATTTTTTGACAGAAAAGTAAAGTGAAATTGGAAGCTACCTAAACTAGGGTTTCGGAGGCGGAATTAGGTCAAATTTTGCTTACGTCCGTAGCCACGGACCCCATGTCCGAGACCACGGACCCCAGTTAACCTAAACTATACAGAAAAGTCGAAAATAAAGAAAAAAACAAAAATTTGCAGGGTCCGGGGCCTCGGACAGGTTGTCCGAGGGCCCGGACATTATCAGAAAACCTAAATTTTGAATTTTTTTAAATCCCGCCGCCGTCCGTGGGTGTCCGTGGTCTCGGACAACGCGTCCGAGGTCCCGGACCATAGGTCCGAGGTCACGGACCACCCACGGACAGGGGTTTTCAGAAGGTTCCCGAGGGTGTTTTGAGCTCAAATTTTATGGGTGTGTAGCCTGAAAGGTTTACAAGTCGTTAGTGATTGAAAGTTTTCGATTTGAATACGAATTAAGCACGAAACTTAGTAAACAAGTTATTGGACAGAAGCTTGAATAAACAGCAATACAGAAGCTTACGAAGGTTAGTTTGAGCCCAAAGTTCGAGGCAAGACAGATAATACCGTGGAGAATTAGGGAAGCTGAGTTTCTACCTGTTTTACCTTCGGATTCACAACGTTTCTTCACACCGGGATTCGTCGAGTGCTCCGTTGATGATAGACCCGAAGGGACTTCGAACCAAGCTTCTGGTTGTTGGTTGTTCTTGCTGTTCTTCACGTTTTGGTGGTGTTTTTGTGGGGTTTTGATGATTATTGGTGCTTTGGGAATTGGAAAACGTGTTTAGATGATGATTTCAGGGGATTTTCGGTATGATTTGGGTGGCCGGGTGTTGGAAAACGTGAGAGAGAGAGAGAGGAGGCTGCCTTTTCTGACTCTCTAGGGTTCTTGAGTATGTGAGGTTCTGATTTTATCCAAAAACCTATCCCTTTATATAGACTTTCTTAAAGATAAAGAAAATCTAGTAAAAGTAAGATTTTTCGATATTTTAACTAAGTAACTTCCCAAAGGAATTTTGCTATGAAATTTTAACCACATGTCAAGAATGGATATTATGAATTTTCTGAGGTGGAAACGAATTTTTAAATGTCGGAGCATTTTTAAATTGAATTTCTCGTCAGATTCAGTCAGAAATTGCTAGAAAATTTTTGGAAATTTGAAAAATCAAAATTCCAACGCCATTATGCTTAAAATGTCATCCTCTATCATGGGTTAAAATATCAAAGCATTTCGAGCTGATTTGAGCACCCTTTGGAGGAGAGAGAAAGCCTATAGGAGATCTCAAAAGCCTTAAAAATTACGAAAACGCCCCTGACAATGACGAAACTGCTCTTCAGGACCTGGAACATGCCAATCGAGCCGGAATCCCTCATTACCCGATCAAATATCCCTCACGACACCAAAACCTTGCAGACCCTAACCAGGGGGGTCAAAATTTTGGGTATAACAGGAGCCAAAGGGGTGACCAAAGCTGCACCGTATGTCTTCTCTCGGAATCATCTTCCTTGAAAACGTCTAGCTGCTTCGTGTTGGCGTTGTTTTCGAGCTCCTGGACTTGGACTTTGAAGTCATCCTTTACACCATTTCTCCTCTTTTTTCTCATTCGGATTTCCTCGAGGCATTTCGGGTTTGCCTTTTTGTTTTATCCTTTCTTGACTTTGCCTTCGGGGTTCTTATGTTTCCCGGTTTTGGGCTTCGAGAGTTGTTTTGATGTGAGCTCTTTAGATCTTGTGTCACTCTGGGACCATTTACGGATCACTTCGTCATGCTGATAGCGGCGTTGTTTCTTTGGACTGATGAGAATGTTATCTGAGAGTCTGACTCCTCACTTCCTTTGGTCACCGGGTCGAACATTCATCATTGGTTGGGTTATTTTGTGGAGTTCATAATGTTGAAAAGGGATATATGAAAGGCTCAATGGGGATGCCTAGGGTTTAATGTCAGGGTTCACAAGCTTTTGGCTATGTGGTGTTCTACCTAGGTGCTTCGTCATTCCGGATAGTTGTGTATCCGCTCTTTGTTACTTTTTGTCGGTCTAAGAGTAAATTTACAAATTATCTCCTTCGGTTGGAGTTATGCTGTTTACCTTACCTTTGAATGTGGACTCACCGGAGTCGTGTAAAAATGACACGCTCGTTCACTCATGGTTTTACCACTCAAGACACTCTCACGAGATTTTCACTCCGAAACTCGTTCACACATTTAAACGAAAGATGAAAGATGACGAACTTCAACTCAGATTGCCCCCAGTATTGATTTGGGGTTTATGACAACAATTTAAAAGATGTGGATTTGGAACCGCTTCGTGTGTAGTTTTGGATGTTATGGGGTCAGTTGTGATGCTTAGCGTGGCATGTTTAACTTTTAGAAACAAGAGATAAATCATTCTGTTCCATAGTCGGGAAATGATTATTCCGTGATACCTTTCCTTGAAAAACATTTTTATTTTTTGTTTTTTCGATGAATGAAAAATGGTTTGTGCATGAATTGTGAAAATTGAACTATAATTTTATTTATGAATCATGAAAGAAACGTAAAAATTACAATCTAAGGAGACTGAAATCTAACTAAAAAAATGAGCTACTTGGAAAATTTAAAGATGCAAGAAAACATAAATAAAACGATCTGCATAGTTAAGAAAGTTGAACTCCTTGCTCGAGGAGGTCTTGAATCTTGTGCCTCAATGCTCGGCAATTGTCAGTATAATGGCCAGACAACTGATGGTAGTGGCAGAATTGATTAAGATGCCTTCCCAAATGAGTGGTTCCTGGCCGAGGGGCCAAGGGCTGTAGCAAGTTTCTCTTCTGAAGCTCTTCAAACGCCTGACTTAGTGCTCGGCCAATGTTGGTGAACTCCCTTTGCGATGAGACTCGGCGTGATAAGGGTACCGTCCTAAAGTTTTGATGTGGAGCTCTAGGTCGTTGAACCACATTCACTTTTGGGAAACTGCTTTGAGTGCAACCTACCGTCTGAAAATAAGCCTTTTCTTGTCTTGGCTTAGAGAATTTAGAGCTACTGCCGGAGTTTCTTGAGCACTCGAGCTCCAACCCTTCCTTATGAATCCTTTCCTCTAGAATACCGACTTGTCCCATGAACATGTCTAAACTTGGAAAGTACATAAATTTTAGCTCATGGTTGTGTTGTTTTCACATGTTCTCAATTATCATGCGGATTTGCTCTTACTTGTCCATTTTTGTAGGCATGGCAGCAGCCTTTCTCCTCCAACGCTTGATGAAGTCAGACATGGACTCACCGTCTTTCTGTCAAGTGCCTGCAAGATTGATTCTGGTGACCTCGAGGTTCTTAGCATACTCGAAATGATTTAGGAAAGCTTCGCAAACCTTCTCGTAGGTCTTGATATTCATCTTCTGAGTGAGATACCAGTGTTGAGGAGTCTCATCTAGATAGCTTGCGAAAACTTTGCTTTTTGCAAGTCGTTGAGCCCCATGTGGATCTGAGGAACCTTTGTACAAAGCGAGTGTGGGCAGCTTCAGCTTTGGAGGAAGATCAACTTCGGGATATGACGCCGTGGAGAAATAATCGAAGCCAGCTGGTTTGTTGGCTTTCTCTATGCGCTCGATCCTTCTAAAAACCCTTTTGGCCTCTACAGCTAATTGGTTGTCTGGAACATCTTTCCCCACAAGTGTTTGAGAATCTTGGGCCCTAACGGAGTCAATCTCGATGTAACTACGGTTAAGATTTTCATTCGCAAGCTTTTCCAGAGTGTGGTGATTTGTCTCCTGGTGATTAGCCTTACTCCTCAATTCCTCGACAATGGACTCCAAGACCTTGCACCTTTGCTGCACAGCGGCCAACTGGCCATCCGTGTTGATCAAATTTCCTCCTTCTGCCATATCTGGATTCGGGCTTGCCTGTTTCGAAGGTGTCCATTATTAGCTAACAAAAGGAAGTGGGCTGAAGATGAGAATGACGCTTCACAAGGTAGATCAAACATGCTTAGGTTGAAAGCCAGTGTGCCAGGATATCCAGAAAATGAGGTGTTCGGGCTGGGGTATCTTTCAGACCATGAATTAGAATTGGACTGAAATCTAAACAGATGGCTTTAATTGGGCCTGAGAGGTGACACCTATATCTAGGGTTTTGGGTTAGGGTCATGATAAGAAGTTTACCTAGACTAGAATGAGCCCTTGGGCCGGAATTTGTTTGGGCCTGAAGTAAAGACATGAGCTGGAATGGTCCCTAAATCACAAATGGGCCTAACTTTCTTTGGGCCAGAGAAGATGGTTTCTAAGCCAAAAAAGATTTTATTTTCAGGACTTCTGAGTTATTTAGTGTTCAAATGGATTTCTTTTTGTGGGCCTAAAACTAATTGGATAGTTTAAATTGGGCCGAAAGAAAAATCACCTAAGTCTAGGCTTTTGGGCCAAAGCCCGAACGACTCACATGTTATATCAAACCAGGCCTCTGGGACTAAAGAAATAGAGCTAACAATTCAGTTTGGGCGAGGTTGATGTAGGGGAAATTCCTATCAGTTTCTAGGCTGGGTAGTGCGCCGATCACACAAGCAAACAAGTCCCACACATATTCAACATGTCCTTACTAGATGATTAAATCAAACCGGGTATGGATCGATCCGGAGAGGTGCTTGGGGCTTGGGCCCAGGTCACCACAAAAGAATAGGGCTTGCACGCTATTCTCTTTGGGCTTCCCAACTCTTTTCACATCACCTGAAGGTGTGTGTCTGTGGTCGGGTCTTTCACTGACCAAACAATAGGCTAGGTAAAGGCACTGCCAAGAAAATGCTTGGGGCTAAAGCCCGGGTATCAAGAGGATGTGGTTAGACGACATCCTCCTCTTTTCCCCCACTTATTCACATCACCTTGAAAGGTGTGAGTCCCTGACAGGGGACCCTCAAACGGGTCCCGGGGTGAAATCGGTTTGCGTGGACCCTCGCTCTCACATGATGCAAAGGTGCAGAAATTAAAGTGCGCACAAAAGTAAATAAACAAAGTAATAAAGCCATAAATAAACAATTTTTCGAGTTAAGCCCTCTTTCTTAAAATTAAACAGGTTAAGTTAAGAATTTGTCCCCAGCAGAGTCGCCAGTCTGTGAGCCTCGATTTCTAAACCCTACCCTATGTTGATTGAGTTGGTTAGGATCTAGTCGGGTTTTAGGTCCACTTATAACCTAAGATTAATAACTATGTCATATAACATTAAATATTAAAATCTAAGCTAGCTCACTGGAACCTATTATGAGTCACCACCTAATTTTTACCTAGATCAAATTAGGAAAGGAGAGTTCGGGTTCGGGGGCTTGATATTCGACTTAATTAAGGTTCAATTACTTTCATTACCCCTAGAAGTCATTTTTCCTCTACTTAGTTAAATTACGGCTTATTACGAGTTGTTTTTCCTAAAGTAGGGTTTCAGAGGTAGAATCAGGTCAAATTTTATTTACGTCCGTAGCCACGTACCCCATGTCCGAGACCACGGACCCCGGACCCCGGTTAACCTAGTTATATAGAAAAGTTGAATTTTAGAGAAAATGAAATTTTGAAAAGTCCGGGGCCATGGACACGCTGTCCGTGGGCCCGGACATTATTTAGAAAAACCTAAATTTTGAAATTTTAAAAATCCTGTCACTGTCCGTGGGTGTCTGTGGCCACAGACAACCCGTCCGTGGTCCCGGACCATAGGTCCGAGGTCACGGACAACCCACGGACAGGGGTTTCTGGTGGTTCCCGACGGTGTTTTTGACTCAAATTTTATGGGTGTGTGGCCTAAAAGATTATATGCACATTAGTAATTGAAAGAATTCAATTTGAAGTCAAAATTAATATGAAACTTAGCAAACATGTAACAAGGCAGTAGCTAAAACAATTAGTAATACTTAGGCCAAAAAGAGTTGGTTTGAACCCAAATTTTGAGGCAAGACTAATAAGGTCATAGGGAGTTAGAAAATTAGGATTTCTACCTGTTTTACCTTCGGGTTTACAATGATCCTTCACACCGGAATTCATCGAGTGCTCTGTTGATGGCAGACCCGAAAGGTTTTCGAACCAAGCTTCTGGTTGTTGGTTGTTATTGCTGTTCTTCACATTTTGTTGGTGTTTATGTGGGGTTTTGATGATGGTTGATGCTTTGGGAATGGGAAAACGAGCTTAGATGGTGATTTTGGGTGAATTTCGGTATGATTCGGGTGGCCGGGTGTTGAAAAACGTGAGAGAGAGGGGAGGCTATGCTTTCTGACTTCATAGGGTTCTTGAGCTTGTGAGATTCTGATTTCATCAAAAGATTTATCCTTTTATATAGACTTTCTTAAAGATAAAGAAAATCTAGTAAAAGAACGATTTTTTGGCATTTTAATTAAGTGACTTCCCAAAGGAATTTGGCTGTGAAATTTTAGCCACGTGTCAAGGATATCAATTATGATTTTTCTGAAGTGGAATTGAATTTTTAAAATTTTGGAATATTTTTAAATTCAATTTCTCGTCAGATTCAATCGAAAATTGCTAGAAAATTATTGGAAATTCGAAAGATAAAAATTTCAATGCCATTATGCTTAAAATGTCATCCTCTATCATGGGTTAAAATTTCAAAACATATCAAGCTGATTTGAGCATCTTTTGGAGGAGAGAGAAAGCCTATAGGAGGTCTTGGGAGCCTTAAAATTTACAAAAATGCCCCTGACGATGACAAAACTGCTCCCCATGTCCCAGAATGTGCCGACTGAGCCGGAATCCCTCATTACTTGATTGGAGTGCCTCTCACAACACCAAAGCCTTATAGACCCTAACCGGGGGGGGGTCAAAATTTTGGGTATAACACTTCCTCAAGGCAGAGGTGAGCCTATTCATCCCCATAGGGATCGTTGTCTATGGTTTGACTCTTATCACTGAGTTCTGAGTCTCCTCATGCAGCAACGAGGGTTTTTTTCTTTGGCTTTTTGTTGAATAATCTTTTGACAGGTTTCCTAACCCTGTCGTTGTCCTCTTGGGGTCGTTGCGGGCAGTCTTTAATGTGATGCCCACATTTTAAGCATCCAAAACAATTGTCATTGCTCTTCCTTTTGTGATCGTCAGATTCCTTGGAATCCTTTCCAATTCTCATGTTATTCTTAAGAAATTTTTGAAAATACCTTTTGGCATAAAGGATCATCTCATCATCATCTTCTCCTGACTCAGATTCTTCATTTTCAGCTACCTGAAGGGCTAGGCCTTTTCCTTTCTCTCTTATTGAGCTTTCTAAACTTCTTTGTTGTAACTTTAGTTCAAGCGCCATTAATGATCCCAGCATGTCCGTTAGAGACATATTTGAGAGATCATGGACTTCTTGCATGGGATTGACTTCGCTATCAAAGGACGTAGGAAGTGATATGAGGAATTTTCGAATTTGATTTTCATTTGAGATAGTTCTTCCAAGCACAAGCATTTCGTTGATCTGCTTAGTGAACCTAGTGTGCATTTCAGAAATGCTCTTTTTTTCTTCCTTTTTTAGTAGCTCCCAATGAGTAAGCAATAGTTCAATGTGAGTCTTCTTGATCTCGTCATTTCCTTCATAGGTAACTTCGAGAGTTTCCCAGATTTCCTTGGCTGTTTTAGCTGAGGCTACCTTGGAGTATTGCTCAGGTGGTAATGCACAATGTAGGATTCTTACTACTCGTGCATTGAATATCAACTTCTTAATTTGATCATCAGTGATGGTATCGACTGATATGTCTTGTCCTTGAGTGTCTTGAAAGATGTATTCACAAGGTGATACTACCCTTCACATCCTTGGATCATCAAACTTGATATGAAACTCCATCTTGTTCTTCTAGTGAGTGTAGTTGTCTCTATTGAAAAGTGGTGTTCGATTTGGTGCAAAATCTTCTTCTAACGCCAGTAGGTTTGAATTAGAATTTTGATCCTCTTCCAAAGCAGTTAGCTTTCTAGAAGAGACCTGCTCTAATACCAATTGAAACTGGCTAGTGCTCCTGATACGTCCTTGACCGGCCGTGGATGTCTCTTTATCCTATGTGAAGTATTTGATATTTCAGGGGAGTACTTGATAAACTCAAACTAGAAACTCTTTTTCGATTGAGAATTTACGCACAGAAATTCACTCAATCTCACTCAGCCCTACCTACGGACTCCGGGATAGTTTAGGACTTTATCCCTAAGTCCTCTATCCTCTCCTGACAGCAGGCCTACGGTTCCCCAACCGTTCCTGGACTGATCAGTCTACTAAATACACACATTATTCATTCACCAACCTAGTCCTACCCAGCTCACCAACTTCCTAGTACTTACACACGCTCAGGCTGATTTACACTTGCTCTAGTTATCTCTCTTTTTCATGTATGACCAAGTTAATTTACATAAGATGTTGTACATCGCATTTATACCGGTTAGTTTAGATGTGTAACAAACAGCCTATGATCTCCTAGACTCTAGGATTCGTTTGCTTTTTCATCCCAGAAAAGTAGCCACGCTCGAATACTTGCTAATCTTCAACTTGCTTTGGAACTGTCAGGACACGTGTCGCCCTGTTGTTGGACACGTTGGAGGTGTGTGTTCAGGTGGTCAGTCACCACTTGCACTCTCCACTTGCCTGATCTTGGTTGCCTCATTATTGCTCTTTAATGCTCTCCTAGGCTTTATTTAATGTTGCGTAATGAGTGCCTCTTAATAGCCCTGGCCTTGTCTTGTTATCTTGTTCATTAATGAGCAAGACTTTGTCATGAGCTAGTTGCTTGTGTGGATGCATGAGTGTGCATGAGTTACTTGATGTCTTTTGTCCTTCTACTACGTCTGATGCATGAGGGATATGGTTGTGTAGTATTTTGACTTCCTGTGTGTACTAGAAGTTCTATCAGAGCTCATCAAGATAGGTGCCCAACTAGATGGGCACATGTCATGAACGGAGTGCGCTTGCAACCTTGCATGCTAAGCCACTCCTCTACTTGTTTATTTGAATTATAAGCTAAAAAAAATATTAGATAAACAACACAGGATTGCTATCATCAAAACTAATGCATCTTGACTTAACAACAGCCTCTCACGAATCCTACACAACTCTGCATCTGACTCCTAACCAGCCTTGATCCGGTTGATCACGGTAGACTGCACCTGAAAAGAAGCAATCATATGAGCATTGTCAAGCCTAACAACCCAAACTCCCATACGCTGAAGCTCAAGCACTGACATCTGAATCCTGGACAAGGAACAAGCAAGCCCCATAGCACCTCTACAACTCAATGCATCTGCTACCACATTCGCCCTACCAGGAGGGTAGAGGATCTCCAAGTCGTAGTCGTGAAGTAACTTCAACCACCTCCTCTGTCTCAAGTTCAACTCCTTTTGAGTGAACAGGTACTTGAGACTCTTATGGTTTGTGTATACCTTACCCAACACACCATATAGATAATGTCTCCCAATCTTTAGAGCGAAGACCACAACAGCAAACTCTAAATCTTGAGTAGGGTTGTTCTTCTTATATGGCTTAAGCTGACAAGTACCAAATGCCACTACCTTACCATGCTGTGTCAGAACACACCCCAAACCTCGATGAGAAGCATCACAAAACTCATCTAGATCGTCTGTCCCAGAAGGCAAGGCCAAAACCGGAGTAGATGTCAATCTCCTCTTGACCTCTTGGAAGCTCTACTCTCAAGCCTCGCTGCAGTCATACTTGACATCCTTCCTTAGAAGACGGGTCAAGGGAGACACAATATTAGAGAACCCCTCTACGAACTTCTTATAGTAGCCCACCAAACCCAAAATGTTGTGCACCTTAACAACACTAGTGGGCCTTGCCCACTCTGTAATTGCTCTAATCTTCTCTAGGTCCAAAGGAATGCCATCCTTCGGGAACACATGACCCAAGAAGACCACTTTATCTAACCCGAACTCGCACTTCTTCAACTTTACGTATAACTCACGCTCTCTCAAATTCTTAAGCACAATCCTCAAATGCTCTTCAGCATTCTTGGAATACACGAAGATGTCGTCAATGAACATTACCACAAATTGATTCCGAAAAGGCTTGAAGACACGGTTCATCATATTTATGAAGAATGAAGGGGCGTTCGTCAAACCAATAGGCATTACAAGGAACTCGTAATGTCCATAACGAGTCCTAAAAGCGGAATTAGGCACATCCTTAGCCTTAATCCTCAACTAATGGTATCCTGTGTGTAGATCGATCTTCGAGAACAATGTTACTCTAGCAAGCTGATTGACGAGGTCATCAATACGGGCTAGCGGATATTGGTTCTTGATGGTAACCTTATTCAACTCCCGATAATCAATGCACAGCCGGAAGGTGCCATCCGTCTTCTTCACGAACAATACAGGTGCACCCCAAGGAGATACACTAGGGTGGATAAAGCCCTTATCTCGAAGATCATGCAGCAGAACGTTTTACTCCTTCAACTCCGCCAGACTCATATGGTAGGGGGTCATGGAGATAGGTTGAGTCCCTAGCGCCAACTCAATCGGGAACTTCACCTTATGATCTGGTGGGAGCCCCGGAACATTATCCTAAAACACCTCAGGAAACTCTCGAATCACAAGGATGTCCTCCAAACAAGATCCCTCACGAACCTCAAGAATATAACATAGAAATCCCTGAAAACCTTTTCTTTAGAAAACTAACCTTCTACATTGCTGAGATAACTATTGGCGAGCAGGGGACCGAATTCCCAACGAACACAAAGCGGGAGTCACCCGGCTTCACAAACACGACTCTCCTATTCACAGAATCTATATGGGCATTGTGCTCTGCCAGGAAATCCATGCCAAGAATCACATCGAAGCAAGACATCCTCATAGGAATGTGGTTAGCACACAAAGTCTTGTCCCGAACTACTATAGGAAAATATCTACAAATAGATTAAGCACACATGCATGAATGCTACTCAGAGGGCTAGATGCCGATAAATCATCGCCTCACAGCTTAGTAGACAAACGAGACTACCCACTAGATCTGCAAACATCAAAGAGTGGGTTGCTCTTTAATCAAACAGATCGAAAACTGGCTGAGAAGATATTTGAAGAATACTCGATACCACGCGGTCCGCAGCACGGTCACACTCTCCAACCATAGCATAAACACGGGTTTGAGTCTAAGGCTTCTTCTGATCAGTCTTCAGCCTTGACCCTGAACCGGCGCCTCTGCTCCTTGAGCTGCCACCTCTAGCCTGTGGACACTGGGTGATGCGGTGATCCATCGAGCTCACTTGAAGCACGCCCCAGTCTTCTTGTAGCACTCACGCCCCGGGTGGAAGTGGTTACAACCCTCACATTTCACTATAGCAGGCAAATAGGATAAAGAAGGACCATAATCTCTTCTGTACTTCTTCATCTGAGAAGAACTCTACTCACGTCTTTCAGGCTTCTCAACTCTAGACTTCCTCTTCTGCTTCTTACCCTTATCAAACCTCTGCTCATTCTTCTTGAAACACTGCCTCGACTATAGCTTAGTTTCAACCACAAAAGCTACATCCACCACATCCCTAAATGTCTTGTTGCGGAAGGGCGCCACAGCAGCATTGATCGCAGCCTTCAACCCGGCCTCAAACTTCCTCGCCTTCCGGATCTCATCCGGCTCGGGCACAAACTTAGACAAAGATATGAATTTCCTCTCTCAGTCATCAACCGACATCTTCTTAGTCTGGCGGAGCCTCCCGTACTCCACTATCTTCTAATCACGGAAGATGATGGGGTAGAACTGCTGGTTGAAGCACACTCTGAACTGCTTCAACGACCAGGGATGAGGGTACTTCCCTTTGATAGACTTCCACCACTCCTTAGCCTCACCTGGGAACATGAAGGTGACAAAGCCCACCTTTTGCTCTTCCTCACAGCCCATAACCCTCATAAGGTCTTCAATAGCTATGATCCAGTGGCTTGCCTCCTGTGGGTTACAACCGACGTCAAAAGAAGGCGGCTTCAACTTTAGGAACTCCTGAAGCGCCTTCACATTGCTGCCACTACCGCAACCAAATCCACCTACTGGCACTACAATGGTACTCCCGGTCTTAAGTAGCAAGGTCACAACCTGCTGCACTATATTGGCGATGTATCCCTGTGGAGGCTCCCCTGGAGGAGTGCTTCACACTACTCTTTGTGGTGGCATACTGAGAAAATAAACACCAAGCTAATCAGAGTCCATCACACTCATATCGCAGTTATCACAGACGCCCAGACATGCAGTCACCCCACAAACACCAGAGAAAGCCAAAATCCGGTTCTGATACCACTAAATGTAACGACCCCAAAAACGGGCTGGTTCTAAGGCCGTTACATGCCGCATATATACTACTTAAAAACGCAAGGCTCTAAGCAAAGATGAACTCAAAATGTAGAATATAAATACTTGCATTAACAAAATCACATGTTTACAAAGGATCTAAACGAAGTATAAAGTCGATACAAGGGCCCGAATGCTACATAATGTCAAAAGTGTATAGCGCCAAGTGCATAAACGATAACGAAAATATAAAGCTAAATTCTAAAGGTAAAGAGACCTTTCGCTCAGACAATCTACAATGTATATATATAAAGGGGTGATGAAATACCCTAAACTTATAAAGGGTGATTAAATAATTCTAATATGGTAATTGAGGGCCTAATAGTGCCTACAGAATTTTGGTAAAGAAAATGAAGCCAAAAGAAAAGAGAAAACGCTTAAAAGGCATAAAACGCAAAAATGAGCATTATATGACTATAGGAGGAATACAACCTTGGTCAGGGTCCTAGATGGATTCCTAAGGCTTAGTTATGCCTAATAGATATACGAGAACAACTCCAGAAGAAAATGGATCCATAAAATGGATTACAAATGCTAACGAAGCTTTAAAGAAGGTTTTTTCGAGAAAACCCGAAAACGTGAATTTAAGTGGTCAAACAGACCCGTAAAAATTATTGTTGAGTACATCACTATAATTTAACATTAATGGAGGCTTAAGAACCATTAAAACTGAAGAAATGAGAAAATTCCAGAAAACGGGCTCCGGTGAGTCAATAGTGTAAAAACAGGAACATTTGGGGTGTTAATTGTAATAAGAGCAAAATGCTCCTCTTTCCTTGTTATTAAAAAGCTGGAACTCTTACTTGTGGGTGTGGGGGCACATTTTTCTCACCCTTTCCTAACTCTCTCACACACTAAAGGACAAAAAGAATAAAGTAACAAAAGTAAAAAGGGGGTCTTGGAATCCTCTATCCTCCCATTCCCCCACACTCACGTTGGCAGCCCTCTCTCACCAGCCTCCTCCTTCAGCCTCTAATGGCTATTCCATTTCCATCCTTCTAGCCCTCTCTTCTTTGTCATTTTTGAAGGCTCAAATCTAGTCCAAAGGCTTCAAAAATTACACCACTAGATTCCTCTCTCCTTGGAGATTAATTCCCTCTTTTAAAATCATAAATCATCACTTTCATCTCCATGGCTGAAGCTCATTTGATGGCTTGAAGAACACCATTGTGAGATCCTTCAAATCCTTGTTACTCTAAGGTAAAAAGAAACTAAAAAACTCTCTTTCTAGTCTTCCTTTTCACAACCGAAAATTCCAAGCTCATGAACCTCTAGCTCTTCTTATTCCAGACGGTTCCTAGCTTTAAGAAAGGTGCTATAATCTTGTTATCTTGCTGTTCAAAACATCACCAAGAAGTTTCAAGGTAATACTCCCTTAGAGCTTTAAATGCTCTCTTGTATATTACGGTTTAATTCTTAAGTTTGGAATTGACTAGTGCTGAATGCTGTGTTCCCTTAGGCGGTTGTAGCTTGGCCAATTTGAAATAAAAAAAAAAGAATACAAGAACAAAGAGGAAAGGAAGAACAAGAAAGAAAGAAGAGGATAATTGAAAAGAAACTTGGAAGATTAAGGTAAAAAGCTTACCTTAAAGTTTATTTCGATTGCCTTAGAATTTGGGATGGGTAAATAAATTAATGAACCCAAAATGTGAGGGCTAATGTGGTTGGTTGAAGTTAGAAAGAATTTGGGAAATTGTTGTTTGAATTAAGGGCTTTAGAGCCAAGTCATTTGAATATATGTATATATTGTTGTTTGATGAAATTTTGATTGAGTTGGGTGCTGGTAGGACCCTTTATGGGTGTTTTTAGTTTTGAATTGGTTTAGGTGAGAAATGGTGCATTTGGGCAATGTTATATTTATAGGTGAACTATGGTGAAAATTCGGTAGAAACCGAAGGAGTTTTAGGTGATGAATAAGAGAAGAATGACCTAGGGTTAACTAGGTGTATGTAGGAATTGATTTGGTGGAAGTAATCACCCTTGGATGGTAGTTGAAGGAGCATATTGAATGGTGCAAAAATTTGTAGCATAAAGGATGTTTTGGTGTCTTGAATTCTTAGGAAAGACCTAGTGTGGGTGGCTTTGAAAATGGAAGAATACACTTGGGCAATGAAGTGCAAATGTCTATGAAGGATTTGGAATGGCCATATTGGTAGAGAACAAAACAAAAGTTGTCAATACAATTTATAGGAATGCACTAGTGTGCAAAAGTGCAAAAATGAGGGTTGAAATTGTAGAATTGGGCATGAATTGAACAGCGAGTTTGAGCAATGATTTGAGAAGGTTTAGAGCATGTTGAAGGTGTTATAACATGTTTGGAAACACGTGGAATGATTTGGAAAAGATTGGGTGAGGATTAAGGTGAGTTTAGAGTTCAAAAACTGTAAAATTTGACAATTCCAGGGTTGGTCCGGGTTTATAAATCGGTACAAAAACCCGGACCACCTCAAAAACATGCCAGAATATCGTCACAAGGGTTGGTCTGGCTTTATAGCCCTGGACACATACCCGGTCCACATAGAAAACAAGGCAGAAACTGATTTCTGGGATTGGTCCGGGTTTGTAACCCCGGACACAAACCCTGACCAGTGTGAAAATGCAACAGAATGTGTTTTTAAGTGTCCTAATGAAGAGGAATTGATTGGGGATGGTTGTTTAGGACTTGTTTGGTTACCTATAAAGGTCCTTGGAAGTATAAACAAAGTTTAGAAGTGAATGAGGAAGTTGGGTCCTTAAGGACATATGAGTAAAACTAAGAATAATGGGATAACGGGGTTAACTACGGGAGTATTAGTTATTTACATACCGTAATACCTTAATGTTAATAGTAACATTTGAAATATTATTAGTGGATCGAGTAAGACCCGAGGAACGTAAGGTGACACGGTAAAGTTAAACCATGGTGAAAGGTATGATTTTCTCATGCCATGTATGCTAACCGGATTACACTGATTTGTGTGCTTTGTGCTTGTTTGCCGACCTAATCAAGATAAAAGCTTGAAAATGATTTATTGCTTTGATTGTATATCTTGATGCATGATGTGTGTACTAACCACCCTTGTTTGATTGTGCGGTCTAACTTAGCGTTATAGACCGACTTGTAATGGAGTAACGAATGGTTAGTGACTCGTAGAAGGAGTCGTTTCGCAAAATAATGAAAACATGGAAACACACGAAAACTATCGAATCAATAATAACGATAAGACAAACTTATGAACTCACTAGACGTGAGAGAGAGCTGTACGGTATTAGTAAACACCTGATAACGGTTAGAGAACCGAAATGAACAATCCAGGAACTAAACAATAGTGGAAAGAAATGACAAAACCTCTATTAAGAGATTGTTGATAGTTCAAAGACATGAACTTTTAAGAAAAGTAAAAGAATGATAAGGGACCATCAAACTCCCTTAGAAAAGTATTCAACCTACAATAAGAGGAAGAGACCAATATGAGAAAATGGCCTGAACATGAAAGTATTCGATAAGTTGGGGAAACCCTTAAATCTGAGAATACTAGACGTTGAGAAAATTCCTTAAGCTATTAGATGATATCGAGAGAGATACTTATAGGCTAATCTATATGATCACACTATAACTCTGAGAGAGGAGTATTTGGGAAATTGAGTAGTCCGGTAGAGATACAAACATTTGAAAATTTGAGGAGCTAAGTGTATAGTTCCGTTTGATAGTCGAACCTTCCCACTACGCTAGACCTGGAGTAAGGTCGATACCCGGGAAGTAAGACTTGTATTTGAAAGCCCGGTGGTGAGTCTTGTGTATGACTCTGCCCGGAGGTCATGGGTAATGACTTAAAAGATATCCATTTGAGAATTTGAGAATTGAACTTGAGAATTTAAGATTTGAGACTTGAGAATTTGAGAATGGAGAATAGAATTGAGAATTTGAGAGTTGAAGATTGAGAATTGAGAATTGAGAATTGAGTTTGAAGTAGAGAACTTTGAGAATTGCAGAACTTGAATTAAGATTGAGAATAAGAGAGCTTGAGTAAGAGTAACCCAAGAGAGTGGGTAAGACAATGAATAAGTGACTAAGGCATAGTAAGGTAGAAACCCTCAAGGCCTAAGAGCGAGATGAAATAAACTCACTACCTTGATGTGTTAGTTAGTGGTTGTATTCTATGCCGAATAATGTTTGGACTATTGTATATGTCTAATGTATTGCTATCTTGTATGATGATTGAATTGAAATGAATCCCATGCTCTCGACATAGTAGTCGGCGTACCCCTGTTACCACGAGGGGTATGCGAATTTCATACCAGCAATTCGTTGAGCCCCTTGGGGCACCGTTTTTACTTACAGGTACTTGGAGCCGTTTACCGTTTGAGAGTAGGACGGGGTTGCTACTTAAGCATGGGCATTTAATTTTAGAACTATTGTACTTATGTTGTAATTGTTGGATTGTAAGACCGAAATGTTATCGGTAAAGTTTGGGAATTGTAGTAGACTCAATATAGTATTGAATTGAAGTTTGTATTTGGATTGTGATTTGATTAAAGATTGGAATGTATTATTTGGTATAGAGTACTCGGTATATTTGTTCATCAGACAAATATTGAAATTGGATATTGTATTGGGATTTGGCCTTGTTAGACACGTGGGTGACTAACGACATTGTATCACCCACCATTGGAGTAAGTATTCCGCTGCTTTGATATTGGTAATTAAGACTTATCAGGAGATAATGACTGGTTAAGCGGAAGGGGTGTTCCAAAAAGTGGTATCAGAGCGAAGTATCGCTCTGATGATTGAAATGTCGAGTTTAGGAAATACCGAGTTAGAATTAGAGGCTTAGGGCTAAGGGTTAAGTGTTAGCGTGAGAGGTACGCTAGATAGGAACTTCCGTGTGAACCGGAAACCTACAATAACCATACCCGCCCTCCACAACCCACGTTATAAGTTAGGACAAGAACGCTAGAGAGATGGAAAAACCTCTTTTACTCGGGAAGACTCGATCTGGCAGTTACAAATAAACCTTGTAAGAGGAAGAACCAGTCATACGGTAGATTCCAAGAACTGGAAAACCCGGAGATGGTTCACATTGAACAAAAATAACCACGCTTATTAGCAGGAGATTGAGAATCCTAACCATAGGATAATGAAATTTACTGCACCATGGGGTGACGTGCTTCACAGTGCTAGAACCATGCGCAGCCGGCAAGAAGGGAAGCGCAACCCCGCAAAGAAGCGAAAAGGTGAAGTAACAAAACCCGAGACAAGAGAGTCTGCAGACTGCAAACGCTTGATGATAACGTCAACGGTATACAACCGACTAAGGAATTAGTCAAGGTTGGATAACTCCAAACCTACAATGCCGAAAGGCAGTAATACACGAATAACATAGTTTAGACAACTATGAGAGTATTCATAAAACTTACACCAACAGGACTACGACATAGCTCCTAAGGATTAGTCAAGCCTCGGTAACCACCGTAAAGGCATGTGAACGAGCAACGAGGTAAGGTGCACAGAGAACCCTAAGGATCGGGAAAGCACCCAAATTAACGACAACCTTGTCAAGAACATTTTGAGGCTACTCAAGAGATTGAGCACTAAGATCAAACAGTCGATGGAAGAGTCAATAAAACCACCAAAAAAGAATGAAGACAACACCATAACCGGTATATGATAACCTGAAAACCGACCTACCCGCGCACTTGCCAAGGCAAGTGCAGCAACCATAGGGCTATTTGGAAAACATTAATGACCAACAAGTACTTACTAAAGTACCACCATGACAGTGAAGCAAATGTAGGATCACCAGTCCTAAGGATTGTAAGAAGGGAACTTTAGAAAGGCGTAACGGCATAACCAACACCTGAAAGGAACATACCAGTCAGCGAGAAGCTAGACTTGGCCAAGACCTCAGACATGGTAACATCATGGAAAATTTTTATTTCAAACTCAAAACTTTCCTTTCAAACCCAAACATTCCTTTTAAAACCTCAGATTTTAAAACCAAACCAGAGAACCACAGTAAGATATCATAGAACGATACTAGAGGAGTTGACAATAGAATACTTCACCTAGGAGTGTGACGAGCACTACGAGTGTACCCAAATACGGGATGTGTGATGACTGCACTCCGAAGGAGCTTGCGTGCCTGACAGACCATTTATGAGTTAGTCAAGTAAGTGGTAATGTACCAATAAAGTACCCCACGTATGTATACAAGTAGTGTACGAAACACAGGAAGTAGTCGACTCCGTTCTACGGACTGTGAAGTAAATTCAAGACAAAACGGTTGAATACCTCGAACGACCAAGAAGGAACTCAGGTAAGCTCACGAAGCTAAAGGACTCAACAACTCACTCCAGGAGAATGATCAAGAGTTAGGAAGTGCAGGAAGCACAAGCAATTGAGCAAAGACATTAGGCATGTCTCGAGAATCTAGAAGTAATGCACGATAGCTGAAATTTGTGCCAGTCTAAACACATAAGGCAAATGCCTAACGTTAACACATCAATGTTCAATTAACGGGATAAATACCCAAAATGAGCATATAAGGTATCGGAGAATACCATTCACCACCGAAGAGGATATCAAACCAATCAAGAACATAAGGAAAGTATCCATGGTCTACCCTAAGAACGAGAGGCGTTATAACCCTAAATGGGACAATATGAAATTCAGAACCCAAAAGCGGAGTAATAAAATGAACACACCCAAAGTGTGAGCCAAAAAAATGGCATCACTTAACAACACCCAGGAGCAATCCTTGAAGTGGGTCGAACGAAGTGTCGTGATGAGAGCACAAGAGCTAGAACGAACACTCGGTTAAAACACCGAAGGGATCCCACTTGACAGGGTATACCCTAAATTAATAAATGGTACCGGTCAATATCAGGATACCTAAGGGCCTCCAACGAACGGAAGCATGATGCAATAACCCATGCACGAAGCCCAATATTACCTCCAAACCAATTGATTGTGTACAGAGAAATAGGAAATATGTGAACAGCCTATGATGAGCAGAGCTCTAGGCAACGTGGTTAGTAAGGCATGAACCTACTATAATACATAGATCCAACAATTACAAAACCTACCATGAACCATATGGAGAGTTACCATGAACAGCACCAATGAAGACTATTAACAACTAACGAACGGGGATACCACTCGTATCATGGGACCGCAAGAGCAGTGAACATTTTAAGTCCAAAGAAGAGGATGTCAGCAGTAGATGTCTAGAAATACATCTCTTTCAGAACTACTATTGTAGTGAAACC
Organism: Limonium bicolor; assembly: GCA_023374045.1. Taxonomy (NCBI): domain Eukaryota; kingdom Viridiplantae; phylum Streptophyta; class Magnoliopsida; order Caryophyllales; family Plumbaginaceae; genus Limonium; species Limonium bicolor. The sequence goes on along the minus strand of CM041783.1, from coordinate 104,038,825 downwards.
TGAGCATATAATTACTGCCAAACAATTACTTGAACAAGATAAAACCGAAATAAGCTTTGATAACAAATATCAAAAACCAAAGAGTAATTAGTTCAGAAGAAACATTGTATGTGTATAACATAAGTGTAAAGTTAATAACGCTCAAGGAGCTCATAAGTAGAAAGAATAGCATATTCTGGAATCAGCCAAATAAACGGAGAACCATTGTATAAGTGGTGGACATATATGAGCAGAAGCTAATGTAGTAGCGGATGCCATGGAAACCAAAGTGGTAAGTAAATACGAACATGGTGCACAGTAAGTGACCACTGTATCTGAATAATCACCCACTGATATAGAGATGTTAAACATGAGATGGTAGACAGACCCGGCAACAAGCCAGAAGTCTGTACCATGCGATGAAAGATGTCACAGAAGAGGCAATGTGCACTCCTATTGCAATTGCACAAGGAACTAGAAGTGTATCTTGAGAGGATCAAGTTGATAAGTGAAGTAATAAACATCGGGACAAGAGTAACCAATTGATATATAACTAACCGTACTGAATACAGAAGATGTACAAACATACCAACAAACATGGCACAAGCCAGTTAAACGAAAGCTTAGAAACAAACCGTGTGGCCTTTGGCCAAAGAAGCACGAAGAAGGGTGGAAACACCAACAGTCACAAGAAGTGAATTCCATCGAAATAAAAGGGGATAGAAACTTATGATAGTCATAAGGACCGATGCATAGAAAATGTGGGGTCATACAAGTAAAGAACACCGGTACAGAACTAGATAAGTAGGCATAATCCAGAAGCCACTAACAACAGAGGAAGCACTACATACTAAGTAGTGGCTCAACACCGCACATCGGAAGAACAAGTAAATAATCACAGAAGTACACAATAGGATGTATAACGGATCTCCAAGAGCTGGATAGAAAATCCAAAGCTCATTGAGTTCGCGTACAGTAAGAAACACCACGCTTGATTGATAAACATTACTCCCAAATAAAAAAGGAATAAAAGGGTAATGTATAATACATTAAGAAGAACGGTGTTATACCCAAAATTTTGACCCCCTGGTTAGGGTCTACGAGGTACTGGTGTTGTGGGAGGCATTTTAATCAAGCGGTGAGGGATCCCGGCCCGATCGGCACGTTCCATGGCATGGGGAGCAGCTTCGTCACTTTCAGGGGCGTTTTGGTAATCTTTAAAGGCTCCTAAGACCTCTTGTAAGCTTTCTCTCTCCTCCAAAGGATGCACAAATCAGCTTGAAACGCTTTGATATTTTAACCCATGATAGAGGATGACATTTTAAGCATAATGGCGTTGGAAGTTTGATTTTTCGAATTTCCAATAATTTTCTAGAAATTTCTGACTGAATCTGACGAGAAATTCAATTTTAAAATATTCCAACATTTAAAAAATCCGATTCCACTTCAGAAAATTCATAATTTCCATCCTTGACACGTGGTTAAAATTTCACAGCAAAATTCCTTTGGGAAGTCACTTAACTAAAATATCGAAAAATCTTACTTTTACTAGATTTTCTTTATCTTTAAGAAAGTCTATATAAGGGGATAGGTTTTTGGATAAAATCAGAACTTCATATGCTCAAGGACCCTAGAGAGTCAGAAAAGATAGCCTCCTCTCTCTCTCTCACGTTTTCCAACACCCGGCCACCCAAATCATACCGAAAATCCCCCGAAATCACCATCTAAACACGTTTTCCAACTCCCAAAGCACCAATAATCATCAAAACCCCACAAAACACCTCCAAAACGTGAAGAACAGCAAGAGCAACCAACAACCAGAAGCTTGGGTCGAAATCCTCTCGGGTCTGCCATCAACGGAGCACTCGACGAATCCCGGTGTGAAGAAACGTTGTGAATCCGAAGGTAAAACAGGTAGAGACTCCACTTCCCTAATTCACCACGGTATTATCTGTCTGCCTCAAAATTTGGGCTCAAACTAACCTTCGTACGCTTCTGTATTGCTGTTTATTCAAGCTTCTGTCCAATAACTTGTTTACCAAGTTTCGTGCATAATTCGAATTCAAATTGAGAACTTTCGATCACTAACGCATTGTACATCTTTCAGGCTACACACCCATAAAATTTGAGCCAAAAACACCTTCGGGAACAGCCTTAACGCCGCCGTCCGAGGGCGGTCCGCACCCACGGACGTCATGTCCGGGGTCCCGGACTCCTGTCCGTAAGCCCGGACGCCCACGGACGGCGGCGAGTTTTTTAAATTTTAAAAATTTAGGTTTTTCTAATAATGTCCGGGCCCACGGACGGCCTGTCCGTGGCCCCGGACTTTACAATTTTCTGTTTTCTATTTAATTCGACTTTTATTTTTCATATAGGTTAACTAGGGTCCGTGGCTCGGACATTAGGTCCGTGGCCACGGACGGAAACAAAATTGACCTAATTCTGCCTCCGAAACCCTAGTTTAGGTCTTTTAAGTTCACTTTAACTTTCTGTCAAAAAATGCTAAAAAACACAAAAAAACAGAAGCTCGCGCACTTAGGTTAAAACGACTCGTAATAAGCCGTAAATAAACCAAGTAGAGGAAAAACGACCTAGGAAGGGTAATGAAAGTAATTGAACCCTAAATAAGTCGAATATCAAGCCCCCGAACCCGAACTCTCCTTTCCTAATTTGATCTAGGTTAAAATTAGGTGGCGACTCATAATAGGTTCCAGTGAGCTAGCTTAGGTTTTAATAATTTTGTTTTATGACATAGTTATTAATCTTAGGTTATAAGTGGACCTAAAACCCGACTAGATCCCAATCAATTTAATAACATAGGATAGGGTTTAAAATCGAGGCTCACAGACTGGCGACTCTTGGGGACAACTTCTTAATTTTAACTTGTTTAATTTTAAGAAAGAGGGCTTAACTCGAAAATTGTTTATTTATGGCTTTAATACTTTGTTCATTTACTTCTGTGCGCACTTTAATTTCTGCACCTTTGCATCATGTGAGAGCGAGGGTCCACACAAACCAGTTTCACCCCGGGACCCATCTAGGGTCCCCTGTCAGGGACTCACACCTTTTAGGTGATGTGAATAAGCGGGGGAAAAGAGGAGGATGTCGTCTAACCACATCCCCTTAATACCTGGGCCTTAGCCCCAAGCGTTTTCCTGGCAGTGTCCTTACCCAGCCCATTGTTTGGTCAGTCAAAGACCCGACCGTAGACGCACACCTTTAGGTGATGTGAAAAAAGTGGGGAAACCCAAAGAGAATAGCGTGCAAGCCCTATTCCTTTGTGGCGACCTGGGCCCAAGCCCCAAGCACCTCTCCGGATCGATCCATACCCAAATTGATTTAACCGTCAAGTGAGGACATGTTGAATTTGTGTGGGCCTTGTTTGCTTGTATGATCGACCCATTACCTATCCTAGAGATTGACAGGAACTTCTCCTACATTAACCTAGCCCAACCGAATTGGCGGCTCTACTTGTTTGCGGCCCAGAGGCCCTGTTTGGTTTAACATGTGAGTCGTTCGGGCTTCGGCCCAAAAGCTTAGACTTAGGTGATTTCTCTTCTGGCCCAATTTGAATTATCCAATTAGTTCTAGGCCCAAAAAAAAAGGAAATCCACCTGGACTTGAAATAACCCACAAGTTCTGAAAAATATCTTTTTCTGCTTAACAACCATCTTCTCTGGCCCAAGGAAAGTTAGGCCCATTTGTGGTTTAGGGACCATTCCAGCCCATGTGCTTTACTCCAGGCCCAAACACATTCCGGCCCAAGGGCTCATTCTAGACTAGGTAAACTTCTTATTTGGGCCCTAGCCCCAAACCCTAGATCTAGGTTCACCTCTCAGGCCCAATCAAAGCCATCTGTCTAGATTTCAGCCCAAGTTCCAGTTCATAAGATACTCCAGCCCAAACACCTCATTCTCTGGGTATCCTGGCCCACTTGCTTTCAGCCTAAGTCTGTTTCGATCTATCTTGTGAAGCATCATGTTTCAGCCCACTTCCTTTTGTTAGCTAATAATGGACACCTTGGACACAGGTAGACTCAAGCCCTAAGTACGGTCCAATCGACATGGAAGCCCAGCTTGCAATTTTGGAACAAAGGCACATGGCCACCATTGAAGCCATGGAGCAGAGGCATAGTGCTGCCATGGACGCCGTGGAATCTAACTACGTTGCTGTTATCGAAGAGTTGAAAGCAAAAGCTCTTTCCCTCGAGTCCGAACGTCAAGCTCGGGATGAGTTAGTGGACAGGCTTCTCAACACCCTTTATGAATGCATTGAAGTTGGCTCCATTAGGGTCCGAGGATCGGAGGGGAATGTCAAAGAAATTGCTACAGAACTCAGGAAAGTGATCAGACAACCAGGAGCAGCAACTTGCATCCAAAGCTGCACCCGTAAGAGAACCAGGCAACATGAGGAAGACAGTGATCGACAGTCAAGAGGACCTGGTTGGAGCGTTGGGACAGTAGAACCATCCCGACAGAGTTCTCGACAGAGAGAGTTTACAGACATCGGCCGAACACCAAGACAAGCACTTGAAGAGCTTCGAGGAAGATATCCGATGCAACCGCTCGCCCTGAGGCCAGGAACTACTCATTTGGGGAAGGATCTTAATCAATTTTGTCACTTTCATCAGCTGCCCGGTCACGACACTGACCACTGCAGGGCCCTACAACACAGAATCCAGGATCTGATTGACCAAGGGCTCCAATTCTAAGAACATGGTGGGGAGCGCAGAGCACGCGTGCCCAGGCATCATCAGAAATGTTGTTTTTTAGTGTTTTTCTCATTAAATGCATTTCTTTTCTTGATTAGTTGTCTTTCAACTTTTGTAGTAGTTAGTTCCCTTGAATCATTTTCGGTAGTTTTCCTGAGTTTGTAATTTCCAACATTATTCTTTTTGTTGAATAAAACATAATTCCTTTTTCATTTATTCGAAAAGACTTTAAAAAAAGAGTACTCACATCTTTCAAGGATCACGAGTAATCATTTTCTGACTATGCAATGGAACGACTTGTCTCTTGTTTCTAAAAATTTCAACATGCCTAACCAAACACCACAACTCACCCCATAATATCCAAACAACCCACAATGAGGTTCAAGGCCCACATCTATCAAACTGTTGTTACAAACCCCAAATCAATACTGGGGGCAATCCGAGTTTAGGATCATTGTCTTCGAATCTTTCGTTTAAATATGCGAACAAGTCTCAGAGTGAGAATTCACGAGAGTGTCTTGAGCGGAAAAACCATGAGTGAACGAGCGTGTCATTTTTACACGACTCCGGTGAGTCCACATTCAAAGGTGAGGTAAACGGTATAACTCTGACCGAAGAGATAATTTGTAAATTTACGCTTAGACCTGTGAAAAGTAACAAAGAACGGATATACGACTATCAGGAATGACGAAGCACCTAGGTACAGCACCACATAGCCAAAAGCTTGTAAACCCTGTCATTAAACCCTAGGCACCCCCGCTGAGCCTTTCATATATCCCTTTTCGATATTATGAACTCCACAAAATAACCCAGCCAATGATGAATGTCCGACCCGGTGACCAAAGGAGGCGAGGAGCCCGACTCTCAGATAACATTCTCATCAGTCCGAAGAAGCAATGCCGCTATCAGCATGACAAAGTGATCCGCAAATGGTCCTAGAGTGACACAGGATCCAAAGAGCTCACATCAAAACAGCTCTCGAAGCCCAAAACCGGGAAACACAAGAACCCCGAGGGCAAAGTCAAGAAAGGATAAAGAAAAAAGGCAAACCCGAAGTGCCTCGAAGAAATCCAAATGACAAAGAGAAGAGAAATGGTGTAAAGGACAACTTCAAAGTCCAAGTCCAGAAGCTCAAAAACAACGACAACACAAAGCAGCTAGACGACTTCAAGACAAGGAAGATGAATCCGAGAGAAGACACAAAGTGCAGCTTTGGTCACCCCTTTAAACTCCACATACCTCAAACATCCCTCCATGGTCCCATTGTCTTGCATCACACCCCATGGCCACGTTATAAGCCTCAAAGACTTCCGACTTGGTAGTTGTGTATCCAATCACGTGAAAGTAACAGATCGAATGCGTAAATTCATCAAATATCAAATTCAATGGTCTAGAAGTTGTGACCGTAAGTGAGAAACGAGTGTAAACACCAAACACGTCGAGTGTAGGTTAGGAAGCACCAAATCAGAACATAAGCCTTGACCCTGTGAGGACGAGACTCATTCGCACGTTTGATCAAAGAAAATACTGGGGCAATCGATCAGAACGATCGATTGCCATGAACTCTAGCTCATATTGTCTTAAGGGAAAAATACTGGGGGCAATTGTTGGCTCCAACAATTGCTATGACAACACCAATTGGAACCCAAGGCTTAAGCATCACCACCACCATCCCACCAAGGCACACATAAGCCCTTACCACCACATCAAACACCTCAGGCCCACATAAGCCCTTACCACCACATCAAACACCTCAGGCCCACATAAGCCCTTACCACACATCAAACACCACAGGCCCACATAAGCCCTTACCTTCACTTCATACACCACACAGGCCCACATAAGCCCTTACCTTCACTTCATATACCACACAGGCCCACATAAGCCCTTACCTTCACATCATACACCATACCCCACCGGCGGCATGTTCATCTCGTAGGAGATAAATTACAAGTCCGAAGTCTATAGTTAGGAAATGATGATTCACTTTCCTTTTCACTAAACAGAATTTTCTCCAAACAACAATTTCTTGTCTTGAACAACTTTCCTTTAAACACTTCGGTTTCATAAACCTCATCATGGCCGCATTTGGCACACTTTCTAGCAATGTCTTGCTTTGGACAATTTTTGATCCTTAACATTGCCATGTTTGGCACATTTTCCAATGATTTCTTGTTTTGGACAAGTTTCCTACATACACTTTGATTGTATTTTACATGCACATCATCTTTGCCATGTTTGGCACTTTCATAATCAACTTTCATTATGATCATTTGCATAAAGATAACCTTGCATCCGTCCGTACGAAACTCCTCATCATAGACCAGAGATACAGATTCTCACCCCGAAGATACAGATTCTTCAGAGATACAGATTCTCACCCCGAAGATACAGATTCTTCAGAGATACAGATTCTCACCCCGAAGATACAGATTCTTCAGAGATACAGATTCTTGCCCCGAAGATACAGATTCTTTAGAGATACAGATTCTCACCCGATCAGAGATACAGATTCTCAGCCGAAGATATAGACTCTTCAGAGATACAGATTCTCAGCCGAAGATACAGACTCTTCAGAGATACAGATTCTTGCCCCGAAGATACAGATTCTTTAGAGATACAGATTCTCACCCGATGAGAGATACAGATTCTCAGCCGAAGATACAGACTCTTCAGAGATGCAGATTCTCAGCCAAAGATTCAGATTCACCAAAGTAGATGAACTCAACCTCAGGCTCATCACGAACCTGATTTCCTACCATTCCACTTAGGCACCCATAGGTCCTACTTTACATTCGTCAATTTACGCACACATCACATCAATCTCATTACATCTCCTTTCATTTTTAGGTTCCCGACACCTTATAATGCTCGGCGTAATCCATTCAACTTCAGGTTCCCGACACCTTATAATGCTCGGCGTATTCCATTCAAATTTTAGGTTCCCGACACCTTATAATGCTCGGCGTAATCCATTCAACTTCAGGTTCCCGACACCTTATAATGCTCGGCGTATTCCATTCAAATTTTAGGTTCCCGACACCTTATAATGCTCGGCGTAATCCATTCAACTTCAGGTTCCCGACACCTTATAATGCTCGGCGTATTCCATTCAAATTTCAGGTTCCCGACACCTTATAATGCTCGGCGTAATCCATTCAACTTCAGGTTCCCGACACCTTATAATGCTCGGCGTAATCTATTCAGCTTCAGGTTCCCGACGCCTAATAATGCTCGGCGTATTTCATCCAGCTTCAGGTTCCCGACACCTTATAATGCTCGGCGCGTATTCCATTTAATTTAGGTTCCCGACACCTTAGATGCTCGGTCTTGATTATTCACTCTTAGTTCAGTGCACTTTTCACATTTTAGGTAGTCAACGCCTTAATCGCTTGACATCATCACATTCATTATAGGTAGTCAACGCCTTAGAATCGCTTGACATCATCTCATTCGTCATAGGTAGTCAACGCCTTAGAATCGCTTGACATCATCACATTCATTATAGGTAGTCAACGCCTTAGAATCACTTGACATCATCTCATTCGTCATAGGTAGTCAACGCCTTAGAACCGCTTGACAACATCACATTCATTATAGGTAGTCAACGCCTTAGAATCGCTTGACATCATCTCATTCGTCATAGGTAGTCAACGCCTTAGAACCGCTTGACAACATCTCATTCATTGTAGGTAGTCAGCGCCTTAGAACCGCTTGACATCATCTCATTCATTGTAGGTAGTCAGCGCCTTAGAATAGCTCGACACAACTTATCAGTTTTCTGATAACATGCAGGGTCTTGGAAACATTTGAAATTTTGGGGAATCACTCAGGCATCAACTAGCCTTCTCACTTTCATTACAAAGTCTAGTTGACGGGGGGCAATCTGTTATACCCAAAATTTTGACCCCCTGGTTAGGGTCTACGAGATACTGGTGTTGTGAGAGGCATTTTAATCAAGCGGTGAGGGATCCCGGCCCGATCGGCACGTTCCATGGCATGGGGAGCAGCTTTGTCACTTTCAGGGGCGTTTTGGTAATCTTTAAAGGCTCCTAAGACCTCTTGTAAGCTTTCTCTCTCCTCCAAAGGATGCCCAAATCAGCTTGAAACGCTTTGATATTTTAACCCATGATAGAGGATGACATTTTAAGCATAATGGCGTTGGAATTTTTATTTTTCGAATTTCCAATAATTTTCTAGCAATTTCGGACTGAATCTGACGAGAAATTCAATTTTAAAATATTCCAACATTTAAAAAATCCGATTCCACTTCAGAAAATTCATAATTTCCATCCTTGACACGTGGTTAAAATTTCACAGCAAAATTCCTTTGGGAAGTCACTTAACTAAAATATCGAAAAATCTTACTTTTACTAGATTTTCTTTATCTTTAAGAAAGTCTATATAAGGGGATAGGTTTTTGGATAAAATCAGAACTTTATATGCTCAAGGACCCTAGAGAGTCAGAAAAGATAGCCTCCTCTCTCTCTCTCACGTTTTCCAACACCCGGCCACCCAAATCATACCGAAAATCCCCCGAAATCACCATCTAAACACGTTTTCCAACTCCCAAAGCACCAATAATCATCAAAACCCCCCAAAAACCTCCAAAACGTGAAGAACAGCAAGAGCAACCAACAACTAGAAGCTTGGGTGAAATCCTCTCGGGTCTGCCATCAACGGAGCACTCGACGAATCCCGGTGTGAAGAAACGTTGTGAATCCGAAGGTAAAACAGGTAGAGACTCCACTTCCCTAATTCTCCACGGTATTATCTGTCTGGCCTCAAAATTTGGGCTCAAACTAACCTTCGTACGCTTCTGTATTGCTGTTTATTCAAGCTTCTGTCCAATAACTTGTTTACCAAGTTTCGTGCATAATTCGAATTCAAATTGAGAACTTTCGATCACTAACGCATTGTACATCTTTCATGCTACACACCCATAAAATTTGAGCCAAAAACACCTTCGGGAACAGCCTTAACGCCGCCGTCCGAGGGCGGTCCGCACCCACGGACGTCATGTCCGGGGTCCCGGACTCCTTGTCCGTAAGCCCGGACGCCCACGGACGGCGGCGAGTTTTTTTAAATTTTTTAAATTTAGGTTTTTCTAATAATGTCCGGGCCCACGGACGGCCTGTCCGGGCCAACGGACGGCCTGTCCGTGGCCCCGGACTTTACAATTTTTGTTTTCTATTTAATTCGACTTTTATTTTTCATATAGGTTAACTAGGGTCCGTGGCCTCGGACATTAGGTCCGTGGCCACGGACGGAAACAAAATTCGACCTAATTCTGCCTCCGAAACCCTAGTTTAGGTAGCTTTTAAGTTCACTTTAACTTTCTGTCAAAAAATGCTAAAAAACACAAAAAAAACAGAAGCTCGCGCACTTAGGTTAAAACGACTCGTAATAAGCCGTAAATAAACCAAGTAGAGGAAAAACGAGCTAGGAAGGGTAATGAAAGTAATTGAACCCTAAATAAGTCGAATATCAAGCCCCCGAACCCGAACTCTCCTTTCCTAATTTGATCTAGGTTAAAATTAGGTGGCGACTCATAATAGGTTCCAGTGAGCTAGCTTAGGTTTTAATAATTATTGTTTTATGACATAGTTATTAATCTTAGGTTATAAGTGGACCTAAAACCCGACTAGATCCCAATCAATTTAATTATCATAGGATAGGGTTTAAAATCGAGGCTCACAAACGGGAAGGGTGAACAAAACCTCAAGTTATCTGGGTCGCGCAACAGAAGCTAGTGGGCCCAGAATTTTAAGGTTTAACATACCTATTGAATGAATGGCTAATTATCAATGCCTTGAAGCCTCTCAGGCTAGAACCGAACCCGGTTATGAGTTAAACAAACTCCAATGAGAATTCTTGGTGCAGGGACTAACCAACAATATGGTTAAGACCCTTTGACCAGAATACATTGTATAATAGATCGCATGGAAGCTGAAACACTCCATGACGGCTGAACGCCTTTGATCAATGTCCAATTGTGGCATATGGTAGATTATGTGGGTGTATTCCTTTTTAAGGGGGGTAGAGCAAAAACCGTAAAGTGTATGTTTTACATAGTAAGTGCGTAAACAACAGTGTGCATAGTGCATAAGAATTTGTTTTGATGATTAGTACTTATGTTACATAAACATTTGTATTTACTCATTGTGCAAATATGGTTATTTGTGAGATTAAAAGTGGAAAGGAGTAGAGAAACTCCAGGGGAATGATAACCCCGATTGGTAATTGTGTGAGATATGAGTCGGTAAGAAACCAGCGCTGAGAAATGAGTATGTCTATGAGATATGTTGAGTATAAATCGGTATGAAACCGATGTTCAACCAAGTGGGAATTGAGTTCCCTAGGTGTCTTGATTTGATTTGATTTATGAATAATTGGAGGCTAGAGAATTAATTGGAGTTATGCTTTGAAATTTCTTAGGTAAGTATTTGGAATAAATTGAGTAATAATTGACGAGATGATTAATAAGTGAGGAAAAGAATTTTAGAAATTGGAAAATGTATGTCTTTGTGATTATGATTAGAAAGATTAAAAAGAATGAAGATGAAATAATGATTGACTATTTGTTTGTGTGAAATTGAGTGGGATGTGGACCTTGGTTTGCTAGCGAACAAGGGAAACCGAACACAAATTCGGGTGGGAGGATAGTTCAGCACCGATGCTGATCACATCGGGGTCGAATGACTCTTGAAACTCCCTATAAGTGGTCACAAGTAATAACGCTAGTAATAGAGGCAATTATAATAAATTGGAATTTGGAGTTATATTGAGTTTTCAAAATGAGTTTCCCACTAATTTTTGACAAAAAGGGATTTTCTTCAAACTTGATAATGAGGACCGGTTTTGAAACCGCTCCCACGGGTGCTTGTTGGACCTTCCCATGGCTAGGCACCGGTATCGGGTCGAAACCGAGGAAGTAAGACTAGTGTGTGAGCTAGTGGGAGTGATGATTAGTTTTGAAACCACTACAATGGACGAGCAACGGTACTAAGTGACCAGTAGGACGTTGGTAGTGTGTGTTTTGTATTTTTTCAAGGGCAGCGGGATATGAGTAGTCCAGTGTCAGTGTGGATGACCAGTGAGGCACCAGTATCTCACCTCCCTCCTTCCTCACCCACCGATTTCTCTCTCCCTCTCTCTTCTAGCTGCTGCGATTTGGAGCTCCACAAGAAGCTCTAATGGCTTCTCTTCTTCATCCTCATGCTCCACCCTCATGTAAGCTCCAAACTCAAAAATAATCACATATTTGTAATCCCCTCATCCTCCTCTATCATTCCCTCTTTTCAAAATTTGAAAAGGATGAGTTTCATCTCCATGGGTTTTCCCCATTTGGAGAGAAAAGCACACCATTGTGAAGCTTGGAGTCTCCTCTTTCCAACAAGGTAAAAATCTTCATGAAAGACTCAAGTTTTCTCTACCTCCTTGTGTAACCGATTTTTGCCCTTATTGTAATGCCTTGTTCTCTCTTTGTTTGAGCTTGGTTCAAATCTCCAATGGTGGAGGAACCCCCTTTGTATTCAAGGCGTGAAAACCTCTCTTGAAACTCCAAGGTAAAACCCTAACTTGTGGTAATTTAAACCCTTCATTTAATTAGTGGTGTTATAAGAGGTTAGAAGTTTAATTATGTTCTCCTTATGTAATTTGGGTGTTGGGATGGAGTTTGGTAACTCCATCCCCCACAAAAAAAAACCGATTTGGACAAGAAAGAGAGGAAGAGGAGGAATGGAAAAGAAATGGAGGAATCAGAAGCTCAAGGTAAGAGCTCCTACCTAATGTTAAATTCTATTGCATTAGAGTAATGAGAATGGGTAAAATATTTAAAGAACCCGAAACCTTGTACTAGTATTGAGGATTGTGAAGTTTGAGTATTTAAGAGCAAGTATTTGAATTGTAGGCTTTGGAGCCAAATGTGATGTAAATGTGTATTGAAATTGTAGATTGAGAAAGTATTGAGGAATGTATATTGTATGTGTGCTGGTAGAACCCTAGTGGTTTGGCTAGATTAGGAATGAGTTTGATGAGAAAGTACATATGAGGATAAGTGAGAAATGTATATGAACTATGGCAAAATTTTGGTAGGAATATGTACATGTATGGAGGACTTGGTGAATGGGAAAACCAAGGGTGTATGGGAGTTAGTAGAGATGTTTAATAACTATGAGTAGTAGTTGTGGTAAGAGAATGAAAGAATGAAAAATCTGTAGCAAGAGTTGTTGAATGGTGTTGGAGAAACTAGGAGAACTTATGTACATGACCTAGGGAGTGAGTGTTGGACTTCAAGAGGAGAGGAAATGCATTGTATGCCTTGAAAATGGCATTATGAGAGGAAATTATATATGGAGGAGGTAGGAACCAAAATCTGTAGCAAAGGGGTATTAAATTGCATTGTAGAACTAGAAAGAATTAGTGTGCAAGATTTGGTAAGAGTAGAGTTGGACTTGGGTATAGGTAATGTAATGGCTTGGAAATGTATTTGGGATGCTAGTAATGGTATTAGTAGTAGAAGTATTGGATGTGAGAATTGAGTTTTAAAATCTGTAGCATAAGTGTAACAAAAACTGTTACAAGTGTTGGAAAAAAAGTGAAGGGATTGTGTAAGTTGTTTGATGGATTTAGTAATGGATTTGGTGGATGAATTAAGGTGATTTAGAGGGCTTAATTAGTGCTAAACCGTGTGGGATTACATGTAGGAAGATTGGGGAAGAAATGGGTAAGAAAGGAAGTGAAAAACAAAATCTGTAGGAAGGTTCTGGACTGGTCCGACCCAGAGGTTGGGTCGGACGGTGGGTCGGACAGGCACAGACCACGGAACCAAAACCTACTGGAATGGTCCGACCCAGAGGTGTATGGGTCGGACGGAACAGTTCTGGGTCGGACGGGACAATTCAGAAGACGGAAAACTTACTGGAATGGTCCGACCCAGGGCTTGGGTCGGACGCTGGGTCGGACGACCCATAATACAAAAAATATATATATATATATGGAAGGTAATAATCATATGCATGTATATATATGGGTATGTACATATATATGGGACTTAGTATTACACCATTAATGTAACACTAATGGTAAAGGAATAAGTATGTAAATGGAAAACAAGTAAGAGGATTAATTAAGGAAGTTGAAAGTATAAGAACATTAAGTAAACCGAAGTAATGGGATAACGGGGTAAGAACGGGAGTAGTAGCTATGCATGTATTGTAGTGCTTAGTATTAATTGAACCATTTGGCATGTAGTCATTGGTTTGAGGCTAGGACTCAAGGGACAAGTAAGGAAGGAAGGAGCACAGGAACACCCGATAAAGTAAATCAACGGTGAAAGGTATGATTTCTTCATGCCTTGTATCCTAATCTGGTTACCACGATTTGTGTGCTTATTTGATCACCTAATAAGATAAATGCATGAATCGGACTATATTGCACTTACTTGTGCTTGTTTACATTGTTCTTGATATTTGTCTTGAACATGATAGTTTGTATAATTCATGAAATATGTGAATGATGATGAAGTGTATTGTATTTCGTAGTGTACTTGTATATTGTAATGTATTTTGTATGGATGTGTATATGAGCCTTGTATTGTATTATTGTGGCTTGAATGAATGACTTCTACTAATTCCTAACTACCTAACTCCTAACATAAGTAAGGAATAAATTGGAATGAGTAGAAGTCCGATATAGCTTCGGCCACGCGTGAGGATGAGGAGACACAAGAGGTTAGATCCGATTCCTGGTTCTTAAACTAGTCCACGGCCCAAATCCCTTAAATGGGTAGCATCCTGGATTGGTGAACCAAGTAAATCCCGGTGGTGGGACGGAGTAGTCCCCGGGCCGGAGGTCCCGACGACTTAACATGAGTAAGAGTAAGTAAGTAAGTATGTATGAGTATGAGCATGTATGCGTAAGTACTGTGGAGCGAGTAAAAGAGTAATCTTCACCCGATTAACCCGGGTGGACAAATGGAGCTAACACGTATGGTGTATTGTGCAAGGATTGTGTATGTAATGTGTATGCGCATTCCGGCGAAGGTAAGTATGGATGGTTGGCTTGTATTGTCTTCCGTGTATGTGTTGAACTGTATGAATGTATCCTTGTAAAGTATTGTATTAGTATGAATGAAAGCATGTATGTATGTATGTATTGTAAAATGAACCGCATGTATTCGACCAAGTGGTCGGCGTACCCTCACTAGTACGCAGGGTATGCGGTTATCATGCTCAGCGAAAGCTGACCCCCTCGGGGGAACGTTTTTAGTGTGCAGGTACCCGAAGAGGATATGGTCAAGGCACGAGACCGGCGACTACATTTGGATAGTAGGAGTAGAAGTAGAGGTTAGTTATACTTTAGCACCACCCCTTGACTTAGGAAGTAAGTAATTGTGAGGAATGGGGTAGATGTAGACTCTTAGTGAGTACATATGAACTTGGAAGAAGCATTGATTTGTATTGGGAACCTAGTAAACTCGGTTATGTATTTGTATTGTATGGTTTATGAAGGAGTAAAGTGTTGAATGGAACATTGTGTATTCGATTGATGAATGGAGTATGTGCTGTAGATGTGTAGTACTCGGGATTCCGGTCCATCAGTCCGATGCTGTATGTAGAAGTAGTAGCCTTGTTAGCCACGAGGGTGACTAACGGCATTGTATCACGCACTGTATGTAAGTATGTATCCACTGCGTGAATCTGGAAGTACGAGGAGATTGGACGGTAATGGCTGTATTAATGGTAGGGGTGTTACAAAAAGTGGTATCAGAGCGAAGTATCGCTCTGATGACTGGAAATACCGAGCTTAGGAATACCAAGTTAGGAATTAGAAGCTTAGGGCTAAGGGCTGAGTGTCAGCATTAGAGATATGCTAGTTAGGAACCACCGGTGAGTATCGGATACCTAGAATACCAGTCCCGCCCGCTGCAAACCCCATTGTATAACTTGGGAAAGGACGCCAGAGAGAAGAAAAGTCTTCTCATACTCGGGAAAAACCCGATCTGGCAGTTGTGAAGCAATCACACAGTAACAAGAACCGACATGTGGTAGATTCCAAGAATTGGGAGTCCCGGGTATGGATCCTAGTTGGACAAGAATACCCGCACTTAATAGCGGTAGGATGAGCACTCCAATCACAAGGAGGCTGCAACTTACAACAGCATGGGGTGACGTGCTCAGCAGTCGCGGAACCTAGCTAGCCAACCAACAGCGGGAAGGAAGCACTAAACGTGCAATGAAATTGAAAAAGGAGTAGTAATGGAACCCGCGACACAAGTCTGCGGAGCAGCAGTAGCTAAATAATACCACCGACGGTATACCAACTGACTAAGGACATTGTCAGAAGCGATTAACTCCGAAAGTACAACGCCAAAAGGTTACAATACCTGGCCGACATAGCTTACACAGCTACTAGAACATCCACGGGTTATAATCCGTTGAGGCTACAAGAGTAGTGCCTAAACAAGGAAGGCTCAGTAACCACCACAAATGTGTGGGAACGAGCCACAAGGAATGACACTAAACCAAATTGAACGGGAACCTCCAAGGAGTGGAGAAGTACCCAGATCTACAACAGCCATGTCTAGACCACCAAGAAGCTACCTGAGGGATTGAGTATACCAATTATAGATCAATAAGATCGAGGGAAGAGTCAACAAGACTAACAAATACGAGTGGAAACCATACCGTGATCGGTATAGGATTACTCAAAAACCACCAGTACCACGCACTTCCACGGAAAGTGCAGTAAGAACATGAATATGTGAAGGAGCACTAACACGTCACAAGTACATAGTAATGTGCGGTGACCGTAATGAAACAACTACAGGATCACACATCCTAACAACTAGAAGTATGGAACCTTGGGAAGGCTTAACGGCCCGACCCCTGTACTTAGTACATACCAGTCAGCAAGGAACTAGACTTGGTCAAGACCTCAAACATGGCTATGCCATGAGAGACTGCTTTTAACACCGAACCATAATTTTAAAACCCAAAATTTTAGTTTCAAAACCACAATCTTTTTCAAACCTTGGATTTTAAAACCAAACCAACAGAATTACGGTGAGTATCATGAAATGATACAAGAGGAGTTGACAATAGAATACTTCACCTAGGCGTGTGACAAACACTACGAGTGTACCCAATTACGGGATGTGGGACAACCGCACTCCAAAGGAGCTTGCGGGCCTAACATATAGTTAGGTAAGTGGTAACGTATCAACATGGTACCCCACGTATGTATACATGTAGTGTGCTACACATGGGAAGTAGTCGACTCCGTTCTACGGACCATCAGTAAGTTCAACCCAGGACAGCTGGACACCTCAGACGATCAAGCATAAAGGAACTCAGAGAATCCATCTGAAGATAAGGAATAAGGACTAGAAAGTGCAAATAGCCCAGACTAGTAAGTGTAGACATTGGGCATGTCTCAAGACATCAAGCAAATACATGACAGTTGGAAGGTATACCCAGCCTAAACACAGTAAGGCAATCGCCTAACGTGAACACCACAATGCTCAACAAACGGGACAGAGTTCCCAAGAGCAATTACAAGATTACCACAAATACAATCCATCATCAAAGAGGACATTTAAACCTAGTCTCAAGCACTAGGAGCAAGTATAGACGGTCTACCCAACGACGGGAGACGTTATAACCCAAAAGGGGAATAGCTTAAATACAATACCACAAGGCGGTATAGTGATAACATATCATAAACAGTAGCCGAATGTAACAGCATAACCTAACAACACCCAGGAGCAATCCTCGAAGGGTGTCTGAGTTAACACCAATCGAACAAAGTGTCATGGAGGGAGCACGACAACTAGAACGAATATTTGGTTAGGATACTGAAGGGATTTCACTTAACAAGGAATGCCCTCAGCCACCGAAAGGCACTGATGGACATCAGAATGCCTAAAGGGGGCCTCCTACGAACGGAAGCGTGATGTCACGACTTACCATGGAGCCCAACAATATCTCCAACCTATGATGGTATACAAAGAGTGGAACATGTATAAGCAGCTTGCAAAGAGCATAGCTTGCAGTGATAATGCTCTAAAGCCATAAACCTGATGCGTCGTATAACCTTAAACGGTTGCAAAACCTGCACCATTTGTTAACAAGACTTGCAAGAGGTATTGCCTCATACTACAAGAAATCAACAACTGGACCATCAATTCAAACCCAACTTTATGAGTGGCTTGGACTAATGGTTATCTCAATGTCACTGTCACTAGAGCATCACCCTAGTATACAGTAGACAAACTCTTAATTTTCCTTCATGCCTTCTGTAGCAATGGTAGCACAGAGGCATAAGAATCATGATGATGCCAACATTGGCCTAGTCCCCACTTGGACACTACGAGAACCCAAGGGATGTGGTGAGGATGTGAACCCTTAGAAAGGCTTCCATCTATTATAACAGTAAAGCCTACACTTATAAATATTGCCAAGAGGCGATGAAACGAGGAAAAGATATTCCAAACCACCGCGACTTAAAGGAGTAAGTATACTCCATATGTGGTACATAAGTAGGTACTAACATAGTAACCTTGCTATCCGACCTATGAGTGGCGACAAACCTCTCAACAAGAACTTTCACCTATCAGTGATGAAATACTCTTCAATTCGAGAACGGGACCAGAAAACCCCTAGAGTTCTTGGGATGTCCCGGTGATATGCATACAACTGGAACTACACAGCTAGAGCCTATAACTAATGCTCAGCTTTGAGAGGACAGTAATTGTCAAAACAATCAGCGTGAGAGCACATTGCACATCACAAACGACCAACGCTCAAGAGAGCTGGTAACCCGATAAACCACTTCGTCTTTGGTCAACCAAGTTATTTGGCAAACTATATCTTGAATGAGGAGGTAATGTGAGGTAAGCTAACCTACACATGAAACCTAAATTGAAATAAAACATCCCCACAATGGGAAGATAATAGCATTGCGGTATACTACGACAACTATCATACATATGAACTAGGAACCCCCTAGTGTATGTACACCATAAGGAAATGGTGCCAATGATAATGGCAATAAGTACAGAGGAACTACCACAGTAACAGAAACAGTAAAAACAATGTTGTACAATGAGTAAGAATACGGTGCGCAATAAGCGACCGCTATGAGGGAGTAATAGATAATGACACGGTGTATAAGTATGAGGAGACACACAGAAATATTCTTTCCTATCACATCAGGGACTTACTGTCAAGCGTTTACGCCTCTACACTCTGTATGACTGAGTGTTTTGGCATTGCACTTGTGCAGCTAATGACCTAATGGGATGGCTAGGGATATGGAGAATGTAAACCGTAGAAAATCCTTCTTTTCACCACAAACATGGCATAAGCCAGTCAAGCATTCTTAGCAACAGACCGTGTGTGTAACACCCCTACTACGCACATTACATTACTTGAAATCGCAGCGGAATTTAAACAACTAAACGATTGGTGCTACAACGCCGTCAACCACCCACGTGGTTAACAAGGCTGAATAAATACAAGTGTACCGGTCTGATGATCAGACTCCCGAGCATAGAACTAATAACCATATATACATTAACATAATACCGAGTGTTTACTTACATCCTTTACTGTATACTGTCACTGTAAGCTGTACACAACCAAAATATATAATACGCCACGGGAGCACAGGCGCATCCCGGGCCAACATCCAAAAGTAATCAAAAGTAAACCTGCATCCTAGAATCTAAAGCCATTCCGCTTCTTCGATCCTCATCCTGCAGTAAAAGAAATATGGAGCCCCCGAGGGGGTCAGCAACTCTTGGCTGGTATGGTTAACGCGCAGCCCATCGGCTACCGGGATGCGCGCAAACTAATTGTCATGATGCATTCATTTTAAAACACACAACTTATACATATATATCATAACGTGGGTATTGTACACAACATCACACACATCACACAAGAACAATTCCTTTTAGGAAGAGAACCAACACAGTTAGTGCCAATAGAGAGCCTAGAGGATGTTGCCATGCTCATGCTAAGCTCGTTACATAACTCGTTACCGTCCTGTTAGATTGAACGAATAACTTAACACAAGGTGCCTCAGATATAGTGATCCAAGCCCACCGAAATAACACATAGTATGTCCCTGTGGCCCGACGTGAGTCAGTAAAATAGCCTTGGTTAAGCTAAAGGGAAGGTTGGAAACCAAATTGGAAAACAACCATAACATACAAAGAGAATCGAACCGGTTATGACATCGACTCCCATACTCACACGCGTGGCCGGAACAGACCGGACTCCTCACTTCCCCCGTTAGCACTTGTTAGCAGTTCATTATTGAACTCAATACACAATTCACAAATATAAGTCGAGTCTTGTTAGACACACACAAGGGAAGAGAGAGTCATACTTAACAACATAATAATATTTAACAACTGTAAACTCTTTACATGGTTTAATCTTACAAAGTCATAAACACACAGAAAAACAAGCAACACACAAGCCGGTGTAAACCAGTAGGCAACAGACTGCAAGAAAACCATACCTTGGTCCTTGCCTCGATTGATTTCCTCCGTAGGTCACTCGTATACATAATTAATAACGTCGGTTAATTATTTATTTAACTTCAAACTTACTAAATGTTTAACATGATTGTATGACATGTTTTTAATGTCTAACTTACCCTAGGTTACCTTCATTATACCCCCTAGGGTTAACTACATAAGTCACATTCTTTTCTGTTTTTTTCTTACAAGTTTAGGTCCGACCGACCTTACCGACCGACTTTACACAAGGTCGGTCCATTCCAGAACATATTTCCGTCAAAATTTTCGACTCAGACCGACCTTATAAGTTCGGTCGCATGTTCGGTCCATTCCCGAGAGTTTCTTCCCTTTGAAAATTCAGCCCGACCGAACTTGCCAAGTCCGGTCCCATGTTCGGTCGATTCCAGAAACTTAATCCGTACACAAAATACAAGCCCGACCGACCTTGCAAGTCCGGTCCCCAAGGTCGGTCCATTCCAGAAGCCAATTCTCGTAGGGTAAACTGGGCTCGGCCGACCTTGCATGTTCGGTCACAAGTTCGGTTTGCCCCAGACCCTTGTTTTTCATTTCTCATTTAACTCCAAACTTCACCCCATATATCCTAGTACACCCTAACCTCATTTGGGCACTTCAAACACACCTTAAGACATCCTTAAACACTCATAAAACTCATTTCCTAATTCCTTAAACCTTTACTCATTTCTTCCCAAAATTCCAAACACTTACAATGTTTTCTCCTAGTCTCCAAGTGGTGTTTTATACCTATGATAACTATTATCCCAAAAATGCTTCCTCCTCATTTTAACATCATCTCCCAAGCATCATTTCTTACCACTCAGATCCTAGTTGATGTCTAAGTTCCTTTGTTTACCTAGAACACCTGAAGACATTATTTCTCCTCTTGTAAAATACTTAAGCATTTCCAACATTTATAGTTCACCAAACCTTATGTAAACACTTAGAACTTCTTGCTTCTTACCTAAATTTTGACATGGATTCCCCTAGAACATTACTAAGCCAAAACACATTGTTTTCTCCACTAAGCACACAAGAACACCTAAATTCACCATGAACACTCTCACACACAAAGTTTCACCAAATTTACACTACATCACAATATAGTGCATAATTTAAATTGCATGGCACTTAGGCCCTTAAAATGCATGGCTCTTAGGCCCTTAAAATGCATAACTCTTAAACACTGAATTTCCACAATATATATGCCTTTGACCTGCAATTACATACAACAACACATATGTCCTTTTACTAATCTCTTTGAGAACACTTCACTAAGTCATTTACCATTAGCTCTTTAGGTAATTTTAACAAGCAATATAAGCTCATTTCTCCTAAGGCATTAAACACATTAGGTTAGTATATTTACCTCTTTTTTCCACACAAACTTCTTTCTTGTTTCCTTATAAAACCGGTAAGGTATTTGATTCCTTGTCAACTACTAAACAATATACAAGCATTGAAATGAGTATACAAGCTTAATGCTTCATCTCATTGTAAACCCTAGGTTTACATTGTTTCAAAAACACTAATGTAGTTGTTTTACCTTGGTCTTTGAAGAGAGTTTGAATATCTATCAAGAGAGGACTCCACCTAGTCCTTGAAAGTTTGGAATGAAGATAAAACAAAGCCATATAAAGAGCACCTTCAATGGGCATTTTCGGTCAACAACAAAACATGGAGGAAATGAAGTTTTTATTTGAGATTCCTTACCTAGAAGCAAAGGAGAGTAATAATATGTAGAAATACAAGCTCAAGCTCCTTCAATGGTGGAACTCCATGGCACCGAAATGGTGATCTTGAAGCTTTGAGAAGATAGGAATGAAGAGCTTGATGAGACTAAGAGAATGGTGGTGTTTGTTTTTGATTTGGTTAAGTGAGCTAGAAGTTACAAGAGATCAAAGATGGAGTTTAATGGTGGTGGTGTGGTATTACCGTGGAAGAGAATGAAGAAGAGAGGTTGAAGAGAGCATGGGACCGTGTGAATGCAAGGAAGAAAGGAGAAATGAAGGTAAACTTACTTTTTGAAGATATTTGTAGTTATAAAGTAAAAAGCACTTTAGTTAGTCACATTTATTTACTTAATATGTTAACAAGAGAGTGGTGAGTCACCACACTTAAGAAAACCGGCCCCCAATAGTACCTAGGGGTATTATAGTCTTTATTTGTCAATTTAATTACTTATACAAACTTATGTTACAAACTAGCTTATTAAAATCACTATTCATAAAAATAAGGCACTTAGAAGTGAAATTTTTGATTTCCCATTGATATAGACTTCCAAATGTGATACTATATAGTACACATGTTAATTAAAGAGTAATGATGGACATTTAGCCATTCAAAACCCATTTACAAGACAATTTTTCGAAAATGTGCTTTAAGACTCCTTAAAGCACATTTTGTGTTTTAACTTGTTTTCAAGCTTGGTTTTCTTTGGTAATTGGTTTAGTATGTTCATTAGTATATAAAATAGGTCTTGGTAAGTTCATTAGGTCTTAACCAAGCTTATCCCAAGCTTAGAGCACATTTTGGCCTTTATTGACCTTAAAGCACATTTTGTGTTTTCTATTGTTTAAATTTGTTTACCAATATTTCTAAGACTCTTTTTAGTCTTAATATACCATATTTAGATGTTTAAACAACATAACTAGGTTTGGGGTATTTCAATCTACCCCCCTTAAAAGAACTTTGTCCCCAAAGTTCATACTTCCACATATGCTAAATATTAGAACACAGGAACATATATCAACAACACTTCCATAACAACATTAACAACATCTTTACATTACATCGGACACACGGTCCAAACAACAAAACATCACAACATCATTCAGACTCAATGGTCTGTAACATAACAGGGTAACAACATAACAACACAACACAGACAATGTATCCAAATACATGTCATACACATAACCGAAACGGCTCTACCCCCCTTAAATAGGGGTACGCCCCGTACCCTATACATACAAACACTAAGAAGTAAACAATGACGGGTACTTCGCCTTCATCTTATCTTCCAGCTCCCAAGTGGCCTCCTCAACGTCCTGGTTAGGACCAAAGAACCTTCACCAGTCTCACGACTTATGGCGAGTGTCTCGAGTCTTAGTATCTAGAATGCGTACCGGAGTCTCACTGATCGCATGGTCGGCTAAGGTTAGCCTTTCAGGCTGAAGTACATGAGACGGATGAGACATATATTTCTTCAACTGGGGACACAGGAATACATCATGTACCTTGCCCAGCTCGGCGGGTAAATCAAGTCTGTAAGCTACCGGGCCGATCGCTCCGTCACAACATATGGCCCCACATATTTCGGGCTCAACTTGCCTTTCTGGCCAAAAAAACACTCCCTTCATGGGGGATACTCTCAAAAATACCTGATCACCCACGGTGAACTCCAGGTCACGTCTGCGCACATGCGTACGACTTTGTCTATCCTGAGCTGCCTTCATGTTAGCCCGGATCTGGCGAACTTCTGCCTGAACTTGCTCCAGATACTCTGGTCCTATAATGACCATCTCACTCGACTCATCCCAGCATAACGGCTTGCGGCATGGTCTACCGTACAAGGCCTGGAAGGGAGACATCTTGATCGAAGCATGGTAACTGTTGTTGTAGCTAAACTCGATCAGATGTAACTTGTCAATCCTGCTGGTCTGAAAGTCAAGTGCACATGCACGTAACATATCCTCAAGTGTCTGGATGGTGCGCTCACTCTGACCATCGGTCTGTGGGTGAAACGCTGTACTCAATTTCAGTTTGGTACCCAATGCTTCTCGTGTAGACTTCCAATATCTCGATAAGAATCTGGTATCTCTGTCAGATACAATCTTTTTCGGTACCCCATGGTGTCTTACAATCTTTCTGTCGAAGAGTTCTGCCAATTTTGCCACTTTCCAGGTGTCCTTCATCGGTATGAATCGAGCCACCTTGGTCAGTCGGTCAACAACAACCCAAATCATATTCAGACCTCCCCTTGCAGGTGGAAGCCCTACTATGAAGTCCATAGATATGTCATGGAACTTCCACTCAGGCACTGGCATTGGCTGTACCATACCACCAGGCCATCGGTGCTCAAACTTGACCTTCTGACAAGTGAGACACCTCAACACATAGTCATTCACATCCTTTATCATTCCAGTCCACCAAAAATATCTTTTCATACCCTTATACATCTTTGAAGCTCCGGGGTGAATCGAAGTAGTAGAACAATGGGATTCACTCAATATGCGCTCCTTCAACTCAGCGCTACTCCTCGGTATACACAATCGGCCATTAAGCCTAATCAGGTCATCATCGTGGAGTCTGAAGTGTACTTCTGACCCTCGAATGTGCCATCAATAAGCTTCTGTCTAATCTCCAACATGTACTGATCCGTCATCTGAGCACTCCGCACCTCTTCAACCAAGCTAGAATGAGAGACTAGCGAATGGAGAGAGTGTGCTCGGCGACTCAGTGCGTCAGCTACCACATTTGCCTTACCCTCCTTATATTGCAGATTAATGTCGTAGTCATTCAAAAATTCAACCCACCTTCTTTGTCTCATGTTCACTCCTTATGAGTGAACAAGTACTTTAAACTCTTGTGGTCAGAATAAATCGTCACACTTACCCCATACAAGTGATGTCGCCATATCTTCAATGCGAAGACAATGGCCCCCAATTCTAAGTCGTGGGTAGGGTAGTTCTCCTCATGCTTCTTCAGCTGTCGGGAGGCGTAAGCTACGACCTTCCCGTGTTGCATCAACACACAACCCATACCCCTGCCTGATGCGTCGCAATAGACCTCAAAACCATCTGGACCGTCTGGTAATGTCAGGACCGGTGCAGATGTCAGAGCATCCTTGAGACTCTTAAAAGAACTCTCACAGTCGACTGTCCACTCGAATGGTGCATCCTTTTTCATCAAGGAAGTCATTGGCTTCGAGACACTGGAGAAGTCCTTTACAAACCTCCTATAATAACCTGCCAGACCGAGGAAGCTCCTGATATCGGTAACTGTCTTCGGCCTAGGCCAGGTGCGCACAGCATCAATCTTTGCCGGATCAACAGCGATCTCGGCCTCAGAAATCACATGACCAAGAAAGGATACTTGGTTCAGCCAAAACTCACATTTCGAAAATTTCGCATACAACTGATTCTTCCTCAATGTTTGTAACACATTTCTCAGGTGGCTTTCATGCTCACCTCTCGATTTCGAGTATACAAGTATATCGTCGATGAAGACTACCACTGACTTGTCCAACTGATATTGGAACAAGCGGTTCATTAAGTCCATGAACTTTGCTGGTGCATTTGATAAGCCAAACGGCATAACTGTGAACTCATAATGCCCATACCTAGTTCTGAATGCTGTCTTTTCGATATCACTGTCACGGATGGCAATCTGGTGGTATCCGGATCGTAGGTCTATCTTGGAGAATACTGATGCTCCCCTCAACTGATCAAATAGATCGTCGATGCGTAGTAAAGGGTAACGGTTCTTCACCGTAACTGCATTCAGCTCTCGATAGTCAATACACAGGCGGAGGCTACCGTCCTTCTTCTTCACGAAGAGGACCGGCGCTCCCCATGGTGAAACGCTAGGGCGGATGAACCCCTTGTCGAGTAGGTCTCTCAGCTGCTCCTTGAGCTCAGCCATTTCTGTTGGAGCCATACGATAGGGCGCCTTCGCAATTGGTCCGGTACCCGAAACCAAATCGATCTCAAACTCAACTTCCCGTGCTGGCGGCATGCCCGGCAGTTCCTTAGGAAATACATCAGGAAACTCCGACACTACCGGCACATCAGGACTAAACTCTGGGTCTTTCTCTATGTCCTGGACATAGCAGAGGTATACATCACTCCCTCGTCGTAGTTCACGACACATAGCCATGGCGGTGATGATCTGAGTCGAAGGCTCCCTGGGCCTCTGGCGGTAAGATATGGTAACCCCAGATGGACTCCGAAGAAGCAGACGATGCTCGGCACACAGGATTCTGCCCTTGTACCGCTCCAACCAGTTCATCCCGACAATCACATCAAAACCAACTCCGTCGAACTCTATCAAGTCGATCGGAAACTCTTCACCTCTGATTCTCACAACAACATCTCGGTGGTAGCGGGTACACCTGATCCGCTCTTTCGACGGGAGAGTGACTAGGAAGTCTGGCATCTCATCACCGTCTAACCCCAGCCTCTTCGCAAAGGATAGCGAAATAAATGTATGCGAGGCTCCGGAGTCGAACAAGATCGAAGCGTCCACGCCATTGACTGGAAAGGTACCGGTGAGGATTGTGCCACTCCTGTCGGCTTCTGCCTCATTGCAGACACTCAGTATACCTCCCGTTCCGAGTGCACAGCCTAATTCATTGGCAAACTAATAAGTATTGGGTAACAACACGGTTGATATGCTTCAAACAACTCCACTTTATTCATTAACACACTCTTTTTACAACATTCGTTGGCTTATACTGTCGCCATAATTAACACTTACAACATCCTTAACATACACTGGTTTATCACATCACATAATTATACATGGCTTAAAACTGTCTGAAGGTCAAATTCAAACATCCGGGTTTCATGTGTGTGGCATTGATCACTGCCGATGGTGCGGTATTCTGTTTGATCTTCCTGATGCCATGATATAGCATCCTTGACTGCCCACCCATGATTAACACATCTCCCGATTTCAACACTAGCTTCTTTGCGAGATCAGCACGCTTCTGCTTGCCATACACAAACACTGCGGTATCACCAATGGACCAAGACACCACGGGTACTCCCTTACTTAGAGACTCGGGTGACTAGTCCTTGTCTTGGTGTAAACCTAACCGTCCACCTTTCTGGTAGAAGTTCACAATGCATAGATCTGCTTTCACATTTGGAATTGAATCCGTTTCAACTTGTTGAGCAATTCCCACGGCGTGGTTAACGACCGCAAGGAACTCCTCAGGTATACTTGGTACCGTTGCCCCATCTTCAGCTCGCACTTCTTCATATGTCTTGGTGTAAGGGTTCCAGTCCTTACCCATGCACATCATCTTCAATTGCATTCTTGCTCCGTTCGGGTATTCGGGTGTGTAGAAACCTCCTGGTTTTGCTCCAAGTTCGTCGCATCGTCTGATGATATGGATTTGTGCTTTTGGTGTCAGGTATCCATTTAAGAGTACCATACCTGGTTGGATGACCTGACATTGCTCCATTGGAAAGTCGGTGATGTTGATGGTGGTTTCTTCAGGGTTTGGTGTGGGTGGGATTGGATAACATATATTGAAGGTTCCTTTAAGTTTAGAGTACTCTAATTAGGTGACTTTCACACTATACTTTAATTATTTACTCACATGGTTGTTTACTTAAACTCACTAACACACATGCATGGAATGCGGTATGCAAACACTTATTACATTCAACAGTTTAGGCGGTACCTGGTCTAGAAGAGGGCCCTGGTGCCTCAGACCGGTCCACCACATTCAGGGCGGCCTTGCTGGACCCCGACCCCTTCCCCTTCTGGGAATTTGTGTACCTCTGATCTGGGGGTGGCTGATTCGCCGTCTTCGGGCCATCGGTGGTCGCAGTGGTCTTACCCTTCCATTGCCCCTTGGACCTGTAGTTCCTACTGTTCGGGTTCTGCCAGCATTCATAGTCGCGGTGACCCATCTTCTTGCAGTATCGGCACTGCACATTATTACCCTTGCAGTCCTTGCCGGGGTGGTCTCCGTTACACCACTTGCAGTAATAGTGGCGCTCCGGTCCAGAGCCCGTGCTAGCTGCTATCACAATACACAATCAATACTTGTTTCACAACTTATCAACATACACTTCAACTTATCACACAGGATTAGATAATTACCCTTAGGTGGGTAGGAACGTAAGGGCTTGGCCGCATACGCATAGGTGAGCTGCAGAGGCTCCTCAGTAGTGGTGGTCTGGGTCTGGCCCTTGCCACCCTGTTGCTGTCCTTTCTGGGACTGGGGGTATGACTTCTTCTTCTTTCCTCCCCATTGCCCTTGCGTGCCTTGGCCCTCGTTCATGGCCTTGCGCTTGAGCGCACTCTCCTCGTCCCTCAAACGGACGGTGATCTCCACAATTGCAGCGGCATGGTAGCACTCCTATATTTAGGGTGTCAGTTACGCCCCGCCAAACAAATTCACAACACATTTACACATTGTACACACTTATTCACATCACACTGTAGTCCCATTACCTGCAAAGTGGTATATCCAGTTGGCCCCATGCCATAGCGTAGGCGGTAGTTCAGTCCGTTGTAGAAACGGTTCACAAGAATCCGGTCTGAGTAACCCTGATCCGGTAGCAGGTGGATAAGTCCGATGAAGGCTGAGTAGTACTCATCCACCGTCATCTTATCCCCTTGCCTCAGATTGTCTAACTCCAGGCGCTTGGCCTCTTGCACGTGTATCGGGTAGTACTTGGCTCGCAGCAGAGCCGTGTACTCCCTCCACTGAAAGGTCGGGTCAGCAACTCTGCCCTCCCGTACTAGCTTCCACTAGCTCTGTGCCAAACCCTTCAAGTAGTATGCAGCAAGTCGAACCTTGACCTCCTCAGGTACTGCTAAGGTCTCAAAGGTAGTCTCCATTTCGGAGATGTATGCCTCCAGTTTACGAGGGTCGGTCTCCCCACTGAAAGATGGTGGTCTCAGATCAGCCAACGCCTTGACCCAGTTGGTCTCTCGTGGCGGTGGCGGTGGTGGTGGTTGAACTCCGGGCTGTTGCCCTTGCTGCATCGCAGCTACTATCTGGGGTACCATCTGGGCTACGGCGGCTGCTACTGCCTTAGCCATAACCTGAGCCGTAGTATTCTCGCCCTGGTCACACGTATCTCCATTGCCACGGCCTCTACCTCTCGGTCGACCTGACATCTGAATTCACACGAACATTCATTAGCAATATGCTTGCACACTTATCGGTCCAACGATTGTAACGCTTCCCGACAATAAGGTATCTCCACACTCAGTTAGTGGTTAACCTTTCCATAACTGTTCACTTAGGTAACTGTAGTTAGGTTTCCTAACTCGGTATATCCCTAAGCTCGGTATTCTAGTCATCAGAGCGATACTTCGCTCTGATACCACTTTTTGTAACACCCCTACTACGCACATTACATTACTTGAAATCACAGCGGAATTTAAACAACTAAACGATTGGTGCTACAACGCCGTCAACCACCCACGTGGTTAACAAGGCTGAATAAATACAAGTGTACCGGTCTGATGATCAGACTCCCGAGCATAGAACTTATAACCATATATACATTAACATAATACCGAGTGTTTACTTACATCCTTTACTGTATACTGTCACTGTAAGCTGTACACAACCAAAATATATAATACGCCACGGGAGCACAGGCGCATCCCGGGCCAACATCCAAAAGTAATCAAAAGTAAACCTGCATCCTAGAATCTAAAGCCATTCCGCTTCTTCGATCCTCATCCTGCAGTAAAAGAAATATGGAGCCCCCGGGGGTCAGCAACCCTTGGCTGGTATGGTTAACGCGCAGCCCATCGGCTACCGGGATGCACGCAAACTAATTGTCATGATGACATGGCATTCATTTTAAAACACACAACTTATACATATATATCATAACGTGGGTATTGTACACAACATCACACACATCACACAAGAACAATTCCTTTTAGGAAGAGAACCAACACAGTTAGTCCCCATAGAGAGCCTAGAGGATGTTGCCATGCTCATGCTAAGCTCGTTACATAACTCGTTACCGTCCTGTTAGATTGAACGAATAACTTAACACAAGGTGCCTCGGATATAGTGATCCAAGCCCACCGAAATAACACATAGTATGCCCCTGTGGCCCGACGTGAGTCAGTAAAATAGCCTTGGTTAAGCTAAAGGGAAGGTTGGAAACCAAATTGGAAAACAACCATAACATACAAAGAGAATCGAACCGGTTATGACATCGACTCCCATACTCACACGCGTGGCCGGAACAGACCGGACTCCTCACTTCCCCCATTAGCACTTGTTAGCAGTTCATTATTGAACTCAATACACAATTCATAAATATAAGTCGAGTCTTGTTAGACACACACAAGGGAAGAGAGAGTCATACTTAACAACATAATAATATTTAACAACTGTAAACTCTTTACATGGTTTAATCTTACAAAGTCATAAACACACAGAAAACAAGCAACACACAAGCCGGTGTAAACCGGTAGGCAACAGACTGCAAGAAAACCATACCTTGGTCCTTGCCTCGATTGATTTCCTCCGTAGGTCACTCCTATTTAATAACGTCGGTTAATTATTTATTTAACTTCAAACTTACTAAATGTTTAACATGATTGTATGACATGTTTTTAATGTCTAACTTACCCTAGGTTACCTTCATTATACCCCCTAGGGTTAACTACATTAGTCACATTCTTTTCTGTTTTTTTTTTACAAGTTAAGGTCCGACCGACCTTACCGACCGACCTTACACAAGGTCGGTCCATTCCAGAACATATTTCCGTCAAAATTTTCTACTCCGACCGACCTTATAAGTTTGGTCGCATGTTCGGTCCATTCCCGAGAGTTTCTTCCCTTAGAAAATTCAGCCCGACCGAACTTGCCAAGTCCGGTCCCATGTTCGGTCGATTCCACAAACTTAATCCGTACGCAACATACAAGCCCGACCGACCTTGCAAGTCCGGTCCCTAAGGTCGGTCCATTCCAGAAGCCAATTCTCGCAGGGTAAACTGGGCTCGACCTACCTTGCAAGTTCGGTCGCAAGTTCGGTCTGCCCCAGACCCTTGTTTTCCATTTCTCATTTAACTCCAAACTTCACCCCATATATCCTAGTACACCCTAACCTCATTTGGGCACTTCAAACACACCTTAAGACATCCTTAAACACTCATAAAACTCATTTCCTAATTCCTTAAACCTTTACTCATTTATTCCCAAAATTCCAAACACTTACAATGTTTTCTTCTAGTCTCCAAGTGGTGTTTTATACCTATGATAACTACTATCCCAAAAATGCTTCCTCCTCATTTTAACATCATCTCCCAAGCATCATTTCTTACCACTCAGATCCTAGTTGATGTCTAAGTTCCTTTGTTTACCTAGAACACCTTAAGACATTATTTCTCCTCTTGTAAAATACTTAAGCATTTCCAACATTTATAGTTCACCAAACCTTATGTAAACACTTAGAACTTCTTGCTTCTTACCTAAATTTTGACATGGATTCTCCTAGAACATTACTAAGCCAAAACACATTGTTTTCTCCACTAAGCACACAAGAACACCTAAATTCACCATGAACACTCTCACACACAAAGTTTCACCAGATTTACACTACATCACAATATAGTTCATAATTTAAATTGCATGGCACTTAGGCCCTTAAAATGCATGGCTCTTAGGCCCTTAAAATGCATAACTCTTAAACACTGAATTTCCACAATATATATGCCTTTGACCTGCAATTACATACAACAACACATATGTCCTTTTACTAATCTCTTTGAGAACATTTCACTAAGTCATTTACCATTTGCTCTTTAGGTAATTTTAACAAGCATTATAAGCTCATTTCTCCTAAGGCATTAAACACATTAGGTTAGTATATTTACCTCTTTTTTCCACACAAACTTCTTTCTTGTTTCCTTATAAAACCGGTAAGGTATTTGATTCCTTGTCAACTACTAAACAATATACAAGCATTGAAATGAGTATACAAGCTTAATGCTTCATCTCATTGTAAACCCTAGGTTTACATTGTTTCAAAAACACTAATGTAGTTGTTTTACCTTGGTCTTTGAAGAGAGTTTGAATATCTATCAAGAGAGGACTCCACCTAGTCCTTGAAAGGTTGGAATGAAGCTAAAACAAAGCCATATAAAGAGCACCTTCAATGGGCATTTTCGGTCAACAACAAAACATGGAGGAAATGAAGTTTTTATTTGAGATTCCTTACCTAGAAGCAAAGGAGAGTAATAATATGAAGAAATACAAGCTCAAGCTCCTTCAATGGTGGAACTCCATGGCACCGAAATGGTGATCTTGAAGCTTTGAGAAGATAGGAATGAAGAGCTTGATGAGACTAAGAGAATGGTGGTGTTTGTTTTGATTTGGTTAAGTGAGCTAGAAGTTACAAGAGATCAAAGATGGAGTTTAATGGTGGTGGTGTGGTATTACCGTGGAAGAGAATGAAGAAGAGAGGTTGAAGAGAGCATGGGACCGTGTGAATGCAAGGAAGAAAGGAGAAATGAAGGTAAACTTACTTTTTGAAGATATTTGTAGTTATAAAGTAAAAAGCACTTTAGTTAGTCACATTTATTTACTTAATATGTTAACAAGAGTGTGGTGAGTCACCACACTTAAGAAAACCGGCCCCCAATAGTACCTAGGGGTATTATAGTCTTTATTTGTCAATTTAATTACTTATACAAACTTATGTTACAAACTAGCTTATTAAAATCACTATTCATAAAATCAAGGCACTTAGAAGTGAAATTTTTGATTTCCCATTGATATAGACTTCCAAATGCGATACTATATAGTACACATGTTAATTAAAGAGTAATGATGGACATTTAGCCATTCAAAACCCATTTACAAGACAATTTTTCGAAAATGTGCTTTAAGACTCCTTAAAGCACATTTTGTGTTTTAACTTGTTTTCAAGCTTGGTTTTCTTTGGTAATTGGTTTAATATGTTCATTAGTATATAAATAAGGTCTTGGTAAGTTCATTAGGTCTTAACCAAGCTTATCCCAAGCTTAGAGCACATTTTGGCCTTTATTGACCTTAAAGCACATTTTGTGTTTTCTATTGTTTAAATTTGTTTACCAATATTTCTAAGACTCTTTTTAGTCTTAATATACCATATTTAGATGTTTAAACAACATAACTATGTTTGGGGTATTTCAGTGCGGCCTAAGGCCAAAGAAGCACGAAGAGTGTAAAACACACTAACAATCACAAGATGTGAATTCCAGTGGAATAAAGAGTGAAAAGAGACTTAAGAAAGTCACAAGGACCGACGCATAGAAAATGCAAAGTCATACAAGTAAAGGACACTTATGTTGAACCAGAAGAACTGCTATAATTCGGAAGCTATTGACAACAGAGGAAGCACTACAATTGAGTAGTGACTTAACCTCGCCCGACGATAAGTCGGAGGAACTTGACGAATAATCGTGGAAGCATAAATAGCATGTACAGTAGATTACCAGAGAGCTGGTTATAAATCTTAAACTCATTGAGTTCAAACACGTTAAAAGAATACCGCATTTGTTTAGTAAACCTTATTCCCATAATAGACGGATAAGAAGGTGATGTATAGCACATTAAGGATAACAAGAAGGGTGAATAACCCAAGTTATCAGGGTCGCGCAGCAGAAGCTAGTGGGCCCTAACTAGGAGATAATATACCTAGTAAGTATAGTAGAATGGCTATTAATGCCTTGAAGCCTAATAGGCTAGAACTGAATTAATTATGAGTTAAATAAACTCATATAGGAATTCTTGGTGCAAGACTAAACCATTGGCATGGTTAAGACCCCTTTGACCAGAGCATATTGTATAGTATACCGTAGTGAAGCTAAATGCTTCAGATTGCCCAAATTGATTAAACCAATGCTTAATGATAATAACATATGGTAGATTACATGGGTGTAATCCCTTTTAAGGGGGGTAGAGCGAAAACCGCTTAATGTAAGTTTTGTGAATAAAACACATAAACCGTAATGTGCATAGCACAAATGAGAATCAAATTGATGATTGATACTATGTTAAATAAACATAAGTACTCATTCATATTGTGATTATGGTAACTAGGCATTAGACATGCAAATACCATAGGATGAATATACCTACCTTGTAACACCATGTAAGAGTATTAGTAAAAGAAAAGTAATGAGTAGTGGACGGAGCTCCACAAGTATTGTAGCCTTTGAAGAAGTAGTACGAAACGATTGAGAGTAGTAGAGGAATGTAGCCCATGAGTAGTGTATTCGTATGTAAGTTATGGGAAGTAAATTGAGGATGACTAAATTTTATAAGTATGGTAATCCCTAGTCAGAATAATTGAAATGATGGAGAGTAATGGAGGGAAGTAGTGAAGGTTGATGAAATGAGCATTTAGGTATTGAACCATGGAGTAAAGCATTCGGGAAGTAGAGTGAGGATAATTGATGGATTGATTCCATTCCTTGGAGATGTATGAATTTGTATCACGACTAGAAAGAGTAAAAAGATAGAAAATGAAAACAACTAATTAATTGCTTGTTTGAAACTGATGTGGGAAGTCGAACTTGATCCTGATCAGATCAAGGGAAACCGAACACAAATTGGAGTGGAAAGATAGTCCAACACTGGTGCTGATCACATCAGGATCGGACGATTCTTGAAGCTCCCCGTTAGTGGTCACAAGAATCACACATAGGATAGAAGTAATGAATCTAAGTTGAAATTTGGAGTTGTATGCTTTAGAAGGATTTCTAATTAGCTGTTGGAAGGAATTTTCTTAGCCTGGAGATGAAGGATTTGTTAGAAACTTATACCGGAGAAGATAGTAGTGTAGCATGTTGTAGTATTCCAAGGGCAGCAGGACATAAAGGAGTCCTGTGTCTAGTTGACCTGAGCGCCTGCGGGATTGTATGTGTATTGCATTGCTTTGGGAATAGCTTTGCATTGTATGTATGTAAAAATTGGTAACGAGGAACCGGATGGTCGGTAGTAATGCGGATTGGAGTAATTATTGTGCATTAGTACGGTATGGTATGGTATAGTATGTAGGAACCTTGAGTAATGGATTTGGGATTGGTAAGGAGGAGGAATGTATGGCTTTGGCATTAGATAAGTATGGATGAGTAAGTATAGTAATCCCATGACCTCGAGCAACTTTGAGGACAAAGTTCTTAAGGGGGGTAGATTGAAATACCCCTAACGTAAATATAGTGATTAAGATTATTCTAATCCTTGTTTAAGAGCCTAATAATGCTTAAGTAGTATTGGTGAGGAAAAATAAATCCAAAAGAAATAAAGAAACGCTTAAAAAGCGAAAAACGCTAAATAAGCGTTAAATAACCATAGGAGGTATGAGACCCCGGATAGCGTATTATATGGATTCCAAAGGTTTAATAAGACCTAAATAATATATGGGAACAACTCCCGAAGTAAACGGATCCAAACAATGCATTAAAACGCTAATAGAGCTTTAGCGCACATTTTTTGAGAAAACCCGAAAACATGACTTTAAATGGTCAAACGGACCCGTAAAAATTATAAGTCATTAAATAATAATTATTAAGCATTTATGGAAGCTTTATAACAAATAAAAATAATAAAACAAGAAAATTCTGGAAAACGAGCCCGGTTAGTGAATAGTATCTAAACCGGGTAAAATAATGAGCGTTTCTGTAAAAGACGAAAAACGCTCCAGCTAGTATAACAGTAAGGGGGCCGGTTTTATCAGTCAAATAACTCCCTCACACATACATGTAACTAGCTAATTAAATAAGAGAGCCAAAAGCAAAAAGCAATAAAGTAAAAACTACTTTATCCCTTCTCTCTCTCCTCACTCACTCATTTCCCTACTCTCTCACCTCCCTCCTTCCTCACCCACCGATTTCTCTCTCCCTCTCTCTTCTGGCTGCTGCGATTTGGAGCTCCACAAGAAGCTCTAATGGCTTCTCTGCTTCATCCTCATGCTCCACCCTCATGTAAGCTCCAAACTCAAAAAGAATCACATATTTGTAATCCCCTCATCCTCATCTATCATTCCCTCTTTTCTAAATTCGAAAAGGATGAGTTTCATCTCCATGGGTTTTCCCCATTTGGAGAGAAAAGCACACCATTGTGAAGCTTGGAGTCTCCTCTTTCCAACGAGGTAAAAATCTTCATGAAAGACTCAAGTTTTCTCTACCTCCTTGTGTAATCGACTTTGCCCTTCTTGTAATGCCTTGTTCTCTCTTTGTTTGAGCTTGGTTCAGCTCTCCAATGGTGGAGGGACCCCCTTTGTATTCAAGGCGTGAAAACCTCTCTTGAAACTCCAAGGTAAAACCCTAACTTGTGGTAATTTAAACCCTTCATTTAATTAGTGGTGTTATAAGAGGTTAGAAGTTTAATTATGTTCTCCTTATGTAATTTGGGTGTTGGGATGGAGTTTGGTAACTCCATCCCCCACAAAAAAAACTGATTTGGAGAAGAAAGAGAGGAAGAGGAGGAATGGAAAAGAAATGAAGGAATCAGAAGCTCAAGGTAAGAGCTCCTACCTAATGTTAAATTCTATTGCATTAGAGTAATGAGAATGGGTAAAATATTTAAAGAACCTGAAACCTTGTACTAGTATTGAGGATTGTGAAGTTTGAGTATTTAAGAGCAAGTATTTGAATTGTAGGCTTTGGAGCCAAATGTGATGTAAATGTGTATTGAAATTGTAGATTGAGAAAGTATTGCGGAATGTATATTGTATGGGTGCTGGTAGAACCCTTGTGGTTTGGCTAGATTAGGAATGAGTTTGATGAGAAAGTACATATGAGGATAAGTGAGAAATGTAGATGAACTATGGCAAAATTTTGGTAGGTATATGTACATGTATGGAGGACTTGGTGAATAGGAAAACCAAGGGTGTATGGGAGTTAGTAGAGATGTTTAATAACTATGAGTAGTAATTGTGGTAAGAGAATGAAAGAATGAAAAATCTGTAGCAAGAGTTGTTGAATGGTGTTGGAGAAACTAGGAGAACTTATGTACATGACCTAGGGAGTGAGTGTTGGACTTGAAGAGGAGAGGCAATGCATTGTAGGCCTTGAAAATGTCATTAGGAGAGGAAATTATGTATGGAGGAGGTAGGAACCAAAATCTGTAGCAAAGGGGTATTAAATTGCATTGTAGAACTAGGAAGAATTAGTGTGCATGATTTCGTAAGAGGAGAGTTGGACTTGGGTATAGGTAATGTAATGGCTTGGAAATGTATTTGGGATGCTAGTAATGGTATTGGTAGTAGAAGTATTGGATGTGAGAATTGAGTTTTAAAATCTGTAGCATAAGTGTAACAAAAACTGTTACAAGTGTGTGAGCCTCGATTTTAAACCCTATCCAATGTTGATGAAGTTGATTGGGATCTAGTCGGGTTTTAGGTCCACTTATAACCTAAGGTTAATAACTATGTCATATAACAATAATTATTAAATCCTATGCTAGTTCACTGGAACCTATTGTGAGTCGCCACCTAATTTTTACCTAGAGTAAATTAGGAAAGGTAGAGTTCGGGTTCGGGGGCTTGATATTCGACTTAATTAGGGTTCAATTACTTTCATTACCCCTAGAAGTCGTTTTTCCTCTACTTAGTTTAATTACGGCTTATTACGAGTCGTTTTAACCTAAGTGCGCGAGCTTCTGTTTTTTTTTTGTTTTTTAGCATTTTTTGACTGAAAATAAAAGTGAAAGTTGAAATTACCTAAACTAGGGTTTCGGAGGCAGAATTAGGTCAATTTTGTTTCCGTCCGTAGCCACGGACCTAATGTCCGTAACCACGGACCCTAGTTAATCTATGTGAAAATAAAAGTCGAATTAAACAGAAAACAAAAATTTGAAAAGTCCGGGGCCACGGACAGGATGTCCGTAGGCCCGGACATAGTTTAACAAAACCTAAATTTTTAAAATTTTAAAATCCCGCCGCCGTCCGTGGGTGTCCGTGGCCACGGACAACCCGTCCGTGGTCCCGGACCATAGGTCCGGGATCCCGGACCACCCACGGACATGGGTTTTATGGTGGTTCCCGAAGGTGTTTTCGGCTCAAAATTTATGCACGTGTAGCCTGAAAGGTATACAATTCGTTAGTAATTGAAAGATTGCAGTTTGAAGTCGAATTAGTACGAAACTTGACGAACAAGTAACAAGGCAGAAACAAAAGTAATTAGCAATACAGAAGCGTAAAAAGTTTAGTTTGAACCCAAAATTTGACAGAGAGTTAATAAGGTCGTGGAGAGTTAGAAAAGTAGAATTGCAACCTATTTTACCTTCGAATTTAGGAGGATTCTTCACGTCGGGATTCTTCGGAGGCTCCGATGGTGCCGGTTCCGGATTGAGTTCGACCCGAGCCTCTGGTTGTTGATTGTTGAAGGCGTTCTTCACGTTATGGAGGTGGTTTGGTTGATGTTTGATGATTGCTGATGTATTGGGAGTTTAAAAATGTGTTTAGATGGTGATTTCGGGGGATTTTTGATGTGATTTTGGTGCTTGGATGTGCAAAAACGTGAAGAGAATGAGACGGCTGCCTTCTTTGAGGGTCTAGGGTTCTTGAGGTCCTTCTTTGATCATGGGATAAGGTTCCTTATATAGGCTTCCTTAAAGATAGAAAAATCCGGTAAAAACCGAGATTTACCGACGTTTTAGCTTAAGGACTTCCAAAGGGAATTTGATTATGAAATTTTACACATGGGTAAAGGATGATATTTCCGAATTTTCTAAAGTGGAATCGAATTTTTTGGACATTGGAATATTTTTAAATTCAATTTCTCGTCAGATTCAATCAGAAATTGCTATAATATTATTGGAAATTCGAAAAATCAAAATTCAAACGCCATTATGCTTCAGATGTCATCCTCTATCATGGGTTAAAATTTCAAAGCATTTTGAATTGATTTGACCCTTATTTGGAGGAGAGAGAAATTACGAAAATGCCCCTGGAGATGACTAAGCTGTCCCTAGTACTCTGAAATGTGCCGATCGAATTGGGAACCCTTGCTACTAGCCTATTAGTAGAGACTCTCTTCCGGGGGGGTTGAAATTTTGGGTATAATAGATTGCCCCCCGTCAACTAGACTTTGTAATGGAAATGAAAAGGCTAGTTGATGCTTGAGTGATACCCCAAAATTTTGGATCTTAAAAGACCACACGTGCAATCCGACAAGTTGCGTCGAGCTATTCTAAGGCGCTGACTACCTATGAGTAAAGTGGAAGGGTGTCGAGCGGTTCTAAGGCATCGACCACCTAAAGGTAATAATGAAGTAATGTCAGACTATTCTCAGGCGCCGACTACCTATAAGGATGATATGACGTCAAGCTATTCTAAGGCGTTGGCTACCTATAATGAATGAGATGATGTCAAGCTATTCTAAGGCGTTGACTACCTATAATGAATGAGATGATGTCAAGCTATTCTGAGGCGTTGACTACCTATCAGTGATTGAAAATTGGTGTTGGGTCGAGTTCTTCTATTCGGGTGAGTTCTGCTGCTCTAGTGAGTTCTGCTGCTCTGGTGAATCTGAATCTTTGGCTGAGAATCTGTATCTCTGAAGAGTCTGTACCTTCGGCTGAGAATCTGTATCCCTGAAGAATCTGTACCTTCGGCTGAGAATCTGTATCCCTGAAGAATCTGTACCTTCGGCTGAGAATCTCTATCCCTGAAGAATCTGTATCTTCGGCTGAGAATCTGTATCCCTGAAGAATCTGTATCTTCGGCTGAGAATCTGTATCCCTGAAGAATCTGTATCTTCGGCTGAGAATCTGTATCCCTGAAGAATCTGTATCTTCGGCTGAGAATCTGTATCCCTGAATTATGACGAGGAGTCTCATACGAATAGATGCAATGGTCTTGAAAGTTAATTATGAAAGTGCCAAACGTGGCAATGAGGATGTGCATGTAAGAAATTTGTCCAAAACAAGAAATTGCTGAAAGAGGTGCCAAACGTGGTAGTGTTTGAAGAATGATCTGTTTAATGAAAAGGAAAGCGAAATTATCATTTCCTAACCATAGCCTTCGGACTTGTAATTTATCTCCTAGGAGATGAACATGCCATCGGTGGGGTATGGTGTATGATGTAAAGATAAGGTCTTATGTGGGCCTGTGGTGTTTGATGTGGAGGTAAGGGCTTATGCGGGCCGGTGGTGTGTGATGGTGGTGGTGATGTTTGAGCTCTGGGTTCCAATTGGTGTTGTCATAGCAATTGTTGGAACCAACAATTGCCCCCAGTATTTTTCCCTTAAGACAATCTGAGCTAGAGTTCGTGGCAATCGATCGTTCCGATCGATTGCCCCCAGTATTTTCTTTTATTAAACGTGCGAACGAGTCTCGTCCTCACAGGGTCAGGGCTTATGTTTTTATGTGGTGCTTCCTAACCTACACTCGGCGTGTTTGGTGCTTGCACTCGTTCCTCACCTACAGTCACAACTTCTAGACCATTGAATTCGATATTTGATGGATTTACGCATTTGATCTGTTACTTTCACGTGATTGGACGCACAACTATCAAGTCGGAAGTCTTTAAAGCTTATAACGTGGCCACGGGGTGTGATGAAGGACAACGGGACCATGGAGGGATATTTGAGGTATGTGGAGCTTAAGTGGGTGACCAAAGCTGCAACTTGCGTCTTCTCTCAGATTCATCTTCCTTGTCTTGAAGTCGTCTAACTGCTTCATGTTGACGTTGTTTTTGAGCTTCTGGACTTGGACTTTTGAAGTTGTCCTTTACACCATTTCTCTTTTCGTCTTTTGGATTTCTTCGAGGCACTTCGGTTTTGCCTCTTTGTTTGATCCTTTCTTGACTTTGCCTTCGGGGTTCTTGTGTTTCCCGGTTTTGAGTTTTGAGAGCTATTTTGATGTGAGCTCTTTTGATCCTGTGTCACTTTGGGACCATTTGCGGATCACTTCGTCATGCTGATAGCGGCTTTGCTTCTCTGGACTGATGAAAACGTTATCTGAGAGTCAGGCTCCTCGCTTCCTTTGGTCACCGGGTTGGTTATTCATCACGGGCTGGCTTGCTCTGTGGAGCTTTGCAACATCGAAAAGGGATATATGAAAGGCTCAGCGGGGGTGCCTAGAGTTTAATGTCAGGGTTTACAAGCTTTTAGCTATGTGGTGTTGTACCTAGGTGCTTCGTCATTCCTGATAGTTGTGTATCCGTTCGTTGTTACTTTTCGCAGGTCTAAGAGTAAATTTACAAATTATCTCCTTCGGTCGGAGTTATGCCGTTTACCTCACCTTTGAATGTGGTCTCACCGGAGTCGTGTAAAAATGACATGCTCGTTCACTCTTGGTTTTTCCGCTCAAGTCACTCTCGTGAATTCTCACTCTGAGACTTGTTCGCATATTTAAAAAATGAAAGATGACGAACTTAAACTCAGATTGCCCCCAGTATTAATCCAGGGTTTATAACAACAATTTGACAAATGTAGACTTGAACCGCTTCGTGGGTTGCTTGGATGTTTTGGGGTGAGTAGTGGTGTTTGGTTGGACATGTTCATCTTCTTAGAACAAAAGACAAGTCGTTTTGTTCAGTTGCCAAGAAATAACCGTTTCATGAACATTAGTTTTAAGAAATGTTTGCTAATGAGCAAGATGCAAGGTGAACGAACACATTTCTTTTATTATCATTTTTGTGATTACAAACTGAAAAAGTCGAAAAAACTGAAATTTTCAAATCTAAACTTCATTAAAAGAAAATGTGATAAACTTCCCACACAATTGAAATGAGTAAACAAAACACTGCTAGACTTTTGCCTACTCAACAAACTGGAGTCCTTGCTCGATAAGGTCTTCGATCTTGTGCTTCAATGCTCTGCAGTCGTCAGTACTGTGTCCTGGTAGTTGATGAAACTGGCAGAACTGATGGAGATGTTCCCCGGCTTGGGTGATCCCAGGACTAGGTGTGAGAGGCTGTAGTAAGTCTAGCTCTTGTAGCTTCACGAGTGCTTGACTGAGAGGCCGGCCAATGTCGGTAAACTGTCTCGGTGCAGAGAACCTCTTGGATCGGGGTGAGGCCTTGACGCTCTGTTTTGCAGCACTGGGTTTTTGTATGGTGCTCACTCGGTACGAAACTTGAGCTACTCTGGCCGGTCCTGACTTAAAGGTCTCGATACTCACACCCTGGGCTTTGGGTTGTCCCAGCTTCAGCTCGCCTTTGTGAATCTTTTCTTCCATGACCCTTACCTGTCCCATCAGCATGTCGAAATTAGGGAAGTATGTGCAACTCAGCTCGTTGTTGTATTGTCTCTGCATATTGTCCACAATCATTCGAATTTGTTCTTGCTCATCCATTTTTGTAGGCATAGCAGCGGCTTTCATCCTCCACCGTTTGATGAAGTCGGACATTGATTCACTGTTTCCCTGCCGGGTACTGGCAAGGTCGGACCTGGTGACTTCAAGATTCTTAGCATACTCGAAATGGTGCAGGAAAGCCTCACAAACCTCTTCATAGGTTTTGGTGTTCATCCTCTGAGTCAAGTACCAACGTTGAGGTATTTCATCGAGATAACGGGCGAAAACCTTGGCCTTCTGCATGTCATTCAACCTGAGGATGGACATTTCCCTATCGAACATCGCCAGATGGACCTGTGGGTCTGAGGAACCCTTGTATAGAGCAAGTGTGGGTAGCTTCAACTTTAGAGGGAGATTAACCTCGGGGTACGATTCCATAGAAGAGTAATCGAAACCAGCTGGCTTGCTAGCTTTTTCCATGCGCTCAATCCTTTTCAGGGCCTTCCTTAATTCTGCAGTTAG
Organism: Limonium bicolor; assembly: GCA_023374045.1. NCBI lineage: Eukaryota > Viridiplantae > Streptophyta > Magnoliopsida > Caryophyllales > Plumbaginaceae > Limonium > Limonium bicolor. The sequence goes on along the minus strand of CM041783.1, from coordinate 103,996,113 downwards.
TTGGCGGTCCGGGACGACTTGCCCTACAAATCTTTGTGCATCCTGGGCCTCAACAGAGTTAACTTCGATGTAGTCACGCTCGTTCCCAGAGTCAGCAATCTTTCCTGAAATGTTTTCCTGATGACCAACCTCAAGGGAATTGATTTTGCTTTTCAGCTCTTCGATGATGGTGACATACTTAGCCTCCATGTCATTAGTGGTGGACCTATGTTTCTGTTCCATGGCATCAAAGGCAGCCATGTACCTTTGCTCTAAGGCTGCAAACTGGGCCTCCATGCTGACTGGATTTCCTCCCTCTACCATACTTGGGATTCGGGCTTATCTGTTGGAAAACAAAAGTGGATTGAGCTAAAATTCTGGACCGTGAAGAAGTTTTAGGTAAAAACTTGTTTGGGCTGCAAGAAAAGCATATGAGCTGGAATGTTTCGAAGATTGTGGGTAGGCACTGAGACCCGACATGGGCCGGAATGATTCATGAGCTGTGAACTAGTGCCTAGGCTGAAATTTTTGAAGAGCGTGATTCTTGAGCCGGAATGTTCTGAGAATTGGGCGCTTGGGCCAGAATGTGTTTGGGCTAGAAGTAAAGCGCATGGGCCGAAGTGATTTCTAAACCATGTTCTGGATGTGAATTGGAATTTGGGCCGAGTGATTATGATTGGGCCTGAAGATGATACCCATGTCTAGGATCGTGGGTCAAAACCTGAGTGAAAAAGTCTTCCTGGACTAGAATGGGCCTCGAAAAGGAAAGGCCTGATGGATTTTTATGGATCGCTTTAGGTGGATTTGTTTTTTTTTCATGGGCCTGGAACTAAATTGATAATTCAAATTGGGCCGAAAGAGAGAAATCACCTAAGTCTAAACTTTTGGGCCGAAGCCCAAATGTTTCACATATCAAACCAAACAGAGCCTCTGGGCCGCAAACAATAAAGCCGTAAATTCAGGTTGGGCTGAGTTGATGTAGGAAAAGTTCCTATCAATTCCTAGGCTGGGTAGTGGGCCGATCACACAAGCAGACAAGGCCCATACAAATTCCACATGTCCTCACTTGACACTTATCCAATTCGGGTATGGATCGATCCGGAGAGGTGCTTGGGGCGTGGGCCCAGGTCACCACAAAGGAATAGGGCTTGCACGCTATTCTCTTTGGGCTTCCCCACTTTTTTCACATCACCTGAAGGTGTGTGTCTACGGTCGGGTCTTTGACTGACCAAACAATGGGCTAGGTAAGGGCACTGCCAGGAAAACGCTTGGGGCTAAAGCCCAGGTATTAAGGGGATGTGGTTAGACGACATCCTCCTCTTTTCCCCCGCTTATTCACATCACCTAAAAGGTGTGAGTCCCTGACAGGGGACCCTCAAACGGGTCCCGGGGTGGAATAGGTTTGCGTGGACCCTCGCTCTCATATGATGCAAAGGTACAGAAATTTAAATTGCGCACAAAAGTAAACAAACAAAGAATTAAAGCCATAAATAAACATTTTCGAGTTAAGCCCTCTTTCTTAAAATTAAACAAGTTAAAATTAAGAAGTTTGTCCCCAGCAGAGTCGCCAGTCTGTGAGCCTCGATTTTAAACCCTATCCTATGTTGATGAAGTTGATTGGGATCTAGTCGGGTTTTAGGTCCACTTATAACCTAAGGTTAATAACTATGTCATATAACAATAATTATTAAATCCTATGCTAGCTCACTGGAACCTATTGTGAGTCGCCACCTAATTTTTACCTAGAGTAAATTAGGAAAGGTAGAGTTCGGGTTCGGGGGCTTGATATTCGACTTAATTAGGGTTCAATTACTTTCATTACCCCTAGAAGTCGTTTTTCCTCTACTTAGTTTAATTACGGCTTATTACGAGTCGTTTTAACCTAAGTGCGCGAGCTTCTGTTTTTTTTTTGTTTTTTAGCATTTTTTGACTGAAAATAAAAGTGAAAGTTGAAATTACCTAAACTAGGGTTTCGGAGGCAGAATTAGGTCAAATTTTGTTTCCGTCCGTAGCCACGGACCTAATGTCCGTAACCACGGACCCTAGTTAATCTATGTGAAAATAAAAGTCGAATTAAACAGAAAACAAAAATTTGAAAAGTCCGGGGCCACGGACAGGATGTCCGTAGGCCCGGACATAGTTTAACAAAACCTAAATTTTTAAAATTTTAAAATCCCGCCGCCGTCCGTGGGTGTCCGTGGCCACGGACAACCCGTCCGTGGTCCCGGACCATAGGTCCGAGATCCCGGACCACCCACGGACAGGGGTTTTATGGTGGTTCCCGAAGGTGTTTTCGGCTCAAAATTTATGCACGTGTAGCCTGAAAGGTATACAATTCGTTAGTAATTGAAAGATTGCAGTTTGAAGTCGAATTATGTACGAAACTTGACGAACAAGTAACAAGGCAGAAACAAAAGTAATTAGCAATACAGAAGCGTAAAAAGGTTAGTTTGAACCCAAAATTTGACAGAGAGTTAATAAGGTCGTGGAGAGTTAGAAAAGTAGAATTGCAACCTGTTTTACCTTCGAATTTAGGAGGATTCTTCACGTCGGGATTCTTCGGAGGCTCCGATGGTGCCGGTTCCGGATTGAGTTCGACCCGAGCCTCTGGTTGTTGATTGTTGAAGGTGTTCTTCACGTTTTGGAGGTGGTTTGGTTGATGTTTGATGATTGTTGATGTGTTGGGAGTTGAAAAATGTGTTTAGATGGTGATTTCGGGGGATTTTTGATGTGATTTTGGTGCTTGGATGTGCAAAAACGTGAAGAGAATGAGACGGCTGCCTTCTTTGAGGGTCTAGGGTTCTTGAGGTTCTTCTTTGATCATGGGATAAGGTTCCTTATATAGGCTTCCTTAAAGATAGAAAAATCCGGTAAAAACCGAGATTTACCGACGTTTTAGCTTAAGGGCTTCCAAAAGGAATTTGATTATGAAATTTTACACATGGGTAAAGGATGATATTTCCGAATTTTCTAAAGTGGAATCGAATTTTTTGGACATTGGAATATTTTTAAATTCAATTTCTCGTCAGATTCAATCAGAAATTGCTAGAAAATTATTGGAAATTCGAAAAATCAAAATTCCAACGCCATTATGCTTCAGATGTCATCCTCTATCATGGGTTAAAATTTCAAAGCATTTTGAATTGATTTGACCCTTATTTGGAGGAGAGAGAAAGCCTATAGGGGGCTTAGGAGCCTTGAAAAATTACGAAAATGCCCCTGGAGATGACTAAGCTGTCCCTAGTACTCTGAAATGTGTCGATCGAATTGGGAACCCTTGCTACTAGCCTATTAGTAGAGACTCTCTTCCGGGGGGGTTGAAATTTTGGGTATAACAAAGTGTTGGAAAAGACGTGAAGGGATTGTGTAAGTTGTTTGATGGATTTAGTAATGGATTTGGTGGATGAATTAAGGTGATTTAGAGGGCTTAATTAGTGCTAAACCATGTGGGATTACATGTAGGAAGGTTCTGGACTGGTCTGACCCAGAGGTTGGGTCGGACGGTGGGTCGGACAGGCACAGACAACGGAACCAAAACCTAATGGAATGGTCCGACCCAGAGGTGTATGGGTTGGACGGAACAGTTCTGGGTCGGACGGGACAATTCAGAAGACTGAAAACTTACTGGAATGGTCCGACCCAGGGCTTGGGTCGGACGCTGGGTCGGACGACCCATAATTTACAAATATATATATATATATATATATATATATATTATCATATATATATTATATTGGAAGGTAAAATCATATGCATGTATATATATGGGTATGTACATATATATGGGACTTAGTAATACACCATTAATGTAACACTATGGTAAAGGAATAAGTATTTAAATGGAAATAGTAAGAGGATTAATTAAGGAAGTTGTAAGTATAAGAACATTAAGTAACCGAAGTAATGGGATAACGGGGTAAGAACGGGAGTAGTAGCTATGCATGTATTGTAGTGCTTAGTATTAATTGAACAATTTGGCATGTAGTCATTGGTTCGAGGCTAGGACTCAAGGGACAAGTAAGGAACGAAGGAGCACGGGAACACCCGATAAAGTAAATCAACGGTGAAAGGTATGATTTCTTCATGCCATGTATCATAATCTGGTTACCCCGATTTGTGTGCTTATTTGATCACCTAATAAGATAAATGCATGAATCAGACTATATTGCACTTACTTGTGCTTGTTTACATTGTTCTTGATATCTGTCTTGAACAATAGTTTGTATAATTCATGAAATATGTGAATGATGATGAAGTGTATTGTATTTCGTAGTGTACTTGTATATTGTAATGTATTTTGTATGGATGTGTATATGAGCCTTGTATTGTATTATTGTGGCTTGAATGAATGACTTCTTCTAATTCCTAACTACCTAACTCCTAACATAAGTAAGGAATAAATTGGAATGAGTAGAAGTCCGATATAGCTTCGGCCACGCGTGAGAATGAGGAAACACAAGAGGTTGGATCCGATTCCTAGTTCTTAAACTAGTCCACGGCCCAAATCCCTTAAATGGGTAGCATCCTGGATTGGTGAACCAAGTAAATCCCGGTGGTGGGACGGAGTAGTCCCAGGGCCGGAGGTCCCGATGACTTAACATGAGTAAGAGTAAGTAAGTAAGTATGTATGAGTATGAGCATGTATGCGTAAGTACTGTGGAGCGAGTAAAAGAGTAATCTCCACCCGATTAACCCGGGTGGACAAATGGAGCTAACAAGTATGGTGTATTGTGCAAGGATTGCGTATGTAATGTGTATGCGCATTCCGGCGAAGGTAAGTATGGATGGTTGGCTTGTATTGTCTTCCGTGTATGTATTGAACTGTATGAATGTATCCTTGTAAAGTATTGTATTGGTATGAATGAAAGCATGTATGTATGTATGTATTGTAAAATGAACCGCATGTATTCGACCAAGTGGTCGGCGTACCCTCACTAGTACGCGGGGTATGTGGTTATCATGCTCAGCGAAAGCTGACCCCCTCGGGGGAACGTTTTTAGTGTGCAGGTACCCGAAGAGGATATGGTCAAGGCACGAGACCGGCGACTACATTTGGATAGTAGTAGTAGAATGTAGAGGTGTACTAATTAGCACACCCCTTGTACTTAGGAAGTAAGTAATTGTGAGGAATGGGTAGATGTAGACTCTTAGTGAGTACATATGAACTTGGAAAAAGCATTGTATTTGTATTGGGAACCTAGTAAACTCGGTTATGTATTTTGTATTGTATTGTTTATGAAGGAGTAAAGTGTTGAATGAAACATTGTAGTATTCGATTGATGAATGGAGTATGTGTTGTAGATGTGTAGTACTCGGGATTCCGGTCCATCAGTCCGATGCTGTATGTAGAAGTAGTAGCCTTGTTAGCCACGAGGGTGACTAACGGCATTGTATCACCCACTGTATGTAAGTATGTATCCGCTGCGTGAATCTGGAAGTACGAGGAGATTGGACGGTAATGGCTGTATTAATGGTAGGGGTGTTACAAATTTGATCAGATCCAAAGGACCGTAGGGCCAGAAAGCGTAAGTGCCCAAAATCATGACGGCCGTGAACCAGAAAGCGTAAGTGTTCAAACGTGACCGATACCTGAGGGATCACTCGACATGGGAGAGGATGGTACCACCCTTATCTTCGGATGGACCCCATGAAGAGGAGGAAAAAGAGAATTTTTTATTGCTATGCCTGCAGTGACATGTTGTGTGGATGTGTGGCATACATCGAATTAGACCTTTGAGTCTACCAGGTTATATAGAGGTTATAACCTTAGCATAGAATACCTACGTGACTAACTATATTAGATTCACCAACTTTGAGGGGCAAAGTTCTTTAAGGGGGGTAGATTGAAATACCCTGAACTTATAAATGGTGATTAAATAATTCTAATATGGTAATTGAGGGCCTAATAGTTCCTAGAGAATTTTGGTGAAAAAAATAAAGCCAAAAGAAAAGAGAAAACGCTTAAAAAGCATAAAATGCAAAATTGAGCGTTACATGACTATAGGAGGAATACGACATCGGTCAGGGTCCTAGATGGATTCCAAAGGCTTAGTTATGCCTAATTGATATACGGGAACAATTCCCGAAGAAAACAGATCCATAAAATGGATTAAAAACAATAATAAAGCTTTAAATCACGTTTTGTTTAGAATACCCGAAAACATGAATTTTAGTGGTCAAACAGACCCGTAAAAATTATAGTTGACAACAAAACTATAATTAAACATTAATGGAGGATTAAGAACCATGAAAATTGAAGAAACGAGAAAATACCGGAAAATGGGCTCCGGTGAGTGAATAGTGTAAAAACGGGAACATTCAGGGCGTTAATTGTAATAAGAGCAAAATGATCCTCTTCCCTTGTAATTAAAAAGCTGGCACTCTTATTTGTGGGTGTGGGGGCACGTTTTTCTCAGCCTTTCCCAACCCTTTCACACACTAAAGGACAAAAAGAATAAAGTAACAAAAGTAAAAAGGGGGTCTTGGAATTCTCTCTCCTCCCATTCCCCCACACTCACGTTGGCAGCCCTCTCTCACCAGCCTCCTCCTTCAGCCTCTATTGGCTATTCCATTTCCCTCCTTCCAGCCCTCTCTTCTTTGACATTTTTAAAGGCTCAAATCTAGTCCAAAGGCTTCAAAAATTACACCACTAGATTCCTCTCTCCTTGGAGATTAATTCCTTCTTTTAAAATCGAAAATCATCACTTTCATCTCCATGGTTGAAGCTCATTTGATGGCTTGAAGAACACCATTGTGAGCTCCTTCAAATCCTTGTTACTCTAAGGTAAAAAGAAACTCAAAAACTCTCATTTCTAGCCTTCCTTTTCATAACCGAAAATTCCATGCTCTTGAACCTCTTGCCCTTCTTATTCGAGCCGGTTCCTAGCTTCAAGAAAGGTGCTGGAATCTTGTTATTTACTGTTCAAAAACATCACCTAGAAGTTTCAAGGTAATACTCTCTTAATGCTTTAAATGCTCTCTTGTATATTAGGGTTTAATTCTTAAGTTAGGAATTGATTAGTGTTGAATGTTGTGTTGCCTTGGGTGGCTGTATCTTGGCCAATTTGAAATCAAGAAACAAAGAAAGAGTGGAACCTTACTTAAAGATATCAACTCGACCTTCATCACTCTGATTCCTAAATCTGATATTGCCTCAACTCCTAATAACTATTGGCCCATCTCTTGTTGTATACCATCTACAAAATTATTAGCAAAATCCTGGTTGATCGGCTTAAAGAGGTCCTCCCCGGAATCGTCAAGGAGAGCCAAGGGGACTTTGATTAAGGGATGTCTCATTTCGGATAACATCCAATTATGCTCGTGCTTAGTGAAACACTACCAAAGTGCTCACATATCTTCCTGATGTGTGATGAAGATGGACATCAGGAATGCCTTTGATACAGTAGATTGGCCTTTCCTCAGTGACACCCTAACGTTCTTTAACTTCCCTCTTGTCTTCATCAACTGAATTATGCAATATGTTTCCACCACCTCGTTCTCTATAAGCCTCAATGGTTTCCTGAAGGGGCTTTTTAAGGGAGAAAGGGGTCTGTGTCAAGGGGACCCTCTTTCCCCTACCTCTTTGTCCTAGTCATGGATATGCTCTCTCACCTTCTCGACCAGCTCCCCCAAGACCTGCATTTTGGTTCCACCCTTCCTGCAAAACCCTTAACTTGTTCATCTGTTCTTCAACGATGATGCCCTCCTGTTTTGTATAGGTGACCAGACCGACATCTCCCTTATGCTCAGTAAGGTTAACCTCTTCTCCGAGACTTTGGGCCTTAAACTTCACCCCACCAAATGTGACATCTTTCTATGAGGGTTAGCCATACCGTTGTAAACTTTATTCACTTCTTCACCGGTTTCAACCATGGTTCTTTCCCTTTCCGCTAACTTGGCATCCCTCTCGGGCAGAAATCCCAAATCCTCTGACTTTACCCCCCTGATCAATAACGTTAAAAGATATATATTTCTTCTTAGGGTGGCAGGCACCTCCCTTTTACGGGGCACCTCACTCTTATCCAAAGCACTCTTTTTGGAATCATCGGCTTCTGGGCCTCGTCTATAGCCATCAAGAAAAATGTTACCCAATGCATTGTTAGGAAGATCCGCTCCTTTCCTTGCTGTAGGGACACAGTCAGTAACCCCACCCCACCAATGGCTTGGAGCTCTATCTGCCTTGACAAGAAGAAAGGGGGGTTCGGCATTTAGGATATTGTGAGGCTCGATTTTTGAACCCAATCCCATGTTGATTCAAATTGATTAAGATCTGGTTGGGTTCTAGGTCCACTTATAACCTAAGTTTATTAACTATGTCATAAACACTAATTATAAAATCCTAGATTAGCTCACTAGAACCTATTACGAGTCGCCACCTAATTTTTACCTAGGGTAAATTAGGAAAGGTAGAGTTCGGGTTCGGGGGCTTTGTATTCGACTTATTTAGGGTTCAATTACTTTAATTACCCCTCGAAGTCATTTTTCCTCTACTTAGTTTAATTATGGCCTATTAAGAGTCATTTTAACCTAAGTGCGGAAACTTCTTATTTCTTTTATTTTTTAACATTTTTGACAGAAAATGAAAGTGAAATAACCTAAACTAGGGTTTTAGAGGCAGAATTAGGTCAAATTTTGTTTTCGTTCGTGGCCACAGACTTACTGTCCAAACCCATGGACCCTAATTAACCTAGTTATACAGAAAAGTAATTGAAAAGAAAACGAAATTTTGAAAAGTCCGGGGCCACGGACACGACATTCGTGAGCCCGGACATGCTTTGTAAAACCTTAAATTTTCAAAATTTTAAAATCCCGCCGCCGTCCAACGGTGTCCGTGACCACGGACTACCCGTCCGTGGGCCCGGACATAGGGTCCGGGGCTACGGACCACCCACAGATAGTGGGTTTTTGGTGGTTCCTGGCAGTGTTCTAAGTTCAAAAATTATGGACGCGTAGCCTGATAATTTTCCAAGATGTTAGTAATCAGAGATTTTCAATTCAGTTTCAAATAAGTGGCGTAACTTAATGAACAAGTTAAAGGGCAGAAACAAGAACAAATGCTAATTTGGTAGCCATAAAAAGTCAGTTCGATCCCAAATTTTAATAAAAGGTCAAAAAAGTCGTGGGGAGTCGAGAGATTAAGATTCCAACCTCTTTTGACTTGAGGTTTGACTGAATTCTTCACGTCGGAGTCTTTAGGAGCCTCGCCGGAATCGGTTCTGATTCGGGTTCGAGACCAGCTTCTAACCCTTGTGAATTAAGGTTGTTCTTCACGTTTTTGTGGTGACTTGATGTTGGTTTGATGATTGTTGAAGTTATGGGACTTATAAAACGTGTTTAGGTGGTGATTTTGGGAGAGTTTTAGTGTGATTTTGGGGTTCGGGTGTTGAAAAACGTGAGAGAGTTGTGACGGCCGTGCTTGCTGATGCTCTAGGGTTCTTCCAGATCTAATTTGATCAAGGGACAAGGTTCCTTAAGTAGGCCTCACTAAAGATAGAAAAAATCTGGTAAAAGCTGAGATTTACTGATGTTTTAGCTCAAGGGCTTCCAAAAAGAATTTGACAATGAAATTATAACCATGTATAAAGGAGGAATTCCTGATTTTTCCAAGGTGGAATCGAATATTTTTTGGATATTGGAATATTTTTAAATTCAATTTATCTTCATATTCAATCAAAAATTACTAGAAAATTATTGGAAATTCGAAAAATCAAAATTCCAAAACAATTATGCTTAAAATGTCATCCTCTATCATGGGTTAAAATTTCAAAACATTTCGAGTTCATTTGAGCCACTTTTGGAGGAGAGAGAAAGCCTATAGGAGGTCTTATGAGCCTCAAAAATTATGAAATGCCCCGGAAGATGACTAAGTTGTCCCTGATGCTCCAGAACGCGCTGATCAAACCGGGGTTCCTCATTACTGACCAAAGTGTCTCTCGTAACACTAAATTCTTACCAACCCTATACCGGGGGGGCTAAAATTTTGGGTATAATAGATTACCCCCCGTCAACTAAACTTTGTAATGGATATAAAGAGTCTAGTTGATGCTTGACTGATACCCCAAAATTTCAGACCTTGAAAGACCCTGCATGCTGCTGATGATGCTCGGATGCTTCCGGGGACCGAAACCCGCGCCATTGCTCCTGGCTAAACCCAATATGGACTTATTGCCATTACCCCCCAAGCCGGTGTGCAGGGATAACTCCTGGTAGAAACCCTGGGGACTTATTGCCAACACCCACCATTCACTGATCCCAAAATAAGTTGACATAACATAGAAGGATTTATTACCATCACCTCACCAACTTTTCTGTCGCCAGGTCTTGTGACGTGCCTGGATAACGCAGATAGGTCTTGTAACGCGCCTATATGAATGAAATGAATGCAATGTGTTTGATGGAAGCAGGTAATTTAAAGAGTGATGCTAGGTCTTACTATGAGCCTAAAGGGATGATGATAGGTCTTATTATGAGCCTGAGGATGGTTCTAGGTCTTATTACGAGCCTAAGGGATGATACTAGGTCTTATGACGAGCCTTAAGGGATGATATACTAGGTCTTATGATGAGCCGAAGGATGATTCTAGGTCTTATGACGAGCCTAAGGATGATACTAGGTCTTATGACAAGCCTAAGGATGATACTAGGTCTTATGACGAGCCTAAGGATGATTCTAGGTCTTATGACGTGCCTAAGGATTGTACTATGTGAAGGTGAGTTAAGTGGGTGATGTAGAGATGAGTTAGGTCTTATCAGGAGCCTAAGTGAATGTAAAGAATGGTTAGGGCTTATGTCACGCCTGAGGAAGTTTTGATGTGGAGGTAGGGCTTAGGGCGAGCCTGAGGATGTTTTGATGTGGAGGTAGGGCTTATGACGAGCCTGAGGATGTTTTAATGTGAGGTAGGGCTTAGGATGAGCTTGTGAATGTTTGGATATGGAGGTTGGGCTTAGGACGAGCCTGAGGATGTTTGGATGTGGAGGTAGGGCTTAAGACGAGCTTGTATGATGTGGAGAGGGTTTGACCGTTTTAGGTTTTATGCTTTCAGGTATTGGGCTCTAAGGATTCAATCGGTGTTGTTATTGCAATTGTTGGAACCAACAATAGCCCCAGTATTTTTCCTTAAGGCAGGCTGAGTTCTTAGAGTTTGTGGCAATTGATCGGGACTGTAACACCCCTACCGCTAATACCGTCATTACCGTCCAATATCCTCATACATACATACCTTCGCAGCGGATACTTACTTACACAACGGTGGGTGAAACAATGCCGTTAGCCACCCACGTGACTAACAAGGCTTACTACTACTTACAGCATCGGTCTGATGGACTGGAATCCCGAGTACTACACTACTACTATACATACTCCATTACTTACTGAGTACTACAATCCTCCATTCAATACAATACTCCAAATACAATTCAATACATTACAATATAATATACTATACCGAGTTTACTAAGATCCAAATCCAAATACAAATGCAACAATTCTTCCAAGTTAATACCTACTCATTAAGATTCTTACAACTACCCATTCCGCACAACTACTTACTTGCAATTCCATATTGGTGTACCCCTTGGTACACTTCTACATTAAAGGCTACAAGCCTTATAAAACTCTTCACCATCTACATTTCAATCCTAATGAACTAGGCATGTCCGTCGGTCTCTTACTATGACCATATCTGCTTCGGTACCTGTACAATAAAAACATCGCCCCTAGGGGCTCAGCTTACGCTGCATATGACTTCCGCATACCCCGCGTACTAGCAAGGGTACGCCGACCACTTGGTCGGATACATGTAGTTCATTTTACAAACACATACATACATGCCTTCAATCATAATAATACAATACTACGCAAGGAATACATACATTTCAATACATACAAGGAAGACAATACCAGTCAACCAATACATACTTACCTTTACCGAAATACGCTTACACAATACATACACAATACCTGTTAGCTCCATTTGTCCACCCGGGTTAATCGGGTGGAGATTACTCTTTTACTCGGGGTCAATGACTTACACCAGCCAAGACCATTACTCATACAATACTTTACTTACTTACTACTTACTCAAGTCAAGTCGTCGGGACCTCCGGGCAGGGACTACACCGTCCCACCACCGGGTTTTACTTGGCTCACTGTTATACCCAAAATTTCAACCCCCCCGGAAGAGAGTCTCTACTAATAGGCTAGTAGCGAGGGTTCCCAGTTCGATCGGCACATTTCAGAGTACTAGGGACAGCTTAGTCTTCTCCAGGGGTATTTTCATAATTTTTCAAGGCTCCTAAGCCCTCTATATGCTTCCTCTCTCCTCCAAAGAAGGGTCAAATCAATTCAAAATGCTTTGAAATTTTAACCCATGATAGAGGATGACATTTTAAGCATAATAGCGTTGGAATTTTGATTTTTCGAATTTCCAATAATTTTCTAGCAATTTCTGATTGAATCTGACAAGAAATTGAATTTAAAAATATTCCAATATCCAAAAAAATTCGATTCCACTTTAGCAAATTCAGAAATATCATCCTTTACCCATGTGTAAAATTTCATAATCAAATTCCTTTTGGAAGCCCTTGAGCTAAAACGTCGGTAAATCTTAGTTTTTACCGGATTTTTCTATCTTTAAGGAAGCCTATATAAGGAACCTTATCCCATGATCAAAGGAGAACCTTAAGAACCCTAGACCCTCAAAGAAGGCAGATGTCTCATTCTCTTCACGTTTTTACACATCCAAGCACCAAAATCACATCAAAAATCCCCCGAAATCACCATCTAAACACATTTTTCAACTCCCACAACATCATCAATCATCAAACATCCACCAAACCACCTCCAAAACGTGAAGAACACCTTCAACAATCAACAACTAGAAGCTCGGGTCGAACACAATCCGGAACTGGCACCATCGGAGCCTCCGAAGAATCCTGACGTGAAGAACCCTCCTGAATTCGAAGGTAAAACAGGTTACAATTCTACTTTTATAATTCTCCACGACCTTATTAACTCTCTGTCAAATTTTGGGTTCAAACTAACCTTTTTACGCTTCTGTATTGCTGTTTGTTTAAGCTTTTGTCCAATAACTTGTTTACCAAGTTTCGTGCTTAATTCGAATTCAAATTGAGAACTTTCAATCACTAACGTCTTGTACATCTTTCAGGCTACACACCCATAAAATTTGAGCCAAAAACACCTTCGGGAACAGCCTCAACGCCGCCGTCCGAGGGCGGTCCGCACCCACGGACGTCATGTCCGGGGTCCCGGACTCCCTGTCTGTAAGCCCGGACGCCCACGGACGGTGGCGGGATTTTAAAAAATTCGAAATTTAGGTTTTCTAATATTGTCCGGCCCACGGACAGCCTGTCCGTGGCCCCGGACTTTGCAATTTTATGTTTTCCTTTAATTTTGACTCTTCTGTATAATTAGGTTAACTGGGGTCCGTGGTCTCGGACATGGGGTCCGTGGCTACGGACGTAAGCAAAATTCGACCTAATTCTGCCTCGGAAACCCTAGTTTAGATAGCTTTTAATTTCACTTTAATGTTCTGTCAAAAAATGCTAAAAAACACAAAAAAACAGAAGCGCACACCTAGGTTAAAAACAACTTTGTAGAAAGCCGTAAATAAACCAAGTAGAGAAAAACGACCTAGGAAGGGTAATGAAAGTAATTTGAACCCTAATTCAGTCGAATATCAAGCCCCCGAACTCGAACTCTCCTTTCCCTAATTTGATCTAGGTTAAAATTAGGTGGCGACTCATAATAGGTTCCAGTGAGCTAACTTGGGATTTAATAATTAATGTTTTGTGGCATAGTTATTAAACTTAGGTTATAAGTGGACCTAAAACCCGGTTAGATCCTAATCAGCTTTAATCAACACAGGATAGGGGTTTAAAATCAAGGCTCACAGACTGGCGACTCTGCTGGGGATAATTCTTAATTTTAACTTGTTGTTTAATTTTAAGAAAGAGGGCTTAACTCGAAAAATTGTTTATTTATGGCTTTATTACTTTGTTTGTTTACTTTCGTGCGCACTTTAAATTTTTGCACCCCTGCATCATATGAGAGCGAGGGTCCACACAAACCATTTTCACCCCGGGACCCATCTAGGGTCCCCTGTCAGGGACTCACACCTTTTAGGTGATGTGAATTAGCGGGGGAAAAGAGGAGGATGTCGTCTAACCACATCCCCTTAATACCCGGGCCTTAGCCCTAAGCGTTTTCCTGGCAGTGTCCTTACCTAGCCCATTGTTTGGTCAGTCAAAGACCCGGCCGTAGACGCACACCTTCAGGTGATGTGAAAAAAGTGGGGAAGCCCAAAGAGAATAGCGTGCAAGCCCTATTCCTTTGTGGTGACCTGGGCCCTAGCCCCAAGCACCTCCCCGGATCGATCCATACCCGGTTGAATTTAAACATCTAGCGAGGACATGTTGAATTTGTGTGAGCCTTGTTTGCTTGTATGATCGGTCCATTACCTAGCCTAGAGGTTGATAGGAACTTCTCCTACATTAACCTAGCCCAACCCGAATTGGCGGCTCTACTTGTTTGCGGCCCAGAGGTCCTGTTTGGTTTAATATGTGAGTCGTTCGGGCTTCAGCCCAAAAGCTTAGACTTAGGTGATTTCTCTTCTGGCCCAATTTGAATTATCCAATTAGTTCTAGGCCCAAAAAAGAAAATCCACATGAACTTGAAATAACTCACAAGGCCTGAAAATAAAATCTTTTTCGGTTTAGCAACCATCTTCTCTGGCCCAAAGAAAGTTAGGCTCATTTGATTTAGGGACCACTCCAGCCCATGTGCTTTGCTCTAGGCCCAAACACATTCCGGCCCAAGGGCTCATTCTAGTCTAGGCAGACTTCTTATTCGGGCCCTGGCCCAAAACCCTAGATCTAGGTGTCATCTCTCAGGCCCAATCAAAGCCATCTGTTTACATTTCAGTCCAAATTCCAGTTCATAGCCTGAGAGATACTTCAGCCCAAGCACCTCATTTTCTGGGTATCTTGGCCCACTTGCTTTCAGCCTAAGCTTGTTTCGATCTACCTTGTGAAGTGTCATTATCACCTTAGTGTCTTTCAACCCACCTCCTCTTGTTAGCTAATAATGGACTTCTTGGAAACAGGCAAGCCCAAATCCAGATATGGCAGAAGGAGGAAATCCGATCAACACCGAGGCCCAGTTGGCCGCTGTGCTGCAAAGGTGCAAGGTCTTGGAGTCCATTGTCGAGGAATTGAGGAGTAAGGCTAATCTCCAGGAGACAAATCAGTACACTCTGGAAAAGCTTGTGGATGAAAATCTTAATGGTAGTTACATCGAGATTGACTCCGTTAGGGCCCAAGATCCTCAAACACGTGTGGGGAAGGATGTTCCCAACAACCAGCTAGCTGCAGAGGTCAAAAGGGTTTTTAAAAGGATTGAGCGCATAGAGAAAGCCAACAAACCAGTTGGCTTCGATTATTTCTCCACGGCGTCGTATCCCGAAGTTGATCTTCCCCTAAAGCTGAAGTTGCCTACACCCGCTTTGTACAAGGGTTCCTCGGATCCACAGATTCACTTGGCTATGTTCGACCGGGAAATGTCCATCTTGGGGCTCAACGACATGCAAAAAGCTAAAGTTTTCGCATGCTATCTAGACGAGACTCCTCAGCGTTGGTATCTCACTCAGAAGATGAATACCAAAACCTACGAGGAGGTTTGCGAGGCTTTCCTAAATCATTTCGAGTATGCTAAGAACCTCGAGGTCACCAGAATCGATCTGGCAGGAACTCGATAGAAAGACGGTGAGTCCATGTCTGACTTCATCAAGCGTTGGAGGAGAAAGGCTGCAGCCATGCCTACCCGAATGGAGGAGCAGGAGCAAATCCGCATGATAATTGAGAACATGCGAAAACAACACAACCATGAGCTAAAATTTATGTACTTTCCGAGTTTGGACATGTTGATGGGACAAGTCGGTATTCTAGAGGAAAGGATTCATAAGGAAGGTTTGGAGCTCGAGTGCTCAAGAAACTCCGGCAGCGGCTCCAAATTACCTAAGCCAGGACCAGAAAAGGCTTATCTTCAGACAGTAGCTTGCGCTCAAAGCAGTTTCCCAGAAGTGAATGTGGTTCAACGACCTAGAGCTCTGCATCAAAACCTTAGGACGGTACCCTTACCACGCCGAGACTCATCGCAAAGGGAATTCACCAACATTGACCGAGCACCAAGTCAGGCATTTGAAGAGCTTCAGAAGAGAAACCTGCTACAGCCCCTGGCCCCTCGGCCAGGAACCACTCATTTGGGGAGACATCTTAATCAATTCTGTCACTACCATCAGTTGCCTGGCCATTATGCTGACAATTGCCGAGCATTGAAGCACAAGATTCAAGACCTCCTCGAGCAAGGAGTCCAATTTTTCTAAGTATGCAGATCGTTTTATTTATGTTTTCTTGCATCTTCAAATTTTCCTAGTAGCTTATTTTCTTAGTTAGTTTTCAGTCACCTTAGATTGTAATCTTTACGTTTCTTTCATGATTCATAAATAAAATCATAGATCCATTTTCACAATTTCTGTACAAACAATTTTTCATTCATTCATTGAAAAGAAAAAACAAAAATGTTTCTCAAGGAAAAGGAATCACGGGGTAATCATTTCCCGACTATGGAACATAACAACTTGTCTCTTGTTTCTAAAAGTTGAACATGCCACGTTAAACACCACAGCTCACCCCTAAACAAACCACATTGCGGTTCGGAGTCCACATTTGTCAAATTGTCGTCATAAACCCTGGATTAATACTGGGGGCAATCTAAGTTTAAGTTTGTCATCTTTTATCTTTTGTTTAAATGTGCGAACGAGTATCCGAGTGAAAATCTCGCGAGAGTGTCTTGAGTGGAAAAACCATGAGTGAGCAAACGTGTCATTTTTACATGACTCCGGTGCGACCACATTCAGAGGTAAGGTAAACGGCATAACTCCGACCGAAGGAGATTATTTGTAAATTTACTCTTAGACCTGCAAAAAGTAACAAAGAGC
The DNA here is from genome assembly GCA_023374045.1 of Limonium bicolor. Lineage (NCBI taxonomy): Eukaryota > Viridiplantae > Streptophyta > Magnoliopsida > Caryophyllales > Plumbaginaceae > Limonium > Limonium bicolor. The sequence continues at coordinate 103,979,120 of CM041783.1, read as the reverse complement.
GGATGCACACTATCAGGAATGACGAAGCACCTAGGTACAGCACCACATAGCCAAAAGCTTGTAAACCTATCATTAAACCCTAGGCACCCCCGTTGAGCCTTTCGTATATCCCTTTTCGATATTATGAGCTCCACAAAATAACCCAGCCAATGATGAATGTCTGACCCGGTGACCAAAGGAAGCGAGGAGCCCGACTCTCGGATAACATTATCATCAGTCCGAAGAAGCAATGCCGCTATCAGCATGACGAAGCGATCCGCAAATGGTCCCAGAGTGACACAGGATCAAAAGAGCTCACATCAAAACAGCTCTCGAAGCCCAAAACCGGGAAACACAAGAACCCCGAAGGCAAAGTCAAGAAAGGATAAAATTAAAAGGCAAACCCAAAGTGATTCGAAGAAATCCAAATGACAAAAGAGAAATGGTGTAAAGGACAACTTCAAAAGTCCAGGTCCAGAAGCTCGAAAACAACGTCAATACGAAGAAGCCAGACGACTGCAAGACAAGGAAGATGAATCCGAGAGAAGACGCAAGTTACAGCTTTGGTCACCCATTTAAGCTCCACATACCTCAAATATCCCTCCATGATCCCGTCGCCTTTCATTACACCCTATGGCCACGTTAAGCTTTAAAGACTTCCGACTTGATAGTTGTGTCCCAATCACGTGAAAGTAACAGATCAAATGCGTAAATCCATCAAATATCGAATTCAATGGTCTAGAAGTTATGATCGTGAGCGAGAAATGAGTGCAGACACCAACCACGTCAAGTGTAGGTTAGGAAGCACCACATCAAAGCATAAGCCTCGACCCTGTGAGGATGAGACTTGTTCGCACGTTTAATCAAAGAAAATACTGGGGGCAATCGATCGGAACGATCGATTGCCATGAACTCTGCTCAGATTGTCCTAAGGAAAAATACTGGGGGCAATTGTTGGTTCCAATAATTGCCATGTCAACACCAATTAAAACCCAAAGCTTGAGCACCACCATCCCACCATAGACACACATAAGCCCTTACCATCACACACATACTCTCAGGCCCGTCATTACCTGACCTCCATCCAAAATCACAACCCAATCCCAGGTTTACCACAAATCCTGAACACCGGCAAAAGCCTTTAGCACCACAACAAACACCACACACTTCCGCCAATTACATGTTCATTTTTCAAGAAACAAGTTGCGGATATGGAATTTTTAGTCAGGAAATGATCATTTCACTTTCCTTTTTCAGCAGAGTCTTTTTCAAGCGTTGCCATGTTTGGCACATTTTTCAATAGTTTCTTGTTTTGGCAAGCTTCCAACAAACACTTTAGTTGCATTTTACAACTTTTGCATAACACCTCAACAATGCCAAGTTTGGCACCTTTTCCAACAGTTTCCTGTTTTGAACGAGTATCTTTCATATATTTTGATTGCATACATTGCCATGTTTGGCACTCCGGTAATCATTTTTCATCATTTGCACGAGAAAATACCGGAAAATGGGCTCCGGTGAGTGAATAGTGTATAAACGGGAACATTCAGGGCGTTAATTGTAATAAGAGCAAAATGATCCTCTTCCCTTGTAATTAAAAAGCTGGCACTCTTATTTGTGGGTGTGGGGCACGTTTTTCTCAGCCTTTCCCAACCTTTCACACACTAAAGGACAAAAAGAATAAAGTAACAAAAGTAAAAAGGGGGTCTTGGAATTCTCTCTCCTCCCATTCCCCCACACTCACGTTGGCAGCCCTCTCTCACCAGCCTCCTCCTTCAGCCTCTATTGGCTATTCCATTTCCCTCCTTCCAGCCCTCTCTTCTTTGACATTTTTAATGGCTCAAATCTAGTCCAAAGGCTTCAAAAATTACACCACTAGATTCCTCTCTCCTTGGAGATTAATTCCTTCTTTTAAAATCGAAAATCATCACTTTCATCTCCATGGTTGAAGCTCATTTGATGGCTTGAAGAACACCATTGTGAGCTCCTTCAAATCCTTGTTACTCTAAGGTAAAAAGAAACTCAAAAACTCTCATTTCTAGCCTTCCTTTTCACAACCGAAAATTCCATGCTCTTGAACCTCTTGCCCTTCTTATTCGAGCCGGTTCCTAGCTTCAAGAAAGGTGCTGGAATCTTGTTATCTTACTGTTCAAAAACTTCACCTAGAAGTTTCAAGGTAATACTCTCTTAATGCTTTAAATGCTCTCTTGTATATTAGGGTTTAATTCTTAAGTTAGGAATTGATTAGTGTTGAATGTTGTGTTGCCTTGGGTGGCTGTATCTTGGCCAATTTGAAATCAAGAAACAAAGAAAGAGTGGAACCTTACTTAAAGATATCAACTCGACCTTCATCACTCTGATTCCTAAATCTGATATTGCCTCAACTCCTAATAACTATTGGCCCATCTCTTGTTGTATACCATCTACAAAATTATTAGCAAAATCCTGGTTGATCGGCTTAAAGAGGTCCTCCCCGGAATCGTCAAGGAGAGCCAAGGGGACTTTGATTAAGGGATGTCTCATTTCGGATAACATCCAATTATGCTCGTGCTTAGTGAAACACTACCAAAGTGCTCACATATCTTCCTGATGTGTGATGAAGATGGACATCAGGAATGCTTTGATACAGTAGATTGGCCTTTCCTCAGTGACACCCTAACGTTCTTTAACTTCCCTCTTGTCTTCATCAACTGAATTATGCAATATGTTTCCACCACCTCGTTCTCTATAAGCCTCAATGGTTTCCTGAAGGGGCTTTTTAAGGGAGAAAGGGGTCTGTGTCAAGGGGACCCTCTTTCCCCTACCTCTTTGTCCTAGTCATGGATATGCTCTCTCACCTTCTCGACCAGCTCCCCCAAGACCTGCATTTTGGTTCCACCCTTCCTGCAAAACCCTTAACTGTTCATCTGTTCTTCAACGATGATGCCCTCCTGTTTTGTATAGGTGACCAGACCGACATCTCCCTTATGCTCAGTAAGGTTAACCTCTTCTCCGAGACTTTGGGCCTTAAACTTCACCCCACCAAATGTGACATCTTTCTATGAGGGTTAGCCATACCGTTGTAAACTTTATTCACTTCTTCACCGGTTTCAACCATGGTTCTTTCCCTTTCCGCTAACTTGGCATCCCTCTCGGGCAGAAATCCCAAATCCTCAGACTTTACCCCCCTGATCAATAACGTTAAAAGATATATATTCTTCTTAGGGTGGCAGGCACCTCCCTTTTACGGGGCACCTCATCTTATCCAAAGCACTCTTTTTGGAATCATCGGCTTCTGGGCCTCGTCTATAGCCATCAAGAAAAATGTTACCCAATGCATTGTTAGGAAGATCCGCTCCTTTCCTTGCTGTAGGGACACAGTCAGTAACCACCCCACCAATGGCTTGGAGCTCTATCTGCCTTGACAAGAAGAAAGGGGGGTTCGGCATTTAGGATATTGTGAGGCTCGATTTTTGAACCCAATCCCATGTTGATTCAAATTGATTAAGATCTGGTTGGGTTCTAGGTCCACTTATAACCTAAGTTTATTAACTATGTCATAAACACTAATTATAAAATCCTAGATTAGCTCACTAGAACCTATTACGAGTCGCCACCTAATTTTTACCTGGGGTAAATTAGGAAAGGTAGAGTTCGGGTTCGGGGGCTTTGTATTCGACTTATTTAGGGTTCAATTACTTTAATTACCCTCGAAGTCATTTTCCTCTACTTAGTTTAATTATGGCCTATTAAGAGTCATTTTAACCTAAGTGCGGAAACTTCTTATTTCTTTTATTTTTTAACATTTTTGACAGAAAATGAAAGTGAAATAACCTAAACTAGGGTTTTAGAGGCAGAATTAGGTCAAATTTTGTTTTCGTTCGTGGCCACAGACTTACTGTCCAAACCCATGGACCCTAATTAACCTAGTTATACAGAAAAGTAATTGAAAAGAAAACGAAATTTTGAAAAGTCCGGGGCCACGGACACGACATTCGTGAGCCCGGACATGCTTTGTAAAACCTTAAATTTTCAAAATTTAAAATCCCCCGCCGCCGTCCAACGGTGTCCGTGACCACGGACTACCCGTCCGTGGGCCCGGACATAGGGTCCGGGGCTACGGACCACCCACAGATAGTGGGTTTTTGGTGGTTCCTGGCAGTGTTCTAAGTTCAAAAATTATGGACGCGTAGCCTGATAATTTTCCAAGATGTTAGTAATCAGAGATTTTCAATTCAGTTTCAAATAAGTGGCGTAACTTAATGAACAAGTTAAAGGCAGCAGAAACAAGAACAAATGCTAATTTGGTAGCCATAAAAAGTCAGTTCGATCCCAAATTTTAATAAAAGGTCAAAAAGTCGTGGGGGAGTCGAGAGATTAAGATTCCAACCTCTTTTGACTTGAGGTTTGACTGAATTCTTCACGTCGGAGTCTTTAGGAGCCTCGCCGGAATCGGTTCTGATTCGGGTTCGAGACCAGCTTCTAACCCTTGTGAATTAAGGTTGTTCTTCACGTTTTTGTGGTGACTTGATGTGGTTTGATGATTGTTGAAGTTATGGGACTTATAAAAGTGTTTAGGTGGTGATTTTGGGAGAGTTTTAGTGTGATTTTGGGGTTCGGGTGTTGAAAAACGTGAGAGAGTTGTGACGGCCGTGCTTGCTGATGCTCTAGGGTTCTTCCAGATCTAATTTGATCAAGGGACAAGGTTCCTTAGTAGGCCTCACTAAAGATAGAAAAATCTGGTAAAAGCTGAGATTTACTGATGTTTTAGCTCAAGGGCTTCCAAAAAGAATTTGACAATGAAATTATAACCATGTATAAAGGAGGAATTCCTGATTTTTCCAAGGTGGAATCGAATATTTTTTGGATATTGGAATATTTTTAAATTCAATTTATCTTCATATTCAATCAAAAATACTAGAAATTATTGGAAATTCGAAAAATCAAAATTCCAAAACAATTATGCTTAAAATGTCATCCTCTATCATGGGTTAAAATTTCAAAACATTTCGAGTTCATTTGAGCCACTTTTGGAGGAGAGAGAAAGCCTATAGGAGGTCTTATGAGCCTCAAAAATTATGAAATGCCCCGGAAGATGACTAAGTTGTCCCTGATGCTCCAGAACGCGCTGATCAAACCGGGGTTCCTCATTACTGACCAAAGTGTCTCTCGTAACACTAAATTCTTACCAACCCTATACCGGGGGGGCTAAAATTTTGGGTATAATAGATTACCCCCCGTCAACTAAACTTTGTAATGGATATAAAGAGTCTAGTTGATGCTTGACTGATACCCCAAAATTTCAGACCTTGAAAGACCTGCATGCTGCTGATGATGCTCGGATGCTTCCGGGGACCGAAAACCCGCGCCATTGCTCCTGGCTAAACCCAATATGGACTTATTGCCATACCCCCCAAGCCGGTGTGCAGGGATAACTCCTGGTAGAAACCCTGGGGACTTATTGCCAACACCCACCATTCACTGATCCCAAAATAAGTTGACATAACATAGAAGGATTTATTACCATCACCTCACCAACTTTTCTGTCGCCAGGTCTTGTGACGTGCCTGGATAACGCAGATAGGTCTTGTAACGCGCCTATATGAATGAAATGAATGCAATGTTTTGATGGAAGCAGGTAATTTAAAGAGTGATGCTAGGTCTTACTATGAGCCTAAAGGGATGATGATAGGTCTTATTATGAGCCTGAGGATGGTTTCTAGGTCTTATTACGAGCCTAAGGGATGATACTAGGTCTTATGACGAGCCTTAAGGGATGATATACTAGGTCTTATGATGAGCCGAAGGATGATTCTAGGTCTTATGACGAGCCTAAGGATGATACTAGGTCTTATGACAAGCCTAAGGATGATACTAGGTCTTATGACGAGCCTAAGGATGATTCTAGGTCTTATGACGTGCCTAAGGATTTACTGTGAAGGTGAGTTAAGTGGGTGATGTAGAGATGAGTTAGGTCTTATCAGGAGCCTAAGTGAATGTAAAGAATGGTTAGGGCTTATGTCACGCCTGAGGAAGTTTTGATGTGGAGGTAGGGCTTAGGGCGAGCTGAGGATGTTTTGATGTGGAGGTAGGGCTTATGAGAGCCTGAGGATGAATGTGAGGAGGAGGCTTAGGATGAGGTGAATGTTTGGATATGGAGGTTGGGGCTTAGGACGAGCCTGGATGTTTGGATGTGGAGGTAGGGCTTAAGACGAGCTTGTATGATGTGGAGAGGGTTTGACCGTTTTAGGTTTTATGCTTTCAGGTATTGGGCTCTAAGGATTCAATCGGTGTTGTTATTGCAATTGTTGGAACCAACAATAGCCCCCAGTATTTTTCCTTAAGGCAGGTGAGTTCTTAGAGTTTGTGGCAATTGATCGGGACTGTAACACCCATACCGCTAAACCGTCATTACCGTCCAATATCCTCATACATACATACCTTCGCAGGGATACTTACTTACACAACGGTGGGTGAAACAATGCCGTTAGCCACCCACGTGACTAACAAGGCTTACTACTACTTACAGCATCGGTCTGATGGAACTGGAATCCCGAGTACTACAACTACTACTATACATACTCCATTACTTACTGAGTACTACAATCCTCCATTCAATACAATACTCCAAATACAATTCAATACATTACAATATAATATACGATACCGAGTTTACTAAGATCCAAATCCAAATACAAATGCAACATTCTCCAAGTTAATACCTACTCATTAAGATTCTTAAACTACCCATTCCGCACAACTATACTTGCAATTCCATATTGGTGTACCCTGTACACTTCTACATTAAAGGCTACAAGCCTTATAAAACTCTTCACCATCTACATTTCAATCCTAATGAACTAGGCATGTCCGTCGGTCTCTTACTATGACCATATCTGCTCGGTACTGTACAATAAAAACATCGCCCATAGGGCTCAGCTTACGCTGCATATGACTTCCGCATACCCCGCGTACTAGCAAGGGTACGCCGACCACTTGGTCGATACATGTAGTTCATTTTACAAACACATACATACATGCCTCAATCATAATAATACAATACTACGCAAGGAATACATACATTTCAATACATACAAGGAAGACAATACCAGTCAACCAATACAACTTACCTTTACCGAAATACGCTACACAATACATACACAATACCTGTTAGCTCCATTTGTCCACCCGGGTTAATCGGGTGGAGATTACTACTTTTACTCGGGGGTCAATGACTTACACCAGCCAAGACCATTACTCATACAATACTTTACTTACTTACTACTTACTCAAGTCAAGTCGTCGGGACCTCCGGGCAGGGACTACACCGTCCCCACCACCGGGTTTTACTTGGCTCACTGTTATACCCAAAATTTCAACCCCCCGGAAGAGAGTCTCTACTAATAGGCTAGTAGCGAGGGTTCCCAGTTCGATCGGCACATTTCAGAGTACTAGGGACAGCTTAGTCTTCTCCAGGGGTATTTTCATAATTTTTCAAGGCTCCTAAGCCCTCTATATGCTTCCTCTCTCCTCCAAAGAAGGGTCAAATCAATTCAAAATGCTTTGAAATTTTAACCCATGATAGAGGATGACATTTTAAGCATAATAGCGTTGGAATTTTGATTTTTCGAATTTCCAATAATTTTCTAGCAATTTCTGATTGAATCTGACAAGAAATTGAATTTAAAAATATTCCAATATCCAAAAAAATTCGATTCCACTTTAGCAAATTCAGAAATATCATCCTTTACCCATGTGTAAAATTTCATAAAAATTCCTTTTGGAAGCCCTTGAGCTAAAACGTCGGTAAATCTTAGTTTTTACCGGATTTTTCTATCTTTAAGGAAGCCTATATAAGGAACCTTATCCATGATCAAAGGAGAACCTTAAGAACCCTAGACCCTCAAAGAAGGCAGATGTCTCATTCTCTTCACGTTTTACACATCCAAGCACCAAAATCACATCAAAATCCCCCGAAATCACCATCTAAACACATTTTTCAACTCCCACAACATCATCAATCATCAAACATCCACCAAACCACCTCCAAAACGTGAAGAACACCTTCAACAATCAACAACTAGAAGCTCGGGTCGAACACAATCCGGAACTGGCACCATCGGAGCCTCCGAAGAATCCTGACGTGAAGAACCCTCCTGAATTCGAAGGTAAAACAGGTTACAATTCTACTTTTATAATTCCCCACGATCTTATTAACTCTCTGTCAAATTTTGGGTTCAAACTAACCTTTTTACGCTTCTGTATTGCTGTTTGTTTAAGCTTTTGTCCAATAACTTGTTTACCAAGTTTCGTGCTTAATTCGAATTCAAATTGAGAACTTTCAATCACTAACGTCTTGTACATCTTTCAGGCTACACACCCATAAAATTTGAGCCAAAAACACCTTCGGGAACAGCCTCAACGCCGCCGTCCGAGGGCGGTCCGCACCCACGGACGTCATGTCCGGGGTCCCGGACCCTGTCGTAAGCCCGGACGCCCACGGACGGTGGCGGGATTTTAAAAAATTCGAAATTTAGGTTTTCTAATATTGTCCGGGCCCACGGACAGCCTGTCCGTGGCCCCGGACTTTGCAATTTTATGTTTTCCTTTAATTTTGACTCTTCTGTATAATTAGGTTAACTGGGGTCCGTGGTCTCGGACATGGGGTCCGTGGCTACGGACGTAAGCAAAATTCGACCTAATTCTGCCTCGGAAACCCTAGTTTAGATAGCTTTTAATTTCACTTTAATGTTCTGTCAAAAAATGCTAAAAAACACAAAAAAACAGAAGCGCACACCTAGGTTAAAAACAACTTTGTAGAAAGCCGTAAATAAACCAAGTAGAGAAAAAACGACCTAGGAAGGGTAATGAAAGTAATTTGAACCCTAATTCAGTCGAATATCAAGCCCCCGAACTCGAACTCTCCTTTCCTAATTTGATCTAGGTTAAAATTAGGTGGCGACTCATAATAGGTTCCAGTGAGCTAACTTGGGATTTAATAATTAATGTTTTGTGGCATAGTTATTAAACTTAGGTTATAAGTGGACCTAAAACCCGGTTAGATCCTAATCAGCTTTAATCAACACAGGATAGGGGTTTAAAATCAAGGCTCACAGACTGGCGACTCTGCTGGGGATAAATTCTTAATTTTAACTTGTTTAATTTTAAGAAAGAGGGCTTAACTCGAAAAATTGTTTATTTATGGCTTTATTACTTTGTTTGTTTACTTTCGTGCGCACTTTAAATTTTTGCACCCCTGCATCATATGAGAGCGAGGGTCCACACAAACCATTTTCACCCCGGGACCCATCTAGGGTCCCCTGTCAGGGACTCACACCTTTTAGGTGATGTGAATTAGCGGGGGAAAAGAGGAGGATGTCGTCTAACCACATCCCCTTAATACCCGGGCCTTAGCCCTAAGCGTTTTCCTGGCAGTGTCCTTACCTAGCCCATTGTTTGGTCAGTCAAAGACCCGGCCGTAGACGCACACCTTCAGGTGATGTGAAAAAAGTGGGGAAGCCAAAGAGAATAGCGTGCAAGCCCTATTCCTTTGTGGTGACCTGGGCCCTAGCCCCAAGCACCTCCCCGGATCGATCCATACCCGGTTGAATTTAAACATCTAGCGAGGACATGTTGAATTTGTGTGAGCCTTGTTTGCTTGTATGATCGGTCCATTACCTAGCCTAGAGGTTGATAGGAACTTCTCCTACATTAACCTAGCCCAACCCGAATTGGCGGCTCTACTTGTTTGCGGCCCAGAGGTCCTGTTTGGTTTAATATGTGAGTCGTTCGGGCTTCAGCCCAAAAGCTTAGACTTAGGTGATTTCTCTTCTGGCCCAATTTGAATTATCCAATTAGTTCTAGGCCCAAAAAAGAAAATCCACATGAACTTGAAATAACTCACAAGGCCTGAAAATAAAATCTTTTTCGGTTTAGCAACCATCTTCTCTGGCCCAAAGAAAGTTAGGCTCATTGTGATTTAGGGACCACTCCAGCCCATGTGCTTTGCTCTAGGCCCAAACACATTCCGGCCCAAGGGCTCATTCTAGTCTAGGCAGACTTTTATTCGGGCCCTGGCCCAAAACCCTAGATCTAGGTGTCATCTCTCAGGCCCAATCAAAGCCATCTGTTTACATTTCAGTCCAAATTCCAGTTCATAGCCTGAGAGATACTTCAGCCCAAGCACCTCATTTTCTGGGTATCTTGGCCCACTTGCTTTCAGCCTAAGCTTGTTTCGATCTACCTTGTGAAGTGTCATTATCACCTTAGTGTCTTTCAACCCACCTCCTCTTGTTAGCTAATAATGGACTTCTTGGAAACAGGCAAGCCCAAATCCAGATCATGATGGCAGAGGAGGAAATCCGATCAACACCGAGGCCCAGTTGGCCGCTGTGCTGCAAAGGTGCAAGGTCTTGGAGTCCATTGTCGAGGAATTGAGGAGTAAGGCTAATCTCCAGGAGACAAATCAGTACACTCTGGAAAAGCTTGTGGATGAAAATCTTAATGGTAGTTACATCGAGATTGACTCCGTTAGGGCCCAAGATCCTCAAACACGTGTGGGGAAGGATGTTCCCAACAACCAGCTAGCTGCAGAGGTCAAAAGGGTTTTTAAAAGGATTGAGCGCATAGAGAAAGCCAACAAACCAGTTGGCTTTGATTTTTCCACGGCGTCGTATCCCGAAGTTGATCTTCCCCTAAAGCTGAAGTTGCCTACACCCGCTTTGTACAAGGGTTCCTCGGATCCACAGATTCACTTGGCTATGTTCGACCGGGAAATGTCCATCTTGGGGCTCAACGACATGCAAAAAGCTAAAGTTTTCGCATGCTATCTAGACGAGACTCCTCAGCGTTGGTATCTCACTCAGAAGATGAATACCAAAACCTACGAGGAGGTTTGCGAGGCTTTCCTAAATCATTTCGAGTATGCTAAGAACCTCGGTCACCAGAATATCTGGCAGGAACTCGATAGAAAGACGGTGAGTCCATGTCTGACTTCATCAAGCGTTGGAGGAGAAAGGCTGCAGCCATGCCTACCCGAATGGAGGAGCAGGAGCAAATCCGCATGATAATTGAGAACATGCGAAAACAACACAACCATGAGCTAAAATTTATGTACTTTCCGAGTTTGGACATGTTGATGGGACAAGTCGGTATTCTAGAGGAAAGGATTCATAAGGAAGGTTTGGAGCTCGAGTGCTCAAGAAACTCCGGCAGCGGCTCCAAATTACCTAAGCCAGGACCAGAAAAGGCTTATCTTCAGACAGTAGCTTGCGCTCAAAGCAGTTTCCCAGAAGTGAATGTGGTTCAACGACCTAGAGCTCTGCATCAAAACCTTAGGACGGTACCCTTACCACGCCGAGACTCATCGCAAAGGGAATTCACCAACATTGACCGAGCACCAAGTCAGGCATTTGAAGAGCTTCAGAAGAGAAACCTGCTACAGCCCCTGGCCCCTCGGCCAGGAACCACTCATTTGGGGAGACATCTTAATCAATTCTGTCACTACCATCAGTTGCCTGGCCATTATGCTGACAATTGCCGAGCATTGAAGCACAAGATTCAAGACCTCCTCGAGCAAGGAGTCCAATTTTTCTAAGTATGCAGATCGTTTTATTTATGTTTTCTTGCATCTTCAAATTTTCCTAGTAGCTTATTTTCTTAGTTAGTTTTCAGTCACCTTAGATTGTAATCTTTACGTTTCTTTCATGATTCATAAATAAAATCATAGATCCATTTTCACAATTTCTGTACAAACAATTTTTCATTCATTCATTGAAAAGAAAAAACAAAAATGTTTCTCAAGGAAAAGGAATCACGGGGTAATCATTTCCCGACTATGGAACATAACAACTTGTCTCTTGTTTCTAAAGTTGAACATGCCACGTTAAAACCACAGCTCACCCCTAAACAAACCACATTGCGGTTCGGAGTCCACATTTGTCAAATTGTCGTCATAAACCCTGGATTAATACTGGGGGCAATCTAAGTTTAAGTTTGTCATCTTTTATCTTTTGTTTAAATGTGCGAACGAGTATCCGAGTGAAAATCTCGCGAGAGTGTCTTGAGTGGAAAAACCATGAGTGAGCAAACGTGTCATTTTTACATGACTCCGGTGCGACCACATTCAGAGGTAAGGTAAACGGCATAACTCCGACCGAAGGAGATTATTTGTAAATTTACTCTTAGACCTGCAAAAAGTAACAAAGAGCGGATGCACACCTATCAGGAATGACGAAGCACCTAGGTACAGCACCACATAGCCAAAAGCTTGTAAACCCTATCATTAAACCCTAGGCACCCCCGTTGAGCCTTTCGTATATCCCTTTTCGATATTATGAGCTCCACAAAATAACCCAGCCAATGATGAATGTCTGACCCGGTGACCAAAGGAAGCGAGGAGCCCGACTCTCGGATAACATTATCATCAGTCCGAAGAAGCAATGCCGCTATCAGCATGACGAAGCGATCCGCAAATGGTCCCAGAGTGACACAGGATCAAAAGAGCTCACATCAAAACAGCTCTCGAAGCCCAAAACCGGGAAACACAAGAACCCCGAAGGCAAAGTCAAGAAAGGATAAAATTAAAAGGCAAACCCAAAGTGATTCGAAGAAATCCAAATGACAAAAAGAGAAATGGTGTAAAGGACAACTTCAAAAGTCCAGGTCCAGAAGCTCGAAAACAACGTCAATACGAAGAAGCCAGACGACTGCAAGACAAGGAAGATGAATCCGAGAGAAGACGCAAGTTACAGCTTTGGTCACCCATTTAAGCTCCACATACCTCAAATATCCCTCCATGATCCCGTCGCCTTTCATTACACCCTATGGCCACGTTATAAGCTTTAAAGACTTCCGACTTGATAGTTGTGTGTCCAATCACGTGAAAGTAACAGATCAAATGCGTAAATCCATCAAATATCGAATTCAATGGTCTAGAAGTTATGATCGTGAGCGAGAAATGAGTGCAGACACCAACCACGTCAAGTGTAGGTTAGGAAGCACCACATCAAAGCATAAGCCTCGACCCTGTGAAGATGAGACTTGTTCGCACGTTTAATCAAAGAAAATACTGGGGGCAATCGATCGGAACGATCGATTGCCATGAACTCTGCTCAGATTGTCCTAAGGAAAAATACTGGGGGCAATTGTTGGTTCCAATAATTGCCATGTCAACACCAATTAAAACCCAAAGCTTGAGCACCACCATCCCACCATAGACACACATAAGCCCTTACCATCACACACATACTCTCAGGCCCGTCATTACCTTGACCTCCATCCAAAATCACAACCCAATCCCAGGTTTACCACAAATCCTGAACACCGGCAAAAGCCTTTAGCACCACAACAAACACCACACACTTCCGCCAATTACATGTTCATTTTTCAAGAAACAAGTTGCGGATATGGAATTTTTAGTCAGGAAATGATCATTTCACTTTCCTTTTTCAGCAGAGTCTTTTTCAAGCGTTGCCATGTTTGGCACATTTTTCAATAGTTTCTTGTTTTGGCAAGCTTCCAACAAACACTTTAGTTGCATTTTACAACTTTTGCATAACACCTCAACAATGCCAAGTTTGGCACCTTTTCCAACAGTTTCCTGTTTTGAACGAGTATCTTTCATATATTTTGATTGCATACATTGCCATGTTTGGCACTCCGGTAATCATTTTTCATCATTTGCACGAGACCATGATCGTTCTAACTCTTTTTTAGTTCGAGACCCAAAGTCAGGGCGAGACCCATCATTTTCAGGACTTTAGTACGAGACATCTTCATTCAGTGCGCGACCCAGAATCAGTGCGAAATTCAACTTTTTCTCCATCTGTTTAGTACGAGACTTCAGTGCGAGACCATGCATCTTCATCAGTGCGAGACCATCACTTTCGTCTATGCGAGACCCATCATCTTCATCAGTGCGAGACCTATCATCTTCATCAGTGCGAGACCTATCACCTTCATCAGTGCGAGACCGAGCATCATCATCCAGTGCGAGACCAGTACGAGACCTAGTATCATCCTCAGTACGAGACAAGTACGAGACAGAACGTGATCTAAGTTGGCGGGGCAGAGGCAATAAGTCCCCATCTTAATGTCAACTTCTCGGGAGAAACAACTAGTGGGCAGTGGCAATAAGTCCCCTTTGTAATCTAGAAGTTATCCCAGCACCCCAGTTGGCGGGCAGAGGCAATAAGTCCCCATAGTATACCAACCAGGAGCATTGGAACGGGTTTCGGTCCCCAGAAGCATCCGAGCATCGTCAGCATCGTCAGCATCATCAGCATCGTCAACATCATCAGCATCATTAGCATTTCAACATCCTTGCATTTGCATACCACCCGATTTTCACTTGTTAGGTTGTCAACGCCTTAGAATCTCTTGACATTATCTCAATTTCACATTTTAGGTAGTCAACGCCTTAGAATGGCTTGACATCATTTCATTCATTATAGGTAGTCAACGCCTTAGAATAGCTTGACATCGTATCATCCTTGTAGGTAGTCGGCGCCTTAGAATAGTCTGACATTACTTCATTTTTACCTTTAGGTGGTCGACGCCTTAGAATCGCTCGACATCCTTCCCCTTTACTCATAGGTAGTCAGCGCCATAGAACAGCTCGACGCAACTTATCGGATTTCAATTGCATGTGGGGTCTTTTAAGATCAAAAATTTTGGGGTATCACTCAAGCATCAACTAGCCTTTTCATTTCCATTACAAAAACTAATTGACGGGGGGCAATCTGTTATACCCAAAATTTCAACCCCCCCGGAAGAGAGTCTCTAGTAATAGGCTAGTAGCGAGGGTTCCCAGTTCGATCGGCACATTTCAGAGTACTAGGGACAGCTTAGTCTTCTCCAGGGGTATTTTCGTAATTTTTCAAGGCTCCTAAGCCCACTATAGGCTTCCTCTCTCCTCCAAAGAAGGGTCAAATCAATTCAAAATGCTTTGAAATTTTAACCCATGATAGAGGATGACATTTTAAGCATAATAGCGTTGGAATTTTGATTTTTCGAATTTCCAAAATTTTCTAGCAATTTCTGATTGAATCTGACGAGAATTGAATTTAAAAATATTCCAATATCCAAAAAAATTCGATCCCACTTTAGAAAATTCAGAAATATCATCCTTTACCCATGTGTAAAATTTCATAATCAAATTCCTTTTGGAAGCCCTTGAGCTAAAACGTCGGTAAATCTCGGTTTTTACCGAATTTTTCTATCTTTAAGGCAGCCTATATAAGGAACCTTATCCCATGATCAAAGGAGAACCTTAAGAACCCTAGACCCTCAAAGAAGGCAGCCGTCTCATTCTCTTCACGTTTTTACACATCCAAACACCAAAATCACATCAAAAATCCCCCGAAATCACCATCTAAACACATTTTTCAACTCCCACAACATCATCAATCATCAAACATCCACCAAACCACCTCCAAAACGTGAAGAACACCTTCAACAATCAACAACCAGAAGCTCGGGTCGAACACAATCCGGAACTGGCACCATCGGAGCCTCCGAAGAATCCCGACGTGAGGAACCCTCCTGAATTCGAAGGTAAAACAGGTTACAATTCTACTTTTATAATTCCCCACGACCTTATTAACTCTCTGTAAAATTTTGGGTTCAAACTAACCTTTTTACGCTTCTGTATTGCTGTTTGTTTAATCTTCTGTCCAATAACTTGTTTACCAAGTTTTGTGCTTAATTCGAATTCAAATTGAGAACTTTCAATCACTAACATCTTGTACATCTTTCAGGCTACACACCCATAAAATTTGAGCCAAAAACACCTTCTGGAACAGCCTCAACGCCGCCGTCGAGGGCGGTCCGCACCCACGGACGTCATGTCCGGGGTCCCGGACTCCCTGCCCGTAAGCCCGGACGCCCATGGACGGCGGCGGGATTTTAAAAAATTCGAAATTTAGGTTTTCTAATAATGTCCGGGCCCACGGACAGCCTGTCCGTGGCCCCAGACTTTGCAATTTTCTGTTTTCCTTTAATTTTGACTCTTCTGTATAATTAGGTTAACTGGGGTCCGTGGTCTCGGACATGGGGTCCGTGGCTACGGACGTAAGCCAAATTCGACTAATTCTGCCTCCGAAACCCTGTTTAGATAGCTTTTAATTTCACTTTAATGTTCTGTCAAAAAATGCTAAAAAAACACAAAAAAACAGAAGCGCGCACTTAGGTTAAAAACAAATTTGTAGAAAGCCGTAAATAAACCAAGTAGAGGAAAAACGACCTAGGAAGGGTAATGAAAGTAATTTGAACCCTAATTAAGTCGAATATCAAGCCCCCGAACTCGAACTCTCCTTTCCTAATTTGATCTAGGTTAAAATTAGGTGGCGACTCATAATATTTCTAGTGAGCTAACTTGGGATTTAATAATTAATGTTTTGTGGCATAGTTATTAAACTTAGGTTATAAGTGGACCTAAAACCCGGTTAGATCCTAATCAGCTTTTATCAACACAGGATAGGGGTTTAAAATCGAGGCTCACACTCACTAATCCAGGATGCTACCCATTTAAGGGGTTTGGGCCGTGGAAAAGTTTAAGAGCCAGGAATCGGATCCAACCTCTTGTGTCTCGTCATCCTTACGCGAGGCCGAAACTATATAGGACTTCTACTCATTCCAATTTACTCAATACTTACGTTAGGAGTTAGGTAGTTAGGAATTAGTAGAAGTCATTCACATCCAAGCCACATAATAATACATTACGCACATACACACCCATACAAGGTACAATAAACTACACAAGTACACTACAAGGTACATACACACTTCATCTCCATCAATTCATTTCATGAATTGTACAAACTAAGTGTTCAAGATAAAATAGCAAGAAAAAATATAAACAAGCACAAGTAAGTGCATTAAAGTCCGATTCATGCATTTATCTTATTTAGGTGGTCAAATAAGCACACAAATCGGGGTAACCAGGTTAGGATACAGAGCATGAAGAAATCATACCTTTTACCGGAATTTACTTTACCAGGTGTTCCCTTGTTCCTTTGGTTCACTCTCATTCCTTGAGTCCTATTCTCGAACCAATGACTACATGTCAAATGATTCCATTAATACTAAGCATTACAATACATACATAGTTACTACTCCCGTACTTACCCCGTTATCCTGTTATTTTGGTTTAACTTAATGTCCTTAAACTTACAACTTGTTTAATCACTTATCATACTTGTTTACACTTATTAGGGCCTTTAAAGGTCACCAAACAAGGCCTTAACAACTTCTAAAACCATTACCCATCAATCCCCATCATTTAAACCCTAAAAATCACATTCTGCAAGTTTTTGGGGGTGGTCTGGGACTTGGTCCGGACCCAAGGTCCCGGACCATGCTCTGAAGTTACTCTCGGCCTATTTTTCATTGTGGTCCGGGACTTGGTCCTGGACCTAGGTCCCGGACCAATACCAGTTTTTGCTTTCGGGGTGTTTTTAAGTGCGGTCCGGGACTTGGTACATATCCTAGGTCCCGGACCCTGCTAAAAACTGCTAATAAGAGGATTTTTCAACCCCTAATCAAACCTTAATCCACCTCCAATCATTCCATAATCTTTCCACATGTTTTGTACATGTTTAAACACACTTAAACACTCCCTAAAACTCTTTAAATCCATGGTCCAATACCTACTCAACTTCTTGCTCAATTTCTACAAATTTTCCATTCTCATTTTCACACTTTGCACACTTGTGCATTCCTACACCTCTCTTTGCATTTTGCACTTGGTTCTAATTCCATTTACCATTCCAATTCATTCTCAAGCAACTACACTATCTATACCCAAGTCCAACACTCATTTTACTAAATCTTGCTCGCTTGTTCTTCTTTGCTTTCACAATGCATTACTACACTTCTTGCTACAGATTTTATACCCTTTCATCCTTATACTACAACTACCAATCCTGAGTTACTAAACATCCCTACTCAATCCAATACATCCCTTGGTTTTCCTATTCGCCAAGTCATTCATAAATGCACAATTCCTACCAAAGTTTTGCCATAGTTCACCTACTTTTCTTACTTAGCCACATACATCATTTCTTGCCAAAATCATTCCTAATCTAGCCACACCCACACAAGGGTCCTACCAGCAATCAAGACAACATCAATTCCTCCATACTTCCTCAATCCACAATACCAATACACATTTACAATTTATTTGGCTCTAAGGCCTACAATCCAAATACTAGTCCACAAATACTCAAACTTCCATAGCTACAATACTAATACAATATTTGGGTTCCTTAATTAGTTTACCCATTCCCATTACTCTAATGCATTAAAATTTAGCATTAAGAAGGAGCTCTTACCTTAAGCTCTAAATTCCTTCTTTATTTTCCAATTCTCCTCCTTCTCTATTTCTTGCACAAAATCGGTCATATGGGGAATGGAGTTGCCAAACTCTATTCCCATCACCCAAAGCACACAAAAACAAGTGTAATTAAATTACGAACCCTTAGATTTATACTAATTCATTGAAGTGTTTAAAACATAAATTCTAGGGTTTACCTTTGGAGTGTTTTGGGAGGGGTTTTAGCCCTTGATTCAAGAAGGTGATTCCACCACCATTGCAAGGTGGGAATTATGCTCAAAAGAAAGAGAAAAATAGAGCATTACAAAAGGGGTAAAAATCGGTTACAAAGGAGGATGAAGGAAACTTGAGTTTTTCATGAAGATTCTTACCTTAATGGAGAGAGGAGACTCCAAGCTACACATTGATGCTATTTTCTCTTTGAATAGGGAAAACCCATGGAGATGAACTTCCTCATTTTGAAATTTTAAAAAGAGGGAAGTGTAGAGAATGATGAGAGGAGTAAGAATATGTGGTTATTTTTGTATTTGGAGCTCAATTGGAGATGAAGCATGCTTGGAAAGATGAAGAAGCCATGGAAACTTTGAAGAGCTTCAAAAATCGCCCCAACCAGAGAGAGAGGGCAGAAATCGGCTGGGAGGAGGGGTGAGGAAGAAAGAGAAAAGAGGGAAAGATAAATGAGAGGAGAGGGGGGGTGTAAGTTACTTTTTACTTTTCTTCTTTTTACCTTGTTGACTTGTTAATTAATAAACTAGTCAAGTGTGTGTGTGTGTGTGTGTGTGGTGTGTGTGTGTGTGTGTGTGTGTATGTGTGTGTGTGTGAGAGAGAGATTTTGACTTATTAAAACCGGCCCCCACACATTAATACCAGTTGGAGCGTTTTTCGTCTTTTACAGAAAACGCTCGTTAATTTACCCGGTTTTGGTACTATTCACTCACCGGGTCTGTTTTCTGGAATTTTCCCGTTTCTTTAATTGTATTAGTTATTAAGCTTGCATTAATGCTTAATTATTATTATTTAATGATTTCTAATTTTTACGGGTTCGTTTGACCACTTAAAGTCACGTTTTCGGGTTTTCTCGAAAAACATGCGCTAAAGCTCTATTAGCGTTTTGATGCATTATTTGGATCCGTTTTCTTCAAGGGTTGTTCCCATCTATTATTTTGGCCTTATTAAGCCCTAGGAATCCATATAATACGATAACCGAGGTCTCATACCTCCTATGGTTATTTAACGCTTATTTAGCGTTTTTCCGTTTTTTAAGCGTTTCTTCATTTCTTTTGGATTTATATTTCCTTACCAAAATTACTTAGGCATTATTAGGCCCTTAAATACGTATTAGATTAATCTTAATCACTATATTTATGTTCGGGGTATTTCAATCTACCCCCCTTAAGAAACTTTGTCCTCAAAGTTGTTCAAGGCTATAGGATTACTATACTTACTCATTCATACATGTCTAATACCAAAAGTCATACGTTCTTCCTCCTTACAATTTCCCAAATCCGTTACTCAAGGTTTCTACTTCCCATACCATACAAATGTACCATTATTGCTCCAATCTACATTACATCCAACCATCTGGTTCCACATTACAAGGTTCATACATACATATAGTGTAAAGCTATCCCCAAAGCAATGCAATACACATTACTATCCCGCAGGCACTCAGGTCCTCTAGACACAGGACTCCTCTATGTCCCGCTGCCCTGGAATAATACAATATGATATACTACCACAGTCCTCCGGTATAAGCTTCTAACAAATTCTCAATCTCCAGTCTAAGGGAAATACTTCACTACTACTAATCAGAAATTTTCCTAAAACACAACAACTCCAAATTCCAATTTATTTTCATTACATCTATCCTATGCGTGATTCTTGTGACCACTTGAGGGGAGCTTCAAGAATCATTCGACCTTGATGTGATCAGCACCAGTGTTGAACTATCTTTCCACCCTAATTTGTGTTTGGTTTCCCTTGATTTGATCAGGATCAAGTTCGACTTCCCACGTCAGTTTCAAACAAACAAATAGTTCAGTTATTTCCATTTTATATCTTTTTACTCTTCCTAGTCATAATTACAAATTTATACAACTCCAAAGGATGGAATTTAGTCCATCAATCATTCTCAATCTACTTCCCAAATACTTTACTTTAAGATTCAATGCCTACGGCCTCAATTCATTGACTTTCGCTACTTTCATCCATTATTCTCCATCATCTCCAACAATCTCGCTAAGAATTACAATACTTGTAGAATTTAATCGTCCTTAATTTTCTTCTAATTACGTACCTAGGAATACACTACTTATGGATTCATTCATCAACTACTCTTAATCATTTCATACTACTTCTTCAAAGGATACAATACTTGTGGAGCTCCATCCACTACTCGTTCTCTATTCCTTAAAACAATCACCTAGGGAACTCAATTTCCTCTAGGTTCTACATCGGTATTATGCCGACTCATGCTATGGTATTTGCATCTCTCGTGCCTAATTACCATAATTACAATATGAATGAATACGTATGTTTATTTAACATAAGTACCAATCATCAATTCGATTCTCCTTTGTATTATGCACATTATAGTTTATGTGTTTTATTCATGCAACTTACATTAAGCAGTTTTCGCTCTACCCCCCTTAAAAAGGATTACGCCCACGTAATCTACCATATGTTATTATTGTTGAACATTGGTTTACTTAATTCGGGCATTCTGAAGCATTTTAGCTTCCCTATGGTTTATTATATAATATGCTCTAGTCAAAGGGTCTTAACCATACCAATGGTTTAGTCGTTACACGAAGAATTCCTATATAAGTTTATTTAACCCATAATTAATTTGGTTCTAGCCTATCAGGCTTCAAGGCATTAATAGTCATTCTATTATACTTACTAGGTACATTATCTCCTAGCTAGGGCCCACTAGCTTCCGCTGCGCGACCCTGATAACTTGGGTTATTCACCCTTCTTGTTGTCCTTAATGTGCTATACATCACCTTTTTATCCCTCTATTGTGGGAATAAGATTATTAAACAAATGTGGTATTCTTTTACCGTGCTTGGACTCAACGAGTTTAGATTTGTAACCAACTCTTTGGCAATCTGTTGTACATACTATTCGTGCTTCCATGATTATTCACTAAGTTCCTCCAACTTATTGTCGGGTGAGGTTAAGTTACTACTTAGTTGTAGTGCTTCCTCTGTTGTCAATAGCTTCTGAATTGTACCAGTTCTTCTGGTTCAGTACAAGTTCTTACTTGTATGACCTTGCATTTCTATGCGTCGGTCCTAATGACTTTCTTAAGTCTCTTTTCACTTATTATTCCAACAGAATTCACGTCTTGTGATTGTTAGTGTGTTTTACACTCTTCGTGCTTCTTTGGCCTTAGGCCGCACGGTTTGTTGCTAAGCTAGCTTAACTCGCTTGTGTCATGTTCGTTGGTGAAAGAAAGGTTTACTACGATTTACATTCTCCATATTCCTAGCTATCCCACTAGATCATTAGCTGCACAAGTGCAATACCAAAACACTCAGTCATACAGAGCAGAGGCGTAAACACTTGGCAGTAAGTCACTTATGTGATAGGAATGAATATTTCTGCCTGTCTTCTCATACTTATACTCCGTGTCATTGACTAACTACTTCCTCATAGCGGTCGCTTGTTGCGCACCATATTCTTACTCGTTATACAACATCATTTCAATAGTCTCCATTACTATGGTGGTTTATCTTTACTATTTGCCATTGTCGTTGGCACCATTTCCTTATGGTGTGAATACATCGGGGGTTTCCAATGTTCATGTGTATGACAGTTGTCATAGCATACCGCAATATTACTATCTTCCCAATGTGGAGATGTTTTAGTGCAATTTAGGTTTCATGTGTGGGTTAGCTTACCTCACATTATTTTATCATTCATGATACAATTTACCAAGTATATTGGTTGACAATGGATGAAGTAATTTATCGGGTTACAAGCTCTCTTGAGCGTTAGTCATTCGTTGTAACACCCCATCCAACATTAACATACTTACAACAAAATGTTCCCAGTGCTAAGCATTGGTTATAGGCACTAGCTGTGTAGTTTTGCTTTGTATGTACATCACCGGGACATCCCAAGAAACTTCAAGCGTTTTTCTAGTCCCGTTCTCCAACTAAGGAGTACTCTCTCATTGATGAATGAAAGTTCTTGTTGAGGGGTTTGTCTCCACTCATAGGTCTCATGACCAGGTTTGCCAAGTTCTTGGTTGCATATGGAGTATACTTACTCCATCAAGTCTCTATGCTCTTTGAGCGATGTGCTTCTCCAGTCCATATTATACGCATTCCATGTTTGTTTCTCAACCAACTCTTCTTCGGTTTCCATAGTTGTTTTTAAAGCCTCTTAAGATTGTCTCTTGACAATAACTACGTGTGCAAGTTTGTTGTTATTGTTGGTGGAAGCCTTTTCCAAGGGTTCACATCTTCACCACATTGGTGGTCTTTGATTACAAAGAGGTATCTTCCTCCGAGTTCCCTTGTTCCATGTGTGAACTAGGCCAATATTGGCTTTATCACGATTCCTATGCCTTTGTGTTACCAATTGCACTCAACAGCATGAATGGTATTAAAGCTCCGTCAACTGTATACTAGAGTGATGTTTCTAGTGACAGTGACACTAAGGCGTTGTTAGCTCAATTAGGTGGTTCAGTTGTCAACCTGTTTTGTCGTATGAAGCACTATCTTTTGCAAGTAATGTTATTAAATTGTAGGTTTTGCAACCATTTGAGTTTACACAAGGTAGTTGGTTTACGGCTTTTGAGCCTTATTGCTGCGAGCTATGCTCCTTGCAGGCTGTTTATACATATTTCCATTTCTTATATCTCCATAGATTGGAGGTATTACCGGGCTCCATCACGTCGTGACATCACGCTTCCGTTCATAGGAGGCCAGTGCCTTTGGTGGTTGAGGGTATTTCCTGTTAAGTGAAATCCCTTCGGTGTCTTAACCGAGTGTTCATTCTAGCTCTCGTGCTCTTATTATGGCGCTTTGTTCAACTGTTGCTAATTCAAACACCCTTCTAGTATTGTTCCTAGGTGTTGTTAGGTTAGGCCATTACATCCGGCTAATGTTTATGATATGTTGTATCCACTATACCGCCTTGTGGTATCATGGTTGAGTTATACCTTTTTGGGTTATAACGTCTCCCGTCCTTGGGTAGGATGTTTATACTTTCTCCTAGTGTTTAGACTAGGTTTAATATCCTCTTCAATGGAGGATTAAGCTCCTTGGTATTTAATTGTTCTTCTTGGGATCCTCGTCCTGTTTGTTGAACATTGTGGTGTTCACATTAGGCATTTGCCTTACTATGTTAAGGCTGGGTATACTTTCCAGCTGTCAGGTATTTGCTTGATGTCCTTGAGACATATCCAATGTCTACGCTTACTAGTCTGTGCTCTTTGCACTTCCTAGTCCTCATTCTTTATCTTCAGATGGATTCTCTAAGTTCCTTATACTTATTACTTAGCTGAGTTTCCTTCTCCTTGATCGTCTGTGAAATACCCGAACCTTGATATGTTGTTTAAAACATTAAACTATGGTATATTAAGGCTAAAAAGTGCCTTAGAAACATTAGTGAACAATTTAAACCATAGTAAAACAATAAAGAACCATAAACACAGTTTGAGCAAAACAACATGCTCTAAGCTTGGAGTGAACTGGGTTAGGACCCAAAGAGCCCACCAAGACTTAATATTATTCAATTATGATTTGATAAGGCTAATTAAGTCCTTATGAAACTTTGGTAGACAATTAAACCAAACAAAACACAAGAAAACTCCTTAAAGTCAATTTAGGCAAATACTTGCTCTAGACTTGGTGTAACCTTGTATAAGACTTAAAGGTCATTCCTAGACATTCTTAACATGCTAATGAACATTTTAAATCAATTACTAAAGAAAACCAAGCTTGAGAACAAGTTAAAACACAAAATGTGCTTTAAGGAGCCTTAAAGCACATTTTTTTAAAATTATCTTGTAAATGAGTTTTGAGTGGCTAAATGCCCATTATTACTGTTTAATCAACATGTGTACTACTTAGTATCACATTAGGAAGTCTAAATCATTGGGAAATCAAAAATTTCACAAATATGTGCCTTGGTTAGTGAATAGTAACCAAATAGTGCTAGTTTAAGATATAAGTCAATGTAAGTCAATCAAATGGTCAACAAAGACCATGAAATACCTTATAATATAAAGGTGCCGGTTTTCTATGTGTGAGTCATCACTATTTACTAGTTAGTTAAAGAAAGAAAAAAAAGTAAGTAAAAAGTTTACTTTTGCTTTATAACATAAATATCTTCAAAGTGTACTCTCTCACCTCATTCTCTTCTTTCCTTCTTGGTTCCCATCATCTCCAACATCCTCCTCCCTCTCCATCTCGTTTTGCTACAGCCAAGTATCCATTCTCTATATTTGAATGCTTGTAACTCATAACTCCATGATCCAAATTCAATTTCAAAACCACCATTCTTCTAGTTGGAGCAAGCTCTTCAATTCAATCTTTTCAAATATTCAAGAACTCCATTTTGGTGCCATGAAGAATCTCCATTGAAGGAGCTTGAGTTCATATTTTCATGCCTTGTCATTCTCCTTTGCTTCAAGGTAACGAAAATCAAAGAAAACCAAGTTTCCTTTCATTTTCTTGTATAACCGAAAATTCACCTTACAATGGTGCCTTGTATTGCTCT
The DNA here is from genome assembly GCA_023374045.1 of Limonium bicolor. Lineage (NCBI taxonomy): Eukaryota > Viridiplantae > Streptophyta > Magnoliopsida > Caryophyllales > Plumbaginaceae > Limonium > Limonium bicolor. The sequence continues at coordinate 103,954,093 of CM041783.1, read as the reverse complement.
CTTCTTAGCTTAATTCAATCTTCAAGGGACTAGGAGGAGTCCTATCTTGCTACTTAACCAAGCCCTCTTTCAAATTCCAATGGTAATCATCAAATTTTAGTGTTTTAAGACACTTATGTAAACCTAGGTTTAATAATGAGTTTGGGTATTAAACTTAATCCTCATTACCCTTATATGTGTATTGGTTAGAAGGTTGACAAGTGATAAAAGCTCCTTGCCGATTTTTCAATCAAGAAAAACATGAGAAAACAAGTGAGAAAGCTTGGAAAACAAGGAGGTAAATGACCTCTCTTAATGTGGTTTGTTGTACTAGGAAATTGAGCTATATTTGCTTAATGAATAACCTAAAGAGCCAATGAGAAATGAGCTACAAACTATCCACTAGGTGGACTAAATGGACATGGGAGCATTGTTGTGTGTATTCGCTGGTCGAAGGCACTTAAATGAGGAAATTCAGTGTTTAAGTTTAATGCAATTTAAGGGCCTAAGAGCCAAGCAATTTAAGTTCATGCACTATATTGTGATGTAGTGTAGTTTAAAGGTTTAGTTATGTGTAAAGAACATTTCTTGTGAAGATGAATGTCTTGGATGGTTAAAGGATGAAAAACAATATGTTTGTGTGTAAGGAATGTGTATTAAGTGATTAAGTGTTCTTGGTTGTCAAAAGGTGAAAACCTAAGTGTTGGGTGAGAGAATATACAAGATAAGCTATGGCAAAAATTTAGTTGATAAACAAAGGAGTTTATGTGTTCTAAGGAGATTTTATGACCAAGAAGGTGCTAGGAATCTGTTAAGTGCCAAGATGGTGAAAGAAAGTGAATCATGGTGTTCTTAGATGTTAAGATGCCATAGGCATTGTTTTAGGGGATTTAGAACTCAAATGGGTGTTTATACACACCAAAGTCATGTTATGTGAAGTGTAAAGCCTTGTGCAAGTTTTGGTAAACAAAGGAAAAGAATAATGCCTTGTGAAGGTCTAAGTGTAAACTTGTGGAAATAAAAGTTGTGTAATGGAGGTGTTTGTGAGAGATAATGTTTTTGGAGTAGTGGTAATGTTTATGAGACAACACTTTGGTTAGTTGAGGTAGTAGGCATATATACCACTTAGAAATCTAAGGAAAAATAGTATAAGTGTTAGGAATTGTTGTAAGAAATTGAGTAACAAGTTAGTGATGATTTAGGAAGGTTTAGTGCTTGTTTTGAGGTGTTTAATTATGTAGGAAACTTGTGGAAAGTTTATGGAAAGATTAGGGGTGGATTAAGGGTTGATTTGGGGTTGAAAAATGACCTTAATAGCAGTTTTTAGCAGGGTCCGAGACCTAGGATATGTACCAAGTCCCGGACCGCATCAAAAAACATGCCGAGAGTGAATGCAGGAATTGGTCCGGGACTTAAGTCCCGGACCAAGTCCAGGACCAAGTTAGAAATAAGGCCGAGAGTACAAATCAGAGATGGTCCGGGACCTTGGGTCCGGACCAAGTCCCGAACCAGGTCAAAAATGTTGCAAAATGTGTTTTAAAGGCTTTTAATCATGGGAATTGAATGGTAATGGTTTTAGATGATGTTTAGGCTTTGTTTGATGACATATAAAGGGCTAAAATGTGTAAACAAGTGTTAGGTTTGATGTGAGAGTTGTGAACTTAAGATCACAAGAGTAAACTAAGTGTAACAGGATGACGGGGTAAACTATGGGCGCATTAAACGTTAAGCAATCATGTTACCCCAATGTTAATGAAATTAATTGTGATGCTACCAGTTGTATAATATTTGTTCGAGGAACCTAAAAGGACACAATATAGTGGACCGTGGACCGCGGTGACAGGTATGGTTTTCTTGCAACCTGTGTCCTACCGGATTACACCGGCTTGTATGCCAATGTGTTTGCCACTTTTAAGATAAAACATGTAATGAGTTTACAGTTGTTTAATTATATGGCGTGCGTAGTTCCGATACCATTTAGCTTTAAATATGTGCTAAACTCAACTAACCGACTCTAGGATCACATAGGAGATCGGTATTCGAACTTAAAGACCCAAACCATGGGAACGTTCTAACCACGACTATGCGTGTGTTAGTTATGTGTTATTTGTGCGTGTTAGTATGTTCACTACCCTTGTGTGTGTCCAACTAGACCTAACCATCTGTTTGTGAATTAATGTACTAAGTCCAATAATGAGACTTCTAACAAGTGGTAACCGGGGAGTGAGGAACCCGGTTGTTCTGGTCGCGCGTTGTTTGGGAGTTGATGTATACAGTGTCTTTAGCTCCCTCTCTGTTGGTTGTTTCCCTTTGTTGGTCTTCAATCACCCTTAAGCTTAACCAAGACTTTTCTGACTCACGTCGGTTAGGGAATATCTACGGTGTGTTCGGTTCACTACATCCGATCCATCTTTAAGTTAAGTTACTGTCCGACTAACAGGACGGTAACGAGTGATGTAACAAGCTTATCATGAGGGTGTTTTCATTCTCTAGGCTTACCAAGTTAACTAACTATGTTTGGGTCGGTTCGTAAAGAGAACCGTTACCATTATGTTAAGTATTATTGTTGCGCTGTAAGTCTTATTGCGATGTGATGTTATATGTACGTTAAAATGTGGAGTATGTGGATCATTGATATGAACCCCAGTTTATAATAAGAGGCGTTTAAGGATAACCCGATTAGTGGGTAAGTGTCGTCTTTTAAGGAAATAGCTCCATTAGAGGAGAAACACTTTAGGGGTTAAAGAACACAATGAGTGATTTATTAAGTATAGATGTGTTGTCTGTTTATTGTGCCCTTTGTTGTGGAATGTAATGTGTTGTGTGTTTATAGTTTACATGCATGATTTAAATATAATCAACCGGATGCTTAGACGACAAATAGTTGTGCGTGGCCCGGTAGCGTGCGGGCTGCGGGATTACCATACCAGCAAAGGTGCTGAGCCCCCTGGGGGGCCACCCTTTCTTTTCCTTCCTATTTCAGGTACAAGGAGCTTGAAGCTGTTCGAGAGTAGGATGGGGTAGTTGTGGTACATGGGTAGCCGTTTAAAATTGTGTATGTATTGTAGGTGTAGTAAGACCGAAATTGTTAGCGGCATTAGTTTGTAAATACTTGGTACAGTTGGATTGTATATGTATATTGGTTGTTGTTAATGGAGAGGGATCGTAATGTGTAGTTGCTCGGGAATCTAGTCCATCAGACCAATACAATGTATATGTATTAGCCTTGTTAGCCACGTGGGTGGTTAACGGCGTGTAACACCATTGAGCTAAGTAATGTGAAGAGTTAGTTTTCTGCTGCTATTTTGTTGTTAGGTGTATGGTTGTAGTTGGGGTGTTACAAAAAGTGGTATCAGAGCGAAGTATCGCTCTGATGACTGAATTACCGAGCTTAGGAAGTACCGAGTTAGGATTTAAGTACTATATGGGTTAAGGGTAGAGGGATATCGTGAGAGATATGCTAGTTAGGAATTACCAGTAAATACTGGAAACCTACAATATCCTTCCCGCCCTCCACAATCCCTGTTTTATAACTTGGGAAACAATGCCAGAGAGATGAAAGTCCTCTCTTACTCGGAAAAACCCGATCTGGCTGTTATTAAACATCGCTGTAAGTAAGGAGAACCTGTCATACGGTAGATTCGAAAGCTGGGAATCCCGAGACGGTTTCCATCTGAACAATGTTAACCACATTTATTAGCGAAGAATGAAGACTCTTGTGTATAGAAGAATGGAATTTCCGGCAACCTGGGTCGACATGCCGAGCAGTAGAGAACAACCAGCTTGCAACACACTGACTGTACAACAGGCTAGAAGTGAAGTAATGAAACCCGAGACGAGTGTCTACGGGACTACAAATGTTAAAGAATACACACCAACGGTATACCAACCGATTAAGGATCTACAACGTAGTACCCAAACAAGAGACAAGTCTCAGTAACCACGACAGAGGCGTGGAACGGGCTACAAAGAAGATACAATACTAAGTAAAAAGGGGTCTCCAAGGATGGGAAACACCCTAGTTAATGACTATTATGTGCAGACAGTGAGAAGTCACCCAGAGGATTTATTGTCAAGACAGTAAGGTCAAGTAAGGACCAACAAGGCCGCTGATGACAGTGTGGGTAAGAACAATATCGCAACCGGTGTGTGTGTTTAACCGATAGCCAGTTAGCATGGAGCAGTTGCCATGGCAAGTGCTGCTATAACAGGGCTGTTCGGGAAAATTTTAACAACTACAAGTACTTTGTATAGTACCACGAAGTTAAGTGAGATTATCATAACTGTGGAAGGGCTTAACAGCCTAACCTTTGTAATTGGAAATACACCAGTCAGCAAGAAGCTAGACTTGGTTAAGGCAAGAAGACATTGTGAAACCACGCAAATTGTTTCTTTCAAACTCAGATTTATTTCAAACCAAATTTTCTTTCAAAACCAAATTTTCTTTTAAACCAATACTTGTTCTAACCTTCTTTAAAACCAAACCAGAGGACCTACACCGGCCTCAGTGCCACACGGTAGGTGAGTAATACCCAGTTTACTTTTAAATAACCGGAAATGAAACCACCCAAGGGTAGCGACCCGGGGAAATGGAGCGAGTTCTAAATAATACAACGGTGGATGGACTTTCCTTGATTAAGTTCGGGAAGCACGAAATGCATATTATCATAGGAGGATATAAGGGAGTTGACGACAGAATACTTCACCTAGGCGTGTGACGGACACTACGAGTGTACCAACTGAAATGTGGGACAACCGCACTCCGTTAGGAGCTTGTGGGCCTGACAGACCTGTTTATGGATTAGTCGGGTAAGTAGCAATGTATCAGTATGGTACCCCACATATGTATACGAGTAGAGTCAGGAACACGGGAAGTAGTCGACTCTATACTACGGTCAGCAGTAAAAGTCAAACAAGTAACGAATTACCAAGAATGGTTGAAGGAAAGGAACCCAGTTAAGTTAAAGGGACTAAAGGAATTAGTGAACTTATTTCAAGAAAATGTTTAAGAGTCAGGAAACACGAAGTGCACTGAAAGTAAATAAAGACATCACATGTGTCTCAAAAGTCACGGGGATAAACATGATAGCTGGAATGGTGACCCAGCCTATACATGGCAAGGCAGATGCCTGATATGGATATGTTATGGTGCAACGATGGGATGAAATTCTCGGAATGATCACCTAGGCTACTAGTGAAGATCGATCTTCACAAAAAAAAGAGGTTAGTAACCCACCTAAGAACGCAAAACGGCGTAGCTTACTAAACATACCAATAATGCAAGCCAGATGTAATGGCATAACCTAGTAACACCCAGGAGCTATCCTTGAAGGGTGTTTGGATCAACAATTGTTGAACGAAATAACGTGACAGAAACACAGGAGTTGAAACTAATACTCAGTTTAACATAAGTCGTCAGGAGGCAACCTGGCTTTCTTAAGGGGCATCCCATGAAAGGAAGTGTAATGCAACGACCGTGTCATGGAGCCCAATACAACCTCTAACCATGTAATGTTGTGTAGAAAATTAAATGTGTGGGGACAGCCTACAATGAGCAGAGCTCGAGGCAATGAGGCTTATAAGCCACAAACAGATGTGTTATGTAAATTTGATCGATTGTAGGAGTTTATGTTATACAAGTAAATAGAGCGGAGAACGAACCACTGCTTTACGAGTGGGGATACCTCTCAATATTGTTAAACCGCGGGAGTGGTAATTATGTGAATCAAGTTCAAGAAATATGTTAAGGATGGACTATGTTGTTATTGATTGCGAGAGAGCAGTTAGTTTAGTGGCAGGGGTGTATAAAGTGAAGCACCGGGCTGAATAACGCCGGCTAGTAACTCGAGTGAGCAACGCTCAAGGAGCATTCAGTAGTCATCCAAATGAATGACGAACCATAATACGAATGATGTAAGTATATGTGTGGAAGCTAATATGACAGTGAATACCATGAAAGTTAGTGTTGTGCAAGAAGTAAGAACACGGTGCGCAGTAAGCGACCGTTGTATAAGTATTGTTAAATGATAAAATGGCAAATCAGTAGAGTTATAAGTTAAACCCAGTGGAGATACAACAGTAAGTGATAGCAAATGAACCGGGCAGTAAGCCGGTAGCTAGTACTATGAGATAAGAATCTTAGCGAAACACAGTGTAAATTCCTATTGCAATCGCATAAGAGATTTACTACCAAGAGTTTACGCCTCTACACTCCGTGTGACTGAGTGTTTTGGTATTGCACTTGCGCAGTAATGATCGAGTTAATGGTGGTGGGAGGATAAACAGATTTATAACGCTATAATAACCGATGCATAGGAAATGCAAGGTTGTACCAATGAAAGAATATTTGTACAGAACCAAAGGAGGAGGCATGATTAGCAATAAGTGACTACAGTAACTTGGGATACCAATATCGACATGGAATATACCTCAAGTGTGAGAAATAACCGAGAGAGCACTACACATTAGGTAGTAGCTCAATCTCAACTGACAGTAAGTCGAAAGAACAAAAGGCAATCATTGTGGAATACATAGCAGTATACACAGTAAAGTATCATGGAAGTGGATCGAAAGTTTGTAACTCACCGAATTCGCTCACGGTACGAGACACCCCGCGTCGGTTGAGAAACCATTCTTCACAAGATAAAGGTGATGAATGAGAGATGTACAATACAGTAAGAATAATGAATGAGGCAAACTAACCTCTACAGTTATCAGAGTTGCGCAGCAGAAACTAGTGAGCTAGTGATTTAAGTGTTGAAGGTGCATAGTGAACATGAGTGAATGGATAATTATTAATGCCTAGAAGCCTCACAGGCCAGAACTGAAACCAGTTAAGAGTTAAAGCAAACTCCAATGAGAATTCTTGGTTTAGGGACTAACCGTTAACATGGTTTAGATCCTCTAACCGGAACACAGTATATAACAGACCGCGTGGAAGTTCAAATACTTCACGACGGCAGAACATTTTAACCCAGATTCAGTGGTTGATTACGTGGGTGTAATCCCTTTTAAGGGGGGTAGAGCGCAAAACCGCTTAGTGTGTTTTGCCGTACAAGTGTACGTGAACTATGTTGTGCATAGCACAAAATAATTTGTTATGATGATTGGTGTGTGTGTTATATAAACATACGCATTCATTCATGGTTTAATTGTGGTAATTTTGCATAGAAAATGCGAAATACCATTGTGATAAGTGTGACTACTTTGTTAATTGTTGTGTGGTAGTACAAGTATAAGGGAGTAAAGAAACTCCCGGGGAACAAAAACTCCGACAGTGTATAAAGGTAAAACTATGTGTTATATTTTGATAAAATATATGTATATATGTAATATAGTGATTCATGGAAGGGTATGAAACCGACATAGAACCTAGTGAGAATAAGATTCCCTAGGTAACTGGATTGAAGTGAATGGAGATAACTGATGGATGGAGTTCTATCCTTTGGAGATGTAATGATTATGACTAGAAAGACTAAAAGATAGAAAATTGGAAATGAGTGTATTATTTGATGCTTGAAAATGAAGTGGGAGGTGGAACTTGATTTGCATGTGATCAGGGGAAGCCAAACACAAATTGGGGTGGAAGGATAGTTCGACACTGATGTTGATCACATCAGGGTTGGATGATTTTTGAAGCTCCATTAAGTGGTCACAATTAACCACGCTAAGAAAAGAAGCAAAGAGCATAAGTTGGACTTGGAGTTGTATGTGTTTTCAGAAGGATTTTGAATCGTTATTTATAAAACGTCGATAGATACTTTACATAATGAAAGTTCTCTTACTTAACCTCTCACAAAGAATATTTTTGTAGTACTTGCTCACGAGCCGAGGACGTATGAGCCTTTGTCTTCGGACCGGTGACATGGGAAGTATATATGTTAAAGATTAAGTTATTGTTTTGATCTCCCAGGGAATCTTCGGGATCACAATGTATATAAAAGATATTTTTGGTTGCTATACATGCTAAGACATGTTGTGGGGTATGTGGAAAAAAAAATTATTTTAACCTTGAGTCCTAATGTGGTTGAGTTCCGAAGGTTGTTATGTTACCCAGACCTATATGTCTAAATGTTGTTATGTTACCCAGAACTATGTGCTAAATGTTGTTATGTTACCCAGACCTGAGAGTCTAAGGGTTGTTATGTAAGTACAAATGTTGTTAAGGTACCCGAACCGTTAAGTCCGAGGTCATCATGTAAGTATGTTATGTTATGTATGGATGTGAATATGATACCTGGACCGTTAAGTCCGAGGTTGTGATGTAAAGTATGTTTGGTTGTGGAAGTTTTATTTTGTAAGTAATCCCCGTGTTCTAATCCAAATGATGTGTGGGAAATGTGAACTTTGAGGACGAAGTTCTTTAAGGGGATAGATTGAAATACCCCAAACCTTGATATGTTGTTTAAACATTAACTATGGTATATTAAGGCTAAAAAGTTCCTTAGAAACATTAGTGAACAATTTAAACCATAGTAATACAATAAAGTACCATAAACACAGTTTGAGCAAACACAACATGCTCTAAGCTTGGAGTGAACTGGGTTAGGACCCAAAGAGCCCACCAAGACTTAATAATATTCAATTATGATTTGATAAGGCTAATTATGTCCTTAGGATTTTTGGTAGACAATTAGACCAAACAAAACACAAGAAAACACCTTAAAGTCAATTTAAGCAAATACTTGCTCTAGACTTGGTGTAACCTTGTATAAGACCTAAAGGTCATTCCTTGACATTATTAACATGCTACTGAACATTTTAAATCAATTACTAAAGAAAACTAAGCTTGAGAACAAGTTAAAACACAAAATGTGCTTTAAGGAGCCTTAAACCACATTTTTGAAAATTGTCTTGTAAATGAGTTTTGAGTGGCTAAATTCCCATTATTTCTCTTTAATCAACATGTGTACTACTTACTATCACATTTGGAAGTCTAAATCAATGGGAAATCAAAAATTTCACAAATATGTGCCTTGGTTAGTGAATAGTAACCAAACAGTGCTAGTTTAAGATATAAGTCAATGTAAGTCAATTAAATGGTCAACAAAGACCATGAATACCTTATAATATAAAGGGGGCCATTTTTCTATGTGTGATTAATCACTATTTACTAGTTAGTTAAAGAAAGAAAAAAAAGTAAGTAAAAAGGTTATTTTTGCTTTATAAACAAATATCTTCAAAGTGTACTCTCTCACCTCATTCTCTTCTTTCCTTCTTGGTTCCCACCGTCTCCAATCTCCTCCTCCCTTCTCCATCTCGTTTTGCTACAGCAAGTATCCATTCTCCATCTTTGAATGCTTGTAACTCATGACTCCATGATCTAAATTCAATTTCAAGACCACCATTCTTCTAGTTGGAGCAAGCTCTTCATTTCCATCTTTTCAAATATTCAAGAACTCCATTTTGGTTCCATGAAGAATCTCCATTGAAGGAGCTTGAGCTCATATTTTCATGCCTTGTCATTCTCCTTTGCTTCAAGGTAAGGAAAATCAAAAAAAACCTAGTTTCCTTTCATTTTCTTGTATAACTGAAAATTTACCTTACAATGGTGCCTTGTATTGGTCTCTTCTTAGCTTAATTCAATCTTCAAGGGACTAGGAGGAGTCCTATATTGCTACTTAACCAAGCCCTCTTTCAAATTCCAAAGGTAATCATCAAATTTTAGTGTTTTAAGACACTTATGTAAACCTAGGGTTTAATTATGAGTTTGGGTATTAAACTTAATCCTCATTACCCTTATATGTGTATTGGTTAGAAGGTTGACAAGTGATAAAAGCTCCTTGCCGATTTTCAATCAAGAAAAACAAGAGAAAACAAGTGAGAAAGCTTGGAAAACAAGGAGGTAAATGACCTCTCTTAATGTGGTTTGTTGTACTAGGAAATTGAGCTATATTTGCTTAATGAATAACCTAAAGAGCCAATGGAAAATGAGATAGAAAACAATCCACAAGGTGGACTAAATGGACATGGGAGCATTATTGTGTGTATTCGCAGGTCAAAGGCACTTAAATGAGGAAATTCAGTGTTTAAGTTTAATGCAATTTAAGGGCCTAAGAGCCAAGCAATTTAGGTTCATGCACTATGTTGTGACATAGTGTAGTTTAAAGGTTTAGTTGTTTGTAAAGAACATTTCTTGTGAAGATGAATGTCTTGGATGGTTAAAGGATGAAAAACAATATGTTGTGTGTAAGGAATGTGTATTAAGTGATTAAGTGTTCTTGGTTGTCAAAAGGTGAAAACCTAAGTGTTGGGTGAGAGAATATACAAGAGAAGCTATGGAAAAAATTAGTTGATAAACAAAGGAGGTTATGTGTTCTAAGGAGATTTTATGACCTAGAAGGTGCTAGGAATTTGTTAAGTGCCAAGATGGTGAAAGAAAGTGAATCATGGTGTTCTTAGATGTTAAGATGCAATAGGCATTGTTTTAGGGGATTTAGAACTCAAATGGGTTTTTATACACACCAAAGTCATGTTATGTGAAGTGTAAAGCCTTGTGCAAGTTTTGGTAAACAAAGGAAAAGAATAATGCCTTGTGAAGGTCTAAGTGTAAACTTGTGGAAATAAAAGGAGTTGTATTAGTATTGTAGCTATGGAAGTTTGAGTATTTGTGGACTAGTATTTGGATTGTAGGCCTTAAAGCCAAATAAATTGTAAATGTGTATTGGTATTGTGGATTGAGGAAGTCTGGATGAATTGATGTTGTCTTGGTTGCTGGTAGGAACCTTGTATGGGTGTGGCTAGATTAGGAATGATTTTGGCAAGAAAGGATGTATGTGGCTAAGTAAGAAAAGTAGGTGAACTATGGAAAAATTTTGGTAGGAATTGTGCATTTATGGATGACTTGGTGAATGGGAAAACCAAGGGGTGTATTGGATTGAGGAAGGATTTAGTAACCAAGGATTGGTAGTTGTAGTATAAGGATCAAAGGGTATAAAATCTGTAGCAAGAAGTGTAGTAATGCATTGTGAAAGCAAGGAAGAACTAGTGAGCAAGATTTAGTAAAATGAGTGTTGGACTTGGGTATAGATAGTGTAGTTGCTTGAGAATGAATTTGAATGGTAAATGGAATTAGAACCAAGTGCAAAATGCAAGAGAGGTGTAAGAATGCACAAGTGTGCAAAGTGTGAAATGAGAATGGAAAATCTGTAGAAATTGAGCAAGAAGTTGAGTAGGTACTAGTCCACAAATACTCAAACTTCCACAGCCACAATCCCATTCCCATTACTCTAATGCATTAAAATTTAGCATTAAGAAGGAGCTCATACCTTAAGCTCTTAATTCCTTCTTTCTTTTCCAATTCTCCTCCTTCTCTTTTTCTTGCACAAAATCAGTCATATGAGGAATGGAGTTGCCAAACTCCATTCCCATCACCCAAAGCACACAAAAACAAGTGTAATTAAAATACTAGCCCTTAGAGTTATACTAATTCAGTGAAGTGTTTAAAACACAAATTCTAGGGTTAACCTTTGGAGTGTTTTGGGAGGGGTTTTAGCCCTTGATTCAAGAAGGTGATTCCACCACCATTGCAAGGTTTGAATTATGCTCAAAAGAAAGAGAAATATAGAGCATTACAAAAGGGGTAAAAATCGGTTTCAAAGGAGGATGAAGGAAACTTGAGTTTTTCATGAAGATTCTTACCTTAATGGAGAGAGAAGACTCCAAACTACACATTGATGCTATTTTCTCTTTGAATGGGGAAAACCCTTGGGATATGAACTTCCTCATTTTGAAATTTTAAAAAGACGGAAGTGTAGAGAATGATGAGAGGAGTAAGAATATGTGGTTATTTTTGCATTTGGAGGTCAAATGGAGATGGAGCATGCATGGAAAGATGAAGAAGCCATGGAAGCTTTGAAGAGCTTCAAAAATCACCCCAACCAGAGAGAGAGGGCAGAAATCGGCTGGGAGGAGGGGTGAGGAAGAAAGAGAAAAGAGGGAAAGATAAATGAGAGGAGAGAGGGGGTGTAAGTTACTTTTTACTTTTCTTCTTTTTACCTTTTTTGACTTGTTAATTAATAAATTAGTCTAGTATGTGTGTGAGAGAGAGAGCTTTTGACTTATTAAAACCGGCCCCCACATATTAATACCAGTTGGAGCGTTTTTCATCTTTTACAGAAAACGCACGTTAATTTACCCGGTTTTGATACTATTCACTCACCGGGTCCGTTTTCCGGAATTTTCTCGTTTCTTTAATTGTATTGGTTATTAAGCTTCCATTAATGCTTAATTATTGTTATTTAATGATTTCTAATTTTATGGGTTCGTTTGACCACTTAAAGTCACGTTTTTGGGTTTTCTCGAAAAACGTGCGCTAAAGCTCTATTAGCGTTTTAATGCATTATTTGGATCCGTTTTCTTCGGGGGTTGTTCCCATCTATTATTTTAGCCTTATTAAGCCCTAGGAATCCATATAATACGCTAACCGAGGTCTCATACCTGCTATGGTTATTTAACAGTTATTTAGCGTTTTTTCCATTTTTTAAGCGCTTCTTCATTTCTTTTGGATTTATATTTCCTTACCAAAATAACTTAGGCGTTATTAGGCCCTTAAATACGTATTAGATAAATCTTAATCACTATATTTAAGTTCGGGGTATTTCAGGGATGAACGATTTCCCCAAGTATTTTTCTTCTTTGATTAACTGCATGAAACAAGTCTTTTCCTCACAGGTCAGGATTCATATGCTATTGTGCTTTCTATTCTACTCTTGATGTGTTTAACATTTTTCATTCATCCTTTCCTTTCGGTCATAACGTATTGATCATTGAATTTGATATTTGCTTAACTTACGCCTTCGATCTGTTACTTTCACTTGATTGGATACACAACTGTTAAGTCGGAAGTCTTTAAAGCTTATAATGTGGCCACGGGGTATGATGAATGAAAATGGGACCATGGAGGAATGTTTGTAATATGAGGAGCTGTAAGGGTGTCCAAAGCTGCAACTTCCTTCTTTTAGATTCGTCTCTTCTCGTCTTGAAGTTGTTTGGCCAGTTCGTGATGACTTTGCTAGCGAGCTGTGGAATATAGGAGTTGTCCTTTGCATCATTCTCTCTTCTTCTGTTTTGTAGGGGTGAGCATTCGATTCCGGTTATTCGGTTATAATCGAGAACCAAAATTATTTTGGTTTTTTTAACCGAAAGTTTTAACTATTTTAAAAAAATTCTTTATTCGGGTATACCCGAAATATTGTTCAGCTCGGTTTTCGGTTCTGGCGTAGGGTAATTCGGTTTACCCGAATAAACTGATTACCGAATAATAAAAATAGTTACAATACTCTGTGTTTTGTATTGTGTCGAAATACAACCCTAGTATACACTCCCGTACGTGCCTCTCTTCAATTCAATCTTCAGTTCATACTCCTGATCACCGCTTGAAGTGGGGTTCCACCACGCTTAGTAACCAAGTGGGTAGCAAAGAATCCATGCCACCAGTGGAGACAACAGAAGAGCCTCCTACCGGTCCCAATATTGGGTTCTCACGTCCGGAGAGCCATACTTCAAACAGACTGCGGAAGAACGTAAAGCCATATGGTTTTACCCACCGGTAAAGCGAAGCAAGGCCCTCTCCGGTAGTCTGGAGGTAGCCATTCGATAAAGGAAATAGGTTATAGGAAAACCTTGTATATTGAAGAATATTCTAGAATAGTGTTGGCCCACATCGGTGGGCATTCTCTTTGCAACTGTTGTCCGAATACAAATTCTACTCTATCTCATTTGGCGCCGTCTGTGGGAACGGACGTCGAAAGACAACCACGATCTAATCCACAGAGTCATGTCTCTTGTCTTTCATTCGACCATGGCACCGAGATCTAGCACAGGAAAGGGGAAGATGACTGACTGCAATCGGGGAAAACTCATTCTCAAAGGAAGACCTCACGGATCTGATGAGGAGTTTTGCGCAGGATGTCAATGAAAAGATTGCCGAAAGCAATGAGCGATTCCAACAAGAGCTGATGGATAGAGATCTAGAGCATCAGAAGAAAATGGACGAAATGACTAGCGTAATTGAGTCTGAAGGCGAAGAACGGATCAAAGAGTGAAGAAATCCAGAAAGAGAAGTCACCGCCAAAGGACACGGAGGAGGACCACATCGATATGTCGCTGTATCCCTTCACTGAAAATATTCGGAAGGCGAAGCTCCCACCGTTTTTTGTCGCCCCGACAATAGAGAAGTACGATGGAACCGGGACCCCGCTCAGCATATCAAGATTCATCTTCGCGATGAACACTCAAGGGATCAGCTCCCAGGCGCTCTGTAATTTATTTCCGGGAACACTTACTAAAAGAGCTCTTAATTGGATTTCCTCTTGGAAACCACAATCCATCTCAAGCTTCAAACAGCTTGCAGAGGAATTTCAACTTTACTTCGCGGCAAATAAAAAGATCCTGAAAGATACGATTGAGTTAATGGTTATCAGGCAAAGGAGGGGGGAAACGGTGAAAGAGTAAACGAACGTTTCCATAAACAGGTAGCCGAGGTAGACGATGTGGATGAAAAAATACTGGTAAAAGCTTTTGGAAATGGATTGGCGAATCCAAGATTGGCAGGGAAAATTGCTACCAAAGCACCACAAACTCACGGGGAGCTAGCAGAAATGCTGCACGATTTCTTGAAGTCATAAATTACGGAAAATAAGGCAAAGGAATTGGCCAACAGTTTCAAACTGGCAAACGAGAGGAAGTAGGGAGGAGCGCTGTCTGTTGGCGCGGGACATGGGGAGACATCTGCTTTGAAACCTTGGGGAACAAGATACAAGCCGTATGGGAAGGACCCGATCGCAACTTCTTATACCGGAGGCAAGCCGGCATATGGGGCAAAAGTTATTACCATCGCTTGAGGGAGGTATGCAGTCGCAGTAAGGGAAGGCTATCTTCCGCCCCCGAAGAGACCTGCCTCAGGGGGAAAGCACATTGGTGTATTGTGAATTCCACGGGCACTACAACCATAGGATGACCAATTGTGTGACACTATCAAGGGAACTGAACAGGATTGATGAGCAAAAGAAGAAACAAAAAAGCAGAGACAGGAGGCTCCCACACAGCAAAAAAATAATAATGACTACCAGAACCGATCTCGTTACGGGCATAGCAGAGGAGGCATGAAGGACGAGGATCACCCCAAGTTAGACCATAGCAAATCTTTTGATTTTGGGGTTATAACTGGCTTGTTCTCAGGAAAGGGGCCATTCACGGCAAAATAAATAAAGAGGCACGTACACGAGGTCCATGAGAAGCTACCGGAGAAGAAGATTC
Source organism: Limonium bicolor (assembly GCA_023374045.1). Taxonomy (NCBI): domain Eukaryota; kingdom Viridiplantae; phylum Streptophyta; class Magnoliopsida; order Caryophyllales; family Plumbaginaceae; genus Limonium; species Limonium bicolor. The sequence continues at coordinate 103,938,856 of CM041783.1, read as the reverse complement.
AAAAGAGGGAACCCTTACCGCCTATCAACTTTACGGAGGAAGACGAGGTGGGAGTTTACTACCCCCATAACGATTCTCTCGTCATTTGGGCTTAAATCAGTGATAGGATGGTAGGAAAAATCCTTTCCGACAGCGGAGCAGGAGAAAATGTGATCTCCCTTGTAGCATTCCGGAAACTGGAAATCCCGGACGAAACAGTCAAACCATTCACCGCTACTTTCGGAGGGTTCATCGGAGGAATTACGGCTCAAGCCAACAGAAGTATCGATGTCACAATGACATTTGGCCAAAAGGATGACCGAAGAATGGAAAAATAACTTTGTACATCATGCGAGACCTGTCCGGGTACAACATCTACTTGGGACGACCGCGAATTAACGCTTTCGGGGCTGTTTGTAGCACCAATTATCTCAAGCTCAATACTTAACGAGGTCCGGAAGGCTGGTGTCCATCCCTAGGAGCTAGAAAACAGCAAGAGTATGCAAAGTACGAATCACCGAAGACTTCCCAGAGGATGACGTAGTCAAAGAGGTTGGCTCCAGTCGGGAATACGAAGAGGGAGAAGCCAGAGCCCGGATGCCCGGAGAGAGCTCGGGAAGGTAGTGGTACCAGTGGAACAACCGAAAGAGGTACCCCTAAAAACCGATCCTTCTAAATTTTTCAAAATTGGGATGCTTTTCACCATGATAAGTAGATTCGCTTAATGAGATTTTTGGAAAAAAGAAGAGAGACGTTCGCTTGGAGCCCAAAGGACTTGCCTGGAGTGGACGCTCGCATTATCCAGCATAGTCTAAACGTGGATCCAAAGTTTCCTGCCATCCGACAGAGGAAGAGGATTGTAGGAAGAGAAAGGGACGAGGCTGCCGGGCGGAGGTCGAGAGGTTGCTGGAAGCCGGTTTTATTAGAAAAGTCTTTTATCCAAAATGGTTATCAAATGTAGTTTTGGTTAAAAAAGCAAATGGAAAATGGAGGATGTGTGTGGATTTCACAGATTTGAATAAAGCCTATCATAAATATTTCTATCCTTTGCCATTCATAGATAAACTTATAGCGGCAACAACGCAAAGTAGTGTGATGAGCTTTTTAGATGCGTTCTCCGGGTATAATCAAATAATGATGAACAAAAGTGACCAGGAGAAAACATCCTTTGTCACCTCGACCGGTACTTTTTGCTACAAGGTCATGCCGTTTGGATTAAAAAATGCGGGAGCAACTTTTCAATGAATGAATGACGAGGTATTCCGGGAGCAGTTATCCCGAAATGTGGAAGCATATGTGGATGATATAGCGGTAAGGAGTAATTCTGTAGCCCTGCACATGGAAGACCTTGAGGAAACCTTCAACACCCTAGATAAATACAAGATAAAGTTGAATCCTGAAAAATGCGTCTTCGGGGTCATTCAAGGGAAGTTTTTAGGCTTTATAGTCGGGCAAAGAGGAATCGAGGTTGATCCAGAAAAAACTCAAGCGGTTCTCAACCTTCCGCAGCCAAGAAACATCAAAGATGTGCAATCCCTGAATGGAAGGCTCACTGCCCTAAGTAGATTTTGCTCCAAGCTTCAAGAAAAATCTACCCCATTTTTTAATGTCCTACGGAAAAATAAGAAGTTCCAGTGGGACATAGAGTGTATGGGCGCTTTCGAACGAATCAAGAAAATGCTTCAGGAGCTTCCAAAGCTTGGCGTTCCGTCACCAGGCCAGGACTTATTCTTATATTTGTCAGTTTCAGAATGGGCGGTGGCAGCAGTCCTAGTTATGGAGGAGGGAAAAAGGAAATCCCTGTTTATTATACCGGTAAGATTTTAACTGCCGCGGAGACAAGGTACTCTAATATTGAGAAGGTATTGTTCGCTCTCGTAATAGCATCCAGAAAGCTGAAACCATACTTCCAGTCACACCGAATCACCGTCCGAACCAATTGGCCCTTAAAGCAAATCACCAATAGCCCGAGTGCCTCCGGAAGGATGATTACTTGGACGGTAGAGCTTACTCAGTTTGAAATCCATTACATTCCGCGGACAGCAATAAAAGCCCAGGCCCTAGTTGATTTCATCACCGAAGCAAGTTTCTTTCGTCAAGAGGAGCGGGAAGTCCCGTACATGATGTGGGTGGATGGAGCTAGGTGTAAAACTGGCGCGGGGGTTGGGGTTGTAATCCAAACTCCCGACGGAAGGAAAATAAGTTATGCAATGAGGTTGGAATTTGAGGTGACAAACAACGAAGCAGAATATGAGCCGTTAATACTGGGGTTGGAAATAGTCTACGCTCCAAGGGTGATAGAGCTGAAGATACAATCTGATTCCTTGCTTGTAGCAAGGCAAAGTGAGAATATTTTCAAAACAAAGGAGGAGAAGCTAAAACTCTACTCGATAAAGGTACAAGATCTAAGAGCGAGATTTTCGAAATGCAATCTCCGGCATGTACCTAGAGACCAAAATTCGGAGGCCGACGTACTGGCTAAATTAGCAAGTGTAGCGGAAGGAATACCGGCGGAAGTCCGACTACAACTTAAGAAATCCTCGAGTATAGAAAAGATGGAAATGATGGTAGTTGAAATAACCAATTCGGATGAATCATGGATGGCCCCGATTGTCCGATACATCAAAGAAGGGTTGCTACCAGAGGAAGAAAAGGAAGCCAAAACAATAAAAAGAAGAGCGGCATCATTCTTTTTGAAAGCGATCAGCTGTACAAACGGTCCTTGGCAGACCATCACTGAAGTGTGTGACAGAGGGTCAAGGACTAGAGCTTATCTGCGAAGTCCACAACGGGGTGTGTGGTAATCACCAAGGGGAAGGGCGGTAATGCATAAAATTTTAAGGATGGGCTACTTTTGGCCATCAATCCAAAAAATGTGTGAAGATTATGTCAAAAATGTGCAATGTCAGTTGCACGGCTCTAGGATTGGAAATCCACCTGTGGAAATGAAGTCTATCACCTCCCCGATCCCTTTTGCAAAATGGGGATTAGACATTGTCGGACCGTTTCTGGAGGCTTCTCCGGGAAGGTATAAATACTTATATGTCGGGGTGGATTACTTCACAAAATGGGTGGAAGCTCTTCTAGTAATAAACATAACTGTGCGGAAAATAGAAGAATTTATTTGGAAGAACGTCGTATGTCAGTTTGGCCTACCGAGGGTAATCATAATGGACAATGGCTCACAATTCAATTGCAAGAGCTTCAGGGAGTTTTGCGAAGAATGGAAGATTGACTTGAGATTTGCATCGGTGGCTCATCCGCAAGCAAATGGCCAGGTCGAAAATACTAATGGGAAAATTGTGAAGGCTCTGAAAAGAAAGTTGGAAGGTAAAAGAGGAAAGTGGGCGGAGGTGCTACCTCTGGTCTTATGGGCTAACAGAACAACTGTCAGGGGCCAGCGGGTGAAACTTCTTATAGATTGACTTACGGTCTGGAGACGGTGGTACCGGCGGAAATTATGATACCATCAAAGAGGATTGAAGGGTATGAAGAAGAAGAGAATGACGAAAGCATCCGGAATGAGTTGGATGTCTTGGATGAAAGGCGAATGATCGCTGATTTGAAAAATCAAAATGACAAGTTAAGAATTGAACGTCATTTCAATAGAAGAGTAAGGGAGCGATCTTTTTCCCAGGGCGACCTGGTACTCCGGGAGGTAAGACAACGAGCAAAATTGCAACCTCAATGGAAGGCCCATATGTCATTCAAGCTAAGACAGACCGGGCATCTTATAGGCTCCGAAATATGGACGGAAGCGATCTGCCGAACTCCTGGCATGCTGAGTGTCTTAAGAAGTGCTATGTGTAATCTCTTTTGGATACAGGTTAATAGACTATTTTTTGATGTCCCAGGGATTATCTCATATGGATGTCCGACGACCCCACCACCCGTAGGGATGGAGTGCTTTATCTAACAACCTCAGTTGTCTCATTTTGAATATTGTTTACAAAATTCTTAAGGGGATTGATCACCCTCTAGTAACAATATATAAAGTTTTCAAACAAAAAGAAACATTGCAAAGACGATTTTACTCAAAACAGGGAACAAAGGGTTTTAAGAAAAGAAAAGAAAGACAAAGAATATGATCGACCATCTTACCATCAGTGATGGTAGAGTGTTTTGTATCCAACGATCTAATCATCAACGATGGTAGTGTATTTCATCCGACAATCTCACTTCTTGAAGACAAAAGAGTGTTAAACTGACGATCTCACCGTCGTCTCGAAGTCGGTAGAGTGTTAAATCGATGATCTCACCATGTGTACAGTGGTAGAGTGTGTTACTAAAAGGTTACCAAATGAAATCTTGGCAAAAAAAAAGCAGTTTAAAAATTCATCGTTAACAAAAGCCTCCGACTTTCGGGAGACCGGTCGCTCCGGTCATGCCTGAAAGATCCGGCCGTTCCATTAAAAAGGATATGATTTACAAGCTAAAGTACACCGGTACAAAATGTATAGTAACTGTGACAAAAAATAAAAAGTTTATGATGCAGACTCTTCAGGGTCCTCAGCAAGTTTCTTGGGTTCTTCCGTCTGCTTCTTAGGGGTCGAAGTACTTCCTCAGAAGTCTTCCTTGTTCTCGCCTTGAAATACCCAAACCTAAGTATGCTAAGTAAACATCAATTTATGACTACTAAGTCTAAAATATGCCTTAGAAAGATTGGTAGACAATTTAAACCAAGGAAAACACAAGAAAATGCTTTAAGGGCAATTAATGCAAAAATGTGCTCTAAGCTTCGAGAGACTTGGGTGAGTACCCAAATATCATGCTAAGACCTTGGTAATATCCTAATGGTCATTTTAAACCAATTACCAAAGAAAACAAAGCTTGAAAACAAGTTAAAACACAAAATGTGCTTTAAAAAATCTTAAAGCACATTTTTGAAAAATTGTCTTGTAAATGGGTTTTGAGTGGCTAAATGTCCATCATTACTCTTTAATTAACATGTGTACTACTTAGTATCACATTAGGAAGTCTAAATCAATGGGAAATCAAAATTTCACAATTATGTGCACTAGTTTGTGAATAGTAATCAAATAGTGCCTAGTTTAGTCTTTAATCAACTAAGTCTAATTAGTTGGTCAAACAAGACCATGACCTGCCTAAATCAATGAGGGGGCCAGTTTCTAAGAGATGAGTCACCATAGACTTCATTAAATAAGAAAGGAAAAGAAGAGTAAAGTAAAAGAAGTTACTATTTGCTTTTATAAAGCAAAATATCTATATTAGCCTACCTTTCTTCTTCTCTCTCTTCATTTCTCTTCTTCCCACGGTTTTCTTCACCTCCTTTCTACTCCATTCACGTAAGAGCAGCCTCCATTGTTGCCTCACCTTGCTTTGTCCATAACTTGCTCATTTTAGCTCCAAATCAAAAACTAAACACATATTATTCCTAGTTAGCTCAAGCTCTAGCTTTCTATCTTTTCAAATCCTACAAAGCTCCATTTTGGTGCCAAGGGAAAACTCCATTGATGGAGGAAGATCAAGTTTGAAGAGCCCATTTGGTTCTCCATTCTCTTAAGGTAAAGAATATGTAAGAAAACCCATCTTTCCATCACTTCTTCACATGTTCGAAAATTACACTCATGGGGCTTCATTTTTATGCCTTGTTCTAGCTTGTTTTCTATTCTCCAAGGGCTAGAGGAGGTCCTTCTTGATTCATATCCAAGCCTACTTTAAGACTTCAAGGTAAAACATTCATTTTACGACCTTAAAACACATTTTTTTTACCTAGGGTTTACTCCTTAAGGTTAGTGTATTGTTAGCACTAATGTGAGTCATTTAATATTGATTAGAACATTGGCAAAGGAAATTTAATGGGTGGCCGAGATTCATTCATGAAGAAGGTCTAAGGTGGAAGTTAAGATAAGCTTGGGAAAGCAAGGTAAAATGCTTACCTAAGGGTGGTTTAAGTTTTAAGGGATGGTATTTAAATAAGTACTAATGTGGCTTAGAGCTTACACTGTGTATGGGTTATATAACCTAGGAAAAAGAATTTAAACAAGCTTGTGTACTTGTGACTAAGGAGCCAATGGGAATGAGTTAGTAAGATAAGTTTAAGATGGATCTTAAGAGCATTATCACTACTATGAGATTGATGGGTGTATTTGCAGGTTGAAAGCTTTTATATGTGGGAAATTCAGTGTTTAAGTTTAAGTCATTTAAGGGCCTAAGAGCCATGTTATTTAAGAGCCTTAGTGCTATGCAATTTAAGATTATTGCATCATATTGAGTGTGTTATGAATGAGTTAATTTGGGTGAGAAAATATGATGAGAAAAGATTTGATGTGTGTGGGATGATTGAATGAGAAAAACAATGCTTATGGGCATGATAATATACTAGGGAGCTACGGCGAAATTTGGGTGGAAAACAAGTGTTTAGGTGGTGGTTGTGAGTTAATATGACCTAGGTATACTAGGAGACATTGAAAAGGAATTTGAGTGAAAATGAGTTAATTAAGGAGTTCTTGAGGTTTAGTATGGCCTAGAGATGTCTAGGAGGAATTAGAGGATTGGTGGATGTATTAAACACACAAAATCATGGTATGAGGAAGGTTAAGACTTGAGCAAAAATCTGGAGGGAATGATGTATAATGTTTTGAGGTGATTTAGGTATGAACTTGAGAATATAATAATGAGAGATCTTGGTAGCTTGTGTAAGTGGTGAAGATGCTAGTAGTGGATTGATAAGGTTTTAGTTTAGATGGTAATGAGTGGACTTAGGTGATGGAAGTTAAAATAGTTGGAGAATGTTTAAAATTGTCAAGGAAGAGGCTAAGAATGTGTAAGAGGGTAAGATCGTGAGAGAGGTTAGTTAATTGAGTAAATGAGATGGAAGTGTCTAAGGAGGGTGTAGCATGGTAAAGGTAGACGAAGAACAATGCTAAGGTGCTAAGAGGATGAAAAGAAATGTATAGGTGTGTTTAGGAGTTTAGGAATGATGTGTAACAAATGGAAAGGAGAGAGATTTGTGCATGGAGATGCAAGACAACCTTAGAGAGTTTAGCAAAGGAAAGATGGATGAATAATGATGCTTGAGGAGTAGTTATATTGGTGAAAAGGAACACTTTGGTTAGTTGAAGTTTTAGACAAGATTTACATGTTGAAAGTGTAAGGATTAAGTTATAAGTGTTAAGAGTTTAGTAAGAACTTGAATCATGATCAAGGAATTTAGAGGTGAGTTGATCCATGTGTTAGAAGTGTTTTAAGTGCTAAAATGGTGTTAGAACATGTGTGAATAATTTGGGAAAGATTAGAAGAAGATTGGACAAAAGAACAAGTGAGGAAAGAGGTTCAAAACTGTAAAATTTGACAGTTTAAAATGTGGTCCGGGACTTAGCCCTTGGATAAAGTCCCGGACCAGCACTAAAACATGCCGAGAGTGCACCCAGGGATTGGTCCGGACCTTGGGTAAGTACCAAGTCCCGGACCATAGCTAAAATAAGGCCGAGACTAAGGACAGACATTGGTCCGGGACCTTAGGTCCGAACCATGTCCCGAACCAGGCAAAAATACAAAGAAAGTGTGCTTTTCAAGTGGTAAATGAAGGGGGCTTGTTGAGGAATGTATTATAAGGTTGTTAGTGTGTTGGTGGGTTTTAAGGTTTTCTATTGGAGAAGGCTATTGTTAAAATAAGGTAAGTATAAAGATAAATAAGTTGGTTAAGCTTAAACTACAATGACTTGGTGGTATTAGTTGGAAATCATTAGCGATTAAGTAAGCTACAATGACTTGGTCACAGTTCTTCTTGTGACCTGCTTGCTAACGAGGTATCCCTCGGCTTGTGTGCTATTTGTTTTTGTGTGCTCACTAAACAAGATAAAGCATGCAACCGGAATATTATGTTTAATGTATTGTTGTGTGATGTTTGAAAACTAACACAACTTACCGTGAGAACTTACTAACCAACGTTTAGTATGGAATTGTGTGAGACTAAGGAACGCTCCCTAATATTAGTTTGTTAACAACCGAAAGAGGTTTAACCAACAAACCTCATTTGAGACTTCTACTAACTGGAACTTAAGGGGGAGTGAGGAACCCGGGACTGACTCCGGTCATGCATGCTAAGGAAAAGGGGGTCGGTATCTATAGCAGATCCGACTTCAGCTTAGGACTTGTCTTCGGACTTGTTGTCTAGGGCCGGTTGCCGGCTCAGCTACATTGGACATACAGTCCAAGGTAGGTGGCATTAAGATGGTGCGGTAGGATCACCTAAATCCTAAATTATAAGATAAGTTGTTTATTCAACCAGTGGAGTTAATAGCTCATTGGCTAGAGTCGCTTTTGACCCGACAAAAAATAAACATTGAGATAAGATACAATCATTTCTATTTAAAGAGTGGTTTGTATTCTAAGATTAAGATAAGGTTGAGATAAGTTGCAACCATTCCTATTTAAAGGATGGTTTGTATTGTAAGACTGAGATCAGTTACTCCATTCCTTTTAAAGGATGGTCGTTTTCTAAGACTAAGATAAGACTAATATTGAGGTAAGATAAGGATGGACTAAGATTAAGAGGAAACGTAACTTAAGGAGTGAAATAATTGACTCACTAATTAAGGGAACACATTTAAGTTGTTCATTGTGTTTGAACATTGATTGTTCATATTTGGATTGTTGTTTATTGCACTTGCTATTATGTTGTGCATCTAATCAACCTCCATGCTATCGACAATTAGTCGTCGTAGCCACGTTAGCTTGGGGGCCATGAGAGGATCGTACCAGCATTCGTGCTGACCCCCTTTGGGGGCTGTTTTTACTACACAAGTGAACGTCAGGAGGCGGCCGTCACGAGAGTAATATGGGGTACAAGCGTTACGGGTTAAGTGTGGCCTACGAATTGTGCATGTACACTCATATGGCAAATTGAGTTAGTAAGATGTATAGGATGTGAGGGGATTGTAAGAAGGATATGTATTTGGTTAAGATTTGTATGTACAAATGTTCTTGTATATCTATAGTCAGACTGGCAAGGTCCTGGAATGTATTTGAATCCGCTGTAGAGTTTGTATATATGGTGATAAGTTTGTGATAACCACGATTGGATCGAGATGGGGAGTTACACGCCTACCGGAGTAAGAGCGGCATCACTCTGGGCTTGTGTGATGGCTGATCCCATAAAGGATGGGGCAAAACATGTGTCCCTGCGGGCCGTGAGAACTTCGCCAGCTCTCCATGGTATCCCGTGGAACGAGCAAGAACTTCGAATTCCTGGCCATCGTAGAGAGCTTCGTCCATGGATTGTTGTTTTTTGGAGAAGAACTCGGATACAACCCGTTGGCATTCCCCGGCGAATTTACGGCACTGGGACGAAAGTGTCTCTTTCAAGCCCGAGACGGTGCGGTCCTTCGCTTGGAGTTCCGACTGCGTCTCTTTAAGGGCCCATTCAACTTCGCAAGCTGGCTCTCGTAGGACAGGGCAAGACTCCGGTATCGTTCCCTCTCCGACTCCGAGGTGATTAGTGAAGCTTTGAGACCGGACACCTTTTTAAGCCAAAAGTTGGAACTTCTGGCAGTTTCCAACGAGGGACTTGGATTTTCTACATGAATCACAAGAGATTAACAGAGCAATATAAAACGAGAAAGAAGGATGGAAGCTTTCGGCGGTGCGAAAATTACCGGAAACCTTTTTCTTCTGTGCTTCCAGCTCTTCCTCAAGCTCTTTGATACGAAGAATAGCCTGCGCAAGCTTTTCCTCTCCGCTTTAAGGACAGCTTTGAGGTCATTTTGTTTGGCCTCGGATACTTGCAAAAGTTGATTCTTTTTTTCCAACTCTGATTCAAAGGAAGACCGCAGATCCTCGGTGGTTCTCCGTACCTCTTCGACAACCTTCCGAACGTTTTTAGTTTCATCTTCCAGTATCCACTTCTGATAGTCGAAAGTAGCTTGTACCCTGTTAATAGCATCCTCCTGGTCAATGGACGCATCTTCTTGAAGTTCCTCACGGAGGGCGGCTTTCTCATCCTCAAATTCAGCCTGCGCTCGCTTAAGGGTGTCTTGAGCCTTTGCATTCTCCTCGTTGACAGCTTTCTTGTATCTCTCTGATTGAGCCTTATAGGAGTGAAGGGCTTGGGAAGAGTATTAGATTGAGTCTCAACACATTGGGCCATCGCCATGGCCTAAAAGTCAAAAGCGTTAAAATCAAAAGCAAAAGGTAGTACAAAGTAAATGTATATGAAAAACTCAAACCTTAATTAAGGCACTCCAGAGGCGGTCAAAAGCCTCTCCCTTCGGAATAGAGTGACGGACGATGGCGTCAGAGCTACCTCCCCAATCCGGAGTTTTTGTTTTAAGGGGGTTGGATGAGAAGCAGGGGCAAAGATGCCATTGTCATTTTTGCCACCTCCGCAGTAGTGGACCAGAGGGTCTTGTACCCCATTCCTCGAACGTATGGAAGACGAGGAACTGGGTTTCCCCGGTGATAGCCCCAGTAAGCTTTAAAGAAGGACCGCAGAACGAAGGATCAGCTTGCGGTGGAGGAGAGGATCTGTCGCCTGCATGCTTGCTCCTGGCACCGGACTGAGGAACCTCCTCGGAGGGGGCGTCAGACGACTCCGAAGAAGAGCTACCATCCGCATTATCCTCGACAATACCTTTGCCTTTACCGGGTGGGATTTCACGAGCTTTTCTCCCCTCCCCCAGAACACACCTTCTTTTATTACAACTCCGCGCAACGGGTCACCGTGCCCGGTTCAGGCTCAGGGTCTACGGAGGGAAGAGCAGTAGCTACAGGAAACGAAGTCATAAGTAATCAAACAAATTCAAAGTTAAAGAAAGCAAAAGGAAAAAAGGCTGTGGAAAGGTATACCAGTGGAAAAAATGGAATCCATATTTGAGTTAAAGCTTCATCTACGCAAAAAAAGCCATGCAGACGGGAAGAGGGATGATATGGGAGTTAAATCCACATCTTTTTTAACTCCACCCGGACTGCAGGCAGGAGTGAACACGGGAGTACCTGTTTCCGAAGGGACAGCAGCGAGGGGACCGGTGGAACCAGTTTTGGTAACATGCTTTTCCCTTTGTACTAATTTGATTTTTGATTGTTCAACTTTCTTGGGCCCTCGGGGGGCTTTCCTCTTAGCGCCGGTATTTTGCCGGGAGGACTCCGAGCTTTTCCACCGGAAGGAGCAGGAAGGGCTCCCTTTTTCTCTTCGGTGGCCCGGTAATCAACAAGCTCCCAGCTACACCGGTGGGAGAGTTTTCCACCTGATTGGATAAAAGCTGCGGTACAAGGGAGAAATAAGAAAAACGTCCGAAAGTTAAAAACAGGGCACTCAGAAAAGATACGTACGGTCGATATTCCTCCGGGTTGTCCAGTTTCTCTTCGGAGAGGAAGAATGATGGGATGGGAGCGCGAGAGCTTAGCCCTTGAGTAGGTCCGATTGAAGAAGCATTGCCTGAGAGGGTAACCGAGCGGCAAGCTGCCCCTTAGCTATGTCCCCGACGTGGGAGGACTCTGATAAAAAGTCCCCCTCGGTGGGTTAAAAGATGAACAGTTGGAGGACCAAGCCACTATCCAAGTCACACGCTTGAAGAAGGAATACCCGGGCATGGCCAGGATGGATATTTCCTCCCTGTGGGTAGTTGTGTTCACCCAGGTTGTGAAAAAGTTCACAAACTCCCGCGTCGAAGTGAGTAATGTCGTTCTCGCACAGATGGTAAGGAAGGTGTGCAGACAACTAGGGCGTTGGGATTCAGATGAGCAAGGGTACATCGCCGTGTGTGAGAGAAAACAAGAAACAAAGGGGTGCGGAGGAGGAAAACGCAAGCCACGGTGAAGATGCTCGTGATTACACCACGAAGCCATCCCCAAAGAAGTTTTGAAAGGGTTGCACCATCGGCTCGGGCACGCAAATCTTCGACCCAGGGGACTTGCACGCCTTTCATGAGTTTCCTCAAGTCTTTCACGGAAAGACTGGAACCGTGTGCCCAGGCGAGGTAGTACCGCTGCAGATGTATATTGTGAGTGGTTAGAACTGGTGTAATTTAAACAAATGAAAAAGAAATTAATAAATCAAATATCCGTCGGGCTGCAAAATAAAACCCGGTCGCAGTAGTATAGTAAGACAGAGAAGCGGCCGGGGTCAAACCGTGGGACTTATAGTGAAAAATATAGTTACCTAAGCTTGTCACAAAAGGGGATAGATAATTGACTCGTTTTGTAAAGTAAAACAACATATAAAATAACTGAGGGAGACAAATTAAATGGGACTCCGGGTTCAGGTTTATATAATCTGATTAATTATCTATCTCTACCGGTTTATTATAATAGTTGGCAAAATTACTGTTATTATCTTAAGGACTAAATCATAGACTTAAAGGCTCGTTTACCAGAAATGCTCGGTCTAATCTAGACTCAAGCAAAACAATGTAAAAACGGATTAAGTAAGGAGAGGAATTATATTTGCATCTGAAACACTAACTATTAATCATAATAAGCTTTCTCCAGATTTACGGCTTAATTAACCTGTCTATTTATCACTGGTCTGATCAAAATAGGACTTGTAAAGCATTTTAAAATTCATGAAAATTGATTAAAAAGGCAAGAGATAAACTTTATCGTAACAAACTGTATTTATTTAACCGGTAGAAAAGATAGATTACATAACTAAACAACTATAATTAAAACCTTCCCCCGGAGTAAATCCTCCTTAGCTGACATATTAACTGGTAATATGTCAGTCAGAGGTTGGACGTAATTTAATGCGGTGTTGCAGAGGGTGGATGAGGAATAGAAATGAAGAGAACGAAGAAGAGTGGAAAGTTGTACGTAGGAATTTGTATGTGGAATGGTTTTGGAGTGTTGAGTTCTGGGGATCGACCGATGTTTTTGGTTGAAGGTGCAGTGTGTTATATAGAAGAAGGGAAGAGGAAGAAGATTGATTGGAGACAGAGCTGGAGACAGACGCGTGAGGGATTTAAGGTAGGCGCCTGATATGGTTTATGGAGTAGATGGATATCTGCAGGAAGAATCAAGCGGCGAAGAAAGAAAACCAAGTCGACAGTTTCTGGATCTGGGTTGCATTTATTTCCTGTCAGTGCTTTTTTCCACGGACTCATTTATCTCTTGTCCGTCCATTTTCCACGGACATATTTATTTCTTGCTTCTGTCCGCCCCTTGTCCGGTCCTGGTTCCGCGGACACAATTGCCCTATCCGGCCCTAGTTGAGCGGACAAGACCCGGACGCTACAAGCTCTGTCCGGCCTTGTAATGCGGACAAGACATGGACGCTCCAAGCTCTGTCCGGCCTTTGTAATGTGGACAAGACACAGACGCAAGTGTTCTTGTCCGGCCTTGGTTGAGCAGACACACCACGGACGCAAGTCTTTGACTCGTTTTCTTTTGCGAACTTTGACCGGCTCTAGATTCTTCGTTTGGACTCCGTTTTTCGAGCTGTTTGCACCTATGCGTTCGTCTCTTTGTCTACTTTGCTCCTAGCTTGGTTTTCCTCATGTTTAACCAATAAATTTGTGAGATAACCAATAAAACATAAACTATAGGAAAACTAACCAAAGTGGAGAAATGAGCAAGAAAAGTGCTAATATAATATATGAAATACACCTATAAAACATGCTCATTTGGACACTTATCACACCCCCACACTTATCTTTTTGCTTTTCCTCAAGTAAATCCACGTACCCAAGCAAGTAGGGAATGGTCAATACTAACAAATATTATTATGAAGGGTAGGATAAGGAGGTGAACAGTACATGATCTTTAAACTTTTCCAGGAGTGTGATCCATCAACTACTGGTGACACAGGTGTACTCAAGGTAAAAATAAAAATTAGAGTTTCGGGGTATGATCCGGAGTACTTCAATGCTTCTTTAGTTAAGGTGACTTTGAGAACTTTTACCATGGCCAACTTCTCTTATGAATGGGCATTGAGGAGAAAACGAAAGGGAAAATAGATTTATGCATTTGTTTCACTTTTGCATAATAGATGAGAAGAGAATATGTAGGCATCAAGCCTTTGTTTTTAAGAACACTCAACTCTCATTGTTGTTTACCAATGGTGTCTCGCAAGTCCCTTGCTTTTTTTTTTACAGAGAAGCACCCCTTAGCAATCCCTAAGAAAGAAGACAGAAAGAACCCCTGAGCAATAAAAATCCAACCATTGTAGATCATTTGGTCACACCGCATAAAAAATGCTCCTCAAAAGCAATCAAAATTTTAAAATTTTTGTACCATTTATCCCACAATTCATAACAGTATTTATTCATAAAGAGAACAACCCACATCAGCAGGGTCCATAATTTAAATTTTTGGACTAACGCAAGATAAGCAGAGAGATTAAACATTTTTGCACAAAATTTCACCGAAAAGGGCTCTCCCCCACACTTAAGCTCAAGCAATGCCCTCGTTGCGTTGATAGAATTAAATTAACAGGGCATAGCAAAAGGGAATATGGAGTATCAGTAGGGAAAGAGTGTACTCCCCAAAGTTCGTAGAGTGTGTCGCGCTCCCCTACACTTGAGTGTAGCTGTAGAATTACATGAGATATACCTGTAAAAAATATTCTACACAGCCAGAAGAACAAGTAAAACCCGCATTTTATTATAACATATAAAAGGGAAATATAGTACAAAAGAGAAAACAAAATAAAATAAAATGAAAGGCAAAGTGTAGATAGTGGGTTGCCTCCCACCAAGCTGCCCGGGTTTAACGTCTCTAGCTAGACGCATGTTTTTTTATTATGCATGTGAGGAGTTGTGAGTCGGGTTACTACAATTTGTTATAGTAAAGTTGTGTAGCTTCTTGAGTTTGTATTGAACTCTCCACGGGAGAGATTTCTTCTTCGACAGTGCCGGTTCTGTAACTGGAGTAAAAGTGTCATGCTGTTCCTGGACAAGATGAATTCTAAATAAGTCAGTTGAAATATCAGTAGGACAAGTATACCTCTTAAGACGGGCTCCATTAACTTTGAAAGTTTCGCCCTTTTCGTTTTGTAGCTCAAAGGCACCATATGAGGTCATATTAATAATCCAGAAAGGACCAGCCCAATGAGATTTGAGTTTCCCAGGGAAAAGCCTCAATCTTGAGTTATAGAGGAGAACCAAATCACCAACTTTGAAGTCTCTCTTGAGTATCAGCTTGTCATGGAACTTCTTGGTTCGTTCCTTATAAATTTTTGCATTTTGGTAAGCCTGATCTTAGCTCTTCTAACTCAGAGAGTTGCAATTTCCTTTTCTCCCGCAGTAGTCATATCAAAATTTAAGGCCTTTTTCGCCCAATAAGCCTTGTGCTCAAGTTCCACAGGGAGATGACATGCTTTTCCATAGACCAATTTAAAAGGCGACATACCGATGGGGGTTTTATATGCTATGCGATAAGCCCAAAGAGCATCATCCAGTTTTAACGCCCAATCTTTTCTGGAAGAGTGCACCGTCTTTTGGAGTATCCATTTTAACTCCCTGTTTGACACTTCTGCTTGCCCATTTATCTGGGGATGATAAGCAAGAGCAACTTTGTGGTGTACCCCATACTTAGTCATCAATGCATCAATGCTTCGATTGTAGAAGTGTGTGCCTCCATCACTTATAATGGCTCTAGGGACTCAAAAGCGGGTAAAGACATGTTTCTTTAAGAATTTTACCACTGTCTTTGAATCAGCATGTAAGCAAGGAATTGCTTCAACCCATTTGGATATGTAGTCTACTGCCACCAGAATATATTGGAATCCTTGTGAAGAGGGGAATGGTCCCATGAAATCTATTCCCCAGTAGTCAAAAAGTTCGACCTCTAAAATGCCGTGTTGAGGCATCTCATGTCGCCTTGAAGCATTTCCCATGCGTTGACAATTATCGCAACTGGCCACAAAGGCTCGGCAATCTTTATGTAGAGTTGGCCAATAAAATCCGGACTCCAAAACTTTGGCTGCCGTCCTATGAGATCCATGATGGCCTCCAGCTTCCTTGGAATGGCAAAACTCTAGAACACTGGATACTTCATCATCTGGGAGACACCTACGGATTAAACCATATGCACAAACTCGAAAGAGATAAGGGTCTTCCCAGATATAATGCTTAGCGTTATATAAAAACTTCTTCTTTTGAGCATAGGTTAAATCTCGAGGTCACCTCGATGGTACCACCCCAGAAACAAGAAAATTGGCTAGGTCAGCATACCAAGGCTCGTGCACTGTACGTAAAACAAAAACAGTCTCATCCGGAAAATATTCATGAATTGGTACACCATCATCAGGAACTACCAACCAAGACAGATGGTCAGCCACAACATTTAACTTACCACTCTTATCCCTATCTTCAATGTCAAATTCCTGTAACAAGAGAAAGCAGACGTGGTTTGGCCTCTTTCTTAGTGAACAAATATTTAAGAGCAGAGTGGTCAGTGTGAATAATCACTTTACTTCCCCATAAATATGATCTGAATTTGTCTAAGGAGAATACCACTGCTAGGAGCTCTTTCTCGGTGGTTGTGTAATTCCTTTGGGCATTATCCAGAGTTTTGCTCACATAAGCAATAACTCGTAGAATCTTTTCTTTTCTTTGGCACAGAGCCGCCCCTACTGCAAAATCACTGGCATCACACATAATCTCAAAGGGTAATGACCAGTTAGGTGAAACAACAATGGGAGCAGCTACCAATTTTTGTTTAATTAAGTTAAAAGCAGATACAATCATCAGAAATAACAAACGGGGCTTCTTTCAGAAGCAAATCAGTTAATGGTTTGGCAATTTTAGAAAAATCCTGAATAAACCGTCTATAAAATCTTGCATGTCCTAAGAATGCTCTTACTTCTTTCACACAAGTAGGTTTTGGCAATTTCTCAATTACCTCTACCTTGGCTTGATCTACCTCAATCCCCTTAGCAGATATTATGTGACTGAGCACAATTCCATCCTTGACCATAAAGTGGCACTTCTCCAAGTTGACGACTAGATTTGTCTCCTCACATCGGCCAAGAATTTGATCAAGCTGCGCCAAACAAATATCAAAACTAGATCCATAGACAGAAAAATCATCCATGAATACCTCAATGCTTTGCTCGATGAAGTCTGTGAAGATTGCTTGCATACAACGCTGAAAGGTGGCAGGAGCATTGCACAAACCAAAGGGCATTCTTTTGTACGCAAAGGTACCATAAGGACAAGTGCAAGTTGTCTTGTCTTGGTCCTCTAGCGCAATAGGAATCTGGAAGTACCCTGAAAAACCATCTAAGAAACAATAATACTCCTGCCCTGCCAATCTTTCTAGCATCTGATCGATAAAAGGTAGAGGGAAGTGATCCTTCCTGGTTGCAGAGTTCAAGCGCCTATAATCTATGCACATGCGCCAACCAGTAATTTTTCTTTGAGGAACCGCCTCTCCTTTGTCATTTATCACAGCTTCAATTCCTCCCTTTTTCGGAACAACTTGAACAGGACTTACCCATGGACTGTCAGAGATAGGATAAATGATGTTCGCGTCTAGGAGTTTCAGAACCTCCTTCTTTACTACCTCCTTCAGGTTTGGGTTTAGCGGACGTTGGGGTTGCCTGATAGACTTGTAGTTTTCCTCCATATAGATGTGGTGTGTGCAATAGGAGGGGTCAATTCCTTTTATATCAGCAATAGTCCACCTAATTGTTGTTTTATGTTTCTTCAATACCTTAAGTAACCTCGTTTCCTCCTCGGAATTCAGAGAAGAGGAAATAATGACAGGCAAATGGTCATTTTCAGCTAAAAAGGCATACTTGAGTTTAGAAGGTAGCTCCTTAAGCTCGAGCTCTGGTGGCTGTTCTATTGAGGGAAATGATTTTTGTGGTTGTTTGTCAAGTCTTTCGATTGGTGGCCGGTAGGCTTGATAACCTGCCATTCCTTTCTCCACAGACGCCAGCATGGCATTAACTTCTGAGTCCTCCACTTTTTCTTCTAGAGAAGTAACTAATACTTGCTCTAGTGGTCCAGTTTCAGCTTTCAGGATGGAAGATAGGGAATACATGTCTTCATCTATAGGAAAATCGCCTTCCTCCTCATCATCACCTGTTAATCCCACTGTCTTAGCTTGAGGAGAAAAGTTAGAGCTTTTCTTCATCATTTTTTGCATATCGAATTCGATCATTTCATCCTCATATCTCAAAGTGACTTTTCCATCATGGACATCAATAATGGCTTTGGCAGTACTTAGAAACGGTCGTCCTAAAATCAAGGGAACCTCAACATCATCGTCCATTTCCAAAATGACGAAGTCAGCTGGAAAGATAAAGCGGGCCACTCCAACTACCAGATCTCGAACTATTCCCATTGGCTTGATTTCTGATCTGTCAGCTAGTTGTAGTTTGAATGGAACTGGTTGCATCTCCCCTCCTCTTACTTTCAAGAAGGTGTCGTAGGGCATGATATTAATACTGGCTCCCAGGTCACATAAACCGCTTCCACAGTCCACTCCACCTATAAAACATGGAATAACTGGATTTCCCGGATCTGTTTGTTTGGGAGGGAGTGCTCTCAGAAGGGCAGCAGAGCATTCCCCCGTGAGGTGAACTGTTTCTTTTCCAAGTTTCTTCTTTTTCTTTGTTAAGAGATCCTTTAGAAATTTGGCGTAGTTGGGCATCTCTTGCAAAGCATCGATTAGAGGTATGTCGAGAGTCAGTTTCTTGAAAATGCTCAAGAATTTGGAAAACTGCTCATCTAGGTGCTTCTTTTTCATCCTGTTGGGAAATGGGAGTTCACTGTTTTTAGGAGAGGAAGATGGAATGTCGATGGTTATTTGAGATGGAGATGGAGTAGCAGGAGTAGGAACTTGGATTTCTGAGGGAGGTGAGGCTGGATTGGTTGTGGCTTCATCATTGGTGCTGGCCTCTTCTGGATTTTGTTTTTCTTTTCTAGGAGCAAGTTCTCTTCCACTCCTTAGGGAGATTGCACTCAAGTTTGTTGATTGGAATGTGCCATCTTCTACAAGGATTGAATTTGCTTGCTCTCTTGGATTGGGGTTAGTTTGTGAAGGGAGTTGACCAGGAGGTCTTTGTTGAGTTAGAAGTTGTTGTATCTGGGACTGCAAGGCTCTTTGGTCTTTACGAAGGGCTGCGACCTCCTCTTGCGTGTCTCGGGACTTACCCATCATCGCTTTAAACATCTCTTGCATTTGAGACATTTCAGATTCAGGATTCGAAGGAGGTTGAGTCTGTCGGCTCGAAGAAGCCTCATTGCCATAAGGCTGTTGCTGATACTGCCTCTAGACTCCTTGAAAATTGGACTGAGGTCTGTATGTTTGAGATGGTTGTAGTGTATGTGGGTTTTGGATATTGTCGGTGTTTGAGTAGCGAAGATTGGGTTGCATGTTACGTTGCCACGGTTGCCTGTACCCTGAATTGTTGGTGAGATAGTTTGCTTCCTCCGCTGCTTTTAATTCTTGTAGTTGGGGGCATTGTTCATAATCATGAGGCCCACCACATTGCGTACAAGAAATATCAGGAGATGATCGGGATAGAAGAGCATAGCCTGGAGGGGTTGTTGATGATCGGGAAGTCATCAACTTTGCTTGTTGGGGGTAGGAGTTCATGGTCATCTGCTCAACCACTTTCTGTAGAGTACTTACTTTTGTCGCCTGCTGCGCATTGCTCTCCATGAGTTGCTCATGGCTTTTCATCAGCTGGTCAAATTTATTGTTACTTTCCCGGACATGGTATAAACCTGGAGTGCCGCCTCTTAATCCGCCCGTGGCCCAGTCTCTGATCTCTTCACAGAGAGAATCTATGCTATCCAGAAACTGTTCTCCTGGTTTTTTCAGAATGTCAGCCCCTAAAGAGGATAGTACCATTGTTCTGCACGGACCGATCAAGCCTTTGTAGAACAATTGTGATACTTGCTCTTTCGTCAGACCATGGTGAGGACAAGTAAGTAATAGTCCTTTGAAACGGTCCCAAGTTTCACATATGTTTTCCGACCCTGGCTGTCTGAAATTACAGATTTCAGCAATCATTTCCAACGTTCGGCTCGGGGGCAGGAATTTGTCGTAGAACTTGGTGGCCATTTCATCCCAAGTACCAATGGTACTTGGTGTCAGGCTGTGATGCCATTTGCTCGCATTTCCCGTCAGGCTGTGAGGGAATAATGACAGTCTTGCGTACTGGAGTATTGCGTCGGTCGCAGTTAGACTGTTAGCATGCTGCAAGAACTTCGTAACATGTAACAGAGCTTCGTCTGGACTGGAGCCATCGAACATCCCTAACTCCTTTACGCATCGGATTTGAAGATATGGCTTTAGCTTTTGCCACTCATCGTATTCGGATGGGGTAAGGTGGGGAAGGATGATGGTAGGCTGTTGTCCTTGATTAGACGGCCTATTGATGTTTCGAACTGTCGCTGATGGAGATGCCATGTCAGCTTCCGGGTTGGATTCTATCACTGTGGTGGCTATGTTTTTTTGAGATTGTTTCTGCCTTAGACTGCGCAGAAAGGTTCTCTCGATCTCTGGGATGTAGTCAACCGTGTGATTATTAATATTTTTTAGGAGGTTGTGCGACCTAGTAAAAGGCATTCACCACTCAAAACAGCAAAAGAAACTCGTGATGTGTTAAAATAAATAAAAATGGAAAGAAATAGGGAGGGGAAAATTGAACAGTTAAACAAAAATTATTCAAAAATTTAAGAACTATTTTTTTTTGGAGTAAGTTAACCGATAATAAATAAACGAAAAGAAATTAAAATAAATGCAGATTAAGTAAATAAAAACAGTAAAATAAAATAAAGAACAGGACAGAATTAAATAGCAGAAATTTAAATGACAAGGGAATTAAAATGACAGGGAAAATAAAGAACTAGAATTTAAATTACTGAATTTAAATGTTAGTTAGTTAGAGTACTGGAATTTAAATGACAGAAATTTAAATGACAGAATGTAAATGTTAGTAATTAGTTGACAGAAATTTAAATTACTGAATTTAAATGTTAGGAGTTAGTTTACAGAATTTAAATGACAGAAATTTAAATGTTAGAAGTTAGATTGCTGAAATTAAATGTCAGAAATTAGTGTACTGAAATTAAATGTTAGAAGTTAGATTGCTGAAATTTAAAGGACACTGGAAATTTAAATAACTGGGAAATAAATGACAGAAATTAAATGACTGAAATATAAATAACTGTAAGTAAATAATAGAAATTAGTAGAATTTAAATAGACAAACAACAAAATAATATAAACAGAATATTAGCAGAATAAAGAAAATAGAATATTATAATATAACAGGTGAATTATCCGGGGCTTAGGGACTAGAATAAATCAAGTCCCCGGCAACGGCGCCATTTTGCAGACTGTATATTGTGAGTGGTTAGAACTGGTGTAATTTAAACAAATGAAAAAGAAATTAATAACTCAAATATCCGTCGGGCTGTAAATAAAACCCGGTCGCAGTAGTATAGTAAGACAGAAGCGGCCGGGGTCAAACCGTGGGACTTATAGTGAAATAATATTGTACCTAAGCTTGTCACAAAAGGGGGAAGATAATTGACTCGTTTTTGTAAAGTAAAACAACATATAAAATTAACTGAGTGGAAGACAAATTAAATGGGACTCCGGGTTTAGGTTTATATAATCTGATTAATTATGCTATCATTACCGGTTTATTATAATAGTTTGGCAAAATTACTGTTATTATCTTAAGGACTAAATCATAGACTCAAAAGGACGTTTACCTGAAAATGCTCGGTCTAATATAGACTCGAGCAAAACACATGTAAACGGAATTAAGTGTGAGGAATTATATTTGCATCTGAAAATACTAACTTATTAAATCATAATAAGCTTTCTCCTGATTTACGGCTTAATTAACCTGTCTATTTATCACTGGTCTGATCAAAATAGACTTTGTAAAGCATTTTAATAAATTCATGAAATTTATTAAAAAGGCAAGAGATAAACTTTAATCGTAACAAACTGTATTTATTTTAACAGGTAGGAATATAGATTACATAACTAAACAAACTATAATTAAACCTTCCCCCGGAGTAAATCCTCTTTAGCCTGACATATTAACTGGTAATATGTCAGTCAGAGGTTGACGTAATATTAATGCGGTGTTGCAGAGGTGTGGATGATGAATAGAGAAATGAAGAGAACGAAGAGTGGAAAGTGTACGTAGGAATTTGTATGTGGAATGAGTGTTTTGGAGTGTTGAGTTCTGGGGATCGACCGACTGTTTTTGGTTGACGGTGTAGTGTTTTATAGAAGAAGGGAAGAGGAAGAAGATTGATTGGAGACAGAGCTAGACAGACGCGTGGGGGATTTAAGGTAGGCGCCTGATATGGTTTATGGAGTAGATGAATATTTCTGCAGGAAGAAGCAAGTCGGCGAAGAAAACCAGTCGACAGTTTCTGGATCTGGGTTGCATTTATTTCCTGTCCGTGCTTTTTTCCACAGACTCATTTATCTCTTGTCCGTCCATTTTTCTACGGACTTATTTATTTCTTGCTTCTGTCCGCCCCTTGTCCGGTCCTGGTTCCGAGGACACAATTGCCCTGTCCGGCCCTAGTTGAGCGGACAGGACCCGGACGCTACAAGCTCTATCCGGCCTTTGTAATGCGGACAAGACATGGACGCTCCAAGCTCTGTCCGGCCTTTGTAATGCGGACAAGACACGGACGCAAGTGTTCTTGTCCGGCCTTGGTTGAGCGGACACACCACAGACGCAAGTCTTTGACTCGTTTTCTTTTGCGAACTTTATCCGGCTCTAGATTCTCGTTTGGACTCCGTTTTTCGAGCTGTTTACGCCTATGCGTTCGTCTCTTTGTCTACTTTGCTCCTAGCTTGGTTTTCCTCATGTTTAACCAATAAATTTGTGAGATAACCAATAAAACATAAACTAGTGGAAAACTAACCAAAGTGGAGAAATGAGAAAGAAAAGTGCTAATATAATATATGAAATACACCTATAAAACATGCTCCTTTGGACACTTATCACCCGCCGATATCTTCGGTTGTGATAGCAGAGTCTTTCAGAATGCAGTTTCCCCCGTCAACAAAAAGTGTCAATCCCGCCGGTGCTGGAATGGAAGAGTTTGGGCTTGACAGGGCCATTGCAAACAGAGAAAGGCGAAAATTCAGGCGAGCAAAGGGTAGGGAATGGCATGGAAGAGAGAAGACGTAAGAGAAGAGAGCGAGGAATTGAGGAGCAGGAAAGAGAAAAGGAAGGAAACTAACCGCTATATATAAGCAAGGAAGGGGGAGGAGCGCGTCCCATCTAGGTAGTCATGACCTATCGTCGTAGCTGTGTCTGGGAAAGGGGAAATCTCAGAAGACGAGGGGACAACAATCAGTAGGCACACGCTACCAGAACGCCGCAAATGGTAGAAATTCAAAAACGGATAAAAATGGTGCGAAATAACAAAAAATAACCGGAATAAAAGTCAAAAAAGCCTGCTAGAAGGTGGATCTCGTGGGACTGGAGGAGATGGGGTGAAGGGCACTTCAGAAACAAGGTGGTAGTGGTTGAAGCAAAAACGCCAGACAAATACCGATGGGCTCTCAACAAAAGAGGAACTTGAGAGCAAGATCAAAGACTTTTTTCTTTTAAATCTTTTTTCAAAAAAAAGTCTTGTGGGACTAGGGGGAGCAGAACTGAAAATGCAAAGAGTTACCGGAAAGAGGGATCTTTCCTTGAAGAACAAGGAAAAATCTCGTGGGACTAATGAAGTGGGGTTCCACCACGCGTAGTAACCAAGTGGCTAGCAAAGGATCCATGCCACCAGCGGAGACAACAGAAGAGCCTCCTTCCGGTCCCAAGATTGGGTTCGTGTCCGGAGAGCCATACTTTAAGACTGCGGAAGAACGTAAAGCCATATGGTTTTACCCACCAATAAAGCAAGCAAGGCCCTCTCCGGTAGTCTAGAGGTAGCCATTCGGTAAAGGAAATAGGTTATAGGAAAACCTTGTATATTAAAGAATATTCTAGAATAGTGTAGGCCCACAGAAACGGTTATACTCTATAGGGGGGCCTATAAATAAGAGTCATAAGCTATGTAAGAGGACACTTTTGGATCAATACATCGGTGGGCATTCTCTTTGCAACTGTTGTCCGAATACAAATTCTACTCTATCTCACCGCTGGCTTGTGCTGTTGTGCCTGTTGTGCTGCTCATCTCCAGCTTCAGGTATTTTTTTCTTCATTCATTCTCTTGAATCTTCAATCTTCATTCTCGGTCTTCTGTTTCATCATATTCTCTTCATTTTCGAACGGGTGAAGCACTCCAATCTGCATCTCTCTTCATTCTTCTCTTTGTGTCTACGCCTATGGTCTCTGCAGAAATTTTTCCTCATCTCTAACCACAAGAGCAGATTGAAGACGGGTTACATTTCCAGTTGGTAACTCCTTAAACTTATCTTTGTCATTTGTTCCCTATTTTTTGGAATTACCTTTCCTATATTGTCTTCCCACTATAAATTAGGTATCCACTGATTGCTTCTATGTAATCTATTCATATCATATGTTAGCTAGCTATAACATTGTTTGTTAACTTGCGTTCGGTGGTTCTTAAATAAAAACCCGACAACTGTGTTCTGTGATTTGATTTTGGTGTGGGCAGACATAAATAAAAAGAAAAGCAAATGTAGACAGATCGGTTTATAGACACAACCCATGCCAATACATACACCATCATGTATAGTATCGTCACATGTTGCGTGCTTCCATCAGTTATTAGATATGAATACATACACCACCTGTTTCAATTGAACCATGTGAAGCAGTGGACCGCTCTTCATTTTTCTCTTTGTGTATGCGCCATTTCCACCGTCTGCTCACTGTAGAGACTAATCATTAACCTCTTTTAATTCTCTTCTTTGTGTCTATGTGCAGATTGCACTATAATTGCTGGAGCTGCTCATCTTTCACACCACAAATTGCTGAATTCTGGAATCGGTAATTTGTTTGCTGATATATTGCTTTTAGAAAATTGGTAGCTCAAATTGACTTGATCTAGTTTTGTCTAGCTAGCAATTTGTTTGTTGTTTTTGTACCTCTTCATTGTCATTCTAAACCTGTATTCTTGCTAATTATTTTGCTATTGTATGTGATTCATACTGGCACATATACTGTTACTTTCTACACTTCATAAATTAGTTCAAAATCAACTGTTAGAACGTTTTACTTAATTACTTTCTACACTTTTTTGTGTATGATTTTTGCTTTGATATTAATGATGCAGATGGCTTCAAGGGGTTTACATGAATCTGTTCATTCAGTTACATCCCCAAATGATCCAGAATCTGATGCTTAAGCTCAAATAGCAAATGAAGTAGATGATGAGCTTGGGGTCCTAACTGAATTTGAAGGAACATTTTTAGATTCTCCTACTCGGTCAAAAAAGGAAAGAAAAGAAAAGTGATCCCTCTAAGATCTACAGTGTGGAAGCACTTCGATAGGTTAACCGATAAGAATGGAAATCTGCAAGTCATTTGTAAGCACTATCATAAATCTTTTACTTCTAGTTCAAAATCTAGTGGCACGAGCTCATTGAAAAAACATGATGATGCTTGTGAGCTTAAGAATGGTAATTCTACAACACAGTCTGAGTTGGTTATTGGTGCCGAAGGGGCTTTAGGTAGTTGAAAATTTGATGAATCAGCTTTGAGAAAAGCAATTGCCTACTACCTTGTCGTAGATGAGCTTCCCCTTAAACATATTGAAAAGGCTGGTTTCAGGTGCTTAATGTCAGCTTATTGTCCTAGATTTTGAATACCTTCAAGGTTCACTATTGCTCGAGCATTATTGAGATCTATGAGGGTGAGAAAGTAGCACTAAGAGCAACTTTACGCAATTCTTCACAAAGAATTTGCATCACCACAGACACATGGACGTCAATGCAAAATATGAACTACATGTCCAGCACAGCTCATTATATAGACATCGATTGGAGTTTGCATAAAAATATTTAAAATTTTTGTCATATCACTAGCCATAGAGGAGAGGACATAGGTAAAGCTATTGAGAGTTGTCTTCTTGAATGGGGTTTGGAACATGTTTTTACTGTCATAGATGATAATGCTAGTGCTAATGATGTAGCAATTGAGCATCTAAAGAGGAAAGTGAAGAACTGGGAACTGCGGTTGTTGACGGTAATCATATGTTCATGAGGTGTGTTGCTCACATTCTCAACCTACTTGTTGGTGATCGAATAAAACAGGAAGAAGCTCAACAAGCTGTGTAAAGAATTAGATTTGTTGTGAGACATGTCAAGAACTCTCCACAGAGGCTTCAGAAATTCAAAAAGTACATTGAAAAGGCAAAGACACATTGTAAAGCACTTTTGTGTCTAGATGTGCCCACTAGGTGGAACTCAACATATTTGATGTTGAAGGTGGCTGAAAAATTTGAGAAAGCATTTGAGATCTATTCAGAATGATTGGGCCGTTGGAAGAAACTTGATTGCTTTTCTTAAAAAGTTTTATCAGTTAACTTTGAAGGTTTCTCGTTCCTCTTATGTCACTTCTAATATCTTCTTCCCTGAGATTGTTCAAGCATCTGGTTGGCTGAAGCTGTGGTGTGCTAAAGATGATCCACTCAGCAAGTCCATGGCTGTTAAGATGAAGGAAAAGTATGACAAGTATTGGGGTAATATTGAGAAGATGAATATATTGATATTTATTGCTTGCATACTTGATCCACGATGAAAATTCAAGTATATTGAGTATGTTATGAATGAAATATTTTTCTCACAACCTGAGAAGGCAACAACGATTTGCAACCAAGTGAAAAATTGTTTGATTGAGCTATTTGTGTTGTATGAGAGGAAGATGAAGAAAGTTGAATCAAGTGGGCCAAACACTAGTACATCTTATAATATTGGAAATGAAACTTGAGAGATGGAGGTGGTGTATGAGATGGATGAAGAGTTGTATTCATTGATAGAGGCTGATGATGACTTACCTGATTTGGATAGATATTTGAAAGAGAAGCCAATGAAGGGAGAACTTGATATCTTAAAGTGATGGAAGCAAAACACCATCACCTACCCCTTACTTAGTGAGATGGCTCGTCATGTTTTGGTTGTTCCTATTTCTACAGTCGCATCTGAATCAGGGATTAGTCCTGTTGGAAGAGTTATAGATGACTTTAGGAGCTCTTTAAGCCCTTGTATGGTAGAAACTCTTATATGCTCTCAAGATTGGTTTAGGAGTTCATTTGTTGGGGATAAGAAAGATGAAAAATCTGTTCAAGAAAAGGAAAAAGGTATTTACATTTATAGTTTTTGGTGGTTGGAATTTTATTGAATTGTAATATTATGTTCTAATATGTTAATATCTTTCATTCTTCAGAATTCGTCAAATTTCATATTGGTAAAAAGGTGTTGGGTAGCCAAGCTTCGGATGCGGTATGATTCATATCTCATGATTATGGTTTGTTAATATTCAAATTTGTTAATATCTTTCTACTTATATCATTCTGGTTTATACCTTTCTGTTTATATCTTTAATTGTATTTGTCTCTTAGGGTGTTATCGTTGTTATTTTTGTATACTCAGGAGCAAAATTGCCAAGAAAAAATGATTCTTAAAGTTTATTCAGATTTCAGAGATATATTAATCATATGCTGCTACCTGTAAGTTATAGCAAGATATTATTATCTTGTTTTATATGATTGAAAGCGTCAAGAAGCTAGTATCTTGTAAGATGTATATGAGTGACATCAGCATAAACAGTGAGAAATTTAGTGTTATAGTGATACGAGCAGAAATGTTGTCACCTATGTCTTTGTTTACTTTTCATCCACTAAGCTTTTGAATTATAAATGCCATAAACAAGAATCTAAGATTGAATTCTCTTGAAAGATCTTTGCCAATGTCAACTGCGTTTGCCGCTTGAGGAACTGTTGAGGAAGAATTGTCAAGATGTTGCTGATGTCTTGATAGAAGCTGAATTCCCTTTAAGCTATTTTTTGGAAAAATTTCGGTATTTTAATAGCATAAGTTGTCTAGATTTGGTTCTTGTAATAGCATCATGATCATCAGGTGGAATCCCATTGTCAGCTAATTTGGTTCTGCATAAAATTTTGGTTATTTTTTCAGAATTCAGTTTTTTTTTCAGTATTCGATTCTTTTTCATCATTCGGTTCTTTTACTATTCGGTCTTTGTTATAATTCGGCTAAAACCGAATTAAAAAATTTTCATTTTCGGTCCAGTTCTAGTTTTAAAAAATGTCAGTTATTTCGATTCTCAGACTAAAATTCGGTTATTCGGTTATAACCAATAAAAAAACAAAAACCAAACTTTTTTCCTAATTTGGTTTTCGGGTAGATTCAAATAACCGAATGCTCACCCTTATTGTTTTGTGTTTGGACTTCTTTTGGGCCTTTCAGATTTGCCTTGTGTCTTTTTTCCTTTCGGGGTTCTTGTGGTTCCCGTTTTGAATGCTGCAAACTATTTTTGATGTGAGCTCTTTGGATCGTGTGTCACTTTGGGACCATTTACGGAACATTTTTTCATACTTGTGGTCGTCTTACTTCTTTGGACTTGTGAAGTTGCTATCGGGAAATCGGGCTCCTTGCTTCCTTTGGTCACCAGGTCGGTTGTTCATCATTGGCTGGCTTGTTTTGTGGTGCTTTCAAGTGTATTAAAAAGGAGAGTATATGAAAAGCTCAGCGGGGGTGCCTAGGGTATAGGGTCAGGGTTCACAAGCTTTTCGGCTATGTGGTGCAGAACCTAGGTGCTTCATCATCCTTAATAGTTGTGTATCTGTTCTTTGTTACTTTTCACATGTCTATGAGTAAATTTACAAATAATCTCCATCGATCGGGGTTATGTCGTTTGCCTTACCTTTGAATGTAATCTCACTGGAGTCATGTAAAAATGACTTGCTCATTCTCTCTTGGTTTTACCACTCAGGACACTCTCGCGCAATTTTTCGCTCAGAGACTTGTTCGCGCGTTTAAACAAAAGAAATGATCGCTATTAGTCTTAAACTCATATTGCCTCCAGTATCGTTTTGGGGCTTATTTAACAAACCTTTTAATGCCCTCTTGTTTGGGAAATTTTCTGTGGAGAGGTGATTGTATGTGAGGAGGATGGGTGATGTGGTGACTGAATGACATACCTTTTTTTTGGAGTTTTCTGTTTTGGGTCCCGGTAGAATGGTGAAGAGGTGGAGTGGTTAGACATGTGGGATACATGTGATGGAGGTGGTGAGTGTATATGGAAAGGTGGTTCAGCGCAGGAGAACTTGTGAAAACAAGAATTTTATTTTATGACCCATAGGTGTGCTTCATGAGACAACATCTCTCTTTTCTCTTCTTCTATTTTTTGTTGTTGTTTTTTTTAAGTGCATGAATGAATGTACAAACATCATTTCGAGCTCAACATAAAAGAACATGAACAAAGAAGGAAAGTGGATATTCTCTTATTAATAATTAAAAGGAGCAATAACGACATTGAGTACTATCTAAAAGGAAAAAAACAGCTGAACTAGCTTAAGAGAGGGAAACAACTCGAAAAAAGAAACTACGCTAAACAACTGAAAGGAAAAGAAAAATAACAATGATTCCTAATGGTGCTCCTTCATCGGATTCCCAAAAATATTCCCGTGCTCTGTGAACTAAAGTCCCTAGTCAATCAAGTCTTGGATCTTATGCAGTAGGGCCCTACAATGGTGGGTATTGTGGCCAGGTAACTAGTGGTAGTCACATAATTGATTTAGATTCTTGCCCAACAGGGTAACTCCATGCCGAGGCGGAAGAGGTTGTAGGATTTTCTACTCCGTAAGCTTCTTCAGAGCTTGACTCAAAGGCTGGTCGATATCCGTGAATTCCCATTGATTGAAATCCTATCTCAGAGGTGGTACTGCCCTATAGCTCCACCCTTGTTCCCTTGGTTGTTGGACTGCATTTACGTCGTACTACCCCGTGTACCTCTACGGTGTGCCCTGGGTGTAAGCCGCTATCGAGTTGGAGCTTTCGCCGGTTCAGATTTTGGGAACGTCGAATTCCCTCAAACCCCCAAGGATATCCGAGCTTCAAATATCCTTTGTGGATCTTCTCCTCTAGCACACCTACCTAGCCCATGAGCATATCAAAGCTTGGAAAGTACATGTACTTTAGGTCATTAGGTCTATCATATACTTATACTCAAATATCACACAACATGCTTAAGCATGTATAGCACTCAATATTCCCTTTGTTGCATCCTCCCCATGTCACCGGTCAGAAGACGAAGGCTCACAAGTCCTCAGCTTCATGAGCGAGTAATGCAAGATATCGCCCGCAGGTACCGACTATTGGACACTTACACTCTCTGGTCTGCGGTCCTTTGGAAGATTAAAACAGTCATATACTTTATTGTATTCTCCCATGTCACCGGTCCGAAGACACATTCGTCCTCGCCTTCATGGGCTAGAATACAAAACTACTCTGTTCTCCCCATGTCACCGATCCGAAAACAAAGGCTCATGCGTCCTCGGCTTCATGGGCGAGACTCAGTAAAATGGAAATCCTTTTTACGAGGTCAAGTGAGGAATAATTCCTCTAATTGAAAATACAATCAACTCCAATACCACTTTTATGCTAATGCATCTATTCTTAACATGATTAATTGTGACCACTTGTAGGGATTTTCAGGAATCATTCAACCCCGATGTGATCAGCATCAGTGTTAAACTATCCTTCCACCCCAATTGTGTTCGGTTTCCCTTGATCCCTAGAAAATCAAGTTCCACCTCCCACATCATTTTCAAACATCAAATAATTCACTCATTTCCAATTTCCAATCTTTTTAGTCTTTCTAGTCGTAATCAATACATCTCCAAGGTGTGGACTCAGTCCATCATCATTCCTAGTTTACATCTTAGCGCTTACCTCAGGACATTAACTCCTACTAAGTTCTATGTCGGTTTCATACCAATTCTTACCATCTTATACCTCATAGCATTACTATTTCCTGCCTCATACTCATATCGAATAATATCTCATAGTGTTAACTTATTCTTATCTCACATGTAGTTTCATACCGACTCATATCTCATATATTCCTTAAGTTTGTTTTATTCTCTTCACTAATTCTCTTAACTTGTACTCACACTGGAGTTAACAAGATAGGTACTTAATACGTATGGTATTCGCATCTTCTGTGCGCAATAACCATAATTAATCTCAGAATATATATACCTGCGTATATGTATAACAAATTCTCAAATTCTTGTGGGCTATGCACACCGTAGTTTACGTACTCAGTACATAAACATACGTTAAGCGGTTTTTCGCTCTACCCCCCCTTAAAATGGATTACGCCCACGTAATCAACATTTTACCATACTTGAACATTGGTTCAAGGTGTTTAAGTCTTATGGAGAACTCTGGCTTCCATGTAGTCTATCTCACTTTTGATTCGATCAGAGGTCTTAACCGTATTAATGGGTTAGTCTCTATATCGAGGATTCTTATCGGTATAGATACCAGTCTCTATAATGTGCTCAGGTTTAGCCTCGAAGGTTCTAAAGCATTCGGTCAACAAGTTGTATGCTTGTTCAATTGGAAGATGTGTGGTTCATCATTCCTCTTCCGTTCATTAGGTATTTGAAACCTTTTTAAGGTACCGGTCTGCTAGCTTCCGCTGCGTGACTCTGATAATCTTAGGCGTAGCTGCCTTTCTTTCTTATTCTTTAATAGTATTGTACATACTCCAGCCTCCTTACAGTTTAGGAATGAAAGTCTCTCAATGGACGTGTGTTATCTTTATATATACACGGCCTTAATGAGTTGTAGCTTGTCTATCCATTCTCTCTGAAGATCTAATGTTCATACTCTTAGCGTTCTCTCAAGTGTCTAAATTGTTCTTTCCAACTGACCTTTAGTTGAGGATGATGCTTAGTCTGAAACTACTGTTCAGTGCTTACTGCGCTTTACAGTTTTTCCTCTAACTTCTTAAGACATATCCCATGTCTGCACTTACTAATCCATGCTCTTCACACTTCATAACTTTTAATTATTTCTCTCTGAAACAAGTTCTCTGATTCCTTTGTGTCGTTGGTTCAACTGAGTTCCTTCTCTTCAACTGTTTGTGGTAGTAGCTGCTCTTGTCTGATCTTGCGTCATTGACTGTGGTACGAGTCGACTACTTCCCGTGATCCTTACACTACTCGTTTACATGCATGGGGTACCTTACAAATACATTACCACTTACCCGACTAACTCATGAATGAGTCTGTCAGGCCTGCAAGCCCCTGTGGGGTGCAGTCATCCCATATCTCGTTTTAGTAAACTCGTAGTGTCCATCATACGTTTAGCTATTGCTAATTATGATGTATTCTGTTGTCGATCTCCTCTTTCATCGTTCCATAATAACACTTATTATTCTTCTTGAATTTAATCAAGGGTATCCATACCTTGTTCCGAGATATGGCGTACTCTAGCTTCTTTCTATACTTAGTACGGACTTGATCCTTTAGTCACTGAGGTCTCTTTCCATAGAGCCTATTATCTTGTTTCTTATGTTTGATCTACTAGGAATGCACTTCCAGTTCCTTAAGGAATGGGTAATATGCTTCCTTTGAAATCTTCCATCACCTGGTCTAAATTACTGGCGTTATGCATAGTTCGTCTAACGTCTTACTTCCTTACTTATACCGGTCTTAACTCATAAGTCTAATTGCCTTTGTGTCAATATTTGACGGTTTATATATGATGGTCGCTTTACTGCGCACCATGACTTAATCCCCTAATACCAGTACTGTTCTATAGCTTCTGCTACCGTGGTAGCTCACCTTTACTCTGTTGCCCAATGATGGTACAACTCCTCAATCATTTATTCTAACGTCTTATCTTATACTTAATCCCTTCTTGGTGTAGCACATTGGGTTCTCTAATTTTGGTGTATGGCGGTTGCCGTACCATGTTGTAAAATTGTTCTCTCTTAATATGAAAGGTTTTCGCTTGAATTTCAGGTTCGCAAGTAGGTTAGTCTGTCTCACATTCTTCCATCCTTTACGATGTTATTTACCAAATAATTTACTGGTTACTGAAGAAGTTATTCATTAAGTCATATGCTCTTCTGAGCGTTGGTCACTTGACATGCCATATTGTGCACTCACAACATTTATCTCTAACGATTACTGATTCCTAAATCATGGGTGTTGGATATACTGTCTATCTATGCAGCCTTCCTTATTATTTATGTGTAACTGGAATGTTCTAAGGTAATTTCAGGGTTTACGGTTTCCATTCTCTAATAAAAGAGTATTCTATCTCTAATAAGTGAAAGCCCTTTTTGAGGGGTTTATTCCCACTCATGGCCCCACAACAAGGAGAGGTATCCCCACCCGAAAAGGAATGGTTCGTTCTCCACCCTGTCAATAGTATTATCTCAATATTCTCATCGGTGCCCTTTCCTGGCAATTCTTCCACAATTAACTTATAGGTTTTGTGACCGATCGTATTTGTAACACCCATCTCGATCCAATCGTGGTTATCACAACTCATCACCATATAAACAAACGTTGCAGCGGAATCAAATACATTCCAGGACCTTGCCACGGTCTGACTAACAGAATATACCGAACATTAGTACTTACAAGTCTTAACCAACATATCATTCTTACAATCCCCTCATGTCCTATACAACTTACTAACTCAACATATCATACGAGTGTACATGCACAACTCGTAGGCCACACTTAACCCATAACACATCTACCCCATCTTACTCTCACGACGGTCGCCTTCTGACGTTCACCTGTGAAGTAAAAAAGCCCCCAAAGGGGGTCAGCAAAATTGCTGATACGATCCTCTCATGGCCCCCAAGCTAACGTGGCTACGATGACTAATTGTCGATAGTATGGAGGTTGATAAGATGCACAACATAATAGAAAGTGCAATAAACAACAAGTCAAATATGAACAATCAAAGTTCAAACACTATGAACATCTTAAATGTGTTCCCTTAATTAGTGAGTCAATTATTTAACCCCTTAAGTTTTGTTTCCTCTTAACCTCAGTCCAACCTTATCTTACCTCAATCTTATTCCTTGTCTTAGCCTCAGAAAACAAACCATTCTTAAAGTAGAAACAGTTGTCGCTTATCTCAGTCTTAGAATACAAACCACTCTTTAACTAGTAATGGTAGTATCTTATCTCAAACCTTATCTTAATCTTAGAACACAAACCATTATTTAAATAGAAATGATTGTATCATATCTCAATGTTTATTTTTGTCGGGTCAAAAGCAACCCTAGCCAATGAGCTATTAGCTCCATTGGTTGAATAAACAACTTATCTTAGAATTTAGGATTTAGGTGATCCTACCGCACCATCTTAATGCCTCCTACCTTGGACTGGATGTCCAATGTAGTTGAGCCGGAAACCAACCCTAGGCAACAAGTCCGAATACAAGTCCTTAAGCGGAAGTCGGATCTACTTTAGATGCTAACCCCTTTTCCATAACATGCATGACCGGAGTCAGTCCTGGATTCCTCACTCCCCCCAAGTTCCAGTTAGTAGAAGTCTCAAGACAATGTTTGTTAGCTAACCTCCTTCGGTTACTAAGAAAACAATATTTGGGAGTGTTCTTTAATCTCACACAATTCTTTACTAAACATTAGTTAGTAAGTTCTCACAGTAAGTTGTGTAGTTTTCAAACATCACACAACAATACAATAAACATGATATTCCAGTTGCATGCTTTATCTTGTTTAGTGGTCACACAAAAACAAATAGCACAAGCCGAGGGACACCTCGTTAGCAAGCAGGTCACAAGAAGAACTGTACCGTTCACCGTTGGTCGTTCGGTTGCTTACTCTCCTCCGGAGTCCAAATTCTCAAACCCTAAAACAATGATTGAAATGGGTGGTTAATCACTTTTAATTAACCTAGCTTACTTAATCACTAATGATTTCCAACTAAGAACCACTAAGTCATTGTAGTTTAACCTTAACCACTTATGTTACTTACTTCTCATTTTAACTTACACTTGTTCACACCTCCAATGGCCTTAGAACTCCACCAAACAACTCTTAACAATCTTATAATAACATTACCCAACAAGCCCCCTCCATTTTCCCCCTTAAAAACACATTTTCTTTATAAATTGCCCTGGTCCGGGACATGGTCCGGACCTAAGGTCCCGGACCAATATGTCTGATGTACTCTCGGCCTTATTTTAGCTATGGTCCGGGACTTGGTATTTACCCAAGGTCCCGGACCAGTCCCTGGGTACATTTTCGACCTGATTTTAGTGCTGGTCCGGGACTTTATCCAAGGACTAAGTCCCGGACCTCATTTTAAACTGTCAAATTTTACAGTTTTGAACCTCTTTCCACACTTGTTCTTTTGTCCAATCTTCTTCCAACCTTTCCCCATGTATTAACACATGTTCCAACACCATTATTCAAGTTCTTACTAAACTCTAAACACTTATAACTTAATTCCTTACACTTCCAAGATGTAAATTTTGTCTAAACCTCCAACTAACCAAAGTGTTTCCTTTCCACTAATTTAACTACTCCCCAAACATCATCATTCACCCATTTCTCCTTTGCTAAACCTTTCAGGGTTATCTTGCATCTCCATGCACAAATATCTCTCCTTTCCTTTTGTTACTCATCATTCCTAAACTCTTGAACTTACTCATACATTTCTTTCCGTCCCCTTAGCACCTCAACATTGCTTTTCATTCACCTTGACAAAGCAATACCCTCCTTAGAAATTTTCACCTCTTTTACTTAATTTACTCACCATTCTCATAATCATACCCTCTTATACATTCCTAGTCATTTCCTTGACAATTTACAACATTCTCCTACTATTTTCACTTCCAACACCTAAGTCCACTCATTACCATCTAAACTAAAACCTTATTAGTCCCTACTAGCATCACACCACTTATACAACTTCCCAAACTCTCATTGTTTTTACTCTCTAGTTCGTACCTATTCATCTTAAACAGTATACATCATTTCCTCCAGATTTTTTGCTCAAGTCTTTTCATTCCTCATAACACGGTTTTGGTGTGTTCAATCCACCCCCCCCTATCCTCTACCTCCTCCTAGACAACTCTAGGTCATCTTATCCTCAAGACTCCTTAATTAACTCATTTCCACTCAAATTCCTTTTTAATGTTGCCTAGTATACCTTCGTCATATTAACTCACAACCACCACCTAAACACTTGTTTTCTACTCAAATTTCACCATAGCTCTCTCTATATATTATCATGCCCATAAGCATTGTTTTTCTCATTCAATCATCCCCACACATCAAATCTTTTCTCATCATATTTTCTCGCCCAAATCAACTCATTCATAATAAACTCAATATAATGCAATAATCTTAAATTGCATAGCACTAAGGCTCTTAAATTACATGGCTCTTAGGCCCTTAAATGACTTAAACTTAGACACTGAATTTCCCACATATAAAGCTTTCAACCTGCAAATACCACAACAATGCTCCCAAAGCATATGTTCTTTTCATTCACCATATACTTATCTTACTAACTCATTCCCATTGGCTCCTTAGTCCAAGTTCACAAGCTTTTTCATTCTTTTTCCTAGGTTATATAACCCATTACACAATGTAAGCTTTAAGCTACATACCACTTATCTAAATACCACCCCTTAAACCTTAAACCACCTTAAGGTAAGTAATTTACCTTGTTTGTCCAAGCTTCTCCTCACACTTTTCTCCTTGGTTTTCCTTGTTTAGTTTTCGGCCACCAACTTGATTTCCTAGCCAATATTATAATCAATCCACAATAACTCTAATGAGTGCTCATGAACACCTAACCTTAAGGAATCATACCTTGGTTAAAAATGTTTTAAGGTATTAAAATGAATGTTTTACCTCCTTGGAGTCTTAAGATAGGCTTGGATATGAAACAAGGACCTCCTATAGCCCTTGAGATAGAATCAAGCTAGAACAATGGATAAAACAAGGCTCCATGAGAAGGTAATTTTCGGTCATGAGGAAAGTGATGGAAACTTGGTTTTTCTTACATTTTCCTTACCTAGAATGAAGATGGAGAAGATAATGAACACCTCAAGCTAGCTTCTCCTCCTCCAATGGAGATTTCCCATGGCTCCAAAATGAGGCTTTTCAAATTTTGAAAAGATAGGAAGCAAGGCGTTGGTCTAACTAAGAGAAATCTATGCTTAGTCTTTTGATTTGGACCTAAAAATAAGCAGTTATGGGCAAATGGAGGTGGTGGTGCCATGGGTGCTGCTTGGACGGCTTGGAATAGAGAAGAAGAAGAAGAAAACCGTGGAAGAAAGAAAGAATGAGAAGAGGGAGAGGTAGGCTAAAGAAACTTTTATGTTGTAAAAGGTAATAGTACTATTCTCTCTTTTTCCTCTTCCTTTCCTTTAGTTGCTTAGTCATGTGGTGACTCCCCACATCAAAAACCCCCCCCTCTATAAATGGAGATATTTATGGTCTTGGTTGACTATCTTATTGACTTATGTTGACTTAAGCTTAATTTGGGCACTATTTTGCACTATTCACAAATTAGTGCACATATTTGTGAAATTTTTGGTTTCTCATGTTTTAGGCTTCCTAATGAGATACTAATTAGTACAAATGTTGATTAAGGTGTAATCATGGGCATTTAGCCACTCAAAACTCATTTCTAAGACAATTTCTCAAAAAGGTGCTTTAAGGAGTCCAAAAGCACATTTTGTGTTTAAGCTTGTTTTTGAGCTTGGTTTTCTTTGGTAATTGATTTAACATGTCCCTTAGCATGTTAATAATCTTATAATGGTATTTGGGTGCTAATCAAGTCACTCCAAGCTTAGAGCACGTTTTTGCCTAAATTGCCCTTAAGGCGTTTTCTTGTATTTTCCTTGGTTTAAATTGTCTACCAATCGTTATAAGGCATGTTTTAGCCTTATTACATCATGACTTGATGTTTAATTAGCATACTTAGGTGTGGGGTATTTCAATCTACCCCCCTTAAAAGATCTTTGTCCCTAAAGTTTCCATGCATCTTATTTTATTAGAATACATCACTGACCTCATTCCTTAGATCATGTAGATAATGCTTATGTGTAATTAATCTTGTTGACTCATTAGGTCTGTCACCTACTTATACTCAAATATCACACAACATGCGTAAGCATGTATAACACTCAAAATTCCCTTTGTTCCTCTTGATGATTAAAACAATCACATAATTTTCATCGTATTCTCCCATGTCACCGGTCCGTAGACAAAGGCTCGTTCGTCCTCGCCACCTTGGGCCAGAATACAAAACAACTCTGCTCTCCCCATGTCACCGGTCCGAAGA
Source organism: Limonium bicolor (assembly GCA_023374045.1). Lineage (NCBI taxonomy): Eukaryota > Viridiplantae > Streptophyta > Magnoliopsida > Caryophyllales > Plumbaginaceae > Limonium > Limonium bicolor. The sequence goes on along the minus strand of CM041783.1, from coordinate 103,900,684 downwards.
CAAAGGCTCATGCGTCCTCGACTTCATGGGCGAGACTCAGTAAAAAGGAAATCTTTTTTACGAGGTTAAGTGAGGAATAATTCCTCTAAGTAAAAATACAATCAACTCCAATTTCGTTTTATCATAACGCCTCTATCCTTAGCGTGATTTAATTGTGACCACTAGTAGGGAGTTTCAGGAATCATCCAACCCTGATGTGATCAGCATCAGTGTTGCACTATCCCTCCACCCCAATTTGTGTTCGTTTCCCTTGATCCCTAGAAAATCAAGGTCCACCTCCCACGTCATTTTCAGACATCAAATAATTCACTCATTCCCAATTTTCTATCTTTTTAGTCTTCCTAATCGTAATCAATACATCTCCAAGTGTGGACTCAGTCCATCAATCATTCCCAGTTCGTCTCTTAGTACTTACCTCAAGGCTCTCATTGCTACCAAATTCTATATCGGTCTCATACCTCTCACTGTCTTATACCTCATAGCATTACTATTTCCTAACTCATACTCATATAATAATCTCATAGTGTTATCTTATTCTTATCTCACACATACTTCCATATCAACTCATATCTCATATATTCCTTATTCCTTAAGTCTCCTTAATCCTCTTCACTATTTCTCTTAACTTGTACTCACACTGGAGTTAACAAGATAGGTACTTAGTATGTATGGTATTCGCATCTTTTGTGCTCAATAACCATAATTTATCTCAGAATGTTTATGTAAAACATATTCTCAAATTCTTTTTGTGCTATGCACACCGTAGTTTACGTACTTAGTACATAAACATACGCTAAGCGGTTTTCGCTCTACCCCCCTTAAAATGGATTACGCCCATGTAATCAACATTATATCATCCTTGAACATAGGTTCAAGATGTCTAATTCTCACTAAGCATTATAGCTTCCATGTCATCTATGTCACTTATAATTCGATCAGTGGGTCATAACTATGTTAATGGCTTAGTCTCTGTATCGAGGACCCTTAATGGTACTTATACTATTTTCTTAACTTAGTTTGGTCTAATCTCAAAGGTACTAATCTGCTAGCTTCCGCTGCGCGACTCGGGTAATCTTAGGCTTAACTACCTTTCTTATCCCTTTATAGTAATGCATATCCTTCTACCTCCTTACAGTTTAGGAATATTGGTCTCTCAGTGGACACGTGTTATCTTTATATACACACGGCCTTAATGAGTTGTAACTCGTTTACCCAGTCTCTCTAGAGATCTAACGTTCATTCTCTTAGTGTTCTCTCAAGTGTCTAAATCGTTCTTTCCATCTAACCCTTGCTCTGAGGATGATTCTAAATTTGAAACTACTGTTTAGTGCTTATTGCGCTTTACAGTCTTATCCTTAACTTCTTAAGACATGTTCAATGTCTGTACTTAATAATCCGTGCTCTTCGCACTTTATAGTTCTTAATTATTTTCTATCTGATTCCTTGTGTCGTTGGTTCAACTAAGTTCCTTCCCTTCAACTGTTGTGGTAGTAGCTGCTCTTGTCTGATCTTGCGTCGTTGACCGTGGTACGAAGTCGACTACTTCCCGTGTTCCTTACACCACTCGTTTACATGCATGGGGTACCATACTGGTACATTACTACTTACCCGGCTAACTCATAAATGAGCCTATCAGGCCTGCAAGCCCCTGTGGGGTGCAGTCGTCCCACGTCTCGTTTAAGTAAACTCGTAGTGTCCGTCATACATTAGCTATTGCTAATTATGAAGTATTCTGGTGTCGATCTCCTCTTCATTGTTCCATGATAACACTTATTGTTCTTCTTGAACTTAATCAAGGAAAATCCATTTACTATGTTCTTGGGCATGGTATGCTCTAGCTCCTTTCTGTATTCTGTACTGACTCGATCTCTTAGTAACTGAGGTCTCTTTCCATAGAGCCTCTTATCTTGTTTCTCATGTATGTTATATTATGTTTCTTATGAAATCTTACCTCACACAGTCTAGACTACGGGCGTCAATGCACAGTTCGTCTATCATCTTATTCCCTTACTTATATCGGTCTCAGCTCATAAATCTAATTGCCTCTGTGTCAATATTTGACGGGTTATACATAATGGTCGATTTACTGCGCACCATGACATAATCCACTTATATAGGTATTGTCCTTATGTCCTCTACTACCGTGGTAGTTGGCTTTTACCATGTTGCCCACTGATGGTGCAACTACTTACTCATTTATTACAACATCTTATCGTATACTCAATTCCTTCCTGGTGTAAATACACTGGGGTTTCTCTAATTCCGGTGTATAGCGGTTGTCGTACCGTGTTGTAATTTGTTATCTCTTAATATGAAGGTGTTTCGCTTCAATTTCGATTTTGTATGTGGGTCAGTCTCTCTCACGTTCTTCCATCCCTTATGATGTTATTTACCATGTAATTTAATCGGTCACTAAAAAAGTCATCCATTGAATCACAAGCTCTTCTGAGTGCTGGTCACCTGACGTGCCATACTGCGCACTCACAATGTTATTGATTTTTAAATCCCGGGTGTTGGATATGAGGTCTGCCTCTGCAGCCTTCCTTATTCCTCAAGTGGGTCTTGTATGTTCTCGGGTAATCTCAAGGTTTATAGTTTCCATTCCCTAACAAAAGGTATTCTATTTCTAATGAGTGAAAGCCCTTTTTGAAGGGTTTATTCCCACTCATGGCCTCACAACAAGGAGAGGTATCCCCACCCTAAAAGGAATGGTTCGTTCTCCGCCCCTGACAATGTACCATCTCATTATTCTCCTTGGTGCCCTTTCCTGGCAATATTTTCCACAATCTAAGTTATAGGTTTGGTTACTGTTCATATCTATGAATTGTAGTTCCTTCATGGCTTTAATAAGCTCTCTTATAACTTACTGCGCCTCGGGCTCTGATGTGGTTAACATTCTTGGCTCGTAGGCTCTTAGTGCTTAATGTCTCAGTTCATTACTTGTACTCTTACTCATCTGTAGGTCATCCTTATAGGTTTTTGTTTCTTTGAACACTATCTACCGTTAGGTTACATATTAAATGTAGTACCGGGTCTCATGGTAAGTTTGTCATATCCTGCTTCCTGCTATGGAAGTTTATCCAGGTGATCTGAGGTTACTTAGTGTCTTTGTTACCCTCACTCGAGTTATAAGCCGGCGTTACTCAGCTCGGTGTCCCAGTTGGATATTTATCCAGGTTATCATGTGCTTCCATCTCAACGCTTCGTTCGACTCTTATTGACTACGCCACCCGTTGATGATTAATCACTCTTGGGTGTTAATGAGTTAGGCAAACAATACTAACTGTCATTTATTAGTTTGTTTGGCTCGACTATGCCCGCTCTATGGGGGTAGTTCTCTAAGCTTTCCTCTTCCATGGTGGTATATCTTTAATTCTTGGTAGGTTACTGCTTAAGTTCATTCCCTCTGTCCTTGTTTCCGGGGTTTACCAACATCTTCAATGAAGAATGCTTATTACTGATATTCTTAGTGATCATTCTGGGTGTCTTATCTCGTTCCTGTTGGAAGACGTCGTGTCAACAGTCTCAATCGTATCTTATAATACATCCCTTGTATGTTATTGCTTACATAGCGCTTTGCTCGGATCTCTGGACGATCTCTTAGGTTTTCCCCCTCAAGGTTCGAGATCGGTGTTCCTACCCGTACTGTCGGTTGTTGCTGTAGTTAGTTTACCATTACTGATGTTTACATCGTTTAGTATTCTTTCCAAGTTCAGCCCCCGGGTGACTGGTGTGTCAACTCATCTTATCATGGTTAGGTCGTCAGGCCCTTCTAAGGTCTTATTCTCTGGTTCTTATGGATTTACAATGCGGTATTAATATGTATTATAACTGTAGCGTTCTCCTATCTCGCCATGATGGCTTTCCGTGTAGCTTAACCATGGTAGCACTTGCTATGGCAAGTGCGCCATGCAAGATGAGCTACCGGTGCCGAGCGCGTCGGTAGGGGTACTTCCACCTAATTTCTATATCTTTGGCAGTCCTCGGGACTCCTTCGATGTTCTCTTATTTTGCATAACTAGCCATCCGGCAGTTTCCTTGTTGGTTTGACAGCACTGTCATTTGTCAGGGCGTTCCTCTTTCTGAGGGAATCCCCTTGTTATTTTCTCTTAATCCTCGCTCTCGTTTCCACACATTATGTCGGGGGTTACAAAGTAATGATTCCCCTTTAGGCACTACATCGTAGTCCTATTCCGGTATATAGTTTGTACGCGTTTTTATCGTTGTTTGTGCTATGTCGACCAGGTTTGTAACCTTCCTCATTGTATGGGGTTTGGAGTCCCCGTTTCGAACTGGATTTTCCAGTAATCTTAACTCTCATGTTATGTATTATCCCAATGTTATGCTCATTCGGTCCACTGTCCGGTACTCATGTCGCTTATCTTTTCCTTTCCATTGCACTCGTAGTGCTTTTCTCAACATTGGTATGGTGGGTCGACTGCGTAGCATGTCGACCCATGTTGTCGGTAATTTCCGTTCTCTTACTAATAGAATTCCATTGGTAGTGCCTGTTTCACTGTTGCGCTCCATTAAAAACCTCCAAGTTTTGTAAACTGTTGTACAACAAGATGTTTCTCGTATTGTTTACTATTAACTAACTACCAGATCGGGTTTCCCCGAGTAAGAGTACGCTTTCTTCTCTCTGGTGTTCGTTCCACGTACTCAAAGTTAGGGATGTGGAGGGCGGGTCTAGGTACTATGGATATCCGGTAAACACCGGGAAGTCCTAGCTAACGCACCTCTCGCACTATCTCTCAACCCTTAACCCATAACTCAACTTCAATCTCTGTATTCTCCTAAGTTCGGTAATTCCTGTCATCAGAGCGTAACTACGCTTTGATACCACTTTTGTAACACCCAATCTCGATCCAATCGTGGTTATCACAACTCATCACCATATAAACAAACATTGCAGCGGAATCAAATACATTCCAGGACCTTGCCACAGTCTGACTAACAGAATTTACCGAACATTAGTACTTACAAGTCTTAACCAAATACATATCATTCTTACAATCCCCTCATGTCCTATACAACTTACTAACTCAAATATCATACGAGTGTACATGCACAACTCGTAGGCCACACTTAACCCGTAACACATCTACCCCATCTTACTCTCACGACGGTCCCTTCTGACATTCACCTGTGAAGTAAAAACAGCCCCCAAAGTGGGCAGCAAAATTGCTGGTACGATCCTCTCATGGCCCCCAAGCTAACGTGGCTACGACGACTAATTATCGATAGCATGGAGGTTGATCAGATGCACAACATAATAGAAAGTGCAATAAACAACAAGTCAAATATGAACAATCAAAGTTCAAACACTATGAACGTCTTAAATGCGTTCCCTTAATTAGTGAGTCAATTATTTAACCCCTTAAGTTTTGTTTCCTCTTAACCTCAGTCCAACATTATCTTACCTCAATCTTATTCCGTGTCTTAGCCTCAGAAAATAAACCATTCTTAAAGTAGAAACGGTTGTAGCTTATCTCAGTCTTAGAATACAAACCACTCTTTAACTAGAAATGGTAGTATCTTATCTCAAACCTTATCTGAATCTTAGAATACAAACCATTATTTAAATAGAAATGATTGTATCTTATCTCAATGTTTATTTTTGTCGGGTCAAAAGCAACCCTAGCCAATGAGCTATTAGCTCCATTGGTTGAATAAACAACTTATCTTAGAATTTAGGATTTAGGTGATCCTACCGCACCATCTTAATGCCTCCTACCTTGGACTGGATGTCCAATGTAGCTGAGCCGGCAACCAACCCTAGGCAACAAGTCCGAATACAAGTCCTTAAGCGGAAGTCGGATCTACTTTAGATGCTGACCCCTTTTCCATAACATGCATGACCGGAGTCAGTCCTAGATTCCTCACTCCCCCCAAGTTCCAGTTAGTAGAAGTCTCAAGACAATGTTTGTTAGCTAACCTCCTTCGGTTACTAAGAAAACAATATTTGGGAGTGTTCTTTAATCTCACACAATTCTTTACTAAACATTAGTTAGTAAGTTCTCATGGTAAGTTGTGTTAGTTTTCAAACATCACACAACAATACAATAAACATGATATTCCAGTTGCATGCTTTATCTTGTTTAGTGGGAACACAAAAACAAATAGCACACAAGCCGAGGGACACCTCGTTAGCAAGCAGGTCACAAGAAGAACTGTACCGTTCACCGTTGGTCGTTCGGTTGCTTACTCTCCTCCGGAGTCCAAATTCTCAAACCCTAAAACAATGATTGAATTGGGTGGTTAATCACTTTTAATTAACCTAGCTTACTTAATCACTAATGATTTCCAACTAAGACCCACTAAGTCATTGTAGGTTAACCTTAACCACTTATGTTACTTACTTCTCCTTTTAACTTACACTTGTTCACACCTCCAATGGCCTTAGAACTCCACCAAACAACTCTTAACAATTTTATAATAACATTACCTAACAAGCCCCCTCCATTTGCCCCCTTAAAAACACATTTTCTTTATAAATTGCCCTGGTCCGGGACATGGTCCGGACCTAAGGTCCCGGACCCATATGTCTGATGTACTCTCGGCCTTATTTTAGCTATGGTCCGGGACTTGGTACTTACCCAAGGTCCCGGACCAGTCCCTGGGTACATTTTTGACCTGATTTTAGTGCTGGTCCGGGACTTTATCCAAGGACTGAGTCCCGGATCTCATTTTAAACTATCAAATTTTACAGTTTTGAACCTCTTTCCACACTTGTTCTTTTGTCCAATCTTCTTCCAACCTTTCCCCATGTATTAACACATGTTCCAACACCATTATTCAAGTTCTTACTAAACTCTTAACACTTATAACTTAATTCCTTACACTTCCAACATGTAAATTTTGTCTAAACCTCCAACTAACCAAACATCATCATTCACCCATTTCTCCTTTGCTAAACCTTTCAGGGTTATCTTGCATCTCCATGCACAAATATCTCTCCTTTCCTTTTGTTACTCATCATTCCTAAACTCTTGAACTTACTCATACATTTCTTTCCGTCCCTTAGCACCTCAACATTGCTTTTCATTCACCTTGACAATTTACTCACCATTCTCATAATCATACCCTCTTATACATTCCTAGTCATTTCCTTGACAATTTACAACATTCTTCTACTATTTTCACTTCCAACACCTAAGTCCACTCATTACCATCTAAACTAAAACCTTATTAGTCGACTACTAGCATCACCACCACTTATACAAACTTCCCAAAACTCTCATTGTTTTACTCTCTAGTTCATACCTAATTCATCTTAAAAAAGTATACATCATTTCCTCCAGATTTTTGCTCAAGTCTTTTCATTCCTCATAACACGGTTTTGGTGTGTTCAATCCACCCCCCTATCCTCTACCTCCTCCTAGACAACTCTAGGTCATCTTAATCCTCAAGAACTCCTTAATTAACTCATTTCCACTCAAATTCCTTTTTAATGTCTCCTAGTATACCTTCGGTCATATTAACTCACAACCACCACCTAAACACTTGTTTTCTACTCAAATTTCGCCATAGCTCCTCTAGTATATTATCATGCCCATAAGCATTTTTTTTCTCATTCAATCATCCCACACACATCAAATCTTTTCTCATCATATTTTCTCACCCAAATCAACTCATTCATAATAAACTCAATATAATGCAATAATCTTAAATTGCATAGCACTAAGGCTCTTAAATGACATGGCTCTTAGGCCCTTAAATGACTTAAACTTAGACACTGAATTTCCCACATATAAAAGCTTTCAACCTGCAAATACACACAACAATGCTCCCAAAGCAATATAAGTGTTCTTTTCATTCACCATATACTTATCTTACTAACTCATTCCCATTGGCTCCTTAGTCACAAGTTCACAAGCTTGTTTACATTCTTTTTCCTAGGTTATATAACCCATTACACAATGTAAGCTTTAAGCTACATTACCACTTATCTAAATACCACCCCTTAAACCTTAAACCACCTTAAGGTAAGTAATTTACCTTGTTTGTCCAAGCTTCTCCTCACACTTTTCTCCTTGGTTTTCCTTGTTTAGTTTTCGGCCACCAACTTAGATTTCCTTGCCAATATTATAATCAATCCACAATAACTCTAATGAGTGCTCATGAACACACTAACCTTAAGGAATCATACCTTGGTTAAAAATGTGTTTTAAGGTATTAAAATGAATGTTTTACCTTGGAGTCTTAAGATAGGCTTGGATATGAAACAACAAGGACCTCCTATAGCCCTTGGAGAATAGAATCAAGCTAGAACAATGGATAAAACAAGGCTCCATGAGAAGGTAATTTTCGGTCATGAGGGAAAAGTGATGGAAACTTGGTTTTTCTTACATTTTCCTTACCTAGAATGAATGGAGAAGATAATGAACACCTCAAGCTAGCTTCTCCTCCTCCAATGGCGATTTCCCATGGCTCCAAAATGAGGCTTTTCAAATTTTGAAAACATAGGAAGCAAGGCGTTGGTCTAACTAAGAGAAATCTATGCTTAGTTTTTGATTTGGAGCTAAAATAAGCAAGTTATGGGCAAATGGAGGTGGTGGTGCCATGGGTGCTGCTTGGACGGCTTGGAACAGAGAAGAATAAGAAGAAAACCGTGGAAGAAAGAAAGGAATGAAGAAGAGAGGAGAGAGGTAGGCTAAAGAAGACTTTTATGTTGTAAAAGGTAAATAGTACTATTCTCTCTTTTTCCTCTTCCTTTCCTTTAGTTGCTTAGTCATGTGGTGACTCCCCACATCCAAAACCGGCCCCCTCTTATAAATGGAGATATTTATGGTCTTGGTTGACTATCTTATTGACTTATGTTGACTTAAGCTTAATTTGGGCACTATTTTGCACTATTCACAAATTAGTGCACATATTTGTGAAATTTTTGGTTTCTCAATGTTTTAGGCTTCCTAATGAGATACTAATTAGTACAAATGTTGATTAAGGTGTAATCATGGGCATTTAGCCACTCAAAACTCATTTCTAAGACAATTTCTCAAAAAGGTGCTTTAAGGAGTCCAAAAGCACATTTTGTGTTTAAGCTTGTTTTTGAGCTTGGTTTTCTTTGGTAATTGATTTAACATGTCCCTTAGCATGTTAATAAAGTCTTATAATGGTATTTGGGTGCTAATCATAGTCACTCCACGCTTAGAGCACGTTTTTGCCTAAATTGCCCTTAAGGCGTTTCCTTGTATTTTCCTTGGTTTAAATTGTCTACCAATCGTTATAAGGCATGTTTTAGCCTTATTACATCATGACTTGATGTTTAATTAGCATACTTAGGTGTGGGGTATTTCAATCTACCCCCCTTAAAAGATCTTTGTCCCCAAAGTTTCCATGCATCTTATTTTATTAGAATACATCGCTTACCTCATTCCTTAGATCATGTAGATAATGCTTATGTGTAATTAATCTTGTTGACTCATTAGGTCTGTCACCTACTTATACTCAAATATCACACAACATGCGTAAGCATGTATAACACTCAAAATTCCCTTTGTTCCTCTTGATGATTAAAACAATCACATAATTTTCATCGTATTCTCCCATGTCACCGGTTCGTAGACAAAGGCTCGTTCGTCCTCGCCACCTTGGGCCAGAATACAAAACAACTCTGCTCTCCCCATGTCATCGGTCCGAAGACAAAGGCTCATGCGTCCTCGACTTCATGGGCGAGACTCAGTAAAAAGGAAATCTTTTTTACGAGGTTAAGTGAGGAATAATTCCTCTAAGTAAAAATACAATCAACTCCAATTTCGTTTTATCATAACGCCTCTATCCTTAGCGTGATTTAATTGTGACCACTAGTAGGGAGTTTCAGGAATCATCCAACCCTGATGTGATCAGCATCAGTGTTGCACTATCCCTCCACCCCAATTTGTGTTCGGTTTCCCTTGATCCCTAGAAAATCAAGGTCCACCTCCCACGTCATTTTCAGACATCAAATAATTCACTCATTCCCAATTTTCTATCTTTTTAGTCTTCCTAATCGTAATCAATACATCTCCAAGGTGTGGACTCAGTCCATCAATCATTCTCAGTTCGTCTCTTAGTACTTACCTCAAGGCTCTCATTGCTACCAAATTCTATATCGGTCGCATACCAACTCTCACCGTCTTATACCTCATAGCATTACTATTTCCTAACTCATACTCATATCAAATAATATCTCATAGTGTTATCTTATTCTTATCTCACACATACTTCCATATCAACTCATATCTCATATATTCCTTATTCCTTAAGTCTCCTTAATCCTCTTCACTATTTCTCTTAACTTGTACTCACACTGGAGTTAACAAGATAGGTACTTAGTATGTATGGTATTCGCATCTTTTGTGCTCAATAACCATAATTTATCACAGAATGTTTATGTAAAACATATTCTCAAATTCTTTTTGTGCTATGCACACCGTAGTTTACGTACTTAGTACATAAACATACGCTAAGCGGTTTTCGCTCTACCCCCCTTAAAATGGATTACGCCCATGTAATCAACATTATATCATCCTTGAACATAGGTTCAAGATGTCTAATTCTCACTAAGCATTATAGCTTCCATGTCATCTATGTCACTTATAATTCGATCAGTGGGTCATAACTATGTTAATGGCTTAGTCTCTGTATCGAGGACCCTTAATGGTACTTATACTATTTTCTTAACTTAGTTTGGTCTAATCTCAAAGGTACTAATCTGCTAGCTTCCGCTGCACGACTCGGGTAATCTTAGGCTTAACTGCCTTTCTTATCCCTTTATAGTATTGCATATCCTTCTACCTCCTTACAGTTTAGGAATATTGGTCTCTCAGTGGACCCGTGTTATCTTTATATACACACGGCCTTAATGAGTTGTAACTCGTTTACCCAGTCTCTCTGGAGATCTAACGTTCATTCTCTTAGTGTTCTCTCAAGTGTCAAAATCGTTCTTTCCATCTAACCCTTGCTCTGAAGATGATTCTAAATTTGAAACTACTGTTTAGTGCTTATTGCGCTTTACAGTCTTATCCTTAACTTCTTAAGACATGTTCAATGTCTGTACTTAATAATCCGTGCTCTTCGCACTTTATAGTTCTCAATTATTTTCTATCTGATTCCTTGTGTCGTTGGTTCAACTAAGTTCCTTCCCTTCAACTGATGTGGTAGTAGCTGCTCTTGTCTGATCTTGCGTCGTTGACCGTGGTACGAAGTCGACTACTTCCCGTGTTCCTTACACCACTCGTTTACACGCATGGGGTACCATACTGGTACATTACTACTAACTCGGCTAACTCATAAATGAGCCTGCTTCCTAGGCCTGCAAGCCCCTGTGGGGTGCAGTCGTCCCACGTCTCGTTTAAGTAAACTCGTAGTGTCTGTCATACATTAGCTATTGCTAATTATGAAGTATTCTGGCGTCGATCTCCTCTTCATTGTTCCATGATAACACTTATTGTTCTTCTTGAACTTAATCAAGGAAAATTCATTTACTATGTTCTTGGGCATGGTATGCTCTAGCTCCTTTCTGTATTCTGTACTGACTCGATCTCTTAGTAACTGAGGTCTCTTTCCATAGAGCCTCTTATCTTGTTTCTCATGTATGTTATATTATGTTTCTTATGAAATCTTACCTCACACAGTCTAGACTATGGGCGTCAATGCACAGTTCATCTATCATCTTATTCCCTTACTTATATCGGTCTCAGCTCATAAATCTAATTGCCTCTGTGTCAATATTTGACGGGTTATACATAATGGTCGATTTACTGCGCACCATGACTTAATCCACTTATATAGGTATTGTCCTTATGTCCTCTACTACCGTGGTAGTTGGCTTTTACCATGTTGCCCACTGATGGTGCAACTACTTACTCATTTATTACAACATCTTATCTTATACTCAATTCCTTCCTGGTGTAAATACACTGGGGTTTCTCTAATTCCGGTGTATAGCGGTTGTCGTACCGTGTTGTAATTTGTTATCTCTTAATATGAAGGTGTTTCGCTTCAATTTCGATTTTGTATATGGGTCAGTCTCTCTCACGTTCTTCCATCCCTTATGATGTTATTTACCATGTAATTTAATCGGTCACTGAAAAAGTCATCCGTTGAATCACAAGCTCTTCTGAGTGCTGGTCACCTGACGTGCCATACTACGCACTCACAATGTTATTGATTTTTAAATCCCGGGTGTTGGATATGAGGTCTGCCTCTGCAGCCTTCCTTATTCCTCAAGTGGGTCTTGTATGTTCTCGGGTAATCTCAAGGTTTATAGTTTCCATTCCCTAACAAAAGGTATTCTATTTCTAATGAGTGAAAGCCCTTTTTGAGGGGTTTATTCCCACTCATGGCCTCACAACAGGGAGAGGTATCCCCACCCTAAAAGGAATGGTTCGTTCTCCGCCCAATGTACCATCTCATTATTCTCCTTGGTGCCCTTTCCTGGCAATATTTTCCACAATCTAAGTTATAGGTTTGGTGACCGTTCATATCTATGAATTGTAGTTCCTTCATGGCTTTAATAAGCTCTCTTATAACTTACTGCGCCTCGGGCTCTGATGTGGTTAACATTCTTGGCTCGTAGGCTCTTAGTGCTTAATGTCTCAGTTCATTACTTGTACTCTTACTCATCTGTAGGTCGTCCTTATAGGTTTTTGTTTCTTTGAACACTATCTACCATTAGGTTACATATTAAATGTAGTACCGGGTCTCATGGTAAGTTTGTCATATCCTGCTTCCTGCTATGGAAGTTTATCCAGGTGATCTGAGGTTACTTAGTGTCTTTGTTACCATCACTCGAGTTATAAGCCGGCGTTACTCAGCTCGGTGTCCCAGTTGGATATTTATCCAGGTTATCATGTGCTTCCATCTCAACGCTTCGTTCGACTCTTGTTGACTACGCCACCCGTTGATGATTAATCACTCTTGGGTGTTAATGAGTTAGGCAAACAATACTAACTGTCATTTATTAGTTGTTCGGCTCGACTATGCCCGCTCTATTGGGGTAGTTCTCTGAGCTTTCCTCTTCCGTGGTGGTATTTCTTTAATTCTTGGTAGGTTACTGCTTAAGTTCATTCCCTCTGTCCCTGTTTCCAGGGTTTACCAACGTCTTGAATGAAGAATGCTTATTACTGATATTCTTAGTGATCATTCTGGGTGTCTTATCTCATTCCTGTGCTTACATAGCGCTTTGCTCGGATCTCTGGCCGATCTCTTAGGTTTTCCCCCTCAAGGTTCGAGATCGGTGTTCCTACCCGTAGTGTCGGTTGTTGCTGTAGTTGGTTTACCGTTACTGATGTTTACATCGTTTAGTATTCTGTCCAAGTTCAGCCCCCGGGTGACTGGTGTGTCAACTCATCTTATCATGGTTAGGCCGTCAGGCCCTTCTAAGGTCTTATTATCTGGTTCTTATGGATTTACAATGCGGTATTAATATGTATTATAACTGTAGCGTTCTCCTATCTCGCCACCATGATGGCTTTCCGTGTAGCTTAACCATGGTAGCACTTGCTATGGCAAGTGCGCCATGCAAGATGAGCTACCGGTGCCGAGCGCGTCGGTAGGGGTACTTCCACCTAATTTCTATATCTTTGGCAGTCCTCGGGACTCCTTCGATGTTCTCTTATTTTGCATAACTAGCCATCCGGCAGTTTCCTTGTTGGTTTGACAGCACTGTCATTTGTCAGGGTGTTCCTCTTTCTGAGGGAATCCCCTTGTTATTTTCTTGCGTCTTAATCCTCGCTCTCGTTTCCACAAATTATGTCGGGGGTTACTAAGTAATGATTCCCCTTTAGGCACTATATCGTAGTCCTATTCCGGTATACAGTTTGTACGTGTTTTTATCGTTGTTTGTGCTATGTCGACCAGGTTTGTAACCTTCCTCATTGTATGGGGTTTGGAGTCCCCGTTTCGAACTGGATTTTCCAGTAATCTTAACTCTCATGTTATGTATTATCCCACTGTTATGCTCATTCGGTCCACTGTCTGGTACTCATGTCGCTTATCTTTTCCTTTCCATTGCACTCGTAGTGCTTTTCTCAACATTGGTATGGTGGGTCGACTGCGTAGCATGTCGACCCATGTTGCCGGTAATTTCTGTTCTCTTACTGATAGAATTCCATTGGTAGTGCCTGTTTCACTGTTGCGCTCCATTAAAAACCTCCAAGTTTTGTAAACTGTTGTACAACAAGATGTTTCTCGTATTGTTTACTATTAACTAACTACCAGATCGGGTTTCCCCGAGTAAGAGAAGGCTTTCTTCTCTCTGGTGTTTGTTCCACGTACTCAAAGTTAGGGATGTGGAGGGCGGGTCTAGGTACTATGGATATCCGGTAAACACGGGGAAGTCCTAGCTAACGCACCTCTCGCACTATCTCTCAACCCTTAACCCACAACTCAACTTCAATCTCTGTATTCTCCTAAGTTCAGTAATTCCTGTCATCAAAGCGTAACTACGCTCTGATACCACTTTTGTAACACCCAATCTCGATCCAATCGTGGTTATCACAACTCATCACCATATAAACAAACATTGCAGCGGAATCAAATACATTCCAGGACCTTGCCACAGTCTGACTAAAAGAATATACCGAACAATAGTACTTACAAGTCTTAACCAAATACATATCATTCTTACAATCCCCTCATGTCCTATACAACTTACTAACTCAAAATATCATACGAGTGTACATGCACAACTCGTAGGCCACACTTAACCCGTAACACATCTACCCCATCTTACTCTCACGACGGTCACCTTCTGACATTCACCTGTGAAGTAAAAACAGCCCCCAAAGTGGGAAGCAAAATTGCTGGTACGATCCTCTCATGGCCCCCAAGCTAACGTGGCTACGACGACTAATTATCGATAGCATGGAGGTTGATCAGATGCACAACATAATAGAAAGTGCAATAAACAACAAGTCAAATATGAACAATCAAAGTTCAAACACTATGAACGTCTTAAATGTGTTCCCTTAATTAGTGAGTCAATTATTTAAACCCTTAAGTTTTGTTTCCTCTTAACCTCAGTCCAACATTATCTTACCTCAATCTTATTCCTTGTCTTAGCCTCAGAAAATAAACCATTCTTAAAGTAGAAACGGTTGTAGCTTATCTCAGTCTTAGAATACAAACCACTATTTAACTAGAAATGGTAGTATCTTATCTCAAACCTTATCTTAATCTTAGAATACAAACCATTATTTAAATAGAAATGATTGTATCTTATCTCAATGTTTATTTTTGTCGGGTCAAAAGCAACCCTAGCCAATGAGCTATTAGCTCCATTGGTTGAATAAACAACTTATCTTAGAATTTAGGATTTAGGTGATCCTACCGCACCATCTTAATGCCTCCTACCTTGGACTGGATGTCCAATGTAGCTGAGCCGGCAACCAACCCCAGGCAACAAGTCCTAAAGCAGAAGTCGGATCTACTTTAGATGCTGACCCCTTTTCCATAACATGCATGACCGGAGTCAGTCCTGGATTCCTCACTCCCCCAAGTTCCAGTTAGTAGAAGTCTCAAGACAATGTTTGTTAGCTAACCTCCTTCGGTTACTAAGAAAACAATATTTGGGAGTGTTCTTTAATCTCACACAATTCTTTACTAAACATTAGTTAGTAAGTTCTCACGGTAAGTTGTGTTAGTTTTCAAACATCACACAATAATACAATAAACATGATATTCCAGTTGCATGCTTTATCTTGTTTAGTGGGCACACAAAAACAAATAGCACACAAGCCGAGGGACACCTCGTTAGCAAGCCGGTCACAAGAAGAACTGTACCGTTCACCGTTGGTCGTTCGGTTGCTTACTCTCCTCCGGAGTCCAAATTCTCAAACCCTAAAACAATGATTGAATTGGGTGGTTAATCACTTTTAATTAACCTAGCTTACTTAATCACTAATGATTTCCAACTAAGAACCACTAAGTCATTGTAGTTTAACCTTAACCACTTATGTTACTTACTTCTCATTTTAACTCACACTTGTTCACACCTCCAATGGCCTTAGAACTCCACCAAACAACTCTTAACAATCTTATAATAACATTTCCCAACAAGCCCCCTCCATTTGCCACCTTAAAAACACATTTTCTTTGTAAATTGCCCTGGTCCGGGACATGGTCCGGACCTAAGGTCCCGGACCAATATGTCTGATGTACTCTCGGCCTTATTTTAGCTATGGTCCGGGACTTGGTACTTACCCAAGGTCCCGGGACCAGTCCCTGGGTACATTCTCGACCTGATTTTAGTGCTGGTTCGGGAGTTTATCCAAGGACTAAGTCCCGGACCACATTTTAAACTGTCAAATTTTACAGTTTTGAACCTCTTTCCACCCTTGTTCTTTTCTCCAATCTTTTTCCAAACTTTCCCCATGTATTAACACATGTTCCAACAACATTTTAGCACTTAAAATCCTCCTAACTTATGGATCAACTCACCTCTAAATTCCTTGATCATTATTCAAGTTCTTACTAAACTCTTAACACTTATAACTTAATTCCTTACACTTCCAACATGTAAACTTTGTCTAAACCTCCAACTAACCAAAGTGTTTCCTTTCCACTAATTTAACTACTCCCCAAACATCATCATTCACCCATTTCTCCTTTGCTAAACCTTCCAGGGTTATCTTGCATCTCCATGCACAAATATCTGTCCTTTCCTTTTGTTACTCATCATTCCTAAACTCTTGAACTTACTCATACATTTCTTTCCGTCCCCTTAGCACCTCAACATTGTTTTTCATTCACCTTGACAAAGCTACACCCTCCTTAGACATTTCCACCTCTTTTACTTAATTTACTCACCATTCTCATAATCATACCCTCTTATACATTCCTAGTCATTTCCTTGACAATTTACAACATTCTCCTACTATTTTCACTTCCATCACCTAAGTCCACTCACTACCATCTAAACTAAAACCTTATTAGTCCACTACTAGCATCACCACCACTTATACAAACTTCCCAAAACTCTCATTGTTTTACTTTCTAGTTCATACCTAATTCATCTTAAAACAGTATACATCATTTCCTCCAGATTTTTGCTCAAGTATTTTCATTCCTCATAACATGGTTTTGGTGTGTTCAATCCACCCACCTACCCTCTACTTCCTCCTAGACAACTCTAGGTCATCTTAATCCTCAAGAACTCCTTAATTAACTCATTTCCACTCAAATTCCTTTTTAATGTCTCCTAGTATACCTTCGGTCATATTAACTCACAACCACCACCTAAACACTTGTTTTCTACTCAAATTTCGCCATAGCTCCTCTAGTATATTATCATGCCCATAAGCATTTTTTTTCTCATTCAATCATCCCACACACATCAAATCTTTTCTCATCATATTTTCTCACCCAAATCAACTCATTCATAATAAACTCAATATAATGCAATAATCTTAAATTGCATAGCACTAAGGCTCTTAAATGACATGGCTCTTAGGCCCTTAAATGACTTAAACTTAGACACTGAATTTCCCACATATAAAAGCTTTCAACCTGCAAATACACACAACAATGCTCCCATAGCAATATAAGTGTTCTTTTCATTCACCATATACTTATCTTACTAACTCATTCCCATTGGCTCCTTAGTCACAAGTTCACAAGCTTGTTTACATTCTTTTTCCTAGGTTATATAACCCATTACACAATGTAAGCTTTAAGCTACATTACCACTTATCTAAATACCACCCCTTAAACCTTAAACCACCTTAAGGTAAGTAATTTACCTTGTTTTTCCAAGCTTCTCCTCACACTTTTCTCCTTGCTTTTCCTTGTTTAGTTTCCGGCCACCAACTTAGATTTCCTTGCCAATGTTCTAATCAATCCACAATAACTCTAATGAGTGTTCATGAACACACTAACCTTAAGGAATCATACCTAGGTTAAAATGTGTTTTATTAAAATGAATGTTTTACCTTGGAGTCTTAAGATAGGCTTGGATATGAATCAAGAAGGACCTCCTCTAGCCCTTGGAGAATTAAATCAAGCTAGAACAATGGATAAAACAAGGCTCCATGAGAAGATAATTTTCATTCATGAGGGAAAAGTGATGGTAACTTTGTTTTTCTTACATTTTCCTTACCTAGAATGAATGGAGAAGATAATGAACACCTCAAGCTAGCTTCTCCTCCTCCAATGGCGATTTCCCATGGCTCCAAAATGAGGCTTTTCGAATTTTGAAAAGATAGGAAGCAAGGCCTTGGTCTAACTAAGAGAAATCTATGCTTAGTTTTTGATTTGGAGCTAAAATGAGCAAGTTATGGGCAAATGGAGGTGGTGGTGCCATGGGTGCTGCTTGGACGGCTTGGAACAGAGAAGAAGAAGAAAAAAACCATGGAAGAAAGAAAGGAATGAAGAAGAGAGGAGATAGGTAGGCTAAAGAAGACTTTTATGTTGTAAAAGGTAAATAGTACTATTTTCTCTTTTTCCTCTTCCTTTCCTTTAGTTGCTTAGTCATGTGGTGACTCCCCACATCAAAAACCGCCCCTATTATAAATGGAGATATTTATGGTCTTGGTTGTCTATCTTATTGACTTATGTTGACTTAAGCTTAATTTGGGCACTATTTGGCACTATTCACAAATTAGTGCACATATTTGTGAAATTTTTGGTTTCTCATTGATTTAGGCTTCCTAATGAGGTACTAATTAGTACACATGTTGATTAAGGTGTAATCATGGGCATTTAGCCAGTCAAAACTCATTTCTAAGACAATTTCTCAAAAAGGTGCTTTAAGGAGTCCTAAAGCACATTTTGTGTTTAAGCTTGTTTTTGAGCTTGGTTTTCTTTGTTAATTGATTTAACATGTCCCTTAGCATGTTAATAAAGTCTTATAATGGTATTTGGGTGCTAATCAAAGTCACTCCAAGCTTAGAGCATGTTTTTGCCTAAATTGTCCTTAAGGCGTTTTCTTGTGTTTTCCTTGGTTTAAATTGTCTACCAATCTTTCTAAGGCATGTTTTAGCCTTATTACATCATGACTTGATGTTTACTTAGCATACTTAGGTTTGGGGTATTTCAGTATTCTACGAATTGTAGTTCCTCCGTGGCTTGGATAAGCCCTCTTATGCCTTCCTGTGCCTCGGCTCTGATGTTGTTAACATCCTTGGCTTGTAGGTTCTTAGTGCTTAATTTTATTAAGTGAGAGTCGGTGCTCGGTTCACTCCTTGTACTCTTACTCATCTGTACGTTATCCCCAAAAGATTCTAGCTCTTTGAATTCTCTCAACTGTTAGGTTACATGTTAAATGTAGTACCGGGTTTCATGGTACGTTGGTGCACTCTGCTCCCTACTATAGAAGTCCATTCAGGTGATATGAGATTAATCAGTGTCTATGACAATACCATCATTCTAATAGGCTTATGTCTATTAGCAATTAAGGTTAGGTTCGTATTAGGCATCCACCTTACTGTGTCTAAGTTCGATATTTATTCTGGTTATCATGTGTTTCCATCTCAACACTTCACTCAACTCTCATTGACTACGCCACCCGTCGATGAATAATCATACTTGGGTGTTAATGAGTTAGGTAAACAATACTAACTGTCATTTTCGAGTTTTGTTCCGCTCGGCTATGCAACACCGTGGTGTAGTCCTCTGAGCTTCCCTCTGTCGGGATTGTATGTCTTTAATCCTTAGTTGGTTATAGCTTAAGTTCATTTCCTCTATCCCTATTTCTGGGGTTTACCAACATCTTCAATGAAGAATGTTTGTTACTGGTATTCTTAGTGGTCATCCCGGGAATTCCATCTCGTTCTTATTGAAAGACGTGGTGTCAACAGTCTCCATTGTATCTCGTAATACATTCCTTGTATGTTATTGCTTACATAGTGTTTGCTCGGATTATTGAGCGATCTCTTAGGTTCCTCTCTTCGAGCTTCAGGATTGGTGTTCCTGCCCGTACTGTTTGTTGTGGTTATTGTAGTAGGTTGTACCGTTGCTAAAATTTTTGTGACATTATGCTGTCCAAGTTCAGCTCCCTGCTGACTGGTGTGTCGGCTCCGCTCGTCATGGTCAGGCCGTCAGGCCTTTCCAGCATTCTACTCTCTCGCCATGATGGCTTTCCGTATAACTTAACCGTGGTAGCACTTGCTACGGCAAGTGCACCATGCAAGATGGGCTACCGGTACTGTGCATGTCGGTAGTGGAAGTTCCACCTAATTTTTGTGTATGTGGTAGTCCTCGGGACTCCTTCGATGTTCTCTTGTTTCGGATAACTGACCATCCGGCAGTTTCCTGGTTGTTTTGACAGTATAGTTGTAACACCCCTCACATTAAACGTGTAATAATCACTCACGTAGCATAACTAAAGACGTCTCACAGCGGAAGTTAAACACTAATAATTCTCACTGGGGTGTCACATGCCATTACTCGCCCGTGCGAGTAAAGAAGTAGAAAAAGGAAATATAATAACGCATCGACAATAATTAACCGCAGTGATGAACGAGATATATACTACTTCATCCTAAGTTTAAACTAATACATAAGGTAAGTTAGCGTCTAAGATAATCCCAATGTTTACATCATACTGAATATAAACTAATCCTGAAAGTGCAATAAATCAATAAATAACGTCGTTGACTACCCCGAAGGCCCGCACTCCGGCTTCATAGCTCGATTAAGTCCTGAAATGTGGATGCCATAAAGGCTCAGCCAACTGCTGGTATGCTAAATGTGATCCTAGACCCTTTAGGCCATTTAGGTCGTTTTAGCCATCTTGATTAACATGGGGTTCGTTTCATGTTGTACCGTTTACATGCTTATAACATAACTGTAAATATGGAATTAAAACACACAACAGGTACTCAAACATTCACACATCAAGACATGCTATTACGACATTAATAATTGAACAATTAAAGTCGCATCGACGGTAATGTACGAGCTAGCTGAAGTCCAGTTAGTCTCACTTGTTTATTTCCATCACATGAAGCCCCGCTTCCACAATCTCACATAAACATACGGGTGTCATGTTAAGGACAATTCCCCATTTAACCTCACATATTAATATTTTGGACAGTAGTCCGGTGCCATCTACGATGGGTAGACGGACTCACTTATCTACAGTGGTAGATGTCCATTAGGCCGAAGCCAGGGTATGGTGCCAACGGTAGCACACTCTGACTAACGATCGTATCCGGCTCGTTAGATAAACAAGAGTAGACCCTAAACGGGTGTTAGAACTCTAGTGATCACTATGCGCAAGCTGTTGGGACGTATGCAGACTAGGATTTAGGAACATTGTTTCATTAATTAATTATCACACTCTCACAAGTTAGCGTGTTTTAATTAGTCTCCTGGAGATTCAATCTCGTTATTGGAGAAAACACCTTTTTATTGGATGCCCTATTGGGTCTTACACACAACCTACAAATCTGCTATGTGATGTTCAAAGGTCGAGTCATCGCTCTAGAGACGGTTAATACCGGGTTTCTAAACTAAGTTCCTCACTTAGTATATTAGGAGTTGTTTACTCTCACAAGATAGTATCTTGAGTCTCCCCCGAAAGTTCATACACAGTTAGGGTGATAATCAGTATCACATGTCCAGATGACGTACGCGCAAAATTAATACACGCTTTGGCGATTGGAAAACGTAAACACATACAATCATATGCATAACATTAATTGTCTGACATGCAAGCACCCAGTTATGTCCGGAATCCAAGGAAACCCTCGGAGTTTTCAGACCACACATTCACATACCGTTCACCGTTGAACAATGCTAGCGTGATGATCCACGCCTATCCTCTATGCTCGTAGCTCTTGTCTCGTAACTCTGGAACATACCACTAAGTATTAATTATTTTAATTCAATTGATTCGGTATTCCAAATAATTACTTATCACGCCTGTATTTAACCCCGTGATTAATCAATCATTGTTACTCGGGTTATTAAACAAGTTTAGGATTAGTTATTTAATCATTAATTATGTTAGTAACTAACTTGTTGAATTATACTACAACTCAGAATTCAATCCTCATATATCATCTCTTTTTATCCATGAGTATACATACCTATTCGTATCCATATGGGCATTGTTATTATATGATATTTAATGTAATTAATCTTTAAGTATTAATAGCCTCTAGCATTTAAATTCTTACTTAATTTGTGAGTTGGTCAACTTGACCCTCTTGGTCAATTTGGTTGACTTGGTCAATATGTACAAGTTAACACTACTATATAATCCATAATATAATTCCTATAATTATATAATTCTGTTATTTGTAAAACACTGTATACTATAACATCTCATCTTTTTATAGTACTCCTGTTAATTTTTGTTTACCAACTATACACATGTATGTATATAAGTATATATATATATACACACTTAACGTAACAAGGCTACACACATACATATATATAAATATGTATATGTATATATATATATATTCAGTTTAGTGCAATTATATGTGTATATGTATAATTAAACATTAACCGAGATTGGTTTCATTTGTCATTTTCAAACAAGGAAACTTGTATATATAATTTATTTATCCTTATTTCTTAAACTTGAATGCATATGTATTCCTAAATTTAAAGTTCACAAAAGCTCCAACCAGACCTATATAATGCTTACTAAAAATAAGTAGAAGCATACTAAAACATGTCATACTATGACCAATAACCGAGGTAATAATAGAACATTTAAATGGAGTATAAATACTTTCAAATTATGCTTCATTTAACGAATTAAATAGTGTTAAGAAGAACCCTAATACAGATTGGAAAGTAGCTCAAACAATGTAGTAGTAAACTGCCAAACTATGACATTATTAGCAGAAAACAGAGGCAAATCTGGACTGAATTTAGGGGACTTTAGCTGCTGAAACAACAGCAGGGTCGGAAGCAATTAAAGCTTGCATTCTCACCATATTATCTGCTCATTATCATGACATAAACAAGGGTTGCGCATCCAGAAAAAACAGATTCGATTAGGCCAATGTGGTGGCTTAAAACAGTGGTGAAAGCTGGAATAGTGAAGCCATATTTGGTACAAATGAATTGCTGAAATGGGAGCTATTTATAGAAGTGAAAATCTGGAGGAAATTAAGTTTATAGTGTGTAGTATCTCATGATAAAAGTAACACATTTTGAGGCTAGAGAGCCATACAAAGACTAGATTGAACTATCCTTACATTATCATAATTAACAGCGTAAACAAGAGATAAGTGCGTGCAGATTTTAGTTGTACTCATGCTCGATCTACGCCAGATTTTTTTTCATTTGACCAGTGGAAAAGCAAAGCTTAAGATAGCTGTCATGCTGCCAAAAAAAATGTAGAAGTAGACAGCCCTTGTTGGGGCTTTTGCCAGCAGTGAATCTAAAGCAAAATGAACGTGAGGTTGTAACTATAAGCTGCTGAAACTGTTCATTATTGAGCAGCAAAATCAGATGCAAAAAAAATGGGTTTGTAACTCCTTATTATTCCAGCTTAATAACTGCTCATAATTAAAGCTAAGAAAAAAAATGTAAACTAAACCAGATTCACTAACCATATATATAACAACAGAAGAATTTATTTGGGAGTGGTAGAAGCAATGAAGACAACAGATTGACAATTCACCCACATCTACTCTCAACAGTAGCTGCTTAGGATACTCATCGTTTTTTTTTCCAGGCGAAATCAGAGACATCGGCAGCAGGCTATTTTAGAGTATGTAGCAGCAGAAACTATGCTCTTGCTGTAATTCTTATTCGTTTATTTCGCAACACGCAAAGACAGCAACTGCTTTATTTTTCTTTCCGATTCCAAAGCAACAGATTTATGCTACTGCTTATAATGATCATCTTTTGTTCACTGGGTGACAGAATAAGATAAGTTGAGTGTATTAATAACAGAGAATGAACTGTTTACAGTTCTTCAAACTCTGGTACAACAGAGATCCAAACCTATATTGTCACAACGGACAGTAGTGACTGGCTAGGTTGTTTATATGTTTATCGTTTATTTCACTGCTTTAATAGAATAATTCAAGTTGCTATTGTTGTGATTTTCCAGAGGAAAAGAAGAGCTTTAGTATGCTACCGGTCTGGGAATAAATTACTCTAAACAGAGTCCGCAATCTGGTGTGCGAGACACATCAGTCAGCTGAATGTAGACACATGAAGGATGAGGTGCTGCTCCTTAAATATGTTGTGCGAGAATACAACAACAAAAAATTTGTTGCTACTGTAGCAGCTACACAAGAAGAGAACAAGGACGCAGTAGGTGTGTTCAGTTGGTATTCATGGTGCATTCCATAATTTATCTATGCACAAACGTGCTGGCACAAGAAGAAAGAAAAAATGAAGAGAGTGCAAGGCTTGTATACCTGCTCCAGCTCCTGTATAATTTTGTGTGTAAGATGCTGCAGTTCCAGAGATCTACCATGCCAGGGGCGCATACACTCCAATCTGGCATGCTGAGAAGTAGCTTCAGTAATTTAGCACACAAAGGCGCTGACTCAAGAAGAGAACTAAAGAGTGAGGCAGCAACTTTGTTGATTTAAGAAGTGAGTGAAGAAAGTGTAGAGCATGTGTTACCTTACTTGCCAGTAAGCATCGACACAAGATGATAAATGAGGGATTGAGCTGTTTTCAGCACCAACAAGAAGTGAATGAAGGTAAGGAGTTGTCTTTCATCCCCACGTTAAATCTGGTATGAGAGAATATCATTCTCTTCACAAGGTGTGACAGAAGGAATCAATAACTTCTATTGTTATAATCTCCACAAGAGCAGAAACATTCAAGTATATTACCGATCATGAAGTGATATGTTTTTAGCTTGTTGTCGACTGAAAAAAAAAATGGAGAGGAAGCCTGTTTTCCTCCTCAGATGAATACGGTGTGTGAGAAGTACCGGCAAAAGAATGGTGAGGTACAGGTGTTGTATGCACAAGAAGCAAATGAAAAAGGCGTTGGATATCTGTACAAGAAGGAAATAAATAGTGCGAAGAGAATGAGAATAGTAGAGCACGAGGAGTAAGAAGAGCTGAGCAGAGCGTTTATGCACTGTCTGCTAGCTAGGGTTTCTCAAAGGGGAAATGGGTTATTTGTTAGAAAGGAAGTGAAGGGTGTTGATGATAGTTATAAAAATCAAGGATTAGGATTCACTGGTAGTGTAATGATGATTTTATTTTAGATTTATATTTTCTCTTATTAATATATTTTCACATATAACTACATAGATTACAAGTTATATTATTTATTCTCTTATTTAATGCCCCTGTTATTATACCATATTTTAAGGTATATTTATATACCATTAATCCTTATTGTACTTTTATTAATTTTTCATTCCTCCTTTTCCTCATAATTATCTTCATTTATTTACGGTTACTAATGTAACACCCCATCTCTAAATACAATGATCGTCGCCCTAAGTCCATCTCGTATATTAACAACGCAGCGGAAAAGTTCTACTAAATTGGTGTTACCGCTGTTAGTCACCCACGTGACTAACTAGGCCTATTCTCTTAACAAGTCACGGTCTGACTAACCGGATAATTACTCGAGCATCTAAAATATTACAATTCATAAACCATAACTTATACCGAGTATCTCATATCCTAATACATCATACTAACGTCTCATCAATATACTAAACGAGTGTACATGCACAACTCGTGTAACAAATGTAAAAGCAACCCGAAGTACTCTACCCGCTCTCACTCTCTGGTTGAGTCCTCGTCTGGCACCTACCTGCAAAGTTTAAATCACAGGCCCCAAGGGGCTCAGCACATGGCTGGTACAGAAAACGTGCAGCCCACTAGCTAGCAGGGTTACACACGACTACTTTGTCGCATACATGCAATTGTTTATTCAAACGAATAATAATAAGAAGTACGATAACAAACAACACTTTATGTGAAACATTCACAGCTCAAATAAATCAAACGTCGTAAAGGACTCCCATTAATGAGTAAGTTAGATCCCTAACTCCTAAGGCCTGAGAATTGTTCAGTTCTCGTGTTTGACCATGCCTTATAAGCGGCAACCGTTCTCTTAATAGAACTGGTTGTTCTCTAACTGAATTGTTTATTTTTGTCGGGACAAGGTAACCCTAGCCAATGAGTTATTAGCTCCATTGGTTTAATAAAAATTAATTCTTAAGTTATGAGGGGTGTAGGCTTGACCCTCCCGCCCCTCCTAAATCTGCCTCCCACCTCGAACTGTTCACTCGAGCTTGTCGGGTCAGTTTGTCGACCCTAGGCGGAAGACAGATCTGATACAGATGCCGACCTCCTATCCTAAACGTGCATGACCGGAGTCAGTCCCGGATTCCTCTTCTCCAAAGTTCCAGTTAGCTGAAGTCTCATTGACAATTTGTTAGTTAAACCTCTCTCGGTATTAACCAACTAATAACAGGGAGTATTTATAACCTTATACAATTGTTTACTAAACATAGTTAATGAACAAGCTCTGAATCAATTCATGTTAGTTTGCAATGGACACACAATAACAATACAATAAATCAGTTTCATGCTTAATCTTGCTTGGTCGTATCACAATAACACATAGCTCACAAACCGAGGTATACCGCGTTAGCAAACAAGCTACAAGAATCCCATACCGTACACTGGAGACTGGCTAGGTCTTAATCCCACGTTCGCCTAATCCGCCGAACGCCTCTGACTTATCTAGATCTGTAACCAAAACTAGTATTAGTATCCTGTGTCTTAGAACTAGTTTGGTTCTCTTTTCAACTTTAACCTCTTCCTAGGTTAACCCAAGTATAATAGTATACCGTTAAACGGGTTTGTTCATTTAGGAGCGTTTTCAAACTCAATTCTAATTCATTAGCATACTAAAGTCGTTAGCAGTTATTTAGTTACACAGTTAGAAAATTTAGACTTATACGGACCTTGTATTAGGTTTTCGTATTTTTTTACTATTCATCCGTATTTCACTATTCATGTTTACGTATTTTTCTATTCACGTATATGTCTCGTATTTGACTATTCATATATATGTAGTTACTATTCATGTATACGTATTTACTATTCATGTATACGTATTTACTATTCATGTATACGTATTTACTATTCATGTATACGTATTTACTATTCATGTATACTAATACTATTCACGTATACGAGTACTATTCATGTACACCAAAAATTTTCGTATAAGTCCTTTTGATACTCCGTATCATACGTATTTATTTCTTTTTCCAATATAACTTTTATTTTCATTAAAAATACTTTTATTGATTTCTCCTGTACTTATTAAATTACGGGTATACCCCTCGTATACCCTAATTTATATACGGGTCTCGTTTAACCCCGTCTTAACTCTGTTTCTTTTACAACTTGTTTCTAAATTCTTTATTTAATTCCCTTAACCTTCTAAACACATAAAAATGTGTTATTTACATTACTTACCCCTAGTTTTCTCTTAACCTCCATTTTACTCATAATAAGTTCTAAACTTGTTATTCTTATTTCTAATTTCCTCCAAAGTCTTTCTTAATTAATTTTTTTATTCTTTTGGTCAATTACCAAAATATACCCAAGTTTGACCAGCCTTTTGTGGTCAAACCCCCTAACTTTCCATAATTTACAATATTACCCCTAAAGTTAATTTAACTTAACTTTTTATTCCTTTATCCTTTTAATATCTAATCTTTTGCTACAAATTCTATTCTAGCTCCTCTAAACATTTTATAAACTGTCATTGACCAAGTTTGACCACGTTTGACCAGGGAAATTACCATTTTACCCTTGTGGTCTTTTCTTTTATCCTAACTCATTTATTAACCAATTTAACTCTAATTAATTTCTAATTTTCGTAATTAATTTTCCTATAGATTTTTGAACATCAAAAATCCTTTTAAACACCTCTAAATCACCAGATTTAATTATCTAATGTTATAGTATGTATATATATACCATCTTTTATTAACCTTAAATATACCAAAAACCTTATAAATTCCTTATAACACTTATAAACTCTTTATAAATTGTAAACTTAATTCTACAATTATTTTCTCATCATCTAAACTCTCAAAAATTCCATATTGACCTCATATATTTTCGGTAATCACCATTAGGTACTAAAACTTCTTAAATTTTACATATTACTCTTAACTATACTAATTCCTTTAATTTAACTAAGTTAGATATTTTTTCTAACTCAATTAATACCCTTAATTTTCGGCCATAATATAAACCATAGTTTATGATTTTTTCTTGTATAATGTGATAGCTTATATTGAAGCTTATATCATAAGGATTATAAATCTATTCTTAGATTTAATAAACATTAACTTTTAATGAGCTAAAAACTGAATATTAATCACCAAAATTTCGGCAAAAAATAATAATATGAACAATATGTTAGATCATATATAGATCAACAATTAGAACCTTGAAATAGGTAGTTGTAGGATTTACCATGTATATTAACCATTAGCTTAATATTTAAGCTTGATTTCCTTAGAAATTTTGACAGCAATTTGCTAGAGAATTTGGCTCCAAAATTGTACAACAAGATGAAGAATAAGATGGGTTAGTATCCCATGCCAATCGGCTGTATCAAAAACCAAAGAACAAGAAGTTTTCAAGAAGGCAATGTTTTACCTCGAGAATCAAAGGCACTTCATCGTGGTTTTTCCTGAGAATCTGGGGGCTCATGAGCTATGGTTGTAAAGCTCTTGAAAAGAGGATTCCAACGAGCTATCAAGCTTGTGATTTGGAGTTAGTACGAGAAAGGTATGATTTCTACAAGGAAAGATGTTCTTTAAGGCTCAAAACTAAGAACATTGGAATTGTTTTGTGTTGTTTCTTCAAAGAGAGAATGAGCTACGACCTTGGAACCTCTCATTTGACAGGTAAGAGTCTGATTAATGATTCACTAAGGGGACAAGGTGATTTGGTAGTTAATGAAAGTCTAAGTAGTTGGAATAGTGAATTTAAAAGCAAATCACACTTGGTGACTCACCCTTGATGTCGGCAGCATAAGGTCTCATTTTACCTGATTATTTTTTTCCTTGTATTTATGTAACAATTTATGTATTAAACTCGTTCATAATGACTTATACCATGTGTTAGGTATGTTACATAGCCAAAAATGCCTTAAAACACATTTTATGTGCTTCCGGGTTCACAATGATTATGCAATTTGTTTTGGCTATTTTAAATGTGTTCTTAGTACATTTACAACCTTTAGATACTTTGTTCGTGAAATAGCATGTTTCTCATTCCAATTTAAACCAAGTCGTTTAGTGGTTTCTCCTTGACTTTCGTCAGTTTAGTACCAGTTTTTGTGTGGACTTGTATACTTATTTTGTGTATACACGTAATGGTTCCTATGACCATTTTATTGTTGTTCCCTTATTCCTTATTGGTATTTAGGCTTATTAGCCTTTTAGTTCCATGTATAAACGCTTAAGGCACATTTTCCTTTAAAGCACATTTTTGCACGCTAAGGTGCGTTTTCGGTTTAAACGCTAACTCCGCTTAATGTGTATTACTAATCTTAGAGGTATTTCACATTTGAAATCTTCTTGGGAACTTATTGGTAGTTCCCTAATTTATTTGTGCTCTGTAAAAACACCTTTTGCTCTAATTGTTCCAAAAGCATGTTTTGGTGTAAATTGTTGTTTAACACTTCTTCTAATGCTTCTAAGGCATGTTCTAGCCTTAGTATATCCTAATTAGACAGTTCATTAATATATTAAGGTTTGGGGTATTTCAATCTGCCCCCCTTAAAAGAACTTTGTCCCCAAAGTTCCTATATATCTATATCTCTTAGAACACACAGGTAACTTCACACTAAAAGATCATATAGATCACTCAATATCTGTATAGGCATTCTAACTCATAAGGTTTGTCATATGTATATATATATATATTTACCACACTTGTCACACAATATGTCTTTTGCATGTTTTAGTAATCAAAATACTCTTTGTATATTCTTTGATGTATCTCCTCGAGTAACCGGTCCGGAGACAAAGGTTTTCATGTCCTCGAGTTCATGAGCGAGTAATACAGAAAATTCATGTCAACTACAAATCCACTTTAAGCTACTGCATCTACTATTAACGTGGTTAATTGTGACCACTTGTAGGGAGTTTCAGGAATTATCCGACCCTGATGTGATCAGCATCAGTGTTGAACTATCCTTTCACCCCGATTTGTGTTTAGTTTTCCCTTATCTGGCCAAGATCAAGTTCTACCTCCCACGTCAAATTCAAACATCCAAATAATTATTCATGTAGCATTTTATATCTTTTAGTCCTTCTAGTCATAATCATAAATCAATACATCTCCAAATTATGGAACTCAGTCCATCAGTCATTCTTAATTCACCTCTCAGCAATTACTTAGAGAATTTAATTCCTACCAGGTTCTATATCGGGCTCATACCGATTCATACCTCATAACATTACCATATTTGGTCTCATATCAATACATATCATAGGGATTTTAATTCCCCTGGAGTTTCTACTCCTCTTTCTTGAATTCTCGCACCGAAGTTAACGAGGTAGTCCTCTAATACATCCGGTATTCGCATTTAATTGTGCGTAATAACCACAGCCACATAAGAATGAATACATGTGTTTATATAACATACGTATCAAACATCACAACTAATTGTATAGTATGCACACTGTAGGTTACGTACTCAATACGTGAAATATAGGCTAAGCGATTGTACGCTCTACCCCCCTTAAAATGGATTACGCCCACGTAATCAACATTATATCATCCTTGAACATAGGTTCAAGATGTTTATGTGTTATGGAGCATTCTAGGTTCCATGTAGTCTATCTCACATTATGATTAGGTCAGAGGGTCTTCACCATGGTAATGGCTTAGTCTCTAAGGCTCCAAAGTATTTGGTAGATAATTTGTATATTTTTTCGACTGGAAGATGTGTGACACATCCTTCCTTCTTCTCCTTTGTTAGGTATATCAAACCCTTTTAAGATACGGTCCACTAGCTTCTGCTGCGTGACTCTGATAATCTTGGGGCTTAGTTTGCCCTTCCTATCCTCTCAAACATGTTTACAGCTCCTTTGTATCCTTATAACTTAGGAATAAAGTTCTCTTTAATGGACACGTGGTATCTTTATCTACACACGGTCATTCATGTTGTTATAGCTTGTCTATCCAGTTCTCTTGAGATCTGATGTTCATGCTCTTATTACGCCTTCTAGCGTCTGAATTGTTCCCTACTAACTGACTCTCATTCTGAGATTCCTGTGTAATCTGGACCTACTGTTCAGTGCTTATTGCTCTTCACAGTTCCCTCCAAAAATCTTGAGACATATAAACTATTTATAACTTACTAATCAGTGCTCCTCGCACTTCATAATTCTTAATGTTTCTCTTGGAATGAGTCTTTGACTCTTTTAATCTCATTGGTTTAACTAAGTTCCTCCTCCTCCATTTTTCACAGTAACTTGTTGTTCTGGTGTGAGTTTGCATCTCTGACTGTTGTACGGAGGCGACTACTACTCGTGCTCCTTACACTACTCGTTTACATATATGGGGTACCTTACTGATACATTACTACTTTAAACCGACTAAGTTATAAATAAGTCCATCAGGCCCACAAGCTCCTTTGGAGTGCGGGTCCCACATCTCGTTTAAGTATCCTCGTAGTGTTCGTCACACGCCTTAATTAGTTACAACTAATTGTGAAGTATTCTGTTGTCGATCTCCTCTTTCATCATCCATTATAACGCACATGTCATTCTTCTTGAACCTAATCAAGGCATATCCATCAACTGGGTTCCTAGTTGCATTATACCTCTATATTAGTACGGACTCGATCCCTTAGTAATTTGAGGTCTCTTCCTTAGAGCTCTATCTTATTTCTCATGTCAATCCACTAGGAATGCACTTCCAGTTCCTCACGGAATGGACAGTGTGCTTTTGTGAAATCTTTCATCACATGGTCCAGACTACTGGCGTTACTGCACAGTCTATCTCCCATTTTATCACCTTACTTACAATGGTTTTTAATTCCTAAATCTAATTGCTTTCGTGTCTTATTTGATTTCTATATAGTGGTTGTTTTGCTGTGCACCGTAACTTAATCTACCTAAAAGGTATTATCTCATGGCCTCCACTAATCGAAGTAGCTTTAGCTTTCTCATATTGCCCATCGATGGCACAATCCTTCAATTGTTTACTTCAGCGTCTTGTCTTATATTCAATCCACTTCATGTGTAAACAGACTAGAAGTTCCCTAATGAAATACCCCGTAATTAAAAACAGTGATTAATTAGGCTAATTATATTTTTAAAGGCTAATTACACTTAAATAAATACAAGGGAGCAAATCCCGAAGAAAACGGACCTTTAAAATGGGTTAAAAGCATAAACGAACCTTAAAGCGCGTTTTTCGAGGAAACCGGGAAAACGTGACTTTAGGCGGGTCAAATAGACTCGTAATAATTTTTGGTCAACTAAATAGTCACTAATAAATATTAGTGGAGCTTTAGAACCAATAAAATTAATTAAACGAGAAAATTCCGGAAACGGCTACCAGTTAGTAAGAACTGTAAAAACCGGGAAGTTGTGGGGTGAGAATGCAATAAACAAACTTGGTGTGTCCACTTTGCAATAAAAATTAAAAATCTGTAGAGGAGTGTATAGGGGGACCGATTCTCCTCCTCTCACATCACATAACTCTCTCTTATTTGCTAAAAGACAAACCTACTGTTATACCCAAAATTTCAAACCCCCCCCCAGATAATAGTCTCTAAGCATACGTGTACAAAGGGCAAAGTGGTCAAAATGCACCAATGTAGGACTTTCCAAGGACATTCTCGGGATTTTCTATTTTCATATGACTTGTTCATTATCTCCAAACACTTCCAAACATAGTCATTATGAAAGGTATTTCATGATTTTCTGATAATATTTATTCTGGAAATTTAGCTTTTAATTCATATTATAAGCTAATTTCTTTAATAATTAACACATGAAATAGCCTCAAAATAGAAATTAAAAGGTTTCCAAAATTAAAATAAAATTGTCACATGGTTAGCATGACTATATACAGTCATAAACCTGAAATTATCTTATTTGGAACCTTAGCCCAAATTTTAAAGAGAGATTCAATCATTTTTACAATTTTCTCTCTCCTTGGAAAATACCGAAATCAAAACAAAATGTCATGAAATTTTAACACAAATATAGGATGATTTTTAGAGAATAATTCCGTTGGAATTTCGTTATTTCGACTTTCCAATAATAAGTTATGAATTATGGGAGATTCGATATTGTGAGATTTTATCTAATCGATTATTTATCAACTAATCCGATTCCAACTCTCAAAATTCCTAAAAATCATTCTTTACCTTCAGTTAAATTTTCATAATTTTTATCGGCTTGCAACATATTCTAAAAAATCAGATTCCCTTAGAGCATAAAATCAGTCTTTTAGATAAAGATCTTGCTCTATCAATTTCACCATGCTCTTTCTATAAAAGGACCCCCCCCACCCCAAAAAAAACGAAATAGGGCAGAGGATATCATCCCCATAGTCAGAAAACACAGCCGTCTACTTGCCTCCCACGTTTTCAACACTCCCAACACCGAAACTCTACCGAAATCATCTCAAAATCACCAAAAACACATTCTTTCTTCTTCCATTGAACTTCCAAGCATCAAAACACACAAATACAGAACCAAAACGTGCTTAACAACACAAGAAGAAGAGGTCAGAAGCTCGGGTCAAAGTCGAACCGGATCGGCCACCAACGAAGCTTTTAGAGATTCCCGACGTGAAGGAACAACAAATTTTCGAAATCAAAACAGGGTAAAACCAAATTCTCTAACCCTTCTGGTCTAAACACACTTCTGGTTGAAATTCTAACCGAATTGATTTTTCCTTGCTTCTGAATTAAGGTTTGTTTGTGTTTCTGCCTTCTAACTTGTTCGTTAAGTTTGCACTAAATTCGATTTCAAATTGAAAACTTTCAATCACTAACGTTTGTACATCTTTCAGGCTCACACCCATAAAATTTGAGCCAAAAACACCTTCGGGAACAGCCTCAACGCCGCCGTCCGAGGGCGGTCCGCACCCACGGACGTCATGTCCGGGGTCCCGGACCCTGTCCGTAAGCCCGGACCCCCGGACGGTGGCGGGATATTTTTATTTTCAAAAGTTAGGTTTATAAAACATGTCCGGGCCCACGGACGTCCTGTCCGTGGCCCGGACTTTTCAAAATCCCGTTTTAGTTTAAATTTGACTTTTCTGTGCAATTAGGTTGACTGGGGTCCGTGGGTTCGGACATTAGGTCCGTTGACCTAATTCTGCCTCCGAAACCTAGTTTAGGTAGTTTTAATTTCACTTTAATTTTCTGTCAAAAAATGTAAAAATTGCAAAAAAATCAGAAGCGCGCACTTAGGTTAAAACGACTCGTAATAAGCCGTAATTAAACTAAGTAGAGGAAAAACGACTTCTGGGGTAATGAAAGTATTGAACCCTAATTAAGTCGAATATCAAGCCCCCGAACCCGAACTCTCCTTTCCTAATTTGATCTAGGTTAAAATTAGGTGGCGACTCATAATAGGTTCCAGTGAGCTACTTAGGATTTAATAATTATTTTATGACATAGTTATTAAGCTTAGGTTATAAGTGGACCTAGAACCAACCGATCCTAATCAACTCGAATCTACTAGGATAGGGTTTAAAATCGAGGCTCACAGACTGGCGACTCTGCGGGGACAAACTCTTAATTTTAACTTGTTTAATTTTAAGAAAGAGGGCTTAACTGAAAATGTTTATTTATGGCTTTACTATGTGTTGTTTACTTTTGTGCGCACTTTAATTTTGCACCCTTGCATCATATGAGAGCGAGGGTCCACGCAAACCAATTTCACCCCGGGACCCATTTGAGGGTCCCCTGTCAGGGACTCACACCTTTTAGGTGATGTGAATAAGGGGGGAAAAGAGGAGGGTGTCGTCTAACCACACCCCCTTAATACCTAGGCTTTAGCCCCAAGCATTTTCCTGGCAGTACCCTTACCTAGCCCATTGTTTGGTCAGTCAAAGACCCGTCCGTAGACGCACACTTAACATGATGTGAAAAAAGTGGGGAAGCCCAAAGAGAATAGCGTGCAAGCCCTATTCCTTTGTGGTGACCTGGGCCCAAGCCCCAAGCACCTCTCCGGATCGATCCATACCCAGATTGATTTGACCGTCAAGTGAGGACATGTTGAATTTGTGTGGGCCTTGTTTGCTTGTGTGATCGGTCCACTACCCAGCCTAGAAATTGATAGGAGTTTCCTACATCAACTTAGCCCAACCCAAATTGGCAGCTCTATTGTTTGCGGCCCAGAGGCCCTGTTTGATTTAATATGTGAGTCATTTGGGCTTCGGCCCAAAAGTTTAGACTTAGGTGATTTCTATCTTTCGGCCCAATTTGAATTATCAATTTAGTTCTAGGCCTATGAAAAATAAATCCATCAGGCCTTTCCATTTCAAGGCCCATTCTAGTCCAGGAAGACTTTTCACTCGGGTTTTGACCCACGATCCTAGACATGGGTATCATCTTCAGGCCCAATCATAATTACTCGGCCCAATTCACATCCAGAACATGGTTTAGAAATCACTTCGGCCCATGTGCTTTACTTCTAGCCCAAACACATTCTGACCCAAGTGCCCAATTCTCGGAACATTCCGGCTCAAGAGGCACATTCTTCAAACATTTCAGCCTAGGCACCAGTTCACAGCTCATGAATCATTCCGGCCCATGTGCCTCTCTTCCAACTCATTTCGGGCCTCAGTGCCTACCCACAATCTTCAAAACATTCCAGCTCTTATGCTTTTCTTGTAGCCCAAACAAGTTTTAGCCTAAAACTTCTTTGTGGCCGAGAATTTTAGCTCAGGTCACTTTTGTTTTCCAACAGATAAGCCCAAATCTCAAGTATGGCAGGGAAGGAAATCCAATCAACATGGATGCCCAGTTAGGCGAAGAATTCAATGAGATGCTGAAAAAGATTGAGCGCATGGAGAGGGCCACCAAGCCAGCCGGTTTTGACTACTTCTCCACTGGATTATATCCCAAGGTTGATCTCCCTCCAAAGTTGAAATTGCCAACACTTCCTCTATACAAAGGTTCCTCCGACCCACAGCTTCATTTGGCAATGTTCGACAGAGAAATGTCCATTCTTTCGCTGAGCAACATGCAGAAGGCAAGGTATTCGCTAGCTATCTTGATGAAATTCCTCAGCATTGGTACATAACTCAAAGGATGAATACCAAGAGCTACGAGGAGGTATGTGAAGCTTTTCTGCATCATTTCGAGTTCGCTAGAAGTTTTGGAGTCACCAGGACTGATCTTGCAAGCACACGACAAACAGAAGGTAATCAATGACCGACTTCGTCAAGCGTTGGAGGACGAAGACAGCCGCTATGCTCACAAAGATGGACGAACAGGAGCAAATCCGAATGGTAATCGAGAATATGCAGAAGCAATACAATGATAAGCTGAAATTCACATACTTTCCTAATTTCGACTTGCTGATGGGACAAGTTGGTGTCCTAGAGGAATTGATCAATAAGGGAGAATTAAAGCTTGGGAGCTCAGAAAACGCCGGGAATGGTTCAAGGACAGCAGCTTGCATCCAAAAGAGAACCAGGCAGCATGAGGTAAACACCGTTCGATGGCTAAGAGAGTCAGGTTGGGCCATTGGAGCATCAGAGCCACCTAGAAAGAAACTCCGTCAGAGAGAGTTCACGGACATTGGCCAACCGTTGAGCCAGGCTTTTAAAAAGCTCCAGGAGCGAAACATACTACAACCTCTCACCCCCCGGCCTGGGGTCCCTCAGAAAGAAAGAAATCTAAGTCAGTTTTGCAAGTACCACCAATTACCCGGTCACGACACCGATGATTGCAAGGCTTTGAGGCACACGATCCAGGACCTCTTTGACCAGGGATTTCAATGCGACAGTATTTAGGAGAATGTTTTTGTTAGAAATCACTTTAAATTCACAGTTCTTAGTTTAGACTTTAGAATCTTTCGTTTCCATTCTGTTTTCCTTTTTAGTATACTTTGAGTAGCTTTTCGATGTATGTACTCAGTATTGTTCAATTTATTTGCCATTAATAAAGCTTCTGCATCCTTCACATCTTTAAGAAAGTCATGTACAAATGTTTCGTAATAAAATGCTTTTTCTCTAACAAAACAAAAAAATGGTTTGAGTATGTCTTTGATAAAGGCACATGAAACAATCATCTTCTGGCAATAGAACAAGACGAGTCGTCTTTTTGCTTCCAAAAGGGTGAACATGTCCGTCCAAACACCGTCACAAAACATCCAAAACAATCCACAAAGCGGTCCAAACTCTACATCTGTTTAAGTGTTGTCATAAACCCCAAATCAATAGGGGGCAATCTGAGCTCGGGATCGTCGTCTTTAATCTTTCGTTTAAGCGTGTGAACTAGTCTCTGAGTGAAATTCACGAGAGTGTCTTGAGCGGAAAAACCATGAGTGAACGAGCGTGTCATTTTTACATGACTCTAGTGAGACCACATTCAAAGGTAAGGTAAACGGCATAACTCCAACCGAAGGAGATATTTTGTAAATCTACGCTTAGACCTTTGAAAAGTAACAAAGAACGGATACACAACTATTAGGGATGACGAAGCACCTAGGTACAGCACCACACAGCCAAAAGCTTGTGAACCCTGATATTAAACCCTAGGCACCCCCGCTGAGCTTTTCGTACACATCCTCTTTTACAACATTACAAACTCCACAAACAAGGCAGCCAATGATGAACAACCGACCCGGTGGCCAAAGGAAGCAAGAAGCCCGACTTCCGAACAACAACTTCACAAGTCCAAAGAAGCAACGCCGTTACCAAGACAATGAAATGATCCGCAAATGGTCCCAAAGCGACACAGGATCCCATGAGCTCACATCAAAAAACAGCTCTCAAAGTTCAAAACCGGGAAACACAAGAACCCTGAGGAAAAAGAGATTCAAAGAAAGGCAAATCTGGAAAGCCTCGAGGAAATCCAAAATTGGAAGAAGGAGAAAAGGTGCAAGGAACAATTTAAAAGTCCCAAGTTCTAAGCTCACAAGCGAAGTCATCACGAAGTAGCCAAACGACTTCAAGACAAAGAAGGAAAGTCCGAGAGAAGGTGCAAGTTGCAGCTTTGGTCACCCTTATAGCTCCACATATCCTAAACATTCCTCCATCGTCCCATTGTCTTTCATCACACCCCATAGCCACATTATAAGCTTAAAAGAATTCCGACTTAGTAGTTGTGTATCCAATCACGTGAAAGTAGCAGGTTGAACGCGTAAATCTAACAAATGTCAAATTCAATGGTTGGGATGTTTTGACCAAAAGGAAAGCACGAGTGCGAGCATCAAACACCTTGAGTGTAGGATAAAAAGCACCACATCAAGAAATAATCCTTGACCATGTGAGGATAAGACTTGTTCGCATGTTTAATCAAAGAAAATACTGGGGGCAATCGATCGTTCCGATAGATTGCCATGAACTCTAGCTCAGATTGTCTTAAAGGAAAATACTGGGGGCAATTGTTGGTTCCAACAATTGCTATGACAACACCAATCGAAACCCAAACATTAAGCACCACCAACACCATCACACCACGGGCACCTCATAAGCCTTCACCTCCACATAAATTCCATGGCCCTTCATAAGCCTTGATCACCACTCAAGACATCTCCACATCAAACATCACACCACACCAGTGGCATGTTCATCTCCTGGGAGATAAATTATGAATCTGAAATCTTTAGTCAGGAAACGATAATCTCACTTTCCTTTTCAGTAGACAGAATTTTCTTTAAATATTGCCATGTTTGGCACCTCTTTCAGCAACTTCTTGTCCTGGACAATTTTTCATCAAACACTTTGGTTTCATAAATCTCATCATGGCCATGTTTGGCATATTTCCAGCAATTTCTTACTTTGGACAATTTTCAGTCTTTTCAAGCACTTCAATTTCATTTTGCAATACCCACGTAAACCTCTTCATTTCCATGTTTGGAACTTTGACAATTTGCTTTTTGCCACAATCATTTGCATAAAACATACTTCACATCTTTGCATCATCAAACATACTACATTCCTCAATTAGCCAAATTAAGAGTAGAACGGATCTCGGTCTCCATAAGCAACCGAGTAGAACAGATCTCAGTCTCCACAAGCAACTGAGTTAGATGGATCTCGGTCTCCATAAGCAACCGAGTAGAACGGGTCTCGGTCTCCATAAGCAACCGAGTAGAATGGATCTCAGTCTCCATAAGCAACTGAGTTAGATGGATATCGGTCTCCATAAGCAACTGAGTAGAACGGGTCTCGGTCTCCATAAGCAACCGAGTAGAACGGATCTCAGTCTCCATAAGCAACTAAGTAAGATGGATCTTAGTCTCCATAAGCAACTGAGTTAGATGGATCTCGGTCTCCATAAGCAACCGAGTTAGGTGGGTCTCGGTCTCCATAAGCAACCGAGTTAGAACGGGTTTCACCTTCAAACCTTAGGCACACATAAGTCCTATCACTACAAAAAAAAGACAACCTCAGGTACCAACAAGACCTACCCTACATTCAATCCTTTCAGGCACCCATAAGACCTCCCTTACATTCATTCACTTTAGGCTCGTCATAAGACCTAGATCCATCCTTAGGCTCGTCATAAGACCTAGATCCAACCTTTAGGCTCGTCATAAGACCTAGATCCATCCTTAGGCTCGTCATAAGACCTAGATCCAATCTTTAGGCTCGTCATAAGACCTAGAACCATCCTTTAGGCCCGTCATAAGACCTAGTTGCATTCCTTTAGGCTCGTAATAAGACCCTTTAGCTTACCCACTCTCATCAAACACATTGCATTCATCTCATTCATATAGGCTCGTCATAAGACCTAGTTGCATTATCCAGGCGCGTCACAAGACCTGGAAACAGAAAAGTTGGCGAGGTGATGGCAATAAATCCTCTTGTGTTATGTCAACTTACTTTGGGATCAACGAATGGTGGACAAAGGCAATAAGTCCCCAGGGTTTTTACCAGGAGTTATCCCTGCACACCGGCTTGGGGGGCAATGGCAATAAGTCCACATTGGGTCCAGCCAGGAGCATCGGCACGGGTTTCGGTCCCCAGAAGCATCCGAGCATCATCAACATCATCAATATCATCAGCATCATCATCAACATCATCAATATCTTCAATATCATCAATATCACCAGCATCATCGGCATCATCATCAACATCATCAGCATCATTAGCATCATTAGCATCGCTAGCATATCAGCATTCCTACATCTACACATTATTTAGCTTTCATCATCTTCAGGTAGTCAACGCCTTAGAATATCCTAACATCATTTCATTTTTAGGTAGTCAACGCCTTAGAATCGCTTGACATCATTTCATTTTTAGGTAGTCAACTCCTTAGAATCGATTGACATTTATTTCATCATTTCGTTTTTAGGTAGTCAACACCTTATAATCGCTTGACATCTTTTCATTTTCATTCTCACTCATAGGTAGTCAGCACCTTAGAATAGCTCGACACAATCTACACGTAGGGTCTTTTGAGATCCAAAATTTTGGGGTATCACTCAGGCATCAACTAGTCTTTTCATCTTCATTACAAAGCCTAGTTGTCGGGGGGCAATTTGTTATACCCAAAATTTCAACCCCCCCGGAGTAGTCTCTAAGGCATACGTGTTACAAAGGGCAAAGTGGTCAAAATGCACCAATGTAGGATTTTCCAAGGACATTCCAATAATAATTTTCTGATAATATTTATTCTGGAAATTTAGCGTTTAATTCATATTATAAGCTAATTTCTTTAATAATTAACACATGAAATAGCCTCAAAATAGAAAATAAAAGGTTTCCAAAATTAAAATAAAATTGTCACATGGTTAGCATGACTACATACAGTCATAAACCTGAAATTATCTTATTTGGAACCTTAGCCCAAATTTTAAAAGAGAAATTCAATCATTTTTACAATTTTCTCTCTCCTTTGGAAAATACCGAAATCAAAACAAAATGTCATGAAATTTTAATACAAGATAGAGGATGATTTTTAGAGAATAATGCCGTTGGAATTTTGTTATTTCGACTTTCCAATAATAAGTTATGAATTATGGGTGATTCGATATTGTGAGATTTTTATCTAATCGATTATTTATCAAACTAATCCGATTCCAACTCTCAAAATTCCTAAAAATCATTCTTTACCTTCAGTTAAATTTTCATAATTTTTATCGGCTTGCAACATATTCTAAAAAATCAGATTCCCTTAGAGCACAAAATCAGTCTTTTAGATAAAGATCTTGCTCTATCAATTTCACCATGCTCTTTCTATAAAAGGACCCCCCCAAAAACGAACTAGGGCAGAGGATATCATCCCCATAGTCAGAAAAACACAGCCGTCTACTTGCCTCCCACGTTTTCAACACTCCCAACACCGGAACTCTACCGAAATCATCTCAAAATCACCAAAAACACATTCTTTCTTCTTCCATTGAACTTCCAAGCATCAAAACACCACAAATACAGAGCCAAAACATGCTTAACAACACAAGGAAGAAGAGGTCAGAAGCTCGGGTCAAAGTCGAACCGGATCGGCCACCAACGAAGCTTTTAGAGATTCCCGACGTGAAGGAACAACAAATTTTCGAAATCAAAACAGGGTAAAAGCCAAATTCTCTAACCCTTCTGTTCTAAACACACTTCTGGTTGAAATTGCTAACCGAATTGATTTTTCCTTGCTTCTGAATTAAGATTTGTTTGTGTTTCTGCCTTCTAACTTGTTCGTTAAGTTTCGCACTAAATTCGATTTCAAATTGAAAACTTTCAATCACTAACGTCTTGTACATCTTTCAGGCTACACACCCATAAAATTTGAGCCAAAAACACCTTCGGGAATAGCCTCAACGCCGCCGTCCGAGGGCGGTCCGCACCCACGGACGTCATGTCCGGGGTCCCGGACTCCCTGTCCGTAAGCCCGGACGCCCCCGGACGGGCGGGATATTTTATTTTCAAAAGTTAGGGTTTTATAAAACATGTCCGGGCCCACGGACGTCCTGTCCATGGCCCCGGACTTTTTAAAATCCCGTTTTTGTTTAAATTTGACTTTTCTGTGCAATTAGGTTGACTGGGGTCCGTGGGTTCGGACATTAGGTCCGTGGTCACGGACGGAATTAAAATTTGACCTAATTATGCCTCCAAAACCCTAAGCGCGCACTTAGGTTAAAACGACTCGTAATAAGCCGTAATTAAACTAAGTAGAGGAAAAACGACTTCTGGGTAATGAAAGTAATTGAACCCTAATTAAGTCGAATATCAAGCCCCCGAACCCAAACTCTCCTTTCCTAATTTGATCTAGGTTAAAATTAGGTGGCGACTCATAATAGGTTCCAGTGAGCTAACTTAGGATTTAATAATTAATTTTTTATGACATAGTTATTAAGCTTAGGTTATAAGTGGACCTAGAACCCAACCGGATCCTAATCAACTCGAATCAACCTCGGATAGGGTATAAAATCGAGGCTCACACCTATTAACTAAATCAAAAAGCAAAAACAAGACTCTCTCTCCTCACTCCCCTCTTCCCCTCACGTACACACCCCTCACTAATCTCTCTTTTCTCCCTTCTTCTTCTACCTTGCGACACCCATGGAGAAAGGAAGAAACCCACTCAACTTCCTCCTTCTCTCCTCTCTTTGAGCACTCAAATCTTCTCCAAACTCAACAAAAATTACACCATTGGAATCCCCTTGCAGAGGAGAACATTTCCCTCCTTTCAAAAATCCAAAAGCTCAACTTTCGTTTTTGTGGGTGTTCCCCATTTGAAGATTCAAGTCCACCATTGGAAGCACCTTCACCTCCTTATCATCTTGAGGTAAAAAGAAATTCGAAAATCCATCATTTCTAGCCCTTGTTTGCATTATAAGAATTTCCATGTTTTGAACTCTTGGTTCTTCTTGCTCCAGCCGATTTTGGCTTCTCCATTGGGCTAGGAAAATTTTCCTCTTGCTAGTCAAGAACTTCATTCACCCATTGAAAGGTAATACCCTTGTCTAAACCCTAAAACATTAAATTCTAGGGTTAGTGCAAACATGAATGTTAAATGGTGTTGTGTATTGGTATGGGTTGTAGAACTTGGGTGAGAACCCCATTCAAAACCGAGAACAAGGAGAAGGAAAGAAGAGAAGGAAAGGAAAGAAGGAAAAAAACTAGCAAGTCAAGGTAATGCTCTTACCTTGGGTTAGTTTGTGTATTTCATTGTAACAGATTTTAAGTATAACAATGAGGAATGCATGTATGAGTAGTAGTAATGTAGTAATGTATTGGAGAAGAGAATGTAACAGTTTTGAAGTTTTTAAATGAGTTTAAAAGCTTGGGAAAACATTGGGTATTGATTGAGTATGTGCATGAATTTTATGTTGTTGTAGTAGTGTGGAATTGTGAGTATGATGTATTGTGTAAACAGGTTGTGAGAATGAGTATATGTGAGCTGAAATAATGTGTGGAGAATGTTAAAAATATAGGGGAGACTATGTCAAATTTTGTGTAGGAATGAGAGGACTTAAGTGCTTAAGAAGAGGAAGTAACCTAGGTGGTAACTAGGTGTATTGGGAGAAGTGTAATGGGAGTGTTTAGTGTCTTGAAACAGATTTTGGAATGAGTTTGTAAATGGGATGAAACTAGAGTGTAAGGTAATGTATTTTGGATGCTAGGAATGGCATTAGTTGAGGAAGTAATGGAGGTTAGAAGTTAGAGTGAAAATCTGTAGCATAAGAAGTAAAACCAAAATCTGTAACACTAGTGTGGAGAAAAATAGTGCAAGTGTTGAAAGGAGAAGATGAAAATTTGTGTAAGTTGTGTAGGAATTGAGTAGTAAGTCGGAGAATGAATTAAGGTGAGTTAGAGCATCTAAATGAGTGATAAACATGTAGGGAAGTATTGGTAAAGATTGGGGAAACAATGGGTAAAGAACACACCCAAAAACAGATTT
Organism: Limonium bicolor; assembly: GCA_023374045.1. Classification (NCBI taxonomy): domain Eukaryota; kingdom Viridiplantae; phylum Streptophyta; class Magnoliopsida; order Caryophyllales; family Plumbaginaceae; genus Limonium; species Limonium bicolor. Next base: position 103,856,710 of record CM041783.1, on the reverse strand, counting down.
TAAAACTGAAGTACTGGGCCGGACCGGACTTGCGACCGGACTTGCAAGTTCGGTCGAGCCCAGATTTACAAAGACGGGAAACCTTCTGGAATCGACCGGACTTGCGACCGGACATGCAAGTTCGGTCGGACCAGAAAATTCTCCCGTCTGAAACCTTCTGGAATGGACCGAACTTGCGACCGGACTTGCAAGTTCGGTTCGGCCAAAAAATTCCGCAGATGAAAGCTTCTGGAATAGACCAAACTTGCGACCGGACTTGCAAGTTAGGTCGGCGAAAAATTTCCGTAACACTAGCTACTGGAATGACCGAATTGCGACCGGACTTGCAAGTTCGGTCGAGCCAGAAATTTCCCGTATTGATAGCTACTGGAATGGACCGGACTTGCAAGGTCGTCGCAAGTCCATCGAGTCAAAAAAAAATTTTTAATTATATGATTATAGTATCATATAGATATATTGCCTATATAGACATATATGCATATAATGTAGTAACACACCATTAATGAAGTAGTAATGGTACGAATGTAAGTAAATGAATGAGGAAGCAAGTGTAAGAAATAATAAGGAAAGGATGGTTTTATAACAAAGTAAGAAGTAATGAAGTATAAGTATACATTGAAAGTATCATGAAGGAGTAAGTAGATCAATAATAGATCATGATCATACTACTTCATGTATTTATAGTCCAATAGTTGAGCTCCAAAGGAACCGGTAGTACCTTACGACGGTGAACGGTATGATTTCTTCATGCCCTGTATCCTAACTTGGTTACCCCGATTTGTGTGCTTATATGATCACCAATACGATAAATGCACGAAGACTTATATTGCACTTAATTGTGTTTGAACTATATTGTTCTTGTTGTACTTCTTGAACATTTAGTTTGTATAATTCATGAAATGTATGAATGGAAATGAAGTGTATGTGTAAGTATGAGTACTTGCGTATTGTATGTATTGTATGGAAGGAAAGTATGGACTTCTACTAATCCTAGAATCTAACTCCTAACATGAGTAATGAGTAAAATGGAATAGTAGAAGCCCGATATAGTTTCGGCCACGCGTGAGGATAAGAAACACAAGAGGTTTATCCGAATCCTGGCTATAATCTTTTCATGGACCAAATCCCTTGAATGGGTAGCATCCTGGATTAGTGGGCCCCCTAAAGCCCGGTGGTGGGATGTAGTAATCCCTGCCGGAGGTCATACCGACTTAACTGGAAGTAAATATGTAAGAAGTAAGTATTGTATTTGTATTGGTCTTGACTATTGTAAGTCATTGACCCGGAGTAAAAGTATTGAACACCCGATTAACCCGGGTGTGTAATGAGGCTAACAAGACCTTTGTATGTATTGGAGAATTGTATCTCCGTAATGGGAGTATGGTAAGTATGAATGGATGGCTTGTATTGTGCTTCTTGTATTGTATGTATGTATGTCGTGGTGAAATGAAGTATTGAATTGTATTGTAATAAGCATTATGTCTGTATGAATGAAACGAACCGCATGTATTCGACCATTTAGTTGGCGTACCCTCGCTAAGTATCGGGGTATGCGGTTTATCATATTCAGCTAAGCTGACCCCCTCGGGGGAATGTTTTTACTCCACAGGTACCCGCGAGGCGTGACGGAAGGGTAAGGACGGGATGTGATTCTTTTGGTAGTTAGTAGGATTGAAACGGTGTACTGAGTTGTACACGGCTAAGGCCTTTTTGTGTAGCCGGTGTACCATGTGGTACACCTTTTTTGGATAATGGATTTTGATTGGATAGAAAGGAGTAGCGGTATAACTCTTAATTTTTGGGAAGTAGTATTGGAATGTAAGTTTATAACTTGGATACTCGGTATCAAATGTAAGTAAGTATTTTGGTATTGTAATAAGTATATGTATGCGGTTCATTCTAATCATCAGACCGAAACGGTAAGTAGTAGCAGCCTTGTTAACCTGGAGGGTTAACGGTTGTATCACCCGGGAGTAAGTAAGTATTCCGCTGCGAGAAGGGTAAGTATGGGATTGACTAGAGGATATGAAGGATTAGCGGTTGGGGTGTTACAAAAAGTGGTATCAGAGCGAAGTCTCGCTCTGATGATTAGAAATCTTAAGACTAGTGATTACCGAGTTAGGATTTCAACCGTCTTAAGACGGATATTTAGAAACCTAACTAGGAACTACCGTTGTTAACAACGGATACCCTTGACGTCTACAAAGACGATATCATTGCTTGAATCAGACCATGAGGTCATAGTATCATGACATCTAATGTAATCCACACTTGTTCAGATGTCAGGACGAGGTCCAGGTCGTCCCAGAGGAGGGGGCAACGAGGACCAACGCGCAGACATAGCTGAAATCGTCGCCGCCACGGTAGCACAGATGCTACCGGATGTAATCACCGCTGTACAACAAACACATCAGAACCAGCAGCAGCAACAACAGCAGCAGCACCCGACCCGCCTCAACCCCAGAACGAATTGGGTAAAAGCAGTCTCCGACCTTCGACCTCCATGCTTTAGAGGCGAGAGCGACCCCCCAAGCTCGAGGCTTATCTCTCCCGAGATGGAGACGGCCTTCGAGACACTTGAGACTCCCGCTGGAGTTCGAGTGAGGATAGCTGCGTACTACCTCAAGGACGCGGCTACGGACTGGTTGAAGCTCGTTAAGGCCGAGCACATAGCTGATCCCGCATTCGGATGGGAAGCATTCACCTCTCTCCTCCGATCTAAGTACTATCCCGAGCATGTCAAGACCAAGAAACGGCTTGAGCTCGACGCACTAAAATGACCGAAGATACGGTTGATGAATATTACCCGCACCTTCACCTCTCTTCTCCGAATTCTACCCGACCTTGGTTATACCGGCCAAGTCTTGGTCGACCGCTTCTACAGCGGATTGAGCCATCGACTCCGGTATGGCATGGGCTTCACACGGTTTACCTCCCTTCAGGTAAACATAGTTGAACCCTTAAAAAGCCATGAGTAATGTGAATTAGTATTCCCGTATGTAAGTGTAACCTAATGCCTAAGTAATTCAGGAGTGTTACCATGCTGCCTCCCGAGTGGAGATCACATGCCAGCTGAGGGATGAAGATCAAGCGCTTAAGCGCAAGGCAAGCAACAAAAACACCTCCGATGACCAAAACCAATCCAAACCTTGGAAGAAAGGAAGGGGAAGCATTCCCACCATAAGAACACTTCCGGAGACGGCGGTGCCCATGCTGAGAAGGGCAAGGCAGCTGAGCCATTACAGATTGCCTACACCGCACCAGTGGCAGTGAAGCCACTGAGGTCTCAGCCCTACAGGGGTAAGAACCCGAAACCGAATTAGTACACTTGTGAATTTGTATGTATATAGAGTATTGTAAGTATACCGAACCTTGCTAACTTGGAAGCTATAGGTTCTGGATTTGGCCAAGGAAAGAACCAATCTGATGGCCGCAGCTACATCTGCCGTAACTGCAACAAGGATCATCCCGGCACAGATTGCCAAGGAAGGGAGATCCGCTGCTTCACTTGCCAGAAGCCGGGCACCGTGCCAATGCATGCCCAGAAAACTCCAAGCCCAAGGGCAACTACCAGGGCTACAAGCAACGTGAAGGCAAGGAGGTTGCATCTGGCGATGCTCATGCCCAGCATGCCTCACAAGGACAGGGATCCCGAGGTCCGCAGAAGGGCGCACTGCAAAGGCAGCCGGCCTTACACATCATTGATCGTGATGGGACCGGGACTAAGTCCGACCCAGGTAATAACTGAAACCTTTAATCCTTGAGGAGCATGACTAAGTATTAAAATAATTGTATGAGTGGGAGTATGAATGCGTAAGTACTTGAAGTATGAAATTGAGCATGAGTAAGTAACATGGAAGTATGTATTGAGCATGAAATGAATTAGTAAGCCTAGAACTCACTCTAGATGAAATTTACCACCTTAGGGAAATTCCATATCTGTTACCCAATACCTTCGAACTCACCTCATGAAGAGACCGACATCGCCAATCACCACTTCAACAACAATCAGTGTCAGGTCATCCGCCCAGGTATGATCTTATTAAAAGGATACCTGACACCTGAAGCGCAAGTTTCAATCATCCGACGATGCAACGAGTTAGGAATGGGTCCAGGAGGATTTTATACACCCGAATTCCCCGGTGGAGCTACAATGAAGCTGAAAATGATGTGCTTGGGAAAGGACTGGAACCCTTATACCAAGACATACCAAACAACGCGAGTAGGAGACGGAGCAACACCTCCAGCAATACCCCCAGAATTCCAAACGCTTGTCACACAAGCTGTAGTAATTGCACAACAATGTGAAGATGAACCAATCCCTGCACTTGAAGCAGACTTATGTATCGTCAACTTCTATGAGAAAGAAGGACGACTTGGCCTACACCAAGACAAGGACGAGACAGCGGAATCTCTTGAACTAGGAGTGCCCGTAGTGTCTTGGTCCATTGGTGATGACGTCGTATTTTTGTATAGCGAGCAGAAGCGTGTGGACCTCGTAGAGAAATTGGTATTGAAATCAGGAGATGCTCTAATCATGGGTGGAAAATCAAGGTTGCTGTATCACGGGATCCAGAAGATCAAGTTGAATACGGCACCACCGGCAATAATCAATGCCACACACATGAAACCAGGACTGAACCTTACCTTTAGAAAGTATTAATCTTGTAGTAGCATGTAATCCAGTAGTAACGTGTATTAGAGACACAGTATGTATGATGGTTGGTTATCAATAAAAGCAGTGTTGGTTATTAAATTCCACTTGCGTTCCACCATCTTTACTTATAATCTCATGAATCAATAGGTTGTGGACTCGGTACCGAAGGTAACCTGAGCATCCTCACCGAAGAACAAGCTGGCAAGAGCGGCACCATTCTAACGGGAACATTCCCAGTAAACGGCATCGAAGCCTCAGTATTATTCGACTCCGGCGCCTCTCACACCTTTGTATCGCCATCATTCGCTACAAGGTTGGGGCTAGACGCAGATGAGCTACCAAATTTCTTGGTTACTCTCCCGTCGAAGGAGCGGGTAAAGTGTACTAAGTATTACCACACCGCCACCATTCAAATCAAAGGTGAAGTGTTTCCCATTTCCTTTATTGAATTCAACGGATTGGGATTCGACTTGATAATTGGAATGAACTGGTTGGAGCGGCATAAAGGACGGATCCTATGCGCCGAGCACCGATTGTTGCTCAAGAGTCCATCTAGGGTCACTGTTTCATACCGCCAGAGACGGAGAGAGCCTTCAACTACAGTCATCTCCGCTATGACAATGTATCGGGAGCTCAGGAAAGGACATGAAGTGTATTTATGTCACGTGCAAGACCTGGAGAGAGATCCAGAGTTCAGTGATGATGTAGCAGTAGTCTCAGAATTCCCTGATGTATTTCCCAAAGAGCTACCTAGCATGCCACCACAGAGAGCAGTAGAGTTTGAAATCGACCTTGTACCGGGTACTGGTCCCGTTGCTAGGGCACCATACCTCATGGCACCAGAAATGGCAGAACTTAAAGAGCAACTACATGAATTACTCGACAAAGGGTTTATACGCCCGAGCATATCACCCTGGGGAGCACCGTCCTCTTCGTGAAGAAGATGGACGGTAGTCTCTGCCTCTGCATCGACTACCGCGAATTGAATGCGGTCACAGTAAAGAACAAGTACCCATTGCCACGCATCGATGACCTGTTCGATCAATTGAAGGGAGCATCCGTCTTTTCTAAGATTGATCTCCGATCTGGATATCACCAAATTGCTATCAAGGAGCAAGATATCGAGAAAACAGCATTCCGAACAAGATATGGCCACTACGAATTCACGGTGATGCCATTCGGTTTGTCTAACGCACCAGCCAAATTCATGGACCTAATGAATCGGTTATTCAGTGATCAGCTGGACACTTCAGTAGTAGTATTCATCGACGACATCCTTGTGTATTCGAAGTCACCAGAAGAGCATGAAAACCACTTGAGAAGAGTACTTGAGACACTGCGCGAGAACCAGCTGTATGCGAAGTTCTCCAAATGCGAGTTCTGGCTAGATCAGGTATCATTCCTTGGTCATGTCATCTCGAGCGCAGGCATTTCAGTAGATCCATCCAAAATCGAAGCAGTGCGATCATGGCCTAGACCTAAGACTGTTACTGACATCCGGAGCTTTCTTGGTTTAGCCGGTTATTACCGGAGGTTTGTAAAGGACTTCTCAAAAGTCGCTAAGCCCATGACGTCATTGATGAAGAAAGATGCACCGTTTGTATGGACAAGCGAGTGTGAAGTATCCTTCTAGAAACTAAAAGACTCATTGACCTCAGCGCCAATTCTCACACTTCTAGAGGGCACAGAGGGATTTGAGGTGTATTGTGATGCATCGGGCAAGGGCATGGGATGCGTACTCATGCAGCATGGCAAGGTAGTAGCATACGCCTCCCACCAGCTGAAAAAGCATGAGGAGAATTACCCGACACATGATCTAGAGTTAGGAGCCATTGTCTTGGCCTTGAAGATATGGCGACACTATCTCTATGGGGTAAGCATCACCATCTACTCCGACCATAAAAGTTTGCAGTATGTATTCACACAGAAGGAATTGAATCTACGACAGAGGAGGTGGATGGAGTTCCTCTCAGACTACGACATCAACCTCCAGTATAAAGAAGGGAAGGCAAACGTAGTAGCCGACACCCTGAGTCGTCGAGCACACTCGCTCCATTCGCTACTCGCTTCTTCTAGCTTGGTTGACGAGGTGCGAGACGCTTAGTTGAGCGACCCTTACTTCACAGAGATTAGACAGAAAATCATAGAGGGTACCTTCGAGAACCGAAAGTACGACTTCAAATTGCATGAAAGCTGATCCGATTGAATGGCAGATTATGTCCCCCGAAGCAATGCTGAGCTAAGGGATCGCATTCTGCGAGAGTCACATTGTTCAATTGCATGTCCATCCGGGAGCCTCTAAAATGTACAAAGACATGAAGAGGTACTTCTGGTGGTCAGGAATGAAATCTGACGTGACTGAGTATGTTCTGAGGTGTCTCACATGCCAGAAGGTGAAGTTCGAGCACCGAAGACCGGGAGGAATGGTGCAATCCATGCCCATTCCGGAGTGGAAATTCCACGACATCTCTATAGATTTTGTTGTTGGACTCCCACCTGCTAGGGGAGGACTCAACATGATCTGGGTAGTAGTCGATCGTCTCACCAAGGTTGCCCGATTCATTCTGATGAAGGACACCTGGAAGGTGGCGAAGCTCGCGGAGCTATTCGACAAGGAGATCATCCGACACCACGGAGTCCCAAAAACCATTGTATCTGACCGCGACACCAGATTTCTTTCGAGATACTGGAGAGCAACACGGGAAGCGCTGGGCACTGAATTGAAACTTAGCACCGCCTTCCATCCACAGACCGACGGTCAGAGAAAGACCATCCAAACACTAGAGGATATGCTTAGGGCATGTGCCTTAGACTTCCAGGGGAGCTGGATGAGAAGCTTCATCTTATCGAGTTTTCGTATAACAATAGCTACCATGCTTCGATTAAGATGTCGCCATTCCAAGCTTTGTATGGTAGACCTTGCCGTACCCCGTTGTGTTGGGATGAGTCAAGCGAAGCGGTCATCATAGGACCGGAGTATTTGGAACAAGTACAAGCTGAGGTACAACAAATCCGAGCAAATATAAAAGCCGCCCAAGATAGACAGAAATCCTATGCGGATGTACGACGACGCGACCTTGAGTTCGCCGTGGGCGACCAAGTGTTCTTGCGTGTCTCACCTATGAAGGGTGTCTTTCGATTTGGCCAAAAGGGCAAACTGAGCCCGAAGTTTGTAGGCCCGTATACCATTACCGAGAGGATTGGAGCCGTAGCTTATAGGCTAGCACTGCCTTAAGAATTGGGGCATGTTCATGATGTCTTTCATGTGTCACAACTCAAGAAATATATAGCCGATCCCTCTCATGTGTTAGAACCCGAACTTCTATCCCTAGAGCCACGATAAGATCGAGACTCCACTGCGAATCCTTGATACGAAGACAAGAGACACTCGCCATAAACTGTACGAATGGTGAAGGTCTTGTGGTCTAACCACGATGTCGAGGAAGCGACTTGGGAATTAGAGGACGCCATGAAGGTGAAGTACTCGAATCTATTTGTAGACTAGATGTCTAGTATCCGTATAGCACGGAGGGTACGGGGCGTACCCCCTTTTAAGGGGGGTAGAGCCTTTTTGCTTTTGGATTGCTTCGGGTTAGCATTGCGTAGTATGTATGTATTGTAATTATATTTTGTTGGCACATGTAGTGCTAATTGTATTGTATTGGCACAAAGTAGTGCTAGTAGTATTCAGTATGTAGTACGATGAGTATGGTATGTATGTAATAAGTAATGCATTTGTGTTGTACGGTATATGACACGAATGACATTGTGAAGTGTATTGCGAATGTATTGTGGAATGTGCGAATTGAATGGTGTATTGTGTATGGTATTCGAATGGAGTATTACGTATGAATTGAGTACTGTGTATGGAAATTGAACTAAGTATGACGTATGGTATCTGAATTGTGTATGCTGGCAGTGTAAGAATTGTGAACACCTTGTAAGGTGGTAGTAGAATGTATTGTGGCAACTGGTTTGCCAAATAAGTAGAAATGTAAACCGTAACCTTGAGCAACTTTGAGGGCAAAGTTTCTTAAGGGGGGTAGATTGAAATACCCCGTAATTAAAAACAGTGATTAATTAGGCTAATTATATTTTCAAAGGCTTAATTACACTTAAATAAATACAAGGGAGCAAATCCCGAAGAAAACGGACCTTTAAAATGGGTTAAAAGCATAAACGAACCTTAAAGCGCGTTTTTCGAGGAAACCGGGAAAACGTGACTTTAGGCGGGTCAAATAGACTCGTAATAATTTTGGTCAACTAAATAGTCACTAATAAATATTAGTGGAGCTTTAGAACCAATAAAATTAATTAAACGAGAAAATTCCGGAAAACGGGTACCGGTTAGTAAGAACTATAACAACCGGGAAGTTGTGGGGTGAGAATGCAAATAAACAAACTTGGTGTGTCCACTTTGCAAATAAAAATTAAAAATCTGTAGAGGAGTGTATAGGGGGACTGATTTCTCCTCCTCTCTCACACTCACATAACTCTCTCTTATTTGCTAAAAGACAAACCTATTAACTAAATCAAAAAGCAAAAACAAGACTCTCTCTCCTCACTCCCCTCTTCCCCTCACGTACACACCCCTCTCTATTCTATTTTTTCTCCCTTCTTCTTCTACCTTGCGACACCCATGGAGAAAGGAAGAAACCCACTCAACTTCCTCCTTCTCTCCTCTCTTTGAGCACTCAAATCTTCTCCAAACTCAACAAAAATTACACCATTGGAATCCCCTTGCAAAGGAGAACATTTCCCTCCTTTCAAAAATCCAAAAGCTCAACTTTCATTTTTGTGGGTGTTCCCCATTTGAAGATTCAAGTCCACCATTGGAAGCACCTTCACCTCCTTATCATCTTGAGGTAAAAAGAAATTCGAAAATCCATCATTTCTAGCCCTTGTTTGCATTATAAGAATTTCCATGTTTTGAACTCTTGGTTCTTCTTGCTCCAGCCGATTTTGGCTTCTCCATTGGGCTAGGAATATTGTCCTCTTGCTAGTCAAGAACTTCATTCACCCATTGAAAGGTAATACCCTTGTCTAAACCCTAAAACATTAAATTCTAGGGTTAGTGCAAACATGAATGTTAAATGGTGTTGTGTATTGGTATGGGTTGTAGAACTTGGGTGAGAACCCCATTCAAAACCGAGAACAAGGGAGAAGGAAAGAAGAGAAGGAAAGGAAAGAAGGAAAGAAACTAGCAAGTCAAGGTAATGCTCTTACCTTGGGTTAGTTTGTGTATTTCATTGTAACAGATTTTAAGTATCTAACAATGAGGAATGTATGTAGTATGAGTAGTAGTAATGTAGTAATGTATTGGAGAAGAGAATGTAACAGTTTTGAAGTTTTTAAATGAGTTTTAAAAGCTTGGGAAAACATTGGGTATTGATTGAGTATGTGCAGGAATTTTATGTTGTTGTAGTAGTGTGGAATTGTGAGTATGATGTATTGTGTAAACAGGTTGTGAGAATGAGTATATGTGAGCTGAAATAATGTGTGGAGAATGTTAAAAATATAGGGGAGACTATGTCAAATTTTGTGTAGGAATGAGAGGACTTAAGTGCTGAAGAAGAGGAAGTAACCTAGGTGGTAACTAGGTGTATTGGGAAAAGTGTAATGGGAGTGTTTAGTGTCTTGAAACAGATTTTGGAATGAGTTTGTAAATGGGATGAAACTAGAGTGTAAGGTAATGTATTTTGGATGCTAGGAATGGCATTAGTTGAGGAAGTAATGGAGGTTAGAAGTTGGAGTGAAAATCTGTAGCATAAGAAGTAAAACCAAAATCTGTAACACTAGTGTGGAGAAAAATAGTGCAAGTGTTGAAAGGAGAAGATGAAAATTTGTGTAAGTTGTGTAGGAATTGAGTAGTAAGTCGGAGAATGAATTAAGGTGAGTTAGAGCATCTAAATGAGTGATAAACATGTAGGGAAGTATTGGTAAAGATTCGGGAAACAATGGGTAAAGAACACACCCAAAAACAGATTTTAAAACTGAAGTACTGGGCCGGACCGGACTTGCGACCGGACTTGCAAGTTCGGTCGAGCCCAGATTTACAAAGACGGGAAACCTTCTGGAATGACCGGACTTGCGACCGGACATGCAAGTTCGTCGGACCAGAAAATTCTCCCGTCTGAAACCTTCTGGAATGGACCGAACTTGCGACCGGACTTGCAAGTTCGGTCGGCCAGAAATATTCCGCAGATGAAAGCTTCTGGAATAGACCGAACTTGCGACCGGACTTGCAAGTTCGGTCGGCCAGAAAAATTTCCATAACACAAGCTTCTGGAATGGACCAAACTTGCGACCGGACTTGCAATGTCGGTCGAGCCAGAAATTTCCCGTATTGATAGCTATTGGAATGGACCGGACTTGCAAGGTCGGTCGCAAGTCCGGTCGAGTCAAAAAAAAAAGTTTTAATTATATGATTATAGTAATCATATATACATATATATGCCTATATACATATATGCATATATATGTAGTAACACACCATTAATGAAGTAGTAATGGTACGAAAGTAAGTAAATGAATGAGGAAGCAAGTGTAAGAAATAATAAGGAAAGGATGGTTTTATAACCAAGTAAGAAAGTAATGAAGTAGTAAGTATACATTGAAAGTATCAATGAAGGAGTAAGTAGATCAATAATAGATCATTGATTATACTACTGTATGTATAGGAATCCAATAGTTGAGCTCCAAAGGAACCGGTAGTACCTTACGACGGTGAACGGTATGATTTCTTCATGCCCTGTATCCTAACTTGGTTACCCCGATTTGTGTGCTTATATGATCACCAATAAGATAAATGCACGAATCGGACTTATATTGCACTTAATTGTGTTTGAACTATATTGTTCTTGTTGTATCTTCTTGAACATTTAGTTTGTATAATTCATGAAATGTATGAATGGAAATGAAGTGTATGTGTAACTATGAGTACTTGCGTATTGTATGTATGTATGGAAGGAAAGTATGGACTTCTACTAATTCCTAACAATCTAACTCCTAACATGAGTAATGAGTAAAATGGAATGAGTAGAAGCCCGATATAGTTTCGGCCACGCGTGAGGATAAGGAAACACAAGAGGTTGGATCCGAATCCTGGCTATAATCTTTTCCATGGACCAAATCCCTTGAATGGGTAGCATCCTGGATTAGTGGGCCACTCTAAAGCCCGGTGGTGGGATGTAGTAATCCCTGCCCGGAGGTCATACCGACTTAACTGGAAGTAAAGTATGTAAGAAGTAAGTATTGTATTTGTATTGGTCTTGACTATTGTAAGTCATTGACCCGGAGTAAAAAGTATTGAACACCCGATTAACCCGGGTGTGTAATGAGGCTAACAAGACCTTTGTATGTATTGGAGAATTGTATCTCCGTAATGCGGTGAGTATGGTAAGTATGAATGGATGGCTTGTATTGTGCTTCTTGTATGTATTGTATGTATGTATGCGTGGTGAAATGAATGTATTGAATTGTATTGTAATAAGCATGTATGTATGTATGAATGAAACGAACCGCATGTATTCGACCAATTAGTTGGCGTACCCTCGCTAGTACGCGGGGTATGCGGTTATCATATTCAGCATTAGCTGACCCCCTCGGGGGAATGTTTTTACTCCACGAGTACCCGCGAGGCGTGACGGAAGGGTAAGGACGGGATGTGATTCTTTTGGTAGTTAGTAGGATTGAAACGTACTGTGTACTGAGTTGTACATGGCTAAGGCCTTTTTGTGTAGCTGGTGTACCATGTGGTACACCTTTTTGGATAATGGATTTTGATTGGATAGAAAGGAGTAGCGGTATAACTCTTAATTTTTGGGAAGTAGTATTGGAATGTAATTTGTATAACTTGGATACTCGGTAATCAAATGTAAGTAAGTATTTGGTATTGTAAGTAAGTAGTATGTATACGTTTCATTCTAATCATCAGATCGAAACCGTAAGTAGTAGCAGCCTTGTTAACCTTGGGGGGTTAACGGCGTTGTATCACCCGCCGGGAGTAAGTAAGTATTCCGCTGCGAGAAGGGTAAGTATGGGATTGACTAGAGGATAATGGAAGGATTAGCGGTTGGGGTGTTACACCTAATTTCGGTGTTTGGCGGTTGCGGTATCGTGGTGTAAAATGGTTATCTCTTAATATGAAGGTGTTCTGCTTCAATCTCAGGTTCGTAAGTAGGCTAATTTCTCAAACATTCTTTCATCCTTTATGATGTTATTTACCATGTAATTTAACCGGTTATTGAAAAAGTCATCCGTTGAATCACAAGCTCTTTTGAGCGTTGGTGTAACGCCCCTATTTAACATATTTATAGCGGAATTAAAATACTAAAGGCGAAATAGACCATCGGGTTCCAAACACCCGGTACCAAACCTCAACAATTACAACTTAGAAGATTACAACAGTCACGGTCTGAACCTCAAGAAAACTTAATATAAATATAACAGCAGTAAAATACATTAACTCTCCCCACAACCTAAACCCATCCCAATCACTCGTTCTCTTCGTGGCCACCTGTATAACAACTCGTACCTGCAAGATAAAACCAAGCAGCCCACCCTGACAGGGGTGGGTTAGTTCCCTGGAATGGAACTGATACGATCCTCCAAAACAAACTCATAATACAACAAATAAATAAATAATAGCTTGAATACAAACACTTATAACCACACAGAGGAACAAGGCACTTCGAAAATCACCAATTCAGTATAACAAGTTACAAATGTAATACGTAACAGAAAGTTAAAGTTAGTCAATCAGAAGAATCACCGTAAGTTAGTGTACAACCATTGCTTGTGTTAGACACAGTTCCAGTTTGGTGTATGAAGACCCAAGTAGTCACAAGGACTAGGAATGAAAGAAGAGATCCAAGAACCATAACTCAAGAGTAGAATAAAAACCCATTGGGAGAGATGGCCCCCACCGCCAGATAATAATGTCCATATGGACGAGGGATATACAACCCCCTGCTGTCAGATTTAAATGTCCTGGTGGACGAGGGATATACAACCCCCTGCTATCAAATATAAATGTCCTTGTGGATGAGGGATATATAGCCCTCTACTGTTACCATTGAAGACGCGTGCACGTCACAACAACAGACTCAGCTCATGGATGAAACAATATCCAGAGACAAAGGAAGAATTACCAAGTTGTCCTTTTCCATATTTCCACTAGATCACTAACTACCCGGAGCAATACCAAAACACTCAGTCCTACAGAGTGCAGAAGCGTAAACCTTAGGCAGTTAATGTCTAATGAAACAACCAAACAGAAGGAACCGATAACCACGAAAGTTTCATATTCAAGGCTCAGTTAGTCACATTAAGCTGAGTTAGCCACACAACAGTTTCCTTTTGAAATTCCTTTAAACTCAGTTAGCGTTTTTTGAAAACGTCTCATAAGTCAATCAACAAAAGTATCGGAGTACGAGAAATCGTACCTGGTATGTGAAGAACAGTAATTAACTTGAATGAGTGATTCCCCAATAGTAACCTATGATTAAGGTGTTCCAAGTGTCGATTAGTTAAGGGACTTATAAACTAATCATCCTCTACTCCTACTGATTTATAGTTCCAGGTTTACCATTATTCTCTCACAAGGATTTGGGCTTGATTTTGTTAATTAGATCCTTTGTTAGGCCCATTTCGTTTAATTTGGAATGATTTAGGATTTATCCTTGAGAGTGGCCCAAACTCTCTTTGAATTGTTTAAGTGGGCTTTTGGAGTTCATAAACTTGGGCTCAGTAGGTTAGCCCAAGACCATGTTACGTTTATGTTGTATAATTAAACCCTTAAGTTATTAATGACTATTTAATTACGCACCGATTAAAATCCTAAGGTTTAATATATATACTCTTCTTATTACAACTATCACAAGGAATGTTATTTCCCTCATCTATTTTAATGTATTTATATACACATATATATACCTTTATGTATTAAGATTTATCCATAACATTTTTAAGAAATTTTATTGTATTTAATTATGTTTAATAACTTTTAGGCATAACCACAACCGATATACGGTTTATAAAATGAAGTCTTTTCCTTTATTTATTTAATATATATACGTATACCCGTACTAGAATTTAATTATGACATCCCCTATGTAGCTTATTGTATTTAAATTACCTCATTACTTCAACATTTATCTGCATTCCATGTAAGTTTCATAAAGTATTTCTTTTACTATATCTTAGGATATTAGCATCTATAGTATTAAGGTAATATAAGTGTTGATTTATTAGCTCCCTGTTTTACCCTAAGTTACTATTTTATTTCATTTTTATATATGTGTCAATATATATATTTTCCTTAGTTTTAATTAAGAATATTAACTCCCATATAATATAATAAATAAGATTATGAATAATTAAATTCCTTGATTCAACATAAGTTTCTATTTTAATTCTTCCATATAAGTATATACATATATGTAAATAATTTCACTTCCCTTAAAAGCTAATACCCAAAGCATTTATATACATACTGTTATAAAATGTTAATTTAGTTTTCCCTATTTTTCCCAGCTTAAAAAGTTTATTAACTAACCATACTTTAATTTTTGTTACATTAAAAACCATATATTATAAGTTATTCTTATGAAAAACTCATAAACACAATTTTTAAACCCATTTACCATTGCCGAAAAATTCCCAAATTAAATATAAAGTAGCTATAACATTTTAGACATATTATAAAATTTTTATTTCATAAAAATATTTTTTTTATTTAACCAAATAATTCCATAATACCCGTAACTTGCAAAAATCATAACTTACGTTTAAAAACTCCAAAACCATATTAATTTACATCAAAATAAACTAGATTTTATAAGGAATCTATGGTTGAAATTTCAAGTCAAAATACAATCGGGACGGTATTTAAATTAATTCAACAAGTTTGGGTTTAATTCTTGAAATATTAAAACTCATAACCAACTTAAACTCCCCAGATCTAATCTCGGCCGTCCGTTTCTAAAACTTAGGATCGGACGGCCACTGAGTGTCGAGTTCATCCCCAACCCCAGCGAATTACCCGAGTATTAAATCGCGATTTCCTCAAAATCTACAGAACCAAATTCGATGATTCTTGTTTCTATGGTTTCGAAATTCAATCCCCGTTCTAATGATACCAAATTCGCTAGCTAACATGCTGAATTCAGCGGTTTTCGGTTCTGGTTCGAGGTTAGGGTTTGTTTCGGTTTTCCGATTACAAATCTCACGAATTCTCTCAATCCAACGCTTAATTGATGCAATTGGAACATGGGTTTAACCGGTAATGTAAAGGCGATTAGCAAGGTAGAATGAATTTGAAGAAAACTTACCGGAATTGCACGAATCGAAAGGATTCGATTTCGGTTTCTGGAAAAACTCCCCCTTTACGAACTGACTGAGTAGCCAACTTTACAACACTATAAGTTTCGGTACAAATCGAGTTAGAACTTGTTCTTGGGCTTAATCTAAAGAGGAAACTTAACTCTACACAATGATTGCAAGAACTCACTCTAATTTGCATTATACAGAAAGAAAACTGACCCGAAAGTTACGAGTTTACCTTACGTTTTTCCTATGATTTTATGTGATGGTGAATCAAGATTTTTAGATGTCTCGCTCTCCCAATCGGTTATGAATCAGCCTTGGTCATCAACACGAATGTTGTAGAGGGATTAATGATCTACACAACGAGCTATAGAAATCGAATTATGGTTGAAAGATGAGGAAGTTATGGCAAGACGAATCTTACCTGAAATCGAAGGAAACTGGAAATCTACGTTTTTGGTTTCTCAGGGTGGCTATTTTGGCTCGAATTTCCAGTTGATGTAGGATGATCTAGGTTTAGTGTGAGTTATGGTTGTAAAGAGGAAGTGTAGGAGAAGACAACAAAGAAGATGGCACTCAAAAACTCTCAAATATGAGTGAGATATAGCCGTCTAAAGTTAGGGCAAAATCGCATAAGTCTGTTCCGAATTTTAAGCTAAGTGTGGGTGGCCTGTGACCGATTGACACGTGGCAGGTTTCAAAATTTTGACTCTAAATTTCATTCCATCATAACTTTGGCTAGGATGATCCGTTTTTGACGTTCTTTTTATCGATCTTCATGGTTTTCCATAACCTATTTATTGGTATAGGTTTCATGGGCTAGTTTGACCATTCTCATAAAGTCAACCCTAGCAAGGCTTGAGAAGCTTTAGGGTTTCTAGGATTTTAAATTGACTTTTATGTTTCAAAACAATGTTCCAACTATTCCTAAAATATTTATAAAATACTTGGAGTGTTTAGAAATTTTTCCAAGATTTATTGACTTGTAAATCTTATTATTAAATTCATAATACTATATAATAATATATGGTAATCCAATATTTAATAGTATTATTTAGGATTAAATGGGAGAAATCCCATGATTTAATTTTGATTTAATTTTCATAATTCCATATAAGGATTTAATGATTTATTATTCACAATTCCATACTATAGTATAATAATTAATAGTATTATTTACTGTTTTAATATAAGAAATCCCCTAAATTAATTTAAATTAATTTAGGGGTATTTCAGTTGGTCACTTGACGTGCCATACTACGCACTCACAATGTTTATCTCTGACGATTGCTGATTCTTAAATCCTGGGTATTGGATATGAGGTCTGTTTCTACAGCCTTCCATATTATTTATGTGTATCTGGAATGTTCTAAGGTAATTTCAAGGTCTACGGTTCCCATTCTCCAATAGAGAGTATTCAATCTCTAAGAAGTGAAAGCCCTTTTTGAGGGGTTTATTCCCACTCATGGCCTCATAACAAGGAGAGGTATCCCTACCCTAAAAGGAATGGTTCGTTCTCCGCCCCTGTCCATAGCACTATCTCAATATTCTCATTGGTGCCCTTTACTGGCAATTCTTCCTCAATTTAGTATAGGTTCTCATAACCACTCGTATGTACTAGTTGTAGTTCATTCATGGCCTAGACCAGCCTTTTATGCTTTCCTGTGCCTTGAGCTCTGATGTATTTAACATCATTGGCTCATAGGCCCTGAATGCTTGATTAGTCTCAAGTGTGAGCCGGTGTTCGGTTCACCGTTGTATTCTTAATCATCTGTAGGTTATCCACGTAATTCTCTTGTTCTCTAAGCTCTGTCAATGTTGGGTCACATGATAGGATGTATTATTAAGTTTCACAATAAGTTGTTGTATCTCGCTTCCTGCTGTGGAAGTTCACTTAGGTAATTCCGAAGTTAATCAGTGTCTGTGACAATACCTTCGCTCTCATAGACTTGCGACTTTTAGCAATTAAGGATTAGTTCTCATTAGGCCTCTGCCTTCAGGTGTCTAAGTCGGATATTTACCTTGGCTATCATGTGCTGCCATGTCAATACTTTGTTCAACTTTCGTTGACTACGCCACCCGTTAATGACTAATCATACTTAGGTGTTAATAAGTTAGGCAGGCAATACTAACCATCGTTTATGGATCTTTTTCAGCTCAACTATACCAACTCTATGGTGTAGTCCTTTTGAGGTTCTCGCTTTTGTGATTGCACGTCTTTGATCCTAGGTAGGTCATTGCGTAAATTTGTTTTCTCTGATTCTGTTTTTGGGGTTATCAACATCTTCAATGAAGAGTGCTGATAATGGTATTATTCTAGGAATTCATCCCGTGTTTATTGAAAGTGTGCTATGTCCTCCATCTTCATTGTATGTCGTAATACCTTCCTTGTAGGATATTACTTACATCCGGTCCTCTCATATTGTTGAGTAATCTCTTTACGGTTCTTCCATTCAAGGTTAGGCTTGGTTTTAGGCTGATGTTCTTACCTGTAGTGTCGGTTGTCTGTTGCTGATGCTCACGTCGTTTAGTTTCTGACAAAGGTCATGGTCAGGCCGTCAGGCCCTCCCAATGTTTCGCTCTTCAGTCTTAAGGATTTGTAATCCGGTGTTAATATGTATTATATCCGTGGTTTTTACCATTTGGTCTTCACGGCTTCCCGTATAGCTTCGTTGCGGCAGCACTTGCCAAGGCAAGTGCACAATGCAAGATGGGTTATCGGTACTGTGTACGTCAATAATGGTACATTCTCCTAAACTCCATGTAGGTGGTAGTCCATGGGACTCCTTCTTTGCCCTTTTTGGCTTTAGTTAATTGATTATCTGGGCAGCTTCCTGACTGCTTTTGTTAGTTTTGTTACTTATCAAGGTATTCCTCTTTTCGGGGGACCCTTTTTCTTTTGCTTTCGCCATGGTTCTCACTCTCGTTTCCACACCTTCATCGTGGTTATCGAGTATTGACTCTCCTTAGGCACTACGTTGTAGTCCTATCTTGGACTATGACTTGCATATGCATTCGTAGTCATCCGGGCCATTGCAGTTAGGTCTTTGCAACCCCCTCTTTTTTTGTAGAATCGGAGTTACCCGCTTCATAATTGACTTTTAGGTAGTCCCTATGCTCTTGCGCGGTATTATCCCGCTGTTATTGCTCCCTTTGACTGTTGTCCGGTGTTTCTGTCGCTTCTCTTGTCCTCCCATTGCACTCGTAGTGCTTTTCTTCTTACTGGTATGGCGGGTTATATCGACTGCGTAGCATGTCGACCCAAGTTGCCGGTAATTGTTATTCTCTCATTGGTAGGATTCCGTTGGTAGCGTCTGTTCCAACGTTGCGCTCCAATTAGGACCTTCTAGTCTTGAAAGACTATTGCATAACGAGGTGCTTCTCGTATTGCATAATGCTAAGCAATTGCCAGATCGGGTTTTCCCGAGTAAGAGAAAGCTTGCCTTCTCTCCAGCGTTCATTTCTGGTATCTTAGAACCAGGGGCGCGGAGGGCGGGTCAGGTATTACAGATATCCGACACACATCGGGGAATCCTAACTAACGCACCTCTCGCACTAATACTCAACCCTTATCCCAAAGTCTACTATTCCTAACTCGGTAATTCCTAAGCTCGGTAATTTCCAGTCATCAGAGCGTAACTACGCTCTGATACCACTTTTTGCAACACTCCATCTCTAAATACAATGATCGTTGCCCTAAGTCCATCTCGTACATTAACAACGCAGCGGAAAAGTTCTACTAAATTGGTGTTACCGCCGTTAGTCACCCACGTGACTAACTAGGCCTATTCTCTTAACCAGTCACGGTCTGACTAACCGGATAATTACTCGAGCATCTAAAACATTACAATTCATAAACCACAACTTATACCGAGTATCTCATATCCTAATACATCATACTAACGTCTCATCAATATACTAAACGAGTGTACATGCACACCTCGTGTAACAAATGTAAAAGCAACCCGAAGTACTCTACCCGCTCCCACTATCTGGTTGAGTCCTCGTCTGACACCTACCTGCAAAGTTTAAATCATAGGCCCCAAGGGGCTCAGCACATGGCTGGTACAAAAAACGTGCAGCCCACAAGCTAGCAGGGTTACACACGACTACTTTGTCGTATACATGCAATTGTTTATTCATACAAATAATAATAAAAAGTACGATAACAAACAACACATTTTTGTGAAACATTCACAGCTCAAATAAATCAAACGTCGTAACGGACGCCCATTAATGAGTAAGTTAGATCCCTAACTCTTGAGGCCTTAGAATTGTTAAGTTCTCGTGTTTGACCATACCTTATAAGTGTCAACCGTTCTCTTAATAGAACTGGTTGTTCTCTAACTGAATTGTTTATTTTTGTCGGGTCAAGGTAACCCTAGCCAATGAGTTATTAGCTCAATTGGTTTAATAAACATTAATTCTTAAGTTATGAGGGGTGTAGGCTTGACCCTCCTACGCCTCCTGAATTTGCCTCCCACCTCAAACTGTTCACTCGAGCTGGTCGGGTCAGTTTGTCGACCCTAGGCGGAAGACAGATCTGATACAGATGCCGACCTCCTATCCTAAACATGCATGACCGGAGTCAGTCCCGGATTCCTGTTCTCCCAAGTTCCAGTTAGCTGAAGTCTCATTGACAATTTGTTAGTTAAACCTCTCTCGGTATTAACCAACTAATAACAGGGAGTATTTATAACCTTATACAATTGTTTACTAAACATAGTTAATGAACAAGCTCTGAATCAATTCATGTTAGTGTGCAATGGACACATAATAACAATACAATAAATCAGTTTCATGCTTAATCTTGCTTGGTCGTATCACAATAACACATAGCACACAAACCGAGGTAGACCTCGTTAGCAAACAAGCTACAAGAATCCCATACCGTACACCGGAGACAGGCTAGCTCTTAATCTCACGTTCTCCTAATCCGCCGAACGCCTCTGACTTATCTAGATCTGTAACCATAACTAGTATTAGTATCCTGTGTCTTAGAACTAGTTTGGTTCTCTTTTCAACTTTAACCTCTTCCTAGGTTAACCCAAGTATAATAGTATACCGTTAAACGGGTTTGTTCATTTAGGATCGTTTTCAAGCTCAATTCTAATTCATTAACATACTAAAGTCGTTAGCAGCTATTTAGTTGCACAGTTAGCAACTTTAGACTTATACGGACCTTGTATTATCTTTTTGTATTTTTTTACTATTCATCCGTATTTCACTATTCACGTATATGTAATTTACTATTCATGTATATGTCTCGTATTTTACTATTCATGTATACATAGTTACTATTCATGTATACGTATTTACTATTCATGCATACGTATTTACTATTCATGTATACGTATTTACTATTCATGTATACATATTTACTATTCATGTATACGTATACTATTCACGTATACGAGTACTATTCATGTACACCAAAAAATTTCGTATACGTCCTTTTGATACTCCGTATCATACGTATTTTTTCTTTTTCCAATATTACTTGTATTTTCATTAAAAATACTTTTATTGATTTCTCCTATACTTATTAAATTACGGGTATACCTCTCGTATACCCTAATTTATATACGGGTCTCGTTTAACCCCGTCTTAACTCTGTTTCTTTTACAACATGTTTCTAAATTCTTTATTGAATTCCCTTAACCTTCTAAACACATAAAAATGTGTTATTTACATTACTTACCCCTAGTTTTCTCTTAACCTCCATTTTACTCATAATAAGTTCTAAACTTGTTATTCTTATTTCTAATTTCCTCCAAAGTCTTTCTTAATTAATTTCTATTATTCTTTTGGTCAATTACCAAAATATACCCAAGTTTGACCAGCCTTTTATGGTCAAACCCCCTAACTTTCCATAATTTACAATATTACCCCTAAAGTTAATTTAACTTAACTTTTTATTCCTTTATCCTTTTAATATCTAATCTTTTGCTACAAATTCTATTCTAGCTCCTCTAAACATTTTATAAACTGTCATTGACCAAGTTTGACCACGTTTGACCAGGGAAATTACCATTTTACCCTTGTGGTCTTTTCTTTTATCCTAACTCATTTATTAACCAATTTAACTCTAATTAATTTCTAATTTTCGTAATTAATTTTCCTACAGATTTTTGAACATCAAAAATCCTTTTAAACACCTCTAAATCACCAGATTTAATTATCTAATGTTATATTATATATATTCCATCTTTTATTAACCTTAAATATACCAAAAACCTTATAAATTCCTTATAACACTTATAAACTCTTTATAAATTGTAAACTTAATTCTACAATTATTTTCTCATCATCTAAACTCTCAAAAATTCCATATTGACCTCATATATTTTCGGTAATCACCACTAGGTACTAAAACTTTTAAATTTTACATATTACTCTTAGCTATACTAGTTCCTTTAATTTAACTAAGTTAGATATTTTTTCTAACTCAATTAATACCCTTAATTTTCGGCCATAATATAAACCATAGTTTATGAATTTTTCTTGTATATTATGATAGCTTATATTGAAGCATATATCATAAGGAGTATAAATCTATTCTTAGATTTAATAAACATTAACTTTTAATAAGCTAAAAACTGAATATTAATCACCAAAATTTCGGTGAAAAATAATAAGATGAACAATATGTTAGATCATATATAGATCAACAATTAGAACCTTGAAATAGGTAGTTGATTTACCTTGTATATTAACCATTAGCTTAATATTTAAGCTTGATTTCCTTAGAAATTTTGACAGCAATTTGCTAGAGAATTTGGCTCCAAAATTGTACAACAAGATGAAGAATAAGATGGGTTAGTATCCCATGCCAATCGGCTGTAATAAAAACCAAAGAACAAGAAGTTTTCAAGAAGGCAATGTTTTACCTCGAGAATCAAAGGCACTTCTTCGTGGTGTTTCCTGAGAATCTGGGGGCTCATGAGCTATGGTTGTAAAGCTCTTGAAATGAGGATTCCAACGAGCTATCAAGCTTGTGATTTGGAGTTAGGACGAGAAAGTTATGATTTCTACAAGGAAAGGTGTTCTTTAAGGCTCAAAACTAAGAACATTGGAATTGTTTTGTGTTGTTTCTTCAAAAAGAGGATGAGCTACGACCTTGGAAGCTCTCATTTGACAGGTAAGAGTCTAATTAATAATTCACTAAGGGGACAAGGTGATTTGGCAATTAATGAAAGTCTAAGTAGTTGGAATAGTGAATTTAAAAGCAAATCACACTTGGTGACTCACCCTTGATGTCGGCAGCATAAGGTCTCATTTGACCTGATTCTTTTTTTGTTTTTCCTTGTATTTATGTAACATTTTATGTATTAAACTCGTTCATAATGACTTATACCATGTGTTAGGTATGTTACATAGCAAAAAATGCCTTAAAACACATTTTATGTGCTTCCGAGTTCACATTGATTATGCAATTTGTTTTGGCTAGTTTAAATGTGTTCTTAGTACATTTACAACCTTTAGATATTTTGTTCATGAAATAGAATGTTTCTCATTCCAATTTAAACCAAGTCGTTTAGTGGTTTCTCCTTGACTTTCGTCAGTTTAGTACCGGTTTTTGTGTGGACTTGTATACTTATTTTGTGTGTACACGTAATGGTTCCTATGACCATTTTATTGTTGTTCCCTTATTCCGTATTGGTATTTAGGCTCATTAGCCTTTTAGTTCCATGTATAAACGCTTAAGGCACATTTTCCTTTAAAGCACATTTTTGCGCGCTAAGGTGCGTTTTCAGTTTAAACGCTAACTCCGCTTAATGTGTATTACTAATCTTAGAGGTATTTCACATTTGAAATCTTCTTGGGAACTTATTGGTAGTTCCCTAATTTATTTGTGCTCTGTAAAAACACATTTTGCTCTAATTGTTCCTAAAGCATGTTTTGGTGTAAATTGTTGTTTAACACTTCTTCTAATGTTTCTAAGGCACGTTCTGGCCTTAGTATATCCTAATTAGATAGTTCATTAATATATTAAGGTTTGGGGTATTTCAACTAATCCATCTTTTAACTCCATAAACATTTTCTCAATACATGATTAAGGTTAAATAAGTTCATTTTGAATCATATAAGTATTTACCTTATTATAAAATTAAGGCTTAATAGCTCCCCTTTAAATTAATGATTACTATTTACATACCATTTTAATATGTGCTTGTTATTATTTTATCTACCATCTTGTACAATATGCATTATGTATATTATATAATATCATGGCTGCTATTTAATTTCTCTCTTTAATGTTTTTAACGATTTTTTTTTTCTATACATACGTTTATAAAAATCTACGTTTATGATTAAATATTCTCTTTTAAACCTCCTTAAGATCATTTATATTCTATTGTTCCTTCTTTTTCATACTTAAGGATATTTGACCTTTTATTCATTTAATTTATTATCTCATGTAATGACATATATTTTAGGTCATTTGTTTCTATTATTTATGACCCTATAAATATACTTTATTTTATTGTATGTTTAGATACAGTTAATCTTTATATTGTGATTTTGTTTTTCTCATTTCCTTTAGATTTTTTTATAGGTTTGAGGTTTAATAAAGTCCTTGTAAATCATAAGTATATTTATATAGTTCTTTAATTGACCATTAATAATCTCATTAAGTTAAATTTTTTTAATGTAGGTACATAATTATGATTTATTTACATTTTAAATATTAGGGATATTTCATTAGGTGGGAACATGTGTTATTCTTGTTTTAGTGTGTATATAAGGGTGGTTGTACTTAATAATTTGGTTTGACTATATAAAATGTTTTATATTGTCTAATGAGTAATATTTGTGATATTTAATACATGTATCCATATATTACATGTAGTATTAATTTTGGAGTTGTTTTCTCTTTAATAATGTTCTCTCTTTGATTAGAGATTTAATGTATAGTTTGGTGTCTGAAATAGAGTATTTTATCCTAACCCATTTCAACCTGACTTACTATCCTACGTTACCTGGTTTTGAGTACAAATCTCGTAAGGGAGAGAGAAGAGAGAGAGAGAGAGAGAGAGAGAGAGAGAAAGAGAGAGAGAGATAGAGAGAGCCTTTTTGTTAGAATCAAGCTCAAGTCTGATTGCCAAACGTAGCGTGTCTTATTTCATGGGGGTACACCCCTATTTATAGTATATTTGGGCCTAGTCTCATGCTGTCAGCCTGTTTACATGTATAAGTATAGTTTTGCCCTCCCCTAGCATCTTTGGCCGACCACAGATGGCTGGCCAGACTACACCTTGCCTTGCCTAAGTCCTACTTTCACCCGGCTGGAGGCGGCTGGATGCCTTATGCATTTCTATTTCCATCCGGCTTAAAGAGGTCAGATTCTCCATGTGTCTTATTTGGCTTGGTATCATTTCTTCCCTTCTCATCAGTCCCACAAGTTCTATCTTTCTAAATTCTTGGTGAAGAAAATAGAACTTCTATGTCTTGTGCTTCGGCGAAAAATTCTGAGGCTCTTTTGTGCTTTGTCTTTTCCACATCCCAGTCCCTCAAGTTCTTTTTCTTCATATCTAGAGAGAAAGAACTTTCTATAGGTCATGTGCGAAGCTCGTGACTCGAGCCTGTCCCGCACCGTTCTTTTCGAATTTTCTTGCCTGTTTTCGACGTAGAATACGTAGGGTCCCTCTTCTGGCTAATTGTCGGAATTGTCTTTAGGAAGTGTGTGGCCCTCTCCCTTTTTTTCATCGAGTTTTTTCTTTATTGCCTTTACTATCTGACCATTCATATTCTCAACTTGCCCATTTGCCTGGGGGTGAGCCACCGATGCGAACCTTAAGTCGATCTTCCATTCTTCACAGAATTCCCGGAAGCTTTCGCAATTGAATTGCGCTCCGTTATCAGTTATTATTGCCTTTGGTATGCCAAACCTGCATACCACATATTTCCAGATGAATTCTTGTGATCTTCTAGCTGTGGTGGAGATAGTGGACATTGCCTCGGCCCATTTTGTGAAATAGTTGATGGCGACATACGTGAACTTGAACATCCCCGGTGATGCTTCTGGGAATGGTCCCACAATATCTAATCCCCATATAGCAAAGGGGATTGGGCAGAGGATAGATTTTCGTTCTGCCGGAGGATTGTGTATTTTGTTTCCGTGTTCTTGGCACTTGAGACACTTTTGTATATATTCTTTTGCAAGGTTCCATCATTTTTGGCCAAAAGTATCCGAGCCTCAAGATTTTGTGCGTTGTGGTTCTTTCTCTTTGATGGTTTCCACAGGATCCATCATGTACCTCTTTTATTAATTTTGCCCCTTCGGCCACAGTAACACATTTCAGTGCTGGCCTTGCGAAAGATTGTTTATATAGCTGGTTATTCTCAATGAAAAAGGATGTGGCCCGCCTTTTTATTATCCTGGTCTCCTTTTTTTCTTCCGACAACTTTCCTTGTCGTATGTAATCTATGATTGGAGTCATCCAAGAATCTGTCTCGTCACTCAATTCTACTGTAAATACTTGGGCTTCATCTATGCTTGACGCCGTTTTGACTTCTAGCCATATCTCATTAGGTACTTTTTCGGCCATACTTGCCAATTTTGCTAAGGCATCAGCCTCGACGTTCTTCTTGTGAGGAAGGTGTTTTAGCTCGCATCTTCGGAAATTTGCTTTTAGCTCCTAGACTTTGAGCAAGTACCTCCATAGCTTTTCCTCTTTGACTTCATAAATGTTGTCGTTTTGTCTTGCTACCAACATAGAATCTGACTATACTTCTAATTATGTGAAAAGTAAAATTTTATAAGCTTTATTTCCAACAGGATTTTATAGGAAGGAAAGAATAGAGAAGGTATGCCCTTATGGAACCTGCTGCCCCCAGGGCGGTAGCCACCTCCAAACCCTGGATAAGGGCTTCGTATTCAGCTTCGTTGTTGGTAATGTCAAAGTCTAG
Organism: Limonium bicolor; assembly: GCA_023374045.1. Taxonomy (NCBI): domain Eukaryota; kingdom Viridiplantae; phylum Streptophyta; class Magnoliopsida; order Caryophyllales; family Plumbaginaceae; genus Limonium; species Limonium bicolor. The sequence continues at coordinate 103,829,811 of CM041783.1, read as the reverse complement.
CCGGAAGGCGTAGTTCAAGCTTTGTCCGTCCGGTGCTTGTACTACTATTCTAGCTCCTGCCCCATTTTTGCATCGGGCTCCGTCAACTAAGATGATGTATGGATTTAGGGTTGTCTCTCTTCCTTTGCAAAGTTTGTTTCTGTTATGAAATCTGCCAAGGCTTGGGCTTTAATCGCTATTCTGGGCAAGAAGTGAATTTCATATTGTGTTAGCTCTACTGTCTAGCTCACCATCCGGCCGGAAGCATTTGGATTGTACGCTATTTGCTTGAGCGGCCTATTGGTCCTGACAAAGATCCGATGTGACAAAAATAGGGCCGTAATTTTCTTGCTGCCACCACTAATGCAAACAAGATTTTCTCTATGTTAGTATACCGTCCTTCTATTGGGCTTAAAATTTTGCCGGTATAGTAGACTGGTACCTCCCTTTTCTCCTCCATGATCAAGACGGCCACATCTGCTCAATCTGTCGCGGACAAGAAAAGGTAGAGGTCTTGGCTAGGGGCAGGCACGCCCAATTTAGGCAGACCCCGAAGCATTTCCTTGATCTTTTCGAACACATCTATACATTCTTGACCCCACTGGAATTTGCTGTTCTTCCTTAGAACATTGAAGAACGGGATTGACTTTTCCTGAAGCTTGGAACAAAACCTGCTTAATGCTGTGAGTCTCCCGTTCAGGGCTAGGACATCCTTGATATTTTTAGGTGGAGAAAGGTTGAGAATTGCTTGACTTTTTTCTGGATCGACTTCGATACCTCGCTGTCCAACAATGAAGCCAATAAACCTTCCTTTAGTCACACCAAATACACACTTCTCCGGATTCATCTTGATTTGGTATTTGTCCAGAGTATCGAATGTTTCCTCCAAATCTTTCATGTGTTGCTCTTTTGATGGGCTTTTTACGACTATATCATCAACATAAGCTTCCACATCTCGGGTGAGTTGTTGACAAAATACCTTGTCAATCATTCACTGAAAGGTAGCCCCTGCGTTTTTTAGGCCAAAAGGCATTACTCTGTAACAGAATGTTCTGGCTGAAGTGATAAAGGATGTTTTTTTTAATCTTCTTCTTTCATCTTTATCTGATTATAGCTGGAGAATGCATCTAGAAAACTTAACACAGAGCTCTGAGCAGTTGAAACCACCAATCTATCTATTGATGATAGGGGATAGAAATCTTTAGGACATGCCTTATTCAAGTCTGTGAAATCCACACACATTCTCCACCTTCCATTTGCTTTTTTTACCATGACAACGTTAGCCAGCCATCTTGGGTATGCTACCTCCCTGATGAATCCGGCTTTGAGGAGTTTTTGGACCTTGGTTCGTGCAGCCAAATCCCTCTCTTCCCCTATTACCCTTTTCCTTTGCCTGACTGTCGGATGCTTTGGATCTACTCTGAGCTCATGCCGGATCACGCTTGGGTCTATTCCAGACATTTCGTTCGTGCTCCAGGCGAATGTTGTTCTTTTTTTTTCTAGGAACCTCATTAAGTGAGTTTGCTCTCCACTGTCAAATGCAGTTCCTATTTAAAAAAATTTAGAAGGGTCAGATTCTAAATGTACCTCTCTGGGGGGGTCTTGAGTTGTTTGATGTCCTTCCTTTTCTTGACTTGGCTCCGGGAAAAAACGTAATTTCCCCTTGAACTTAGGGATGTCAATCTTGACCCGAACCCGAAATCCGACCCGAAACCGACCCGTAAAAAGCCGGGTTCGGGTTGAGATTTTTGACCCGAAAATATTTTCGGGTCGGATTCGGGTTGGGTCACTAAAACCCGCTCCGGGTTCGGGTTGAACCCGCTAACCCGTAACCCGAAAAAATTAAATAAAAAAATAGAAAATATGTTATATTTAATGACTAAAATTAATATTTAATGATTTATTTATGACTAAAATAAATATTTAATCAGTAATTTATGATTAAATATAGTACATCATAATTAATTAATAATAAAAATTATATTTATTTATTTTATAATGCTAAATTTTAAAAATAAAAGATTTTTTAAAAAAAACGGGTCAGGTTCGGGTCAACCCGCTGCGGGTTCGGGTTGAAGAAATATAACCCGCTCCGGGTTCGGGTCGGGTTCGGGTTGACCTAAACCATTTTCGGGTCGGGTTCGGGTTGAGCTCAACCCGACCCGAAACCCGATTTTGACACCCCTACTTGAACTCCTTTTGTGACCCTACAGTTTTGACCACCTCTTCGCTAGGAAGATTGTCCATGATGCGGACTTCACACATCCAAGCCATCTTTTGGCTTCCCTTTATCGTAACCAACTTCCCGTTTGTGGTTAAATATTTCAACTTCAAGTAATGAGTACTGCATATAGCTTTGAAAGCATTAATCCTTGGTCTTCCGAGATACATGTTATATCCAGACAGACCTGGCACAATAAAAGCCGTGAGTTTCTCCGTTCTCCTTTCATCCCCTTGACCCAGGGTCATTGTAAAATCTATACTGCCGGAGGACGTGGTAGAGACTCCTGCTACAAACCCTCATAGAACCGCCGAATATGGCTTGATCCGGTCCTCAGGCACTTCCAACCTTTTAACCGCTTCGGCTGATATGACATTTGCTCCGGCTCCACTATCAATCAGGATTCCCTCCATCATTCGATCGTTTACCTGTGCACGAATGACAAGTGGATCGTTGTGTGGGTATAGCACTCCATCTTCATCTTCATCGTAGAAGAAAATTGGAGGAAAGATTTCTCTTTTGGCAATCTTCCTTTCCGGGAGTTCGTGATACACTTGATGAACGTGCCTTTTTCTTTCATTAGGGGTTAGTGGTTCTACCTTCGAAAAAAGTCCTATGAGTTTTCTTAGAGAAAGTTTTGTTAGTCTCCTTTTGGGAGAGGGGGTTTGTTGTAAACAAAATGCAAAAAATGAAAATTCCATTCCTCTTATTTCGTAACGTGATGCTTGACAAAGTTTATGCCTACATATTCGTTTTTTAGGAAGACAATCTAAGACCAGTCTCATTTTTTAAGAAGTTTGTTACCCAAAGAAAAAGAGAAAAAACTTTTACTTTCCTCCTCTACAGACCTGTTATCATACCAACCGATTTGCCAGGGTCAAGCCTAGGGTGAACTTCCTCCTCCTGCCGGCCTCATGGTGCATTCTGGGCGCCACCCTGCTGACCGCCGTATTGCCTTTGTGTTCCGGCTTGTTGCTTTCCCTTCTTCTTATTTTCCTCAATGATTCGGAGTTCTTTGGCCAGGGTAGCACAATTTACAGTCCGGTGGCTGCGGTTCCCATGGTATTCGCAGAATGCAACTAGAATTTCTCCCTGCGGCGACTTTCTTGGCTGAGGAAGGTATCCTTCTCTTACTGCGGCAGCATATTTTCCTGGGTCGATGTAGACAATGGTCGTTGCCCCCTGATGCTGCGGCCCATGAGAGGAAGACCCGGCGGTTGACTTGAAATATGGTTTGTACCTTGAGCCTCCTCTTCCGGCGTTTCCACCTTGCCCTTCTTTCTTTTCTGTTGCTGCTGTATTTTTGAAGCTATCTACTAGCTCCTTAGCCTTATTCTCTACTATTTCAGATTTCAAAAAGTCATGGATCATTTAAGCTAATTCTCCATGAGTTTTTAGTGCTTTTGTTGCAATTTTTCCAGCAAGCCGAGGCTGAGCCAAGCCATTACCAAAGGCTTTAATCAAGATTTTCTCATCGACATCATCAATTTCTGCGACCTTCTTAGGGAAGCGCTCACTGTACCCCTTCACAGTTTCTCCCTTTCGCTGCTTGACATCCATCAATTCTATTGTCTCCTTCTTAACCCTCTTGCTCGCGGGAAAAGTATTGTTGAAATTCTTCAGTCAGTTGTTTGAAGCTGGTGATGGACTGCGGTGACCTTGTGGAGATCCATCCCAATATTCTCTTTGAAAGCATTCCTGGGAATAAGTTGTAGAGAGCGAGGGAGCTGATCCCTTGAGTATTCATGACAACATGAATTTCTTGATATGTTGGGTGGGATCTCCTGTCCCATCACATTTCTCAATCGCCGGAGCGACGAAGTGCGGCGAGAGCTTTGCTTTCCTTATCCTTTCCGAAAAGGGGTACAAGCTCATGTCTATCTGATCGTCTTCTTCCATTTCTTCCTCGCTAATGACTGTATTGTGCTTCCGATCCTTACTTTCTTCGCCATTACTGCCTGTTGAATCCTTGTTTCTCAACTGCTCTATGGCCTCAGTCATTTCGTCCCACTTCTTCTGATATTCCTCATCTCTTTGCATTAATTCTTGTTGTAGAGTCTCGTTTCCCTCCACAATCTTTTCATCGATCGACCTGACTAAACCTTTCAGCATATCCTCGAGATCTCTTTTAGAGATAGCTTCTAGCATTTCAGAACTCATTTCCTCTTCAATACGATTGTTCTCCTCAGCGGTATTCTTCGGTGTTTTCTTGGATCTCGGAGCCATTCCCTGTGTTTAGATCCTGCAAAAAACACGATCTGTTATTTTACATTTTCCCTTACCGACGTCAATGATCTTCTCCTTGCTTCTACGTGGTTTTGTGGTTGCTTCTAGCTATTCGATTCCCACAGACGGCGCCAAATGAAACAGAGTATTTTATCCTAATCCAATTCAACTTGACTTACTATCCTATGTTACCTGGTTTCGATTACAAATCTCGTAAGGGAGAAAGAGAGAGAGAGAGAGAGAGAGAGCCTTTTTGATAGAATCAAGCTCAAGTCTGATTGCCAAACGTAGTGTGTCTTATTTCATGGGGGTACTCCCCTATTTATAGTATATTTGGGCCTGATCTCATGCTGCCAGCTTGTTTACATGTATAAGTACAGTTTTGCCCTCCCCTAGCATCTTTGGCCGACCACAGACGGCCGGCCATACTACACTTTGCCTTGCCTAAGTCCTACATTCATCCGACTGGAGGCGGCCGGATGCCTTATGCATTTCTATTTCCATCCGACTTAAAGCGGTCGGATGCTCCATGTGTCTTATTTGGCTTGGTATCATTTCTTCCCTTCTCAGTGTCCATTTTGGACTATATGTTTATACACTAATGTTTATTATGAGTATTACTCATTAGATGAATATTTGGAAATTATAACCTTCATTTGAATTAATTCCTTATTAATTAAGGTAATTAATGTTTGGGGTATTTCAATCTACCCCCCTTAAAAAGACTTCGTCCAGAAGTCTCATTTCTAATCAATTGGTCTTATATAATCTAGTTCCATGACTAGTATCGCTCCTAGGGATCAAGTCTCGTATCTTCATATCTCAAAGTGCAGTAAGTGCACATAATATCTCATATGCCTAGTGCAATAATAGCACTTCTACTATATTATACAAAAGTATAATCCACACACGGTGCAACTCAAGTGCACGACATAATATTCACACATCCACACATGGTGCAACACAAGTGCACAATACCATATTGGTTCTTTCACTTTCCACATAGGGATATATATCTATCATGAGTATCTCCAAGGATACATCATAAGCAAATGTATTCATAAACATAATCTAGTATCTTGTAGGATACATACCACACATACAAGTGCACGAATGCACATACCAACAATTACAACTAAGTATGCCCCGTATACGTACCACAAGCACAGCATTAACAACACAAAATTTTGGTATACGCCAGTGTATGCCAAGAGGATCTACCCCCCTTAAAAAGGGTTACGCCCCGTGACCCCCAAAGTATCTAACAACCACTATAAGAAGAGCGCTGGATACTTGGCTCGTATAGAGTCCTCCGACTCCCATATGGCCTCTTCTGCCTCATGGTTTGACGAAAGACCTTTGACCTTTTAATGGTCTTGGTCTCCCTCATTTTCGTATCGGGGATGAGGAGTGGAGTCTTCTCTTATCTGAGAGACGAGTCTAATTCAAGCTTTTTGGGCTTAAAATATGTGGAGAGTGAGACGCGTACTTATTTAGCTGGAAAGCGTGAAGTATTTTGTGCGCTCTCTCAAACACATTGTAATGTGCCCACTCGCTCCATAGTGAGGTGCAGACCCACGAACATAGGGTTCAATTTACCCTTTTTCGTTCTTATGGATTTATTATGGATTGTTTGTTAGTTGTAAGTTATTATTGTCCCCATTCCAATGTGACGGTGCTATACACAGTCTTTCTTACTTTTGGAAATAGAGGTATCTTGATCGGAGCGGTATCTTTATTGTACGTACGCTCGATTTGATTCAAATCGCCTATCCTGGTATTCCGGATTACTAGCATTCATGTTCGTACTATGTCTTCAAATGTTCCATGTCTTCACTTACTGACTTTCAGTTAATGGTGAGATGTGACCTTGGCTATCGTTAGCATTCAGTGCTCTTTGCACTTGTCTCAGCAATCTTAAGACATACTATATATTCTATGTATTCACTGAGATAGTCCTTGTGATCTCGTGTCTCTAGGTTGTTTTGTTCTGGAGTAATACGTTAGTTGTAGTATTTGTTAGGTACTTCTCGTTGATGTATATTGTGTTTTCTCGTATGTCGGTCTAACAACAATATTTGTATTGTTCGCCCTGCGCTTCTGCTGGGGGAAATTCATTTGTTATTCTTATTATTATTATTTTTTGTGTTATACTTCTTTCAGCATCCAATGTGGGTATGTCTACGGCATTGAGGCATTTGCCTCAAGGTTTATCTTGTATATTTCTTATGTTGCTTTACCATGATTGTATTTGTACATTTGTGAGTCTCCACGTGGGTGTGTAGTGTTGAAAGTTGTATTCACTTGGAGTGTCTTTTCGAGTGGTCTAGACTACTGTAGTCTGCCTTTACAATAATTTTGTTCCTTATTATTGAGTTTTATGCAAGTTTTACTCGTCTAATTCGTGCCAACGTGTTTATTTCTAATGGCTGCTTATAACGGTCGCTTATGTGCGTACCATATCGTAGTCGATTCGACGGTTATTGGTTATTGTTACAATTGCTTTAAAGCTTAGGGCATCCGCTAGTATACTAGCTCTGCCTTTCTTTTATCTATTAGTAGTGTGTTTATGTTTAACCCCTTCTTTTTTTTGGGTGAAAATGTAGCATTGCCCTTACTCTTGGGCATGTGGTGACTGTTACATCCTACTGTATTGTTTAGTGCTTTTAGTTTTGAGAATAGTTCGCTTTGTGCCCCTTTTTCGGGTGGCGGTTATCATTCTTAAGTAGGATCTTTCTATATGGCACGAATTGTGCCATTATAAGTGGACTTTTGATCCTTATTAAGATTTCACCTATTTACTCGCCCATTTAATGGATTCTCATACATTTGTCATTTAGTTGACTATTAGTTCTCTCATCATTCGGGAGGTTTTCTTTTACATTATTGTGTACTAATCACTCCTTTGTGGAGTCATGACTTGGTCGTGGTGTATCTAAGGTTTTTGGTTCCTCTAGTCTCGTTGGTTGAACCGAGACCCTTCTTGTTATTTCATTCGAGGTGGTTATTTGCATTGGTCCGGAGTTGTATCACTGACCTTGGCACGAAGTTGACTACTTCTCATTTTCCTTACACTACTTGTCTAGATGTACGGGATACCCTACTGATATATTACTACCTACTCGACTAACTTATAATTAAGTTTGTCAAGTCCGCAAACTCTTATGGAGTGTGGTGGTTCCATATCTCATTTTTACATGTTCATAGTGTCTATCACACAGTTACAATCTTGTGAAATATTCATTTGCCAATCTCTTTCTTAAACATTATTGGTGTGTCCCAAAGGGATTTTAGGTTCCCTGGGTCTCTTGCCTAATGGGCATGATTACGTATTTTATGTTTAGTAACTGTTTGTGATATTGCGTCCAAATAGTTTGGTTTGTGCTATAATTGTACGAGGTGGTTTTTTTTCCTCTGTCATTGTTTTCAACATAAGTTGACCAATGTCTTAAGGTTCTTACCACCACTTGTATTGACAAGTCATTGTCGGTCTATTGTTTATTAAGTTATTTATTGGAGTGATTGTGCATCAGTTTCGAATTACTATTATCTGGTTTTCGTGTGCACTGTTTGGCATTTGTTCATCATTCCTCATTCTTATATTTTTATAAGTTGTTTGTGTTGTTTATGGTACGTGTTTTTTTTGTTCTTCTAACCTTACCCTATTTCCTGGGTTATGTCATTTGTTGTAATCTCGGACTCCGTGGCAAAGGTTTGTGCTTCTTTCTTTTATGGAAATCCTCGTTGTAGTTTGGTTTCAGTCGGTTTTCATCATTAATCATTTCGTTTTAGATTTTGTTGCCCTTGTGGCATACCTTGGAAAGGTAGTCGGAGGTGGTAATTTCACTCTCCTGGGCTCGTGTGCCTTTAATAGTACATTGCATATTCTCACTTAGGCTTGTGCCTTATAGTGTTAGACCTAGTGTCCTGTATTATTGTTGAAGTTGTTGTCATTGTTTAACTTACATAATCATCATCACTGTCATTCGTCCGTTAGTAGGTGACATGTCTTAAGCACGTGCTTCTCTTTTTGTCACCTATGGTATGGTGGTATACCGGTGACAATAACCATTCTCTTTTCATGGAAATTCCATTCCATGATCAATTGTGATCAACCGGGGTAGCAATTCATGTTTCATTTCTATCTTGACATTTGTTCGTTCTTGTTGGTTATGGTACTCCATTGTAAGGATAATGTCTTGGATGTTAATTGTTTAAGCAGTCAACGCCAATTTGCATTTGTGGCTGCAATTGGTTTAAGTAATATCCATGTTACGGTATAATGGGTTCAATCATTCGCTTGTCATGGTTATCATGTTTTTTGACATTATGGTAGGTTATTGCTCAGGCTTCTTGCCTTTGCTGTTCCTTCTAGAGGTAGTGGTACTTATGGTTTTCCATTTCGATCCTATTGAGGATTAGTAGGGTTTTTCCCTTTTCTAAGTATTTATTGTGTATTGGTGTGTGCCGTTATGGGCATAGTGTTGGTCCTAATTGTTACACGAACATTTTTCTATCATAATTCCCTATATATGTTGAGGGTTGAACTATTATTCACAAATATTCATACTTGGTACCTGATGGTTACATTGGATGTGTTTTAGCTGTTTGCAGCTAGTATACTTTGGTTCCTTGTCTACTCCTATGTGATTAATTTTGTGGCCACTTGTGGATAGTTTCAAGAATCATCCGACCCTGATGTGATCAGTATCAGTGTTGAACTATCCTTCCACCCCAATTTGTGTTCAGCTTCCCTTGACCTGTACCGGGTCAAGTTCCACCCCCCACATCAATTTCAAATCATTAAGTAATTTATCAATACGTTATGGTGTTTGGCTCATGAGCCGATGTTAATTATTCATTAATGTTTAATTGGTGTAGTTCGTTACCAGGTTGGTGTATGCCCTTTAGTTGCAGGAGTCGGACTCATCGGGTCCTTCTAAGGTTTGTAGGCCTCATGTTTTTAAGGGTTGTATGACCCTAATTTGTGACAGACTGTATTTATGGTGTTTGTACGAAGGTTGTACGAATATTTAATGGTTACAGGTTGCCATGGTGTTGCACCTCCGGTCTATATGGCCTGTAGACTATAGTTGTAGTCGTCGTTACAGTGGTAGTTACTGTTGCAATTTATAGTTGTAGTTGCAGTTGCAAGACTTGTTGTCACAAGTGCGCGAGGTAGGTAGAATCGTTAATGTATTGCTCTTCATAGCGCTTGTTGTAGCAAGTGCGCCATGTAGGTTGAGTTATTGGTTTTATAATTATTGGTCTCGTTGACGCTTCAGTCGTTCGAGTATGGTTTGGATGATTTGTCCTGAAAAGTGTAGTATTGGAGTTGTTTCGGTCCGTTATGGTATGATAAGTTTTCTAGGGTAGTTCTAATTCTGAGTTCTCTGAGTTGCACTCTTTTTTTAGTACGGTTTTTCTTCTTCGTGGTAGAAGGAGGTTCTTGATGCATTCTCTCATGTAGTCGATTTATTAAGTTAAAGGTGTGCGGTTACCTAGATCGCGCTGCGTACTAGTACCAGCGCCTAAGGTTCCCATAAAATTTGGGGTATTTTGTCCCTGGTGACTCATTTCCCCTTCTAATTGCTCGTAAGCTCATATGGTCATTGCAATTGTAGGTCAGGTTTTTCTTGACGTTATAGGTTGTATCGAGTTGAAGCTATCCCTCTTTGGGAGATACTTTTGAGTTGTCATTGGTTTCGCATGTTATGCATTCTTGATAGTCGCCTGAGACTCATTTTTTTCTATCTTTCGGTCTTCAGGTGCATCGTGCGTGCATTCCTCGGTTAACAGGACAGGGTTTCAGTGTCTATTTACAAGCCGACCCGATTGTCCAATGGTTTCCTATCCTTCTTCAAGGTAAGGTTTGATGTATATTCTCTGATGCGTATTAGTACGCTTCTAGGTAGTACGTAATTATCAGGACTCCCAGTCCTTAATGATTCATTGTACTACATCTCCTTTGTCTGTCTGGACGTCACAGTAACTATAGCAACCGCATCGGTCTTCCAAATAGGAGGGATTCTTCTGTCTCCTTGGCGTCATTCATTGCATTGCTTCTATAGGTGATTTTCGAGGTGTGGGCAACGGCGGGTGGGGTACCACTGTTGTTTTCCCCGGGATGTTCTTCCATCAAACAGGCGCGGTGACTGTCGTGTCAACGCTGTTCGGGGTTACAGGACCTCCGTCACCCCTGACATGCCTCTTCTCGACACCCGTAATACGCTAAGTCGTATCATTACTCGGTAGTTTCACGTATAGTAATCAATCACACAAATATGCCATTAAGGCTAATATTGTCACGCATTCAGTGTCACTAAGACACTGGTTCGTTTAAGACTAGATGTCTCGTACCTCACAAACGTTTCCCGTATTCCCATAATCCTAATCTCACTGTCTTAATCTTAATATCTCGTCATCAGAGCGGTACTCCGCTCTGATACCACTTTTATAACACCCCTCACATTAAACGTGTAATAATCACTCTCGTAGCATAATTAAGGACGTCTCACAGCGGGAGTTGAACACTAATAATTCTCACTGGGGTGTCACATGCCATTACTCGCCCATGCGAGTAAAGAAGCAGGAAGAGGAAATATAATAACACATCGACAATAATTAACCGCAGTGATGAACGAGATATATACTACATCATCCTAAGTTTAAACTAATACATAAGGTAAGTGAGCATCTAAGATAATCCCAATGTTTACATCGTACTGAATATAAACTAATCCTGAAAGTGCAATAAATCAATAAATAACGTTGTTGACTACCCCGAAGGCCTGCACTCCGGCTTCATAGCTCGATTAAGTCCTGAAATGTGGTTGACATAAAGGCTCAGCCAACTACTGGTATGCTAAATGTGATCCTAGACCCTTTAGGCTACTTAGGTCGTTTTAGCCATCTTGATTAACATGGGGTTCATTTCATGTTGTACCGTTTACATGCTTATAACATAAGTGTAAATATGGAATTAAAACACACAACAGGTATTCAAGCATTCACACATCAAGACAAGCTATTATGACATTAATAATTGAACAATTAAAGTCGCATCGACGGTAATGTACGAGTTAGCTGAAGTCCAGTTAGTCTCACTTGTTTATTTCCATCACATGAAGCCTCGCTTCCACAATCTCACATAAACATACGGGTGTCATGTTAAGGACAATTCCCCGTTTAACCTCACACATTAATATTTTGGACAGTAGTCCGGTGCCATCTACGGTGGGTAGATGGACTCACTTATCTACAGTGGTAGATGTCCATTAGGCCGAAGCCAGGGTATGGTGCCAACGGTAGCACACTCCGACTAACGATCGTATCCGGCTCGTCAGATAAACAAGAGTAGACCCTAAATGGGTGTTAGAACTCTAGTGATCACTATGCGCAACCTGCTGGGACGTATGCAGACCAGGATTTAGGAACATTGTTTCATTAATTAATTATCACACTCTCACAAGTTAGTGTGTTTTAATTAGTCTCCTGGAGATTCAATCTCGTTATTGGAGAAAACACCTTTTTATTGGATGCCCTATTAGGTCTTACACACAACCTACAAATCTGCTATGTGATGTTCAAAGGTCGAGTCATCGCTCTAGAAACGGTTAATACCGGGTCTCTAAACTAAGTTCCTCACTTAGTATATTAGGAGTTGTTTACTCTCACAAGATAATATCTTGAGTATCTCCCGAAAGTTCATACACAGTTAGGGTGATAATCAGTATCACATGCCCGAACGACGTACGCGCACAATTAATACATGCTTTGGTGATTGGAAAACGTAAACACATATAATCACATGCATAACATTAATTATCTGACATGCAAGCACACAGTTACGTCCGGAACCCAAGGAAACCCTCGGAGTTTTCAGACCACACATTCACATACCGTTCACCATTGAACAATGCTAGCGTGATGATCCACGCCTATCCTCTACGCTCGTAGCTCTTGTCTTGTCACTCTAGAACATACCGCTAAGTATTAATTTTTTTAATTCAATTGATTCGGTATTCCAAATAATTACTTATCCCGCCTGTATTTAACCCCGTGATTAATCAATCGTCGTTACTTGGGTTATTAAACAAGTTTACGATAAGTTATTTAATCATTAATTATGTTAGTAACTAACTTGTTGAATTATACTACAACTCGGAATTCAATCCTCGTATATCATCTCTTTTTATCCATGAGTATACATACCTATTCGTATCCATATGTGCATTGTTATTATATGATATTTAATGTAATTAATCTTTAAGTATTAATAGCCTCTGGCATTTAAATTCTTACTAAATTTATGAGTTGGTCAACTTGACCCTCTTGGTCAATTTGGTTGACTTGATCAATATGTACAAGTCAACACTACTATATAATCCATAATATAATTCCTATAATTATATACCTCCGTTATTTGTAAAACTCTTTATACTATAACATCTCATATTTTTATAGTACTCCTGTTAATTTTTGTTTACCAACTATATACATGTATGTATATAAGTATATATATACACACTTAACGTAACAAGGCTACACACATACATATATATATATTCAGTTTAGTGCAATTATATGTATATATGTATAATTAAACATTAACCGAGATTGGTTTCATTTGTCATTTTCAAACAAGGACACTTGTATGTATATATAAATATATATATATATAATTTATTTATCCTTATTTCTTAAACTTGAATGCATATGTATTCTTAAATTTAAAGTTCACCAAAGCACCAACCAAAACTATATAATGCTTACTAAAAATAAGTAGAAGCATACTAAAACATGTCATACTATGACCAATGACCGAGGCAATAATAGAACATTTAAATGGAGTATAAATACTTTCAAATTATGCTTCATTTAACGAATTAAACAGTGTTAAGAAGAAGCCTAATACAGATTGGAAAGTAGCTCAAACAGTGTAGTAGTAAACTACCCAAACTATGACATTATTAGCAGAAAACAGAGGCAAATATGGACTGAATTTAGGGGACTTTAGCTGCTGAAACAACAGCAGGGTCGGAAGCAATTAAAGCTTGCCTTCTCACCATATTATCTGCTGATTATCATGACATAAACAAGGGTTGCGCATCCAGCAAAAACATATTCGATTAGGCCAATGTGGCGGCTTAAAACAGTGGTGAAAGCTGGAATATTGAAGCCATATTTGGTACAAATGAATTGCTGAAATAGGAGCTATTTATAGAAGTGAAAATCCGGAGGAAATTAAGTTTATAGTGTGTAGTATCTCATGATAAAAGTAACACATTTTGAGGCTAGAGAGCCATACAAAGACTAGATTGAACTATCCTTACATTATCATAATTAACAGCGTAAACAAGAGATAAGTGCGTGCAGATTTTAGTTGTACTCATGCTTGATCTACGCCAGATTTTTTTTCATTTGACCAGTGGCAAAGCAAAGCTTAAGATAGCTGTCATGCTGCCAAAAAAAATGCAGAAGTAGACTGCCCTTGTTGGGGCTTTTACCAGCAGTGAATCTAAAGCAAAATGAACGTGAGGTTGTAACTATAAGCTGCTGAAACTGTTCATTATTGAGCAGCAAAATCAGATGAAAAAAATGGGTTTGTAACTCCTTATTATTCCAGCTTAATAACTGCTCATAATTAAAGCTAAGAAAAAAACTCTAAACTAAACCAGATTCACTAACCACATTTATAACAACAGAAGAATTTATTTGGGTGTGGTAGAAGCGATGAAGACAACAGATTGACAATTTACCCACATCTACTCTCAACAGTAGCTGCTTAAGATACTCATCGTTTTTTTTCCAGGTGAAATCAGAGACATCAGCAGCAGGCTATTTTAGAGTATGTAGCAGCAGAAACTATGCTCTTGCTGTAATTCTTATTCATTTATTTCGCAACACGCAAAGACAGCAACTGCTTTATTTTTCTTTCCGATTCCAAAACAACAGATTTATGCTACTGCTTATAATGATCATCTTTTGTTCACTGGGTGACAGAATAAGATAAGTTTGAGTGTATTAATAACAGAGAATGAACTGTTTACAGTTCTTTAAACTCTGGTACAACAGAGATCCAAACCTATATTGTCACAACGGACAGTAGTGACTAGGTTGTTTATCGTTTATTTCACTGCTGTAATAGAATAATTCAAGTTGCTATTGTTGTGATTTTCCAGAGGAAAAGAAGAGCTTCAGTATGTTACCAGTCTGGGAATAAATTACTCTACACAGAGTCCGCAATCTGGTGTGCGAGACACATCAGTCGGCTGAATGTAGACACAAGAAGGATGAGGTGCTGCTCCTTAAATATGTTGTGCTAGATTACAACAACCAAAAATTTGTTGCTGCTGTAGCAGCTACGCAAGAAGAGAACAAGGACCCAGTAGGTGTGTTCAGTTGGTATTCATGGTGCATTTCGTAATTTATTGTAACACCCCAACTACAACAATACACTTAATAGCCATTTGCAGCGGAAAACATACTTCATCACATTACTTACTCGTTGGTGTTACACGCCGTTAGCCACCCACGTGGCTAACAAGGCTAATACATATACATTATATCGGTCTGATGGACCAGATTCCCGAGCAACTACACATTACCATCCTTTTCTATTACTAACATTTAATATACATAAACATTCCAACTGTACCGAGTATTTACCAATTGATGCCGATAACAATTTCGGTCTTGCTACACCTACAATTCATACACAATGTAAATGGCTACCCATGTATAAACAACTACCCTGTCCTACTCTCGAACGGCTTCCAGCTCCTTGTACCTGAAATAGAAAAGAGAAGAAAGGGTGGCCCCCCAGGGGGCTCAGCACCTTTGCTTGTATGGTAATCCCGCAGCCTGCATGCTACCGGGCCACGCACAACTAATTGTCGTCTAAGCATGTAGTTGATTATATTTAAATCATGCATGGTAACTGTAAACACATAACACATTACATACCCATAACAATGGGCTCCATAAAACAGTCAACGCATCTTTACTCATTAGAACACTCATTGTGTCCTTTTACCCTAGAGGGTTTCTCCTCTATTGGAGCTATTTCCTTAATAGACGACACTTACCCACTAATCGGGTTATTCTCCAAAACGTCTTATATTAAACTAGGATTCATATCCATGATCCACATACTTCACACAATAACCTATACCACATATTGACATCCATCTTACATAAAATCGCAATAATATTTGCATCACATTATCAACACATAACATAACGGGAACGGTTCTCATAGGAACCGACCCAAACATAATTAGTTCACTTGGAGAGCCTAGAGAATGTTGCCAAACTCATGCTAAGCTCGTTACTAACTCATTACCGTCTTGTTAAATGAACGAATAACTTAATCCCAAGGTGCGTCGGATATAGTGATCCAAGCACACCGAACAAACATAGTATGCCCCTGTGGCCCGACGTGAGTTAGTAAGATAGCATTGGTTAAGCAAAAGGGAAGATTGGAAACCAAATTGGAAAACAACCATAACATACAAAGAGAATCGAACCAGTTATGACATCGACTCCCATACTCACACGCGTGGCCGGAACAGACCAGACTCCTCACTCCCCAGTTAGCACTTGTTAGAAGTCTCATTATTGGACTTAGTACATTAATTCACACTTAGGTGGTTAGGTCTAGTCAGACAGACACAAGGTTAGTGAACATATTAACACGCACAAACAAACACATAACTAACTCACGCATAGCCGTGTTTAGAACGTTCCTTAGGTTGGAAACGTTATTACCGGATACCGTTCTCTTACGTTTACCTAATAATGGTTAACTAGCCTTTCATACGCATTCGAGGTTACCGGTATCGGTACGCAAACATACAACAACAACAACGACTGTAAACTCGTTTCATGATTTATCTTATAACGTGGCAAACATACAGAAAAACACATTGGCATACAAGCCGGTGTAATCCGGAAGGACACAGGTTGCAAGAAAACCATACATTTCACCACGATCCACTATATTGTGTCCTCCTAGGTTCCTCGAACAATCCTTGAACAACTGGTAACAATACAATTACTTTCATTAACATTGGGGTATTATGTTGTTTAACGTCTAATGCGCCCATAGTTAACCCCGTCATCCCGTTATACTTAATTTTACTCTTGTGATCTTAAGTTCACAACTCACACATCAAACCTAACACTTGTTTACACATCTTAAGGCCTTTACATGTCACCAAACAAGGCCTAAACATCATCTAAAACCATTACCATTCAATCCCCCATCATTAGGAGCCTTAAACAAATTTTTTTCTTCATCTCTGGTCTGGACCGCCCCTCTGGGGCGGTCCCAGGGGCGGTCCACAACAGAAATTACTTTGCCTGCGCTGGACCTCCCCACAGGGGCGGTCCCTAGGGGCAGTCCACAGCAGACCCCATTTTAAAAAGTGTTTTTCTCCTCATTTTGAACTCCAAATTCACCCAAATCTTTTCCCAATCATTCCACAATCTTTCCACATATTTCCTACATGTTTAAACACCATAAAACAAGCACTAAACCTTCCTAAATCATCACTAACTTGTTACTCAACTTTTACTAAGTCCTTAACACTTAGAACACATTTTTTCTTACACTTGTAACTTGTATTCTTGCCTAAAACTTCACCTAACCAAAGTGTTCCCTCACTACCTTATAATCATCTTTTTAAGCATGATTTGCACTACACTCATCCCCTTTACACACACTCCTCAAGTCTTTCCCACAAGTTCATAATTAAACCTTCACAAGGCATTACACTTCCATTGTTCACCAAACTTTGCACAAGACTTTACCACACCTCCACCATGACCTTGGTGTATCTTGAAATTATCCATTAGTTCTCTAAATCTCCAAGACTATGCCCAAGGCATCTTAACACTTAAGAACACCTTAACTCACTTTCTTCATCATCTTACACTTAACTTACAATTCCTAGTACAATCTAGGTCATAAAATCTCATTACAACACATAAACTCCTTCGTTTATCAACTAAATTTTGCCATAGCTTCTCTTGTATCACCTTACACCAAAACACATAGTTTTTCACCTTTAGACAATCAAGAACACTTAATCCCTTAATACACACAAACATATTGTTTTTCATCCTTTAACCACCAAAGATATCCATCTTCACAAGAGATATTTTTTTTACACACAACTAAACCTTTAGACAACACTACATCACAATATAGTGCACAAAATTAAATTGCTTGGCACTTAGGCCCTTAAATTGCATAAACCTTAAACACTGAATTTCCCACATAATAATGCCTTCAACCTGTAAATACACACAACAATGCTCCCATGTCATTTTAGTCCACCTTGTGGATAGTTTTCTATCTCATTTCCCATTGGCTCTTTAGGTTAATTATTAAGCAAATATAGCTCAATTTCCTAGTACATAAAACCACACCAAGAGAGATCATTTACCTCTTTGTTTTCCAAGTTTTATCACTTGTTTTCTCTTGTTCTTTCTTGATTGAAAATCGGCAAGGAGCTTTTATCACTTTTCAATCTTCTAACCAATACACATATAAGGGTAATGATCATTAATTTTAATACCCTAACTCATAGTTAAACCCTAGGTTTACATATGTGTCTTAAAACACCAAAATTTGATGATTACCTTTGGAATTCGAAAGAGAGCTTGGCTAAGTAGAAAGATAGGACTCCTCCTAGTCCTTTGAAGTTTGAATTAAGCTATGAAGGAAGCAAGACAAAGCACCATTGTGAGGTGAATTTTCGGACATATACAAAAATGAGAGGAACTTAGATTTTCTTTGGTTTTCCTTAACTTGAAGCAAAGGAGAATGACAAGGCATGAAAATATGAGCCAAAGCTCCTTCAATGGTGAATCTTCATGGCACCGAAATGAAGCTTTTGATGATTTGAAAAGAGGGAAATGAAGAGCTCACTCTAAGTAAGACAAAGGTAGTCTTGAAATTGAATTTGGAGCATGGAATCATAAGTTACAAGTAAAAGTAGGTGAAGAATGAGGTGCTACAGTAGGAGGATGGTTTTTTCTTGAGAGGATGAAGGTAAGTGACGGTGGGAGCAAGGAGAAATGAACGGAAAGTGAGGAGAGAGGTAAGATTTGGAGATATTTATGTTTTAAGGCAAAAAGTAACTTTTACTTTATTTCCTTTTATTTTCTTTAGTTGGCTAGCCAAGTGTTATGACTCACACCACTAAAACCATGGCCCCCCTTATATATTAGAGATATTTATGGTCTTTGTTGACCAAATATTTGACTTATGTTGACTTATAACTTAAACTAGCACTATTTGAGCACTATTCACAAATTAAGGCACATAATTGTGAAATTTTTGATTTCCCATTGATTTAGACTTCCTAATGTGATACTAAGTATTAAAAATGTTGATTAAAGAGTAATGATGGACATTTAGCCCCTCAAATCTCATTTACAAGACAATTTTTTCAAAAATGTGCTTTAAGGCTCCTTAAAGCACATTTTGTGTTTTAACTTGTTTTCAAGCTTGGTTTTCTTTTTAATTGATTTAATATGTTCATTAACATATAAATAAGGTCTTGTTAAGGTTATTAGGTCTTAACCAAACTTATCCCAAGCTTAGAGCACATTTTCGCCAATATTGGCTTTAAGGTATTTATTTGTGTTTTGTTTGGTTTAATTGTCTACCAAAGTTTCCTAAGGACTTAATTAGCCTTATTAAATCATAAGTGAATGTTATAAAGTCTTGGTAGGCTCTTTGGGTCCTAACCAAGTTCATTCCAAGCTTAGAGCATGTTTTTGCTCAAACTGTGTTTATGGTATTTTATTGTTTTTACTATGGTTTAAATTGTTCACCATTGTTTCTATGGCACTTTTTAGCCTTTAAATACCATATTTTAATATTTAAACTTCATATCAAGGTTTGGGGTGGTTCAATCTACCCCCCTTAAAAGATCTTCGTCCTCGAAGTTCACACTTCCCACGCATCATTTAGATTAGAACACAGGGATTACTTACAAATAAAACTTCCATAACCAAACATACTTACATCACAACCTCTGACTTAACGGTCCGGGTAACATATACACATCCATACATAACATAACACACTTACATGTTAACCTCGGACTTAACAGTCCGGGTACCTTAACAACATTTGCAATTGCATAACAATCCTTAGACTCTCAGGTCTGGGTAACATAACAACATTCGGACTCATAGGCCCGGGTAACATAACCAAATTCGGAGCTCAACCACATTAGGACTCAAGGTCAAAATAATATTTATTACATATACCACATAACATGTCTTAGCATGTATAGCAACCAAAAATACTTTTTATATACACTGTGATCCCGCATATTCCTTTGGGAGATCAAAACAATCACTTAATCTTTAACATATATACTTCTCATGTCACCGGTCCGAAGACGAAGGCTCGTACGTCCTCAGCTCATGAGCAAGTACTACAAAAATATCCTTATTAGGTTAAGTAGGGGAACTTTCTTTAATTAAGGTATCAATCAAAGGTTTAGAAAATACCAATTGGAAATCCTTTTGAAAACGTATACAACTCCAAGTCCAACTTATGCTCTTTGCTTCTTTTCCTAGCGTGGTTATTTGTGACCACTTAAAGGGAGCTTCAAGAATCATCCAACCCTGATGTGATCAGCATCAGTGTTGAACTATCCTTCCACCCCAATTTGTGTTTGGCTTCCCTTGATCACATGCAAATCAAGTTCCACCTCCCACTTCATTTTCAAGCATCACATAATACACCCATTTCCAATTTTCTATCTTTTTTTTGTCAACCTAGTCATAATCATTACATCTCCAAAGGATAGAACTCCGTCTATCAGTTATCTCCATTCACTTTAATTAGTTACCTAGGGAATCTTATTCTCACTAGGTTCTATGTCGGTTTCATACCCTTTTATGAATCACTATATTACATATATACATATATTTGATCAAAATACAACACACGGTTTTACATTTATACACTGTCGGGGTTTTTGTTCCCCGGGAGTTTCTTTACTCCCTTATACTTGTACTACCACACAACAATTAACAAAGTAGTCACACTTATCACAATGGTATTTCGCATCTTTTGTGCAAAATTACCACAATTAAACCATGAATGAATGCGTATGTTTATGTAACGCACGCACCAATCATCAAAACAAATTATTTTGTGCTATGCACAACATAGTTCGCGTACACTTGTACGGTAAAGCACACTAAGCGGTTTTGCGCTCTGCTCCCCTTAAAAGGGATTACGCCCACGTAATCAACCACTGAATATTGGTTTAAAAAGTTCTACCGTCGTGAAGTGTTTTAACTTCCACGTGGTCTGTTATACAATGTGTTCTGGTTAGAGGATCTTAACCATATTGGCAGTTTCGTCTCTAAACCAAGAATTCTCATTGGAGTTTGCTTTAACTCTTAACTGGTTTCGATTCTGGCCTGTTAGGCTTCTAGGCATTAATAATTAGCCATTTATTCGTATTCACTATGCACATTCGGTATCTGAAGCACGGGTCCACTGGCCTCTGCTGCACAACTCTAATAACTTTAGAGCTTAGCTTGCCCTGTTCGTTATTCTTACTGTATTGTACATCTCCCATTCATCACCTTTATCTTGGTAATAATGGTTTCTCAACCGACGTGTGGTATCCCTTACCGTGAGTGAATTCGGTGAGTTACAAACTTTTCTATCCACCTCCATGACAACTTACTGTGTATACTGCTTTGTATTTCTTAATGATTGACCTGATTCCTTCTAATTTACTGTTTGTTGAGATTGAGCTACTACCTAATGTGTAGTGCTCTCTCGGTTAATTCCCACACTTGAGGTACATTCCATACCGATATTTGGTATTTAGTGCTACTGTAGTCACTTGTTGTTAATCATGCCTCCACATTTGGTTCTGTACAAGTATTCTTTCATTGGTACGACCCTGCATTTCCTATGCCTCGGTCCTTATAACGATATAAACCTCTTTCTACTTCCACCACAATTAACATTCCCGAAATTCCTAAGTATCCCACTCAATCATTACTGTGCAAGTGCAATACCAAAACACTCAGTCATACAGAGTGCAGAGGCATAAACTCTTGGCAGTAAATCTCTTATGCGATTCGCAATGGAATTCACACTGTGATTCGCCACTTATTTGGCTGATTGCTGAATACGCTATTCTTCGAGTCTTTATGCTCCTTGAGCATTGTTCACTACACATTTAGCATCGCACACCTATAGTGGTTGCTATTAGACTTATCACTCTTCCAGTCTCCACAACTGGTACAACACTTCTTTTCGTATTTTTCATATTCAAATCACTCTTGGGTAACAACAACATTGTCAATCCCTAACATATTGCTTGAACTTGGTTCATATAACTGCCGCTTCAGCGGTTTCACAACATCGAGAGGTATCCCCACTCTTAAAGCAGTGGTTCGTTCTCCGCTCTATTTAGTTGTACAACATAAACTTCTGCAATCAATTAAATTTACATATCACACTTTATTTGTGGCTTATAAGCCTTACTGCTTCGAGCTCTGTCCATTGTGGATGGTTCACACACATTTATTTTCCTGTACAACATTACATGGTTTAGTGGTAGTATTAACTCCCTGACAAGGTCGTTGCGTCACGACTCCTTCCAAGTTGTCTCTTTGGCAACTTAGGGTCCTACTGTTAGGTGGGTTCCCTCCGGTGTTTAAACCGAATAAGTGTTTCAACTCTTGTGTTATAATCACGTTATGTCATTCAACCATTAATGATCCAATCACCCCTCAAGGTTTGCTCCTAAGTGTTGCTAAGTTATGCCGTCACATATGGCTCGCACTTAATAGTGTGTTTAGTTAACTACGCCGTTTGCGTTCTTAGCTTGGTTTACTATCCTCTTCTGTGAAGATTGATATTCCCTGTAGTCCAGGCAATCATTTCGGGAGTTCAATCCCGTTTGTTGCACATTAATGTGTCCACATTAGGCATCTGCCTTGCCATGTATAGGCTAGGTCACCATCCCAGCTATAATGTTTATCCCCTTTGACTTTTGAGACACATGGGATGTCTTTACTTACTTGTCAGTGCAGTTCGTGTTTCCTGACTCTTAAACATTTCCTTGAAATAAACTCACTAATTCTTTTAGTCTCTTTAACTTAACTGGGTTCCCTTACATCAACCATTCATGGTAATCCTTAGCTCTTGATTGACTTTTACTGCTGACCGTAGTATGGAGTCGACTACTTCCCGTGTTATGGACTCTACTCGTATACATATGTGGGGTACCATACTGATACATTGCTACTTACCCGACTAACCCATAAGTAGGTCTATCAGGCCCACAAGCTCCTAACGGAGTGCGGTCGTCCCACATTTCAGTTGGTACACTCGTAGCGTCCGTCACACGCATAGGTGAAGTATTCTGTTGTCAACTCCCTTATATTGTCCTGTGACAATATGCATCCTGTGCTTCCCGAACTTAATCAAGGGAAAGTCTATCCACTGTTGTATTACCATGAACTCAATCCATTCCCTCGGGTTGTTACCCTTGGGTTTACCAGTTTCCTTTCCGGTTATTCAAAAGTAAGCTGGGTATAACTTACCTACCGTGTGGCACTGAGGCCGGTTTAGGTCCTCTAGTTTGGTTTTTAATAGAAGGTAGAAAATGAGTATGGGTTTGAAAGAAAATTTGGTTTTGAAAGAAAAGAGTTTGGAATAAATCTGAGTTTGAAAGAAAAATTCTCCTGGTTCACAACGTCTTCTTGCCTTAGCCAAATCTAGCTTCTTGTTGACTGGTGTACTTCCAATTACAAAGGTTAGGCTGTTAAGCCTTCCACAGTTATGATGATCACACTTAACTTCATGGTACTTTACCAAGTACTTTGTAGTTGTTAAAACTTTCCTGACAGCCCTGTTATAGCAGCACTTGCCATGGCAAGTGCGCCATGCTAAATGGCTATCGGTTCAACACACACACCGGTTGCGGTGTTGTTCTTACCCGCATTATCATCAGTGGCCTTGTTGGCCCTTACTCGACTTTACAGTCTTGACAATAAATCCTCTGAGTGACTTCTCACTGTCTTCACATAATAATCGTTAACTAGGGTATTTCCCATCCTTGGAGATCCCTTTTTACTTACTGTATCTTCTTCGTAGCCCGTTCCACGCATTTGTCGTGGTTACTGAGACTTGTCTCTTGTTTGGGCACTACGTTGTAGTTCCTTTGTCAGTTGGTATACCATTGGTGTATTATTTAACAATTGTGGTTCCGTAGACTCTCATCCCGGGTTCCATTATTTCCCCTCTTGGGCGGTCCCAGGGGCGGTCCACAACAGAAATTACTTTGCCTGCGCTGGACCTCCCCACAAAGGCGGTCCCTAGGGGCGGTCCACAACAGACCCCATTTTAAAAAGTGTTTTTCTCATCATTTTGAACTCCAAATTCACCCAAATATTTTCCCAATCATTCCACAATCTTTCCACATGTTTCCTACATGTTTAAACACCTTAAAAAAAGCACTAAACTTTCCTAAATCATCACTAACTTGTTACTCAACTTTTACTAAGTCCTTAACACACTTAGAACACATTTTTTCTTACACTTGTAACTTGTATTCTTGCCTAAAACTTCACCTAACCAAAGTGTTCCCTCACTACCTTATAATCATCTTTTTAAGAATAATTTGCACTACACTCATCCCCTTTACACACACTCCTCAAGTCTTTCCCACAAGTTCATAATTAAACCTTCACAAGGCATTACACTTCCATTGTTCACCAAACTTTGCACAAGACTTTACCACACCTCCACCATGACCTTGGTGTATCTTGAAATTATCCATTAGTTCTCTAAATCTCCAAGAAGATGCCCAAGGCATCTTAACACTTAAGAACACCTTAACTCACTTTCTTTTATCATCTTAACACTTAACAATTCCTAGTACAATCTAGGTCATAAAATCTCATTACAACACATAAACTCCTTCGTTTATCAACTAAATTTTGCCATAGCTTCTCTTGTATCACCTTACACCAAAACACATAGTTTTTCACCTTTAGACAATCAAGAACACTTAATCCCTTAATAAACACAAATATAATGTTTTTCATCCTTTAACCACCAAAGATATCCATCTTCACAAGAGATGTTTTTTTTACACACAACTAAACCTTTAGACAACACTACATCACAATATAGTGCACAAAATTAAATTGCTTGGCACTTAGGCCCTTAAATTGCATAAACCTTAAACACTGAATTTCCCACATAATAATGCCTTCAACCTGTAAGTACACACAACAATGCTCCCATGTCCTTTTAGTCCACCTTGTGGATAGTTTTCTATCTCATTTCCCATTGGCTCTTTAGGTTAATTATTAAGCAAATATAGCTCAATTTCCTAGTACATAAAACCACACCAAGAGAGATCATTTACCTCTTTGTTTTCCAAGTTTTCTCACTTGTTTTCTCTTGTTCTTTCTTGATTGAAAATCTGCAAGGAGCTTTTATCACTTTTCAATCTTCTAACCAATACACATATAAGGGTAATGATCATTAAGTTTAATACCCAAACTCATAGTTAAACCCTAGGTTTACATATGTGTCTTAAAACACCAAAATTTGATGATTACCTTTGGAATTCGAAAGAGAGCTTGGCTAAGTAGCAAGATAGGACTCCTCCTAGTCCTTTGAAGTTTGAATTAAGCTATAAAGGAAGCAAGACAAAGCACCATTGTGAGGTGAATTTTCGGACATATACAAAAATGAGAGGAAACTTAGATTTTCTTTGGTTTTCCTTAACTTGAAGCAAAGGAGAATGACAAGGCATGAAAATATGAGCTCAAGCTCCTTCAATGGTGAATCTTCATGGCACCGAAATGAAGCTTTTGATGATTTGAAAAGAGGGAAATGAAGAGCTCACTCTAACTAAGACAAAGGTAGTCTTGAAATTGAATTTGGAGCATGGAATCATAAGTTACAAGTAAAAGAAGGTGAAGAATGAGGTGCTACAGTAGGTGGACGGTTTTTGCTTGAGAGGATGAAGGTAAGTGATGGTGGGAGCAAGGAGAAATGAAGGGAAAGTGAGGAGAGAGGTAAGATTTGGAGATATTTATGTTTTAAGGCAAAAAGTAACTTTTACTTTATTTCCTTTTATTTTCTTTAGTTGGCTAGCCAAGTGTGATGACTCACACCACTAAAACCGTGGCCCCCCTTATATATTAGAGATATTTATGGTCTTTGTTGACCAAATATTTGACTTATGTTGACTTATAACTTAAACTAGCACTATTTGAGCACTATTCACAAATTAAGGCACATAATTGTGAAATTTTTATTTCCCATTGATTTAGACTTCCTAATGTGATACTACGTAGTACACATGTTGATTAAAGAGTAATGATGGACATTTAGCCACTCAAAACTCATTTTACAATTTTTTCATAAATGTGTTTTAAGGCTCCTTAAAGCACATTTTGTGTTTTAACTTGTTTTCAAGCTTGGTTTTCTTTAGTAATTGATTTAACATGTTCATTAACATATAAATAAGGTCTTGTTAAGGTTATTAGGTCTTAACCAAACTTATCCCAAGCTTAGAGCACATTTTCGCCAATATTGGCTTTAAGGTATTTATTTGTGTTTTGTTTGGTTTAATTGTCTACCAAAGTTTCCTAAGGACTTAATTAGCCTTATTAAATCATAAGTGAATGTTATAAAGTCTTGGTAGGCTCTTTGGGTCCTAACCAAGTACATTCCAAGCTTAGAGCATGTTTTTGCTCAAACTATGTTTATGGTATTTTATTGTTTTTCCTATGGTTTAAATTGACACCATTGTTTCTAAGGCACTTTTTAGCCTTTAAATACCATATTTTAATATTTAAACTTCATATCAAGGTTTATGGTATTTCATTTATCAATGCACAAACGTACTGGCACAAGAAGAAAGAAAAAATGAAGAGAGTGCAAGGCTTGTATACCTGCTCCAGCTCCTATTTAATTTAATGTGTAAGATGCTGCAGTTCCAGAGATCTACCATGCCAGGGGCGCATACACTCCAATCTAGTATGCTGTGAAGCAGCTTCAATAATTTAGCACACAAAGGCGCTGACTCAAGAAGAGAACTAAAGAGCGAGGCAGCAACTTTGTTGATTTAAGAAGTGAGTGAAGAAAGTGTAGAGCATGTGTTACCTTACTTGCTAGTAAGCATCGACACAAGAAGATAAATGAGGGATTGAGCTGTTTTCAGCACCGAGAATAAGTGAATTAAGGTAAGGAGTTGTCTTACATCCCCACGTTAAATCTGGTATGAGAGAATATCATTCTCTTCACAAGGTGTGACAGAAGGAATCAATAACTTCTATTGTTATAATCTCCACAAGAGCAGATACATTCAAGTATATTACCGATCATGAAGTGATATTTTTTAGCTTGTTGCCGACTGAAAAAAAAATGGAGAGGAAGCCTATTTTCCTCCTCAGATGAATATGGTGTGTGAGAAGTACCGGCAAAAGAATGGTGAGGTACAGGTGCTGTATGCACAAGAAGCAAATGAAAAAGGCATTGGATATCTGTACAAGAAGTAAATAAATAGTGCGAAGAGAATGAGAATAGTAGAGCATGAGGAGTAAGAAGAGCTAAGCAGAGCGTTTATGCTATGTCTGCTAGCTAGGGTTTCTCAAAGGGGAAATGGGTTATTGTCAGAAAGGAAGTGAAGGGTGTTGATGATAGTTATAAAAATCAAGGATTAGGATTCACTGGTAGTGTAGTGATGATTTTATTTTAGATTTATATTTTCTCTTATTAATATATTTTCACATATAACTACATAGATTACAAGTTATATTATTTATTCTCTTATTTAATGCCCCTGTTATTATACCATATTTTAAGGTATATTTATATACCATTAATCCTTATATTGTACTTTTATTAATTTTTCTTTCCTCCTTTTCCTCAGAATTATCTTCATTGATTTACGGTTACTAATCCATCTTTTAACTCCATAAACATTTTCTCAATACATGATTAAGGTTAAATAAGTTTGTTTTGAATCATATAAGTATTTACCTTATTATAAAATTAAGGCTTAATATCTCCCCTTTAAATTAATGATTACTATTTACATACCATTTTAATATGTGCTTGTTATTATTTTATCTACCTTCTTGTACAATATACATTATGTATATTATATAATATCATGGTTGCTATTTAACTTCTCTCTTTAATGTGTTTAACGATTTTTTTTCCTATACATACGTTTATACAAATCTACGGTTATGATTAAATAAGCTCTTTTAAACCTCCTTAAGATCATTTATATTCTATTGTTCCTTCTTTTCATACTTAAGGATATTTAACCTTTTATTCATTTAATTTATTATCTCATGTAATGACATATATTTTAGGTCATTTTTTCTATTATTTATGATCCTATAAATATACTTTATTTTATTGTATGTTTAGATACAATTAATCTTTATATTGTGATTTTTTTTCTCATTTCCTTTAGATTTTTTTATAGGTTTGAGGTTTAATAAAGTCCTTGTAAATCACAAGTATATTTATATTGTTCTTTAATTGACCATTAATAATCTCATTAAGTTAATAATTTTTTTTAATGTAGGTACATAATTATGATTTATTTACATTTTAAATATTAGGGATATTTCAATGGGTGGGAACATGTGTTATTCTTGTTTTAGTGTGTATGTAAGGGTTGTTGTACTTAATAATTTGGTTTGACTATATAAAATGTTGTATATAGTATAATGAGTAATATTTGTGATATTTAATACATGTATCCATATATTACATGTAGTATTAATTTTAGGAGTTGTTTTCTCCTTAATAATGTTCCCTCTTGGATTAGAGATTTAATGTATAGTTTGGTGTCCATTTTGGACTATATGTTTATACACTGATGTTTATTATGAGTATTACTCACTAGATGAATATTTTGTAATTATAACCTTCATTTGATTTAATTCCTTATTAATTAAGGTAATTAATGTTTGAGGTATTTCAATAGTCACTTATCAGGGCGTTCCTCTTTCTGAGGGAACCCCTTGTTATTTTCTTATGTCTTAATCCTCGCTCCCGTTTCTACACATTTGTCGTGGTTACTAAGTACTGATTCTCCTCTAGGCACTACATCGTAGTCCTGTTCCGGTATACAGTTTGTACATGTCTTCATCATCGCCGGTGCTATATCGGCCAGGTTTTGTAACCTTTCTCATTGTATGGGTTTTGGAGTTCCCGTTTCTAACTAGACCTTCGGGTAGTCTTAATTCTCATGCTATGTATTATCCCATTGCTATGCCCTTTCGGACCGCTGTCCGGTACTCATGTCGCTTCTCTTTTCATTTCCATTGCACTCGTAGTGCTTTTCTTACTATTTTTATGGCGGGGTATCTCGACTGCGTATCATGTCGACCCATGTTGTCAGTAATTACCGTTCTCTTATTGGTAGAATTGCATTGGCAGCGCCTGTTTCGTCCTTGCGCTCCAATTAAAACCTTCATGTTTTTGTAAACTATTGTATAACGATGTGTTTCTCGTATTGCTTAATGTTAACTAACGGCCAGATTGGGTTTCCCCGAGTAAGAGAAGACATTCTTCTCTTTGGTATTTGTTACCCGTATTCAAAGTTAGGGAAGTGGAGGGCGGGTCTAGGTACTATAGATATCCGGTAAACACCGAGAAGTCCTAACTAACTCACCTCTCGCTCTATCTCTCAACCCTTAACCCATAACTCAAACTCTAACTCGGTATCCTCCTAAGTTCTGTAATTCCCGTCATCAGAGCGTAGTTACGCTCTGATACCACTTTTTGTAACACCCCAACTCATAAATACATAGTCATCTCATAAACCTCCATTTACTTACTTCAACATTACAGCGGAATCCTTACAACGATCGGTGTTACCGTCGTTAGTCACCCACGTGACTAACTAGGCTTACTAAATACTCCAAGATGTAGCTACGGTCTGATGGACCCGAATATACCGAACATTAGTATACTAAAATCTTAACCAAATACATGTTCTTAATTCAAGTATCTTATATCCTAATACAACATACTGACATCTCATCCACTTACTAAACGAGTGTACATGCACAACTCGTGTAACAAATGTAAAACTACCCGTAGTAATTCTACCCGATCCTACATAGGATGGTCGTCTTCTGTCATTCACCTGCAAAATTTAAACAGCAGCCCTGGAGGTGGTCAGCACCTTTGCTGGTACGATTCTCTTATAGCCCCCAAGCTAACGGGGCTACGACGATTAATTGTCGATAGCATGAAGTTGCTTAGATACACAACATAGGAAGAGGTGAAATAAATATCAAACCACATACATGTGAACAATCACAACTCAATCGATTGAATGACTTAATAAGTGTTCGTTAAGTAATTGAGTTTGCGTTTTAACTCCTTAAATCAAGGAACGTTCAATTCTCATCTCACATCTCATCTCAAACATGTCAACCATTCTTTAATTAGATTCGGATATACTTAGTCCATTGTTTATTTTTGTCGGGTCAAAAATAACCCTAGCCAGTGGCCGAGAACTGCGCTGGTTCAATAAAC
The DNA here is from genome assembly GCA_023374045.1 of Limonium bicolor. Taxonomy (NCBI): domain Eukaryota; kingdom Viridiplantae; phylum Streptophyta; class Magnoliopsida; order Caryophyllales; family Plumbaginaceae; genus Limonium; species Limonium bicolor. The sequence goes on along the minus strand of CM041783.1, from coordinate 103,799,788 downwards.
AATAATTCTCAAATTAGTTGGGATTCAGGTAGATCCCACCACACCATCTTAATCTGGCCTCCCACCTTGAACTGTAATTCAAGGTGGCCGGGTCTGTTTGTCGACCCTAGGCGACGAGTCCGAAGACAAGCCCATTTGGAAGCCGGCGCTAGTAAAAGGTAACTGACCTCCCCTTAACACATGCATGACCAAACCATTCTGGATTCCTCACTCCCCCCAAGTTCCAGTTAGTAGAAGTCTAAAAGACAATGTTTGTTAGGTAAACCTCTTTCGGTTATTAACAAACTAATATTAGGAAGTGTTCCTTTTTCTCACACAATTCTTTACTAAACATTGTTAGTAAGTTCTCAAAGGTAAGTTCTGTTAGTTTCAAATAATGCACAACAATACAATAAACCGGTTGCATGCTTTATCTTGTTTAGTTGGCATGCATAAACAAATAGCACACAAGCCGAGGGACACCTCGTTAGCAAGCAGGCTACAAGAAAACCATACTTGTCACCAAGGTCCACTATATTGTGTCCTCTTATGTTCATCGAATAATTCTCGAACAACTGGTAACATTACAATTGCTTCCATTAACATCGGGGTAATATGATTGTTTAACGACTAATGCGCCCATAGTTAACCCCGTCATCCCGTTATACTTAATTTAACTCTTGTGATTCTAAGTTCACAACTCTCACATCCAACCTAACACTTGTTTACACTTTTTAAGGCCTTAGATATCACCAAACAAGGCCTAAACATCATCTAAAACCATTACCATCCAATCCCCCATCATTAGAAGCCTTAAAAAAAATTCTCTTTGGTCTGGACCGCCCCTCTGGGGAGGTCCCCAGGGGCGGTCCACAACAGAAACAACACTCGTCCTGCAGAATTCAACTGGACCTCCCCACAGGGGCGGTCCCTAGGGGCGGTCCACAATAAACCCCATTTTTCAATGTGTGTTTCTACTCATTTTGAACTCTAAATTCACCCCAATCTTTTCCCATTCATTCCACAATCTTTCCACATGTTTTTTACATGTTCAAACACCTTAAAACATGCACTAAACCTTCCTCAATCATCACCAAACTTGTCACTCAATTTCTTACAAAAATTCCTAATAGTTGTAACATTTTTCCTTAGGTTTCTAAGGAGTAGTTATGCCTACAACTTCAACTAACCATAGTGTTTCTTCACAACCATATTAACTAGTCCCCAAGCATCATTATGCATACCCATTTCCTTTACTCAAACCTCTCAAAGTTCAAAAAGTCATATTGCATCTCCATGCATAACTTCCTCTCCTTTACACTTACTACTCATCATTCCTAAACTTGTACCTACCTATACATTTCTTGCCATCATTTTAACACCTTAACATTGTTCTTCATTTACCTTTACCATGCTATACCCTTCTTAGACAACTTTCATCCCATCACTCAAATCCACTCAATACCATGAAGGTTACACAAACTAGATCATTCCTAAATCATCGCAAGGTATTATACATCACTTCCTACAGATTTTTGCACTAGTCTTAACATTCCTCACACCATGATTTTGGTGTGTTTAATACACCCAACTAACCTCTAATTCCTCCTAGAGAACTTTAGGTCATTCAAATCCTCAAGATTACCTTTGTTAACTCATTTTGGCTCAAATTTCCTTTAATGACTCCTAGTAAATCCTAGGTCATATTAATTCACAACAACCACTTAAACACTTTGCTTTCTACTCAAATTTCGCCATAGCTCCTCTAGTATATTATCATGCCCATATGCATAGTTTTTCTCATTCAATCATCTCACACACATCAAATTTTTTTCTCATCATATTTCTCACCCAAATCAACCCATTCATAACTCACTATAGTGCAATAATCTTAAATTGCATAGCACTAAGGCTCTTAAATGATGTGGCTCTTAGGCCCTTAAGTGACTTAAACTTAAACACTGAATGTCCACAATAATAGCTTTCCACCTGCAAATACACACAACAATGCTCCCATAGCAATATAAGTGTTCTCATAATTCACCTTATACTTATCTTACTAACTCATTTCCATTGGCTCCTTAGTCACAAGTTCACAAGCTTGTTCAAATCCTCTTTCCTAGGTTATATAACCTATTACTTAATGTAGGCTTTAAGCTACATATAGTACTTATCTAAATACCACCCCTTAAACGACAAAACACCTTAAGGTAAGTTATTTACCTTGTTTTTCAAACTTTTCTCTCAACTTCCTCCTTAGGTTTTCTAGGATGATTCTCGGCCAAGGACTTCAATTCTCTTGCCAATGTTCTTATCCATTTCCAAATAATCTCATGTGTAATAAGCATGATGCCTAAACTCATAGAATTCAATCCTAGGTTAAAATGTGTCTTAAGGTATTTAAAAAATGGATATTTACCTTAGAGTTTCAAGGTAGGCTTGGTAATGAATCAATGAGGACCCCCTCTTGCCCTTTATATATTGGAAACAAGCTAGTTCAAGGCATAAACAAGACTCCATGGGAAGGTAATTTTCGGACATGGGTGGAAAGTGAAGGAAAGTTGATTTTTCTTTAAGTTTCCTTACCTAGAATGAATGGAGAAGCAAAAGAGCTCTTCAAACTAGATTTTCTCCCATCAACGGAGTTTTCCCATGGCACCAAAAGTGAAATTTTCCAATTTTGAAAAGATATAAGTAAAGGGCTTGCTCCAACTAAGAGAAATCTATGCTTAGTTTTTGATTCGGAGCAAAAATAAAGATTTGGTGAGCAATTGAAGGTGGAGGTGCCATGGCTGTTGCTTGGAACGGTTTTGAAGCAGAGAGAGGAAGAGGAAAATGGTAGGGAAGGTGGGAAATGAAGAAGAGAGGAGAGAGAGAAGGTAAAGTAAGACATTTGCTTTTAAAAAGGTAAATAGTCCTTTTTATCTTTTTCCTTCTTCTTTTCTAATATGGCTGTCATATAGTGATGACTCATCCCATCAAAACTGTCCCCCCTTCATTAGTAAGATATTTATGGACTTAATTTGACCATTGACCAATTAAAGTTGACTTAAGGCTTATTTAGGACTATTTGGGTACTATTCATAATTAGTGCACAAATTTATGAAATTTTTGGTTCCTCATTGATTTAGGCTTCCTAATGTGATACTATTTAGCATGTTGATTAAGGTTTAATCATGGGCATTTAGCCACTCAAAACCTCCATCTAAGACAATTTTTGAAAAATGTGCTTCAAGAGTCCTTATAGCACAATTTGTGTTTAAGCTTGTTTTTGAGCTTGATTTTCTTTGGTAATTGATTTAACATGTCCATTATCATGTTAATAAGGTCTTATAATAATATTTGGGTGCTAATCAAAGTCACTCCAAGCTTAGAGCACATTTTTGCTTAAATTGCCCTTATTACGTTTCCTTGTGTTTTCTTTGGCTTAAATTGTCTACCAATGGTTCTAAGGCATGTTTTAGCCTTATTGCATCATAACTTGATGTTTACTTAGCATACTTAGGTTTGGGGTATTTCATCTTCGCACTTCATAATTCTTAATTATTTTCTATCTGAAATGAGTTATCTAATTCTTTTGTGACATTGGTTCAACTGAGTTCCTTCTCTTCAACTGTTTGTGGTAGTAGTTGCTCTTCTCTGAACTTGCATCATTGACTGTGGTACGGAGTTTACTACTTCTCATGTTCCTTACACTACTCGTCTACATGCGTGAGGTACCTTACTGGTACATTACTACTTACCCGACACTCATAAATGAGTCTCTCAAGCCTGCAAGCCCGTGTGGGGTGCATCGACCCACATCTCGTTTTAGTAAACTCGTAGTGTCCGTCACACGTTTAGCTATTGCTAACTATGAAGTATTCTGTTGTCGATCTCCTCTTTCATCATTCCACCATAATAACCATTTATTGTTCTTCTTGAACTTAATCAAGGGAAATCCATTTACAGTGTTCTTGGGTATGGTATGCTCTAGCTCCTTTCTGTATTCCGTACTGACTCGGTCTCTTAGTAACTGAGGTCTCTTCCCATAGAGCCTCTAATCTTGTTTCTTATGTTGATCTACTAGGAACACACTTCTAGTTCCTTGAGGAATGGAAAGTGTGCTTCCTGTGAAATCTTACCTCGCCTGGTCTAGACTACTGGCATTAATGCACAGCTCGTCTACCATCTTATATCCTTACTTATATCGGTCTTAGCTCGTAAATCTAATTGCCTCAGTGTGAATAATTGACGGCTTATACATATTGGTCGCTTTACTGTGTACCATGACTTAATACACTTATATAGGTATTGTTCTATGGCTTCTGCTACCATGGTAGCTCGTCTTTCTCTGTTGCACATTGACGGTGCAACTCCTCAATCCCTTAATCAAACGTCTTATCTTATATTCAATCTCTTCCTGGTGTAAACACATTGGGGGTTCCCAATTTTGGGTGTGTGGCGATTACCGTACTGGGTCATAAAATTGTTCTCTTAGTATAAAGGTGTTTCTCTTCAATTTGGGTTTCGTATGTCGGTCAGTCTCTCTCACGTTCTTCCATCCCTTATGATGTTATTTACCATGTAATTTAACCAGTTACTAAAGAAGTCATCCGTTGAGTCACAAGCTCTTCTGAGCGTTGGTCACTTGACGTGCCATATTGTGCACTAACAACGTTTATCTCTAACGATTACTGATTCTTAAATCCTGGGTGTTGGATATGAGGTCTGTCTATGCAGCCTTCCTTATTACTCAATTGTATCTGGTACGTTCCAAGGAAATCTCAAGGTTTACGGTTTCTATTCTCTAATAAAAGAGTATTCTATCTCAAATACGTGAAATCCCTTTTAAAGGGCTTTATTCCCGCTCATGGCCCCACAACAAGGAGAGGTATCCCCACCCTAAAAGGAATGGTTTGTTCTCCGCCCCTGTCAGTAGTATTATCTCAATATTCTCTTTGGTGCCCTTTCCTGGCAATTTTTCCACAATCAACTTATAGGTTTTGTAACCAATTATATCCATGACTTGTAGTTCCTCCATGGCTTAAATAAGTCTTCTTATGCCTTCCTGCGCCTCGGGCATTGATGTGGTTAACATCCTTGGCTCGTAGGCTCTTAGTGCTTAATGTCATTGAGTGAGAGCCGGTGCTCGGTTCACTGCTTGTACTCTTACTTAACTGTTGGTTATCTTCATAGGTTTCTGGTTCTTTAAATTCTATCAACCGCTTGGTTACACCATTAAATGTAGTACCAGGCTTCATAGTAAGTTACTGCATCCTGCATCCTGCTATGAAAGTTTATTCAGGTGATCTAAGGTTACTTAGTGTCTTTGGCAATACTGTCGTTTTCATAGACTTGTGCATTGTTAAAGAATTATGGATTAGTTCGTATTAGGCATCTGCCTTACGGTGTCCCAGTTGGATATTTATCCTATTATCATGTGCTTCCATCTTAATGCTTTGTTCAACTCTCGTTGACTACGTCACCCAATGATGATTAATCATACTTGGGTGTTAATGAGTTAGGTAAACAATACTAACCGTCATTTTTGAGTTTCGTTCTTCTCAACTATACCAATTTTGTGGTGTAATCCTTTGAGCTTCCCTTTATTGGGATTGCATGTCTTTAATGCTTAATAGGTTATAACTTAAGTTCACTTCCTCTATCCCTGTTTCCGAGGTTTAGCAACACCCTCAATGAAGAATGTTTATTCCTGATATTCTTAGTGGTAGTTTTGGGAGTCTTATCCCGTTCTTGTTGAAAGTTTTTATGTCGACTGTCTTCATTGCATCCCATAATACATTCCTTGTATGTTGTTAATTACGTAGTATTTTGCTCGGATTACTGAGCGATCTCTTAGGTTCCCCTCTTCAAGGTTCGGGATTGATTTTCTTACCGTATTGTCGGTTGTTGTTGTAGTAGGTTGTACTGTTGCTAAAAATTTATATAGTTTAGTATTTGGTCCAAGTTCAGCTCCCTGCTGACTGGTGTGTCGACTCATCTCATCATGGTCAGGCCGTCAAGCATTTCCAAGGTCTCATTCTCTGGTTCTTAAGGATTTGAAATCCGGTATTAATATATGTCATCACTGTAGCATTCCGCTATCTTGCCATGATGGCTTCCCGTTTAGCTTCATCGTGGCAACACTTGCTATAGCAATTGCGCCATGCAAGATTGGCTATCGGTACTTTATACGTCAGTAGTGGTACTTCCTCCTAATCTCCATGTAATTGGTAGTCCTCGGGACTCCTTAGATGTTCTCTTGTCTGGATAACTGACCTTACAGCAGTTTCCTGGTTGTTTTGACAGTACTGTCACTTATCAGGGTGTTCCTCTTTCTGAGGGAACCCCTCGTTATTTACTTATGTCTTAATCCTCGCTCCTGTTTCCACGCGATTGTCGTGGTTACTAAATACTAACTCTCCTTAGGCACTACATCGTAGTCCTATTCCAATATACAGTTTGTACGCTTCTCCATCATTACCTGCGTTATGTCGGCCGGGTTTTGTAACCTTTCTCATTGATGGGGTTTGGAGTTCCAGTTAGATTCCCAGTAATCTTAACTCTCATGCTTTGTATCATACCACTGCTATGCTCTTTCGGACCACTATCCGGTACTCATGTCGCTTATCTTTTCCTCCCCATTGCACTTGTAGTGCTTTTCTTATTATTGGTATGGCGGGTTATCTCGACTGCGTAGCATGTCGACCCATGTTGCCGGTAATTACCGTTCTCTCATTGGTAGAATTCCTTTGGAAACGCCTACTTCATCATTGCGCTCCAATTAAAACCTCCAAGTTTTTGTAAACTATTATATAACGATGTGTTTCTCGTATTGCTTAATGTTATCTAACTGCCAGATCGGGTTTCCCAGAGTAAGAGAAGGCTTTCTTCTCTCTGGCATTTGTTCCCCGTAATTCAAGCAAGGGATGTGGAGGGCGGGTTTAGGTACTATGGATATCTGGTAAACACCGGGAAGTCCTAACTAACGCACCTCTCGCTCTATCACTCAACCCTTAACTCATAACTCCAGCTCTAACTCGGTATCCTCCTATGTTCGGTAATTCCTATCATTAGAGCGTAACTACGCTCTAATATCACTTTTTGTAACACCCCGTCTCAATCTAATTGTGGTTATCGCAAACTTAACAACATGAACGTAAACATCGCAGCGGAATTTATCTAACACCAGGACCTTGCCACGGTTTGAGCTAACAGAATATACCGAACATAAACACTTAACTCCATAAATCCAAAATACACACAAACCGAGTTTGCTAGTATCTCAAGTATCAACATAATCTCCACAAGTTCAACTATTAACAGACGGGTGCACATGCGCATCCCGTGCTCAAAGTATAAGACCCATCCTAAGTCTAACCACCCCTACTCCCGTGATAAGTCATCATAGGGTGCTTACCTGCAAAATGTAAACAACAGCCCCCGAGGGGGTTAGCACCTTTGCCAGTACGATTCTCTTATAGCCCCCAAGCTAATGGGGCTACGACGACTAATTGTCGATAGCATGGAGATTGATTAGATACACAACATAAATAAGAAGTGCAATAAACCAAGATCCACACATGAACAAATATAGTTCAAACACAATGAATGGCTTAAAAGCGTTCCCTTAATAAGTGAGTTAATCTTTTAACCCCTTAAGTTAGACTTCTCTTAATCTTATTCCATCCTTACCTTACTTCAACCTTAATTCTTACCTTAGTCTTAATTTACGAACCGTTCTTTAATTAGAAATGGTTGTATCTTAACTCAATGTTTATTTTTGTCGGGTCAAAAGAAACCCTAGCCAAAGAGCTATTAACTCCATTGGTTGAATAAACATCTTATCTTAAAATTTGGATTTAGGTGATCCTACCGCACCATCTTAATTTGCCTTCTACCTTGGACAGAAATCCAAGGTAGCTGAGTCAACTCTCGACCCTAGGCGACAAGTCCGAAGACAAGTCCTTAAGCAGAAGTCGGATTTGATTCAGATACCGACCCCCTTACCTTAACATGCATGACCGGAGTCAGTCCCGGATTCCTCACTCCCCCCAAGTTCAAGTTAGTAGAAAGTCTCAAAGATGAAGTGTTAGTTAAACCTTTCTCGGGTATTAACCAACCAATATAAAAGAGGGTGTTCTTAACTCATACTATAATTACTAAACATTGTTAGTAAGTAATCTCAAGTAAAGTGTGTTAGCTTTAATCACAAGCACACAACAAATACAATAAACCTGTTGCATGCTTTATCTTGTTTAGTCGGAACATATAAATAAAGAGCACCCAAGCCGAGGGACACCTCGTTAGCAAGCAGGCTACAAGAAAACCATACCATACACCGTCGGTTGTTAAATTCCTCCTCTGAGCCTGAACTCTCAAATCCTAAACATTCATCCAATTTAGGTTGTTAATTAACTTAACTCAACCTAACTTACTTAACTCACTTAGTCATTAATGTTCCCCATTTAATACCCACTAAGTTCTTACAACTCAACTTTAAACACTTAATTCACTTCGCTTAACTTAATCTCTTAAATCCTTATATACTTACATTTCTAATCATCATCACCCTCCTAATGGTGGGCTACTAATACCACCCTTTCTTTTCTGTTTTTTTTTTCGACCGACCCACTGACCGACCCAGCCCCTAGATAGGTCGAAGTCAGAAACTCGATTTTGCAGATTTCAGCCCGACCGACCCACCGACTGTAACACCCCATCTCGATCCAATCGTGGTTATCACCAACTTATCACCATATATACAAACTCCGCAGCGGATTCAAATACATTCCAGGACCTTGCCACGGTCTGACTACAGAATATACCGAACATTAGTACATACAAATCTTAACCAACACATATCCTTCTTACAATCCCTCACAACCTATACATCTTACTAACTCCAATTGCCATACGAGTGTACATGCACAACTCGTAGGCTACACTTAACCCGTAACGCTTGTACCCCATCTTACTCTCGTGACGGCCGCCTCCTGACGTTTACCTGTGTAGTAAGAACAGCCCCCAAAGGGGGTCAGCACGAATGCTGGTACGATCCTCTCATGGCCCCCAAGCTAACGTGGCTACGACGACTAATTGTCGATAGCATGGAGGTTGATTCGATGCACAACATAATAGAAAGTGCAGTAAACAACAATCCAAATATGAACAATCAAAGTTCAAACATAATGAACAACTTAAATGCGTTCCCTTAATTAGAGAGTTAATTATTTAACTCCTTAAGTTATGTTTCCTCTTAATCTTAGTCTATCCTTATCTTACCTCAATCTTAGTCTTATCTTAGCCTTAGAAACAACCATCCTTTAAAAAGGAATGGATGTAGCTTATCTTAATCTTATAATACAAACCATCCTTTAAATAGGAATGGTTGCAACTTATCTCAAACCTCATCTTAATCTTAGAATACAAACCACTCTTTAAATAGAAATGATTGTATCTTACCTCAATGTTTATTTTTGTCGGGTCAAAAGAAACCATAGCCAATGAGCTATTAACTCCATTGGTTGAATAAACAACTTATCTTATAATTTAGGATTTAGGTGATCCTACCGCACCATCTTAATGCCTCCTACCTTGGACTGTATGTCCAATGTAGCTGACCCGGCAACCGACCCTAGGCAACAAGTCCGAAGACAAGTCCTTAAGCGGAAGTCGGATCTGCTATAGATACCGACCCCCTTTTTCCTTAGCATGCATGACCGGAGTCAGTCCCGGGTTCCTCACTCCCACCTTAAGTTCGAGTTAGTAGAAGTCTCAAGACAATGTTTGTTGGTTAACCTCTTTCGGTTTATAACAAACTAATATTAGGGAGCATTCCTTAGTCTCACTCAATTCCTTACTAAACGTTGGTTAGTAAGTTCTCACGGTAAGTTGTGTTAGTTTTCAAACATCACACAACAATACAATAAACATAATGTTCCGGTTGCATGCTTTATCTTGTTTAGTGAGCACACAAAAACAAATAGCACACAAGCCGAGGGACACCTCGTTAGCAAGCAGGTCACAAGAAGAACTGTACCGTTCACCGTTGGTCGTTTGGTTGCTTACTCTCCTCCGGAGTCCAAACTCTCAAGTCCTAAAACATTGATTCAGTTTTAGGTTGTTAATCACTTAACTTAATTCAACTTCATTAACTTACTGAACCCATAGTGATTCCCCACCTAACACCTCTTAAGTTTTACAACTTATTCTTACAACTTAACCTTAAACTTTTAAGTTTATACTTAACTTAATCCCTTAGGTCTTTATACCTCTAATCATCAATGCCCTCTTAATGGGGTACCATCAATACCACTAAATTTCCTTAGGGTCTCTTTTTTTTTTGACAACTTAAGGGTCGACCGACCTTACCGACCGACCTTACCCAAGGTCGGTCCATTCCAGAACTTATTACCGTTTGAAAATTTTACCCCGACCGACCTTGCAAGTCCGGTCCATTCCCGAGAGTTTTCCTGTGGAAAATTTAAGCCTGACCGACCTTGCCAAGGTCGGTCCCAAGTTTGGTCGATTCCAAAGACTCAATTCGTACACAAAATACAAGCCCGACCGAACTTGTAAGTCCGGTCCCCAAGTTCAGTCGATTCCAGAAACTCTTTCCGGTAGTGTAAACTGAGCTCGACCAACCTTGCAGGTCCGGTCCCTAAGGTCGGTCGGCTCCAGAACCTTGTTTCTAAATTCTCATTTGACTCTAAAGTTCTCCACAAGTTCCCCCATGTGTCCTAATACCACTTAGGCACTTAAACTCACCTTAGAACTTCCACCAAACTCTCCAAAACAATTTCCAAAGATCTTCTTAAACATTCACTCATTCCTTTTAAAACTCCTAACACTTAGGACTTATTTCCTTACATTTCCAACTTGTAACCTTACCAAAACTTCAACCAACCCAAGTGTACCCTCCTTAACAGTTTGAGCACTTTATAAACATCATTTTCTATCTTCAGTTCATTTACCAAAACTTCCTCAAGTCATCTTGCATATCCATGCACAAATGCCTCTCCTTCCCATTTGTTACTCATCACCCTAAACTCATGAACTTACCTATACATTTCCTCCATCTTCTTGGCACCTTAACCTTGTTCTTCTTTACCTTAACCTTCCTGCACCCTCCTTAGACACCTACATCTCTTTTACTCAATTTACTCACCATTCTCATGATCTTACACTCTTATACATTCCTAGTCAATTTCCTCGACAATCGACAACATTCTCCTTCAACCTCCACTCCCTTCACCTAAGTCCACTCATTACCATCTAAACTAGAACCTTATTGTTCCACTACTAGCATCATCACTACTTACACAGGCTTCCCAAAACTCTCATTGATATATTCCCTAGTTCATACCTAAATCACCTTAAAGCATTATACACCTTCTCCTCCAAATTTTGCACAAGTCTTATCATTCCTCTTACCATGACTTTGGTGTGTTCAATACACCCACCAATCCTATAATTCTTCCTTGACAACTCTAGGTCATTCTCATCCTCAAGAACTCCTTAGTTAACTCATTTCCACTCAAACTCCTTTTAATGACCCCAAGTGAATCCTAGGGCATCTTAACTCACCACTACCACTTAAACACTTTGTTTTCTACTCAAATTTCGCCATAGGTTCTCTAGTATATTATCATGCCCAAATGCATTGTTTTCCTCATTCAACCATCTCACACACATCAAGTCCTTGCTCATCATATTTTCTCACAGAAATCAACTCATTCATAATAAACTCAATATAGTGCAATAATCTTAAATTGCATAGCACTAAGGCTCTTAAATGACATGGCTCTTAGGCCCTTAAATGACTTAAACTTAAACACTGAATTTCCCACATGTAATAGCTTTCAACCTGCAATTACACCCATCAATCTCATAGTTGTTATAATGCTCTTAAAATCCACCTTAAACTTATATTATCAACTCATTCCCATTGGCTCCTTAATTACAAGTTCATAAGCTTGTTTAAATTCTTTTTCCTAGGTTATATAACCCATTACCTAATGTAAGCTTAAAGCTACATTGGTACTTATCTAAATACCATCCCTTAAAACTTAAACCACCATTAGGTAAGCATTATACCTTATTTTCCCAAGCTTATCTTAACTTCCTCCTTTGACCTTCTTCTTGAATGAGTCTCGGCCACCCATTAAATTCCCTTTGCCAATGTTCTAATCAATATTCAATGACTCACATGAGTGCTAAACAATACACTAACCTTAAGGAATGAAAACCTAGGTTAAAAATGTGTTCTAAGGTATAAAAGTGGATGATTACCTTTGAAGTCTCAAGGTAGACTTGGACATTGAATGAAATAGAACCTCCACTAGTCCTTGGTGAATAAAACAAGCTAGAGTAAGGCATAAAAACAAAGCCCCATGAGTAGTAATTTTCGGCCATGTAGAAGAAGTGGTGGAAACATGGTTTTTCTTACATTCTCATTACCTGGAATGAATGGAGGACCAAATGGGCTCTTCAAACTTGATTTTCCTCCATCAATGGAGTTTTTCCATGGCTCCAAAATGAAGCTTTCCCAATTTTGAAAGGATAGAAAGCTAGAGCTTGAGCTAACTAAGAATAATATGTGTTTAGTTTTTGATTTGGACCTAAAATGAGCAAGTTATGGACAAAGCAAGGTGAGCCAACAATGGAGGCTGCTCTTACGTGAATGGAGAAGAGAGGAGGTGAAGAAAACCATGGGGAGAGGAGAAATGAAGAGAGAGAAGAAGAAAGGTAGGCTAAAGAAGATTTTATGTTGTAAAAAGGTAAATAGTACTATTCTCTCTTTTTCCTCTTCTTTTCCTTTACTTGCTTAGTCATGTGGTGACTCCCCACATCAAAAACCGGCCCCCTCTTATAATTGGAGATATTTATGGTCTTGGTTGACCATCTTATTGACTTATGTTGACTTAAGCTTAATTTGGGCACTATTTGGCACTATTCACAAATTAGTGCACATATTTGTGAAATTTTTGATTTCCCATTGATTTAGACTTCCTAATGTGATACTAATTAGTACACATGTTGATTAAGGTGTAATCATGGGCAATTAGCCACTCAAAACTCAATTCTAAGACAATTTCTCAAGAAGGTGCTTTAAGAAGTCTTAAAGCACATTTTGTGTTTAAGCTTGTTTTTGAGCTTGGTTTTCTTTGGTAATTGATTTAAAATTTCCATTGACATATTACTAAGGTCTTATAATGGTATTTGGGTGCTAATCAAAGTCACTCCAAGCTTAGAGCATGTTTTTGCCCAAATTGCCCTTAAGGCATTTTCCTGTGTTTTCCTTGGTTTAAATTGTCTAGCAATCTCTCTAAGGCATATTTTAGCCTTACTACATCATAATTTGATGTTTACTTATTATACTTAGGTTTGGGATATTTCACCGACCGACCCAACACCCAGGGTACGTCGAAGTCAGAAACGCTCTATTTGACTTGTTTCACCTCCGTTCTTCTTCCCGTTTCTTCCCTAATCTTTTTACATGTTTCCTAAACATGTTTAACCACCTTAAACACTCTTAAACCCTAGTTAAATCATTGGTTAAACTCATCATCCAAATCTTTGTTCAATTCCACCAATTTCAATTTCCATTTTCAACACTTATGCATACTAATGCATCTTCAACCTCTATTGTTATCCAATCTTTTCTCAACCATTCCACATGTTTTCCCACATGTTTTAACATCATTTAAACACCTTAATACCTTCTTAAACCTTCCAACAATATCCTTAAACATTTACTCAAATTCTTACTAAATTCTTACACTTAACACTTGATTCCTTACATTTTCAACTTGTAATTTTGCCTAAGACCTCAACTAATCACAATGTTTCTTCAGAACCATCTTAACTACCCCTCATGCATCATTATTCATCCATATTTCCTTTGCTAAACTTCCCAAGGTTATCCTGCATCTCCATGCACAAATTTCTCTCCTTTCCATTTGTTACTCATCACTCCTAAACTTGAATATACCTATACATTCCTTTCCATTCTCTTAACACCTTAACATTGTTCTTCATTTACCTTGACTATGCTAAACCCTCCTTTGACATTTCCATCTCCTTTACTCAATTTACTCACCCTTCGCATGATCATACACTCTTATACATTCCTAGTCACCCCCTGGACAACTTACTACATTCTCTTATAGTTTTTCACCTCCATCACCCAAGTCCTCTCATTACCATCAAAACTATAACCTTATTAATCCACTACTAGCATCTTCACCACTTACTCAAGCTACCCAAAAAAATTCTCATTGTTATATTCTCCAGTTCATACCTAAATCATCTTAAAACATTATACACCATTTCCTCCAGATTTTGCACAAGTCTTAACATTCCTCATACCATGATTTTGATGTGTTTAATACAACCACCTATCCTCTAATTCGTCCTAGACAACTCTAGGTCATTCTAATCCTCAAGATTACCCTTGTTAACTCATTTTCACTCAAATTTCCTTTAATGACTCCTAGTAAATCCTAGGTCACATTAATTCACAACAACCACTTAAACACTTTGTTTTCTACTCAAATTTCGCCATAGCTCCTCTAGTATATTTGAAATACCCCTAACCTTTAAATAATTATGTAACACCCTCGAATAAGATAACAGTAGTCTGAACAATGCGCCAAATGATATTACAATAAATCTAAACAGCGGATTCACAACTCCATCCGGGTGTCATAGACGCCAAGCACCCACGTGGTTGACACAACAACACTGTCAACTCCAACCTACGGTCTGAATGACTGGAATTTAAACCTTAACCACATCCAAGTACAACAGGAAATACAAACCAAGTACCGAGAGTCTACATCATATGTTCTTAATTAAACAACACAAACCGAAACGTACATCCAGTGTTTAGTGTTACATAGTCACAACCCATACATTAAAACATAACAATTAAAGGTCTTGCCCAGATGGGCTACCCCCATGGTAGTCACCCTGCCTACTCTCTGCCTGCGTCCAGATCCATACATGTAAAAATAAAGGACTCAACAAAACTATACCGAGTATGAATATGTGTAGCCCGTATGTTGCTGGGCTACACGACTACTTGGTCGATTATGATTAAGTCCAATTTACATGCTATAGTAAAACACTAACACACAGCATACAACATTAACATAGCAACTCACAACATGTTGGGCATAGAGATAACAACAAGCACCTCAAGCATGTATAAAAGTAGAGCGTTACAAGAGAGTTTGAATAATGATGATCCTCACAGTGGGATCATTCAAACATTGTGTGTTTTCATTTCTTTTCCTTTGTTCCCATCATGTGTAATTCTCTTTCTATTTTCATACACCAGGTCTGGGGAAGTAGGTTAGTTCCCGTGACCATATAGAATAGGTGCCCATCTTTCCTTGTTTCTTTAAGTATTATTTGTGAGTTCTCTTATCACCGCACGTTGGAGGACGTCTCCTCCATAGCTAATTCCTCCATTCCCGGCGTCATACGTCGAGAAAGAGGGGTCATCTCTAGACCCCAGGTTATGCTCCCCATATAGCTGATCCTCCAATCCCGGCGTCATAAGTCGAGAAAGAGGGGTCATCTCTAGACCCCAGGTCATGCTTCCCAAATTGGCAATCCTCAAGTCCCGGCGTTGTACGTCGAGAAAGAGGGGTCACCTCTAGACCCCAAGATGTGCTCCACAATAGTCGGTCAAAGGATCTGATGCAGATACCAACTCCCGAGCATTCCATACCGCGTGGCCCGAGATGTTGTCTTCCCGGGTTATTCTTATGTTCCGCCAGTTGATGTTTGCTCTTCATTATCATTAATGGATAGACACCATAGTGGGTGTCATGGTACATCCTCTATGGTTAAAGAGGAGTTTCCCATTATGGAGTTTTCTTTGTTTACATAGTTCGTTGCGTTTTATCTCAAAATTCTATAAACGAGAAAGGGACTAAACTACTGTGTGCGCGCAAATAATATGCAACAATGCTATAGAAATCATATAAGCAAGCAATCCAATTTCATGCTTTAATCTTATGGTCATTTTCACACAAGGCACACAACAAACAAGCCGTGTAACACGGCAGCATGCGGACCACACATATACATACCTTATTCGAAAGTACGAGTTGTCTCACACACGGGGTCCCGGTCGGAGTTAGCTACGGCCCTAGCGTTAATTGAAACAATGTGTCAGTTTATGATTTCATGTGACGACCTTTGTGACACTTCCCGAATTTATCTCATTATTATCGGGTGTTATTTCCTAGATGAATCTTTGTTGAATGTTCAACCTTTATTAGCCCTTAGGACCTCCCATGTATTAAACCCTATCTTACTCCTAGGGCATTCATACCCTTGTTTTACACGTTAACTAAGTCCTTTTTCCTAGCTAATGTTTTAGAGCATTTTAAGCGTTAACCATGTAACATGTTTATATAAGATAGATCTAACTTGTCTAAAGTGTATTCCCTCCTTAGCTAAATAGGTGGGCGATGTTTTAACCTTAGTATCATGATAATATAGACCATAACATAACCCTAAAACCCATTTATACAGAAGTCCCAAATTGCAAAACCGCAACATAATTTTGGTGTTTATCCTCACATAATCAATCCTTTTTATTATATCAGCTAAGGCTTACTCTTTCCCAAGCTGTTTCATCAAATAGTTAGGTATACTAGCATTGTTTGGGTTCATTATTAAACTGACATCACCTCTATAGTACCGCTGTAATCTAGTTATACAGAAACTACAATATTAGTGAAATCTGAACAACACTCTACACAACCTCTCTTGGTTCTTGTATTTATTCAGCTCAACCGATGTTTCATCCTTCAACACAGTGCTTACATATCTAGCTAAGGGTGTTAACAATGTCTTAAACCCCAGTTTAATCCAATAAAACACTCACCTAGTTTTCTGTACTCAATTATACAGAGGCAGCAACTGTTGCAAAACTGAAACCAAAATCAGTGCAGTACACCTCTATTCCTTCCCTTGTAGTTTGATTAACTGTCTTTAATCTACCCAATCTCCTCGTACGGATTTACTTAGGTTGATTAGCTACAGTGTGCATCCATTAGCATGCTAATACAACACTCGCACCCCACTGGCACATCAGTTATACAGAAACCATGTTACAAAAACCGAAAATACCAATTCTGCTTCATTTAACTCCATGTTTACGTCTCCTAAACTGGTTTTTAGTTTCCCCCAACTTATAAACTCTTAGGCTTATGTGTTAACCAAGTCTTAAACTCAAAACTAACCCAAAAAAACATTGATAAACAGTTCTGGAAGTTCATTTTACAGAGAACAGACACTGGACAAACTGAAACAACAGTTGGTGTAATCTCTTTTCCACTTATTTCTTAATCGGTCAAATTGACTTCTAATCCTTCCCCAAGATGTTTACAACTTCCTCAAGTGTATTAGATATGTTCTGGGTTCATTTACCATTCCATACCACCCTTGTAAGCCCTCTGTAATGGGGTTACAAAGAGAACAACTTTCAGAAATAAAGTATAAAACTGAAACACTACATCCTACTCTCTTTTCCTTAATTCCTTCTGTCAGCTCACGAATTTGTTTTCATCTCATCACACCACCCTCTTACTAAGTTAACTAGGTGTTTACTCCAGGTCCTAGTATCTAAGGTAGACCCATAACATTAGACAGAGTCACTGAGATGTCCCCAAACAGAATCGAGAAACCCTAAAAACTAAAACAACACTAATCTGATATTCTGCAACTGAACTTGTTCTTTTCTGTCACTACTGATCTGGTTCTTCAGTTCTCTTTTCCCCAAGTTATTCAGTTGCTAGATAATTGCCTTAATATGATTCTACCCCAAAAGAACCCACAACAACCTTGGTTATACTCCCGAGAGGTTGATATATAGAAAACATCAGATTTTCAGAAACTGATAACCACCTTTTGCATTTTCTTGTTGTTTACTTTTGTGTATCCTTTCTGCTTTACTCATTTAGTTAAGTAGTTCTATTAAGCTCCTAAACCCAAAATAGCCCAAAGCAATAAGTCAGTACCACTGAGAAATTCCCCAAAACTGAATTGAGAAATCTAAAAAAAAAACAAAACTGAAGTTATAAAACTGATAACTGCTCTTCTATTATCTGTTTGTTCTTGAATTTAGTTTCAACTTCCTCTCATTACCACCTCGAGTAGTTTAGTGTGTGTGATGGTCTTTAAGTTCCAACAGACCCCAACAACATTATTAGAGCTACAGAAACACCCCAACACTAACTACAACTGAAACATAAAACAAAATCTGTAACCTGAAACTGGAAAACTGATAACTCTCTTTGTTTTTCCTTTCTGCTCTGAATCTATTTTCTGTTTCCCCCTAAGCATTTGTACTTAGTTAAGTGTGTTAGTATGCTTTAAAACTTCAAGAACAGACCAAAACTAACCTACACAACATCTCCCAAACTCCTTTACCAGAATTTGCAAACTGAAATAGAAAACAGAAACGTGAACTGCTGCATTTCTTCCCCATTGTTTTCTTTCTGTTCACGAATCTATCTTACAACTTTCCCTCCTAGTTGTTTGTTTTCCTTGTTATGTAGTTTAGTATAGGTTGAAACATAAAACAACCAAAGGCAACTAGGGCTACGTTTCTGGAAATCTATTACACATAACTTGAAAACTGAAACTGATACACCAGTAATGGTATTTTATTCCTCTTCTCTTAATGCAACAGATTGGGTCTTTTTTTTCCCTTAATTCTCCCCAACTGTATATAACTTAGCTAGGTGTATTAGTAAGGTACTAGTTGTATTTAAGTTCATAAATAAATCTACACCACCCTGTAATACCCCTGGACAGTTACTATACATAAGCTAATGTTACAGATTTCTATCAGATTTGACAGGGGGTTTTGAAATATCAGGTTGCATTAGTTTTAGCATGGTTTTTAAAGCATAAATTTAAGCATGAGTTGAGAAATACCACCTTGGGTATTCAATGCTTGTTCCTCTTGAGTTAGCCCTTGGTGCTCCCTGGTATCCTTCCGCTGCTAGACAAAAAACCAAATGCCATGTTCAACCATTGCCTGTTTTAATTTTGTTAGCCAGTGTAGAGATGTACAGATTTTTAACAGTTTTTTTCTTACCTTGATTAGGGGCTAGTTTGCTGGAGATTTTGGCTCACTCCCAGAAGGATCTCACCAAGGGAACTTAACACACTAGAATAGAGAAGACAGGGGGTGTAACACCCCTCTCCATAATCACGATATAATCCCTCACGTAGCAATAAATAAAACGTCTCGCAGCGGAAGAATAAATAACAATTACAAAACTCACACGGGTGTCACCGGCCATTACTCGCCCATGCGAGCAACGTAGCCAAACCACATCCAACTTCCAAATAAACAAACTGCTAACCGCAGTGATAACGAGAAACTCCTATACATCAAACTAAGTCCATAACCATAAACATTGACAAGTGAGCGTCTACCCAATCCTGAAAAATACATAACCTTACCATAAGACCATACACCATCTTCATTACC